>OY763889.1:16632315-17832315 GCA_963667165.1 Barbarea vulgaris
AGCAAATCGTTTGCAAAGGTAGCGATTTTTTTGTGAAGTTGTAGTTAAGTCTTTTATCTAGATGTACCAATTTGCGGAATCGAATTTGAGTTATTATTCTAAAAGTTATTCACGTTTCCGTGAGGCGCTCTGTTTCAGACGCGAACACGGACCAACGTGGATTCAAAGGGCAATCGCGAGTTCGTTTGTCGTGGGATCATCTTGAAACTTTGGGGTTAGCTTCAGGACATTTAGGGGTTGATTTTCAACGGTGGGATTGAGATTTCAACGGTTAGTTGTGGATTTATTCACGTATTTATATGAGACATATTTTCTATAGAATAGTCTCACGAGATGTATTGTTTGGTTGGGCAAACGAGCTCAGTTTGAGCTTAAACTTTGTCGTAACCTTGAGAACTTATGGATATAAGTCTCAGAATATGGAGAACTGTTGTTGGCGTGTGAAAGGTTGTGTCGTGTTGAGTGTGATTTTTGGATGTGGTGTAGGCGGGTGTCGAGGAAGAGTTTGACGCAAAGGAGGGAGCCATCGTTGGGTTGTGTTGTTGGTTTCCTTGTCTGGGAAATTATCCTTAATCGGATGTGAGTGCAGGACCGTAAGCTTATCTAAGCGATTGAGTTATTTGATGTGTTTGCATGATTGTAGGCCGTATGATCTCTGGTGGATCTAGATCGAGTGTTTCTTGAGATGGTTGATTTATTTGCGGTATTTTTCGTGTTTAATACGTTGAATAATTTTAATCGTTTGTGTGTATAGCTTGTAGACGGGAGGATTGCCTCACTAAGTATTTGTTGAAATACTTATGCATCTCATTTTATTTGATGCAGAGAAAGAAAATGTGTGACCGTGGAATTATGGCGAAGAAGAGGGGATGATCTAGGGAACTTGGTTGCTTGTTTAAGAGTCTTCCGCTTTAAAAAGGATTTTGTGTCATTTAGTATTTTTGGATAAATGATCTATCGATCTCGAGTCCGGTTTCTCATTTATCGAGAACCGTTATAGACAACAGAAATTGTCTATGAAAGCCAAGGTGGCTATACAGACCAACTTCGACTCTCAACTCAAGTCGTCGTATTCTGGAAAGATCGATCGTTTTAATATCCTTTCGGTTGTTTTAAAAAGGGTATTTTGTTTGGTGGTAATTAATATTTATGGGAATATTAATTATTGAGTAAATATTATTCATGAGTAGTTGAATAATATTTGTTTGGGGTGATAATTAATATTTATGGGAATATTAATTATTGAGTAAATATTATTCATGAGTAGTTGAATAATATTTATTTGGGGTGGTAATTAATATTTATGGGAATATTAATTATTGAGTAAATATTATTCATGAATAGTTGAATAATATTTGTTTGGGGAAGTTTATTATTATTTATGGGAATAATAATTAATTGTTAAAAAAAAAAAACGAGTGCGGTCGTTTCACCACATACCCCGTCACTCAGGGTATCCACATAATCTTTTCCCGATTATAACCCAAGTTTTTAAATCCACATAAAAACTCTTTTCAGAACCTCATGTTCAGTTAAAACTCATGGCAACACTGGCCATCAACAATAAGAAGTACTCATCTTATTAATGAAAGGAAACATAATGTAATAATCGTTTACAACACCAAAACAAATACATAATGTTCAACAATAATAACTCGAAACTGGGAACCATTGATGAAAGCTCAAGTCTTTGATTGCTTCTCGAACCACTTCTTGAACCTTGCTTTCATCCTCGCCTCTGGTTCCCAAGTCTCCTCCTCAACCCCATCACAATCCCACAAGACCCTTATCATCAGAACTTTCTTCCTACGATCCTGCTTGACTCTCTTCTCAAGGATCCTTACTGGTCTTGCCTCTAAGGTCATATTAAGCTGAAGATCTGACGGAATCTTAGCTATAACCTCATCATCCTTATGCAAGCACTTCTTCAGCATTGACACATGGAAAACCTTGTGAAACGCTCGCATAACCTCGGGTAACTCCAACCGATACGCAACCGGTCCAACCCGCTCAATAATCCTGAACGGTCCCATATACCTCGGACTCAACTTAGACTCTGTAATGGACCTATTAGGACCCTACAACATAGCCATCTTGAGATACACACTATCTCCCACCTCAAACTCGAGGTCTTTCCTCCTCTTATCGGCATAACTCTTTTGCCGATCATGCGCTTCTTTCATGTTCAGCTTCAAAACCCGGATCTTCTCCGTAGTTTCCTGAACAAAATCTGCACCAAACATGCTCCTCTCCTCCACTTGGGTCCAGCATAATGGTGTACGACATGGCCTCCCATACAGCGCCTCATATGGAGCCATCCCGATACTCACCTGGTAGCTATTATTATAAGCAAACTCTACCAAGTTTAGGTGGTCCACCCAATGACCTCCCCAGTCAAGCACACACATCCTCAGCAAATCCTCGAGAGTCTGGATGGTCCTCTCGGACTGTCCATCTGTCTGAGGGTGATAGGCCGTACTCATGTGTACCTCAGTGCCCATCTCAGCCTGAAAAGCCTTCCAAAACACCGAAGTGAACTTGGAATCACGGTCCGAGACTATACTCACAGGTACCCCATGAAGCCTCACAATCTCATTGACATACTTTTTAGCCAACACCGCAGCTCCATCGGTCTTCTTAATGGCCAGGAAATGTGCTGACTTGGTCAAACGATCAACAATGACCCAAATAGCATCCTTGGTCCGAGAGACTGGCAAGCCGACCACGAAATCCATCGTAATCATATAGTACTTCCACTCTGGAATGGGTAAACTCCGCAACAACCCGCTCGGAACCTGATGCTCAGCCTTCACTAACTGGGATACATCGCAAGCTACTAACTCCATCCAACGCCTCTGCCTCAAATTCAATTCTGGCTGCGTAAAGATGTACTTCAGGCTTTTATGATCTGTAAACACCTGTACCATCCCGCCATAAAGATAAGATCTCCAAATCTTCAAGGCAAAAACCACTGCAGCCATCTCAAGGTCATGGGTAGGATAGTTGCTCTCGTGCTTCCTCAACTGACGGGAAGCATAAGCAATAACCTTCCCTTGTTGCATCAAAACGCAACCAAGACCCAATCTCGAAGCATCCGTGTACACCACAAAAGGCTCGCTCGGCTCTGGTAAAGCCAAAACTGGTGTACTCGTCAACATTGACTTCAAGTTCGTAAAACTCTCCTCACACTCTGGAGACCACATAAACGGAATATCTTTTCCTGTCAGCTTTGTCATGGACCGAGCCATACTCGCGAACCCATTGACAAATCTCCGATAGTAGCCCGCTAGACCAAGAAAACTCCTGATCTCAGTGGCATTCCTCGGCCTAGGCCACTCTCTGATAGCCTTAATCTTTTCTGGGTCAACTGAAACCCCCTTCTCGGAGACAATATGACCCAAGAATCCAATCTCTCGCTGCCAGAAACTGCACTTGCTCAACTTAGCGAACAGATTCTGTTCCCGCAACTTGCCTAGAACATTCCTCAAATGGACCTCATGCTCCTCAGGACTCTTCGAATACACCAATATGTCATCTATAAAAATGATCACGGACTCATCCAGATACTCTTGGAACACTCCGTTCATCAATCTCATTAACGCCGCTGGTGCATTCGTCAACCTAAACGGCATCACCACAAACTCGTAATGCCCGTATCTTGTCCTGAAAGCCATCTTCCGGATATCCATCTCGTCAATAGGAATCTGATGGTAGCCTGACGCCAAGTCAATCTTGGAGAACCAAGTAACCCCTCTCAGCTGATCCAACAGCTCATCGATCCGCGGAAGAGGATATCGATTCTTCACTGTGACTCGATTAAGCCCCCGGTAATCGATACACAACCGGAAACTCCCATCTTTATTTTTTCACAAACAGCACTGGCGCTTCCCACGGTGAACTGCTATGACGGATAAAACCCTTATCCAATAACTCTTCCAGCTGCTTCTTCAGCTCTGCCATCTCTGCTGGAGCCATCCTGTACGGAGCCTTAGATAGCGGCTTCGTGCCTGGTTCTAGCTCAATCGTGAAAGGATCAGACCGAGACGGAGGTAACCCTTGCAACGACTGAAAAACATCCTCGAACTCCCGCACAACCTTAATATCTCGAACCACAGCTTCTCCAACAGTCTCTGGGGTATTAATAGTCGCCAGATAAGCTTCACCACCTCGCTCGATCATTTTCTCAGCTTGCATTGCCGAGATCACGAGACTCCCGATTGTAGGTCTCACTCCCTGATAGACCAACCTTCCTTTTTCTCTTTCGAACACGACACGTCCCCGGTGGCAATCCAGATGCGCTCTGAACTTTCCCAGCCAATCCATACCCAAGATGAGATCATACAGCTCTACGGAGCAGATGATCAAATCTGCTGGCATAGACTCCTCGGCCACTCGAACATCCACGTTCTTAACCCGACCAAGACTACTCAAAAACTTCCCTCCAGCGACCTTAACCAACCACAAGTGCTCACCCGGATTACCCCGGATGCCACACCTCTCTGCCAATTCTGGAGTAACAAAACAATGCGATACTCCAGAATCAAATAGAACGTGAGATTCAATCCCTCCCACGATTAAGGTCCCTACATAACTTTCATATGCTAAGAACCCTAACACAATCTTACAAGGCAATAACTTTTAACAAACAAGAATTTAACTCGAGTTAGTTTAAAATTTACCAGTGATCGGTTTGGAACTCGGCTCTCCCGACTCCACCATGGTGTATACCCTCGGTGTCACTGTAGCCCGCCTATCTGTCGGTGCCGCCGCCACCACTCCCTGCTGCAACCTGGGACATTTCGGCTTGATATGCCCTGGCTCATTACAATGGTAACACACCCGAGTAACTCCGATCGCTCTACCCTTCTGGGGGCAACTCGCAATCCTATGGTCCTTGCTTTCGCATCCAAAGCATCCCTGACCACCTTGGTTACCCTTGGAAGGACCCTCCCACTTCTGCTTCTGGCCATGCACCGGCTTATCGCCCTTGCTAGGACCGGACTGATGTGGAGGCTTCCTTGCCTGAAGAATTGGGCTGACTACCACACCCACGTCTCTCAGGCCCTCCTCGATCAACGCGGCCTTCTCTACCAGTTCTACAACCGTGTCAAACGATCTTATTAGGCACTGGTTTCTCAACTCGGCCCAAAGACCTATCAGAAATCGCCTCACCTGTGCCTGCTCATCATCCAGGATATATGACCTCCACACACCCTGAGACAGTTAAACTCCGCCTCATACTCACCAACCGACCGGTTCCCTTGAGTCAACCCTAGAAACCGTCTCTCCAACCGGTCCAATGCCTCTTGGGGAAAATACTTGGAGTTAAACTCCGTCACAAAATCCTCCCAAGACATCTCTGCTTGGACCCTCCGGACCGCAACACCTCTCCACCAGAGATGTGCGTCACCCTCCAGATAGTAAACTGCGAGATCCACTTGATATCCCTCTGGACACCTGATCGAAAGAAAATTCCGCTCTATCCGCATCTTCCACTCATCTGCCTCTTCAGGCTTGGCACCACCCTGAAAGAATCTCGTGCCTATCCTCTGCAACTGCTCCATCATCTTGAGGTATGATGGGCGCTCTTCCGCAACCACAACCCTTGGTTGCACCTCAACTACCGGTGGTACAACTGGAGCCTGCACTGGTACCCTTTCCGGTAACCGCTCCAACAGCAAGGCCAAGAAATTCGCAATAGGATCCTCTTGGGCCGGAGCTACACCTGCTGCCACACCCGCAGCACCCGCTGGAACTCCAGCAACACCGGCACCAACACCGGCCACACCCTCCGTCCCAACCCGATCCGTATGCGAGTTCCCGACCTGCTCGAACGTATCACTCTGTGTCAAACTCTCCTCAACCACCGGAGCCCTCGCGTTCCTCCGACCGCAACCTCTACCCCCACCGATACCACGACCACGACCTCTACCTCTTTTAGCCATCTTAGTCAAATAGTTGACTCCTCGATCAGACCAACAACCACAGAAGCCAGATCAACAACAGATGCGAACTGCCACGGTTTAGATTAACCAATCAAGATTAATTTCATATTTAATAACCCAAAATTAAACCATGGTTAATCTCCTAACCCAACCAACCAATGGTTCCGATTTAATTTAATATCTGTATTCCTCAATTAAATTATTTTAATCCGGTTTACTGATTAAACAAACCCAAACCGGTTACCAACAGAAAACCAAAACAACTTACCGCGGAATCTCATTAAAGGCTCGAAGAGGATGATCTAGAACTCCATGCCCAAACAATTGACTAACTCACATAATCAATTCAATTTTTCTAACCCGTCATAGAGCCGTAATTGCTCTGATACCAAACTGAGACGACCGCACCCGAATTTTTTTTTTTTTTTTTTTTTTTTTTTGTTTATATATTTAATTAACATTTTAATTGTTTATCCGTAAGGATATTAGATCGATTGATCATTCCAGAATACGACGACTTGAGTTGAGAGTCGAAGTTGGTCTGTATAGCCACCTTGGCTTTCATAGACAATTTCTGTTGTCTATTAACGGTTCTTGATAAACAAGAATCCGGACTTGAGATCGTTAGATCTTTTATCCTTTCGGATTAATTAAACACACATGACTTAATAGTATTTTAAAATAATCTAGCATTTAACAAATACACTCACAAATTTAATCCACTAGATTTTTATTCAAAAGTACTAAACCCACAATTCCTTCATAACCGAAACACTTAAACAACAACCGAGTTTTAGATCATCCCCTCTTCTTTTCCTTGATTCCACGGTCACAACTATTCTTTTTCTGCATCAAATAAAGAGATGCATAAGTATTTCGACAAATACTTAGTGAGGAAATCCTCCCATCTACAAGATATACACACAAGCAAGTTAAAATATTTGACATAGCTAAACACAAAATACCGAAATAATCAACCATCTCAAGAAACACTCGATCTAGATCCACCCGAGATCATACACGGCCTATTTCATGAAAACCACATCAAATAATTAAACCGCTTAGATAAGCTTACGGTCATGCACTCACATCAGATTAAGGATAATTTCCCAGACAAGGAAACCAACAACACAACCCAACGATGGCTCCCTCCTTTGCGTCAAACTCTTCCTCGACACCCACCTACACCACATCCAAAATCACACTCAACACGACACAACCTTTCACACACCAACAACAGTTCTCCATAGTCTGAGACTTATATCCATAAGTTCTCAAGATTCCTTCAGAGTTTCAGCTCAAACCGAGCTCGTTTGCCCAACCCAACAATACAACTCGTGGGATTATTCTATAGAAAATATGTCTCAAATCAATACATGAATAAATCAACGACAAACCGTTGAAATCTCAATCCCACCGTTGAAACTTAACCCCTAAATGTCCTGAAGCTAACTTCAAAGTTTCGTGATGATCCGACCACAGACGAACTCGCGATTGTTCTTTGAATCCACGTTGGTCCCGATCGCGTCTGAAACAGAGCGCCTCACGGAAACGTGAATAACTTTTAGAATATTAACTCAAATGCAATTCCGCAAATTGGTACATCTAGATATAAGATTTAACTACAACTCCAGAAATTTTTGTTACCTTTGGAAATGATTTGCTAGGTCGAACCCCTTTTTATTTCTCACTCACGGAACAGCTCTCCAACCCTCACTCTTCTCTCCTTCTCTAAAACTTCTGATCAGAGCCTCTCTCCTCACCCTTTCTCCCTCCCTCTCTCTCTCTCTCTCTCTCTCTCTCTCTCTCTCTCTCTCTCTCTCTCTATCTCTCTCTCTCTCTCTCTCTATCTCTCTCTCAGAACTGAAGTGTCGGCAATTCTGAAGGAGAAATGGGGTGGTGGAGATGTTAGTGGCTTTAGTGGAGAATGTAGGCTGCTTTGTAGGGAGGAAGTGGATGACTTTTTGGAAGGTGGAGGGTGCTGGTGGAGAAGGTAAATGGAAATGGTAGGTGCTGAAAAATTCAGCTTGATTTATTTATGGTTTAGGTCCCTGAATTCCCAAAAGTCCACAAACTGACCCCAAACTTCCAAATCGATTCCGAACACCCCTACGGGAAAAATGCGGTGTAACTTTTAAGTTACTCCAAAATTTCCTGGAAATATTTTCCAGAGATTCTCCGCATAAATCCCGGATATAATTTTGAAATTTCCATTGTTTTTTTTTTGGAACACGGGCGTTACATGCGGAAGAAGGCGTCACGTGAGAGGAATCTGCAGTCCTGGAGGCCGGTGATTCGCTCGTTGACTGGAATGCTATAGAGAGCAATGCTGAGGGGCATGACATAGATGAGAGGGCGGCTCCGGAAAGGTTTCTTGGTGATAGAAACAGAGGAGCGCCAAGATTTACAGATGGTATGAAAACGTATATATTCTACGAGGAAGAAAAATCCAATGACGATTAATCCAACAAGCTCCACCGGTAAGTTAGACCAATCAACCATTTTTCTCTCTCTCTCTCTCTCTTTTGCTTCTTTGATTGTTTGTGAAAAAGTAACACATTTTGCTTCTACAGTTCAAACGCTTTTGCACTTTTCAAAGAATTAAAAGTATGCGAAGGTTAAATAGTGCCTTTTTTAGTCTATGAAGAAAAAAAAAAAGAAGCAAAAAGCTGTTGATTTCACTCATTCTCTAAAAAAGAAATGAAAATGAATAAACTAAAATTAAATGCAAAATATTACTGCTAATCCATTTGTAGAAGCATAAATCTTTAAACATCTAAATTAATTTCATACTACATACATAAAAAGAGTTAGTGAAATACCTCCATCCATTGTAGCGGCAAAGTTTTCTTCAAAGAGTGACCTTTTGAATACTCTTACCAAATGTGTTTGGTATTGATCTTCAATGTGCATCCATGCCTTAACTTTATAGTAGCTAGGGTCAGAGTAAGGTTTCGAAAGACTTCTGTCACCGATGTTGATTGATCAATAGAATTTCAAAATTTACTTTGTATTTACATCATTATCAATCTTTCTTTTTCCTCCACAGATCATTTATTTTTCCGATCATAGATCAATCTCTCAGCTATATATATATTTTGTGACGGCATCTCTCAGCTACTTTTTTTTTTTTGTTATTATTAAAATTAAAGCGTTTAAAGTTTTAGGGATTTTACAAAATTTCGGACTGGATAAATTCAAAACCCAAGCGAAGTCTTATCCAAAAAGAAAAATAAAACATATTTTATACACCTTAAGTTATATGTAAAACAAACTTATATGAGTTTTAGACCTATGTCACCACATTTTGTTCCATGATAAACTTAGTGGCTTAGCGCAAGAGGCGAAAAGAAAATGATAATAAATGTGAAGGAAAAAGAAAATTTGATCATGATGTAAATACAAAGTTAATTGTGAAGTTCTATCGATCAATCAACGTTGATGACAGAAGTTTTTTGAAACCTTACTATGACCCTGGCTACTATCAAATTAAGGAATGGACGGACATTGAAGGTCAGTACCAAACACAAGTGGTAAGAGTTTACAAAGGCCACTCTTTGAAGTTTAATTAAGAACGGGTGATTCCTTTAGATTCTCCTACACAATATCTTTACATTGAGTAGATTAGATGATTATCAAGAGGAGATCACTGATTACATTTAATGAGATTGTAGTGATGGGTCGGAGAAATATTATATTGCCTTCTCCGGCTATCATGAAACCCCAAAAATGTCTTGAGTGTCGATAAGTCAGGAAATGCCTCGAGTTAGGATCAGTATTTCAAATTTTCAATTTCAATTTTCTTCTCATCTCTGTTTACACCTCTAAGTTGAATATCATGTAGATAATTAACACATCTATATTCATTCCTAAATTAAGTGTATTAAAACATTTTGCAACTTCCCTCATCGCCTGCCCATAGATTATAAATCACGTTCTGAGAAATTTTATCTTTTTAGGAATCAAAATGCATAATAAATAAGGTACAATAAAAGGTATAGTGTTATGATAAAGATAAGATATATAACAAAACATGGTTGAATAAATCTTGTTGGGATATATAAGGCGATCACGGCACTATAGTCTCTAATGATCAAACCACGAACAACTAGAGTTACATACTATATGCTTCCACTAGTTAATCCCCAACTCAGAATCAACCTACGTACGAAAAAAAAAAAAAAAAAAAAAAAAAAAAAAAAAAAAAAACCAAACTTTCAGAGTTAATTTTTGATGGAAAAAAAAATATAAAAGAGTACATTTTATATAAAAAGTGGGGATAATTGCTTCACATTCATCCTCTTTGAGGTTCTATGATGGTTGGGGAGATAAGGCAGTGGCACCTACAAATAGAAGGATTATAACATCCCGATTTATGGTATATAGTGGTGCATGTCGAGAGGCTTAAAATAATTAATTTGGCTACCTATGCCACTAAAGTGCACTTATCTTTTCTGTTAACCATCCTAACATAACTTCAAAGTAAAGCGTACTGTGTGAGTGAGGCCAAAACACGGAGAAAGATCATGTGGTGATTTGTATGGACAGTAATTAAACAAGTCTTTCGACCCCTCTTGAGATAATGAACCGGCCGTCGGATAAGGGTGAAGCCCACGGGTCAAGAGAAGGCGTGATGGCCCATGGACGGTGGCGGTCGGGGCGTTACTGTGATGGTGTTTCATTTGTCAGCTTTATGACCAATTTGCTATGATACTCAGTATGAAAATAGTCATTTAGATGAAAAATGGGTAACATCAGTTTTATATTAGATATTACTATCATATTTAGAATGAGTATGATATTACTTAACCTATTAATAGGGAAGCTCATTGTTATATAGAAGGTTCCAAGAAAGAAAAAGAGTCCCAATAGAGAAGCAGATCTTGCATATGATGATTCACGAGACCTTTCTTGTTTTGTGGGAGCTGTAATGGCTTCAAACTTAAGGCACAATACGAAGGTTATGTTACTTATATATTACTTCTTAAAGTAATTTTGAATTGAATGAGTCGTATATTAATCATATTCATATTCATGATGACTGTAACTAAACTTGTGGGGTATTTTCAAGGATAACTGCTAAGAAAATATATAGTAAGAAATATAATATATATTAGAAATATTAGAAATACTTACCAAATATTAAAATGGGTTTAGATATGACTAACAATTACATATGATTGACAATTGTATTGCTTTTTTTTTTTTTTAGTTCAGATTAATTTAATATTTAATTCAGTACAATTTGATCTAAATTGTTTGAATGAGAGTATAAAACATCATTCATTTGGCGTATGTTTAATTCAAATAAAAGAAATTTGCTTTTGCTACAGAGAAATAAAACAATTCGATGTTCAAAGCACATAAAATATATTATAAACAATAAAAAAAAACTACAAATATATATTAAACAAAATATAAAATTATTTATAAAAATTATAAAAAAGCAAGTTAAAATTATACAAACAAAACCTTGGCACCCGTCGTATACCGCGGGTACAAATCTAGTTAGACTATTTATTTTCTAATATTTCGATGTGAGACTTTGGTTTGTCTTCTAATAATTCTCCCCTCAATCCAAGGACCACAAACCTTAGCCTCCATTCCAACGAAACCTTGACACCTAGACACCGGCACCTTTTAATCGCGAGATTCTCTTGAGGCACTCTTCTAATAGTGTCACATTCGGAGTTTCTTCCACACCGACCATGCAGTCCACTCATTTTCCTAGGTCCACCTTTTTCAACCTGACTCTGATACCAATTGTTGGGCCTCTTAAAGCCTAAGTCAATTCTCCATTAGTATGATATTGTCCGGTTTTGGCCAATTGCTCAAGCCCGCACAGATTGGTTATTGGGCTCCTTCCCAAAAAGTCTCATACTAATTGGAGTTAGACTTACTTATATATTAGATAATAATTTTCTAATCTTCCGATGTGGGTCGTTGGTTTGTATCCCAACAATCCTCTCCTCAAACCAAGGACCACGAATCTTAACCTCCCCTCCAACAAAACCTTGGCACCCAGGCTCCTCCCACACCAATCATGCAGCCGAGACCCTCTTCTCTAGGTCCACTTTTCAACCTAGGCTCTTATACCAATTATTGGGCTTCTTAAAGCCCAAGTCAAGTTCCCATTAGTGTGATATTGTTCTCTTTGTGTCAAGTGGTCAAGTCTGCATATGTGTTATTAGACTCCATCTCAAAAAGTCTCATACTAATTGGAATTGAATTTGACTTATATATTAGACAATTAATTTATAATCTTCCGATGTGAAACGTTGGTTTGTATTCCAGCAACATCCAAAGCTTTAGTTTCGTTTTGTCGGCAAAATAATCTTAAAATTCTAAATGGGAAAGAATAATTCAATGTTTGCATCTAATATTTTATAATTTTCGTGTCAACAATATATATTTTTAGTCAATTCAAAATTTTGGATTGTAATTTTTTTTGTTAATAAGTTTTTTTGGCACGGTTACTAATTTTGCTAATGAGTTTCTTATATAAAAGAAAAAACTATATATGTTTATATACTTTGCCATAAAAAAGTTGTGGAGTACACTGTCATGAAATTCGAGGTAAAATATTTAGAAAATCGAGTAATGATAAATGGGGTTCAAGAATAAGTCAATCAAAAGCTAAAGTTGGCCAAACAAAATTTTAAATTTAATGTATTTCTATCCAAAGTACTTTTATTACTTTGTCAGAAAATAATCAATATTTTAAAAGAAAGCCCAACATTAATCCATTTTTTAGTTAATAAATTCTAATTTTATTAATTAAATATTATATAGTATTATTTAGTCAAATCAAAGATTTAATGCCTAATCTGTGCAATTATAAATAATGGTGTGCGATATTTAACTAATTTAATTTTTTTTTTTAAAATTTATAATGTATTACATTAATTTATAAATTTATATCACTTTGCAAAAGAAAATATCAAACGTTTAATTTTTTGCCAAAAAAGCAAAACGTATAAAATCTCATAACTACCATAACAAGAGAAAATATATCTATCACTATTTATACATTTAAAAACTCCAAATCCCTGTTGTTAAAAGCTTAAAAAAAAAAATCCAGATCCCCAAAAAATGAAGAAACCTTAAAAACTGGCAACCACCAGCCGCCACCTTCTCCAAGCCGCCATAGATGGCTGGGGTATGAGCATCTCATCTTCTGAGCATCTCATCTCGTCGTCTCCGGCAGAGGTGTTCAGATCTCATCTTCCGATCCTCTGCTAATGCTTAGGAGTTGCGAGATATTTATCGACGATCTCAACCCAAAGGTTTTGGCGATCGAACAGGTATGAACCATCCTTCTACCCAATCAGGAAACGTACGACAAACTAACAATTTTTTTGATTCTTACTCTATTATGGACCATCACCACCGTAATAATCTGTGTCTCTTACACGTAGTAACTCTAAACTGTTTCCAACAAAAAAAATAAAACAGAGGTTTATTGTTTTGTTTTGACAGGTGGCACACCTCATGATCTATATCTAGCTTGATATAGATCCACCACGTTGAACGCTTAAGAATCATATAGCTCGAACAACGTTGTTTTCTTACATGTTCATGTTACCTCTGACCAACACCATCAGAAAATCACAGGTAATATTTCTTAATAATCATGAATGATAAGAATTTAATATTTAGATAGTATATATTGTCTTTGAATTATTTCAACCAAAGGATTCGTATTAGATCTTACAATGTGAATAAAAAGATACGTTTTAAGTGAAGTAATAAAAAAAATATTTTTTTTATGGTATATAGCAAGAGTACAGTACAGTATAAGCTATATGCAATTAATTTCTTAGTCATCTAGCCAAGAAAACTATAAACTATAAACTATAAACTTGAAATGAATGTATAGTTTATTACCAAAAAACTCCAAAAAAAACAAACTATAACAGAAAAAAAAAAAACACTATCACTCACCTAGAGTTGTCATGAAATTTAACTAAAGAAACTATAAAATTAAAAAAACACAACCACTTATATCCAAAAAGAGTGCCTCATCCTACTGAGACTCATAGTTTGAAACTTAGAAAAAAAAACTTAAGATGGAGTCTAATAAAATCCTGTTTTAGTTTTAATATAAGAGAACCTAAGCAAAGATACCCAAAAATACAGTCTTAGTGTTGAGAGTTAGGGGATAAAGTTTTCTTATATTGTCTCAAATGCAACCACCACCAACGACAATACCTTCCTCCACAGCAGCCTGAAACACAATGAGATCATATAAGTAAGATAATCCATGAGTAGTGAGAATAGCACACCCCTCTATAACCCAACCAGCTGGATAAAAAAATCACCTTTGTAGCATTAAGAGCATCTTCAACTCTCAGTTTCTTTTCTTTTAGCTCTGTCTCAGTTTGTGCCCCAACCTTTAACCAAGATGTAAGAGCTTTAATTAGGATCACTTACTTCAATCTTCCATCACACAAATCCAAGCAAGCCCATGTGGTTACTATTTACCTGAATTATAGCTACTCCACCAGAGAGCTTTGCAATTCTCTCGTTCAATTTCTCCTTCTCATAGTCTTGCTCCGCTTGCTGCAAGAGCATGGTCCTGTTAGCATTACCAAGCAATATACAAAAGTAGCTATCACAGACTTCTTAAGCGGTTTGACCCAAAGATATACCTCAATAAGATTCCTAATCTGTACAACATGCTTGTTCCCTGCTTCCTGTGTGGTCCCATCGCCCACAATTGTTGTCATCTCCTTTGTCAGTACAACCTTAGAGGCGGTACCCAGAACCTGATCTTTTCCAGCTTTGTCAAGAGAAAGACCAACTTCCTCTCTAATCAATGTTGCTGCGCGCATAAACAGAAGCCAAATGACGACGTCATAACATTAAAATAATTCCAAAACTGGAGGACACATTGATTGAAATCCACATATAGGTTTTGTCATAAAAACATCACCTACCTATCAAGGTATTGGTTCTTGCGTTCTCCAGATCCAGGAGCTTTGAGAGCTGCAATCTTCAGTGAGCCTCTAAGCTTGTTAACAACAAGAGTAGCTAAAGCCTCTTGTTCAATATCTTCTGCAATTATTAGGGTAGGGTATGCGCCTCTAATCGCATCCTCTAGAACACCAACAAGATCCCTTGCATTGGTAACTTTCTTGTGTACGAGAAGCAACTGCACATTAGAAAACTTGTTAGTCTATCTACATTATCATTCCGGTAGCTTAGAACCAAGAAAACTTACCTTGCAATTTTATACTCAACAGACATTTTCTCACTGTCTGTCACAAATTATGGGGAGATATACCCACAGTTAAATTACATTCCTTCCACCACGTAGAGACATTAGCGTTGTGGAGAGATTTTCATTGTTGAGCGCCTCCTAGAAAAGACTGTCCAAAAGAGAAAATTTGTGTTCTACGGTAATAGCAATGCTTGTCGTGATCCTTGGTGTTTCCTTGGGATACACGAAGATGTTGGTTATGTGAGATGCGACTTATTCGAAATTGACAGTCTCAAAATGGTGGGTTTTAAGGTATATAAGATGGATGAGAAATTAATTAATAAATGGAAATTAAATCCTTAAAAGACTATGCTTTTGTGATGGCTACTGATTGTAGTTTCTCTGTTTTGGATCATGATTTCTATGGATGCCAAAGAGATTCTGTTTACTTCATTGACGACGAGGAATATGGTATTAGTTGTTAAAGCTAGACAATGGTAGTATGATCAAGAAAATGTTGGAAATTTAGCAGAGTTGTTTGCAAATATATTTTCTTGTTTAGAGAAAGCTAGGAACAAACATTTGGAAACAACTCTGCTCAAATTCCAACATTTGATTGATCATACAACCAAATTCCATCGTCTAGCTTGAACACCTTAATCCCATCTTCCTTGCCATCAATGAAGTAAACAGATTGTTTTAGGCATCCATATAACTCATGAGCCAAAACAGAGAAACTACAATCAATAGCCATAAAAAAAGGATTGTCTCCCAAGGATTTTACTTCCATTTATTTCATCAATTCCTCATCCATCTTGTAAACCTTGAAACCAACCGTTTTGAGACTGTCACTATCAATTAAGTCGCATCTCGCATCACCAACATCTTTGTGTATCACAAGGGAATACTGAGGATCACGACAACCATAGATATTAGTCGAAGAAAAAACTTTTTTTTTTGACATTCTTTTCTAGGATGTGCTCCACAATATAAAGCTCTCCACCACATTCCACATACCTAGTTTCTCTACAATACTACAACAACCACTATTGATGTTTTCATCGAGTGAAGGTTCATACCTAAAGATGTTAAGTGAGAATCTAATCAACCAAACAATGCCTTTAGAATCCAAGGCATAATCAAGCCCTTTGTGAACTATAATGTCGGTGAATCGCGTCACTCGGTATGCGATTCTGTTCCTATTTCCTACACTCCAGTTACAGACTCTGATCTTCCCATCCCGGCCGACCACAGGAACCCGACAATGATCTTCTCCCGCATCTTTGACAATAACCACTCTTTTAAGTCCCGGAGCTAGTGTTTTCTTGCAGGAGTCTTGAACTTCATAGGGTTGTCGAATCTCGGAGACCGTGAATTACAATAGATCAAGGGTCTGGCATTAATGTTTGAGAGACAGTTGAGGAGATGAAGTTTCCTAATATTGATTTCCACATTGGATTTTATCAACCACCCTTTATCTAGAGAGGAGGAGACACTGATGCGGAAGAAGGCGTCACGTGAGAGGAATGTGCAGTCGTGGAGGCCAGTGCTTCGCTCGTTGACTGGAATGCTATAGAGAGCAATGCTGAGTGGCATGACATAGATGAGAGGGCGGCTCCGGAAAGGTTTCTTGGTGATAGAAACAGAGAAGCGCCAAGATTTAGAGATGGTATGAAAACGTATATATTCTACGAGGAAGAAAAATCCAATGACGATTAATCCAACAAGCTCCACCGGTAAGTTAGACCAATCAACCATTTTTTTCTCTCTCTCTTTTGCTTCTTTGATTGTTTGTGAAAAAGTAACACATTTCGCTTCTACAGTTCAAACGCTTTTGCACCTTTCAAAGAATTAAAAGTATGCGAAGGTTAAATAGTGCCTTTTTTAGTCTATGAAGAAAAAAAAAAAGACGAAGCAAAAAGCTGTTGATTTCACTCATTCTCTAAAAAAGAAATGAAAATGAATAAACTAAAACTAAATGCAAAATATTACTGCTAATCAATTTGTAGAAGCATAAATCTTTAAACATCTATATTAATTTCATACTACAAACATAAAAAGAGTTAGTGAAATACCTCCGTCCATTGTAGCGGAAAATTTTTCTTCAAAGAGTGACCTTTTGAATACTCTTACCACATGTGTTTGGTATTGATCTTCAATGTGCATCCATGCCTTAACTTGATAGTAGCTAGGGTCATAGTAAGGTTTCGAAAGACTTCTGTCACCGATGTTGATTGATCAATAGAATTTCAAAATTTACTTTGTATTTACATCATTATCAATCTTTCTTTTTCCTCCACAGATCATTTTTTTTTCCGCTTCTTGTGCTAAGTTGATCATCGGAAAAAAATTAGTGTGACATGTCTAAAACTCTTACATGTTTGTTTTATATATAAAAAAAGGTGTATAATTTTTTTTTTTTTTTTTTGATAAGACTTGGATATAAATCATAGACCAATCTTTCAACTATATATATATTTTGTGACGGCATCTCTCATCTACTTTTTTTTTGTTATTATTTAAATTAAAGCGTTTAAAGTTTTAGGGATTTTATTAAATTTCGAACTGGATAAATTTAAAACCCAAGCCAAATCTTATCCAAAAAGAAAAAAAAAACATATTTTATACAGCTTAAGTTATATGTAAAACAAACTTATATGAGTTTTAGACCTATGTCACCACATTTTTTTTGATGATAAACTTAGCGGCTTAGCGCAAGAGGCGAAAAGAAAAAGATAATAAATGTGAAGGAAAAAGAAAATTTGATCATGATGTAAATACAAAGTTAATTTTGAAGTTCTATCGATCAATCAACGTTGATGACAGAAGTTTTTTGAAACCTTACTATGAACCTGGCTACTATCAAATTAAGGCATGGACGGACATTGAAGGTCAGTACCAAACACAAGTGGTAAGAGTTTACAAAGGCCACACATTGAAGTTTAATTAAGAACTGGTGATTCCTTTAGATTCTCCTACACAATATCTTTACATTGAGTATATTAGATGATTATCAAGAGGAGATCACTGATTACATCCAATGAGATTGTAGTGATGGGTCGGAGAAATATTAAATTGCCGCTCCGGCTATCATGAAACCCCAAAAATGTCTTGAGTGTCGATAAGTCAGGAAATGCCTCGAGTTAGGATCAGTATTTCAAATTTTCAATTTCAATTTTCTTCTCATCTCTATTTACACCTCTAAGTTGAATATCATGTAGATAATTAACACATCTATATTCATTCCTAAATTAAGTGTATTAAAACATTTTACAACTTCCCTCATCGCCCGCCCATAGATTATAAATCACGTTCTGAGAAATTTTATCTTTTTAGGAATCAAAATGCATAATAAATAAGGTACAATAAAAGGTATAGTGTTGTCATAAAAATAAGATATATAACAAAACATGGTTGAATAAATCTTGTTGGGATATATAAGGCGAGCACGGCACAATAGTCTCTAATGATCAAACCAGGAATAACTAGAATTACATACTATATGCTCAGTACATTTTATATATAAAGTGGGGATAATTGCTTCACGTTCATCCTCTTTGAGATTCTATAATGGTTGGGGAGATAAGGCAATGGCACCTACAAATAGAAGGGATTATAACATCCCAATTTATGGTATATGGTGGTGACTTATGCCACCAAAGTCTACTTATCTTTTCTGTCAACCATCTTAATTGAATTTCAAAGTAAAGCGTACTGTGTGAGTGAGGCCAAAACACGGAGAAATTTCATGTGATGATTTGTATGGACAGTAATTAAACAAGTCTTTCGACCCCTCTTGAGATAACGAACCGGCCATCGGATAAGGGTGAAGCCCATGGGTCAAGAGAAGGCGTGATGGCCCATGGACGGTGGCGGTCGGGGCGTTACAGTGATGGTGTTTCATTTGTCAGCTTTATGACCAATTTGCTATGAGACTCAGTATGAAAATAGTCATTAAGATGAAAAAATGGGTAACATCTGTTTTATATTAGATATTACTATCATATTTAGAATGAGTATGATATTACTTAACCTATTAATAGGGAAGCTCTTTGATATATATAAGGTTCCAAGAAAGAAAAAGAGTCCCAAGAGAGAAGCAGATCTTGCATCCGATGATTCACCAGACCTTTCTTGTTTTGTGGGAGTTGTAATGGCTTCGAACTTAAGGCACAATCCGAAGGTTATTTTACTTACATATTACTTCTTAAAGTAATTTTGAATTGAATGAGTCGTATATTAATCATATTCATGATGTCTGTAACTAAACTTGTGGGGTATTTTCAAGGATAACTGCTAAGAAAATATATAGTAAGAAATATAATAAATATTTTCAATATTAGAAATACTTACCAAATATTAAAATGGGTTTAGATATGACTAACAATTACATATGATTGACAATTATATTGCATTTTTGTTTTTAGTTCAGATTAATTTAATATTTAATTTGGTATAATTTGCTCTAAATTGTTTGAATAAGAGTATAGAACATCAGTCATTTGGCGTATGTTTGATTCAAATAATAGAAATTTGCTATTGCTACAGAGAAATAAAATAATTCGATGTTCAAAGCACGTAAAATATATTATAAACAATAAATAAAAAAAATACAAATATATATTAAACAAAATATAAAATTATTTATAAAAATTATAAAAAAAGCAAGTTAAAGTTATACAAACAAAACCTTGGCACCCGTGGTATACCGCGGGTACAAATCTAGTTAGACTAATTATTTTCTAATATTCTGATGTGAGACATTGGTTTGTCTTCTAATAATTCTCCCCTCAATCCAAAGACCACAAACTTTAGCCTTCATTCCAACGAAACCTTGACACCTAGACACCGGCACCTTTTAATCGCAAGATTCTCTTGAGGCACTCTTCTAATAGTGTTACATTCGGAGTTTCTTCCACACTGATCATGCAGCCGACATCTTCTTTTATAGGTCCACTTTTCAACCTAGGCTCTTATACCAATTATTGGGCTTCTTAAATCCCAAGTCAAGTTCCCATTAGTGTGATATTGTTCTCTTTGTGTCAAGTGTTCAAGTCCGCACATATGTGTTATTAGACTCCATCTCAAAAAGTCTCATACTAATTGGAATTGAATTTGACATATATATTAGACAATTAATTTATAATCTTCCACTGTGAAATGTTAGTTTGTATTCCAACAACATCCAAAGCTTTAGTTTCGTTTTGTCGGCAAAATAATCTTAAAATTCTAAATGGGAAAGAATAATTCAATGTTTTCATCTAATATTTTATAATTTTCGTGTCAAAAATAAATTTTTTTAGTCATTCAAAATTTTGGATTGTAATTTTGTTTGTTAATAAATTTTTTTGGCACGGTTACTAATTTTGCTAATGTGTTTCTTATATAAAAGAAAAAAAAACTATATATGTTTATATACTTTGCAATAAAAGGTTGTGGAGTACACTTTCGTGAAATTCGAGGTAAAATATTTAGAAAATGCAGTAATGATAACTGGGCTTCAACAATAAGTCAATCAAAAGATAAAGTTGGCCCAACAAAATTTTAAATTTAATGTATTTCTATCCAAAGTATTTTTATTACTTTATCAGAAAATAATCAATATTTTAAAACAAAGCCCAACATTAATCCATTTTTTAGTTAATAAATTATAATTTTATTAATTAAAGATAATATAGTGTTATTTAGTCAATTCAAAGATTTGGTGCATAATTTATGAAATTATAAATAATGTTGTGCGATATTTAACTAATTTAAAAAATTAAATTTATAATGTATTACACTAATTTACAAATTTATATCACTTTACAAAAGAAAATATCAAAGGTTTAATTTTTTGCCAAATAAAGCAAAACGTATAAAATCTCATAACTACCATAACAAGAGAAAATATATCTATCACTATTTATACATTTAAAAACTTCAAATCCCTGTTGTTAAAAACTTAAAAAAAAAAAAACGCCAGATCCCCAAAAAATGAAGAAACCCTAAAAACTGGAAACCACCAGCCACCACCAGCCGCCACCTTTTCCAAGCCGCCACAGATGGCTGAGGTATGAGCATCTCGTCTTCTGAGCATCTCATCTCGTCGTCTCAGGCAGAGGTGTTCAGATCTCATCTTCTGATCGTCTGCTAATGCTTAGGAGTTGCGAGATATTTATCGACGATCTCAACCCTAAAGGTTTTGGCGATAGAACAGGTATGAACCATCCTTCTACCCAATCAGGAAACGTACGACAAACTAACAATTTTTTTGATTTTTATTCTATTATGGACCATCACCACCGTAATAATATGTGTCTCTTACACGTAGTAACTCTAAACCTTTTCCAACAAAAAAATAAAACAGAGGTTTATTGTTTTGTTTTGACAGGTGGCACACCTCATGATCTATATCTAGCTTGATATAGATCCACCACGTTGAACGCTTAAGAATCATATAGCTCGAACGACGTTGTTTTCTTACATGTTCATGTTACCCCTGACCAACACCATCAGAAAATCACAGGTAATATTTCTTAATAATCATGAATGATAAGAATTTAATATTTAGTTAGTATATATTGTCTTTGAATTATTTCAACCAAAGGATTCGTATTAGATCTTACTATGTGAATAAAAATATACGTTTTAAGTGAAGTAATAACAAACAATTTTTTTTTTCTTGGTATATAGCAAGAGTACAGTACAATATAAGCTATATGCAATTAATTTCTTAGTCATCTAACCTAGAAAACTATAAACTATAAACTATAAACTTGAAATGAATGTATAGTTTATTACCAAAAAACTCCAAAAAAAACAAACTATAACAGAAAAAAAAAAAAAAAAAAAAAACACTCACTCACCTAGAATTGTCATGAAATTTAACTAAAGAAACTATAAAATTAAAATAAAAACACAACCACTTATATCCAAAAAGAGTGCCTCATCCTACTGAGACTCAGACTTTGAAACTTAGAAAAAAAAAACTTAAGATGGAGTCTAAGCGAATCTTGTTTTAGTTTCAATATAAAAGGACCTAAGTAAAGATACCCATAAATACACAGTCTAAATGTTGAGAGTGGGGAGATAAAATTTTCTTATATTGTCTCAAATGCAACCACCACCAACGACAATACCTTCCTCTACAGCAGCCTGAAACTCAATGAGATCATATAAGTAAGATAATCCGTAAGTAGTGAGAATAGCACAACCCTCTATAACCCAACCAGCTGGATAAAGAAAATCACCTTTGTAGCATTAAGAGCATCTTCAACTCTCAACTTCTTTTCTTTAAGCTCTGTCTCAGTAGTGCCCCAACCTTTAACCAAGATGTACGAGCTTTAATTAGGATCACTTACTTCAATCTTCCATCACACAAATCCAAGCAAGCCCATGTGGTTACTATTTACCTGAATTATAGCTACTCCACCAGAGAGCTTCGCAATTCTCTCGTTCAATTTCTCCTTCTCATAGTCTTGCTCCGCTTGCTGCAAGAGCATGGTCCTGTTAGCATTACCAAGCAATATACAAAAAGTAGCTATCACAAAATTCTTAAGCGGTTTGACCCAAACATATACCTCAATAAGATTCCTAATCTGTACAACACGCTTGTTCCCGCTTCCTGTGTAGTCCCATCGCCCACAAATGTTGTCATCTCCTTTGTCAGTACAACCTTAGAGGCGGTACCCAGAACCTGATCTTTTCCAGCTTTGTCAAGAGAAAGACCAACTTCCTCTCTAATCAATGTTTCTGCGCGCATAAACAGAAGCCAAATGACGACGTCATAACATTAAAATAATTCCAAAACTGGAGGGCACATCGATTGAAATCCACATATAGGTTTTGTCATAAAAACATCACCTACCTATCAAGGTATTGGCCCTTGCGTTCTCCAAATCCAGGAGCTTTGAGAGCTGCAATCTTCAGTGAGCCTCTAAGCTTGTTAACAACAAGAGTAGCTAAAGCCTCTTGTTCAATATCTTCTGCAATTATTAGGGTAGGGTATGCGCCTCTAATCGCATCCTCTAGAACACCAACAAGGTCCCTTGCATTGGTAACTTTCCTATGTACGAGAAGCAACTGCACATTAGAAAACTTGTTAGTCTATCTACATTATCATTCCGGTAGCTTAGAACCAAGAAACCTTACCTTGCAATTTTCATACTCAACAGACATTTTCTCACTGTCTGTCACAAATTATGGGGAGATATACCCACGGTTAAGTTGCATTCCTTCCACCATGTAGAGACATTAGCGTTGTGGAGAGATTTTCATTGCTGAGCGCCTCCTAGAAAAGACTGTCCAAAAGAGAAAAGTTGTGTCCTACGGTAATAGCAATGCTAGTCGTGATCCTCGGTGTTTCCTTGGGATACACGAAGATGTTGGTTATGTGGGATGAGACTTATTCGAAATTGACAGTCTTAAAATGGTGGGTTTTAAGGTATATAAGATGGATGAGAAATTAATTAAATAAATGGAAATTAAATCCTTAAAAGACGATGCTTTTGTGATGGCTACTAATTGTAGTTTCTCTGTTTTGGATCATGATTTCTATGGATGCCAACGAGATTCTGTTTACTTCATTGACGATGAGGAATATGGTATTAAGTTGTTAAAGCTAGACAATGGTAGTATGATCAAGAAAATGTCGGAATTTTAGCAGAGTTGTTTGCAAATATATTTTCTTATTTAGAGAAAGCTAGGAACAAACATTTGGAAACAACTCTGCTCAAATTCCAACATTTGATTGATCATACAACCAAATTCCATCGTCTAGCTTGAACACCTTAATCCCATCTTCCTTGCCATCAATGAAGTAAACATATTGTTTTAGGCATCCATATAACTCATGAGCCAAGACAGAGAAACTATAATCAGTAGCCATAAAAAAAGGATTGTCTCCCAAGGATTTAACTTCCATTTATTTCTTAAATTCCTCATCCATCTTGTAAACATTGAAACCAACCATTTTGAGAAAGTCACTTTCAATTAAGTCACATCGCACATCACCAACATCTTTGTGTATCACATGGAAATACTGAGGATCACGACAAGCATAGATATTACTCGAAGAAACAACTTTTTTTGGACATTCTTTTCTAGGGGGTGCTCCACAATGTAAAGCTCTCCACAACATTTCACATACCTAGTTTCTCTACAAGACTACAACAACCACTAGTGATGTTTTCATAGAGTGAAGGTTCATACCTAAAGATGTTAAGTGAGAATCTAATCAACCAAACAAAGCCTTTAGAATCCAAGGCATAATCAAGCACTTTGTGAACTATAATGTCGGTGAATTGCATCACTCGGTATGCGATTCTGTTCCTATTTCCTACACTCCAGTTACAGACTCTGATCATCCCATCGCGGCCGACCACAAGAACCCGATAATGATCTTCTCTCGCATAATAACCACTGTTTTAAGTCCCGGAGCTAGTGTTTTCTTGCGGGAGTCTTGAACTTCATAGGCTTGTCGAATCTCGCAGACCGTGAATTACAATAGATCGAGGCTCTGGCATGAATGTTAAAAGACAGTTGAGGAGATGAAGTTTCCTAATATTGATTTCCACGTCGGATTTTATCAACCACCCTTTATCTAGAGAGGAGGAGACACTGATGTCGAAGAAGGCGTCACGTGAGAGGAATGTGCAGTCCTGGAGGCCGGTGATTCGCTCGTTGACTGGAATGCTATAGAGAGCAATGCTGAGGGGCATGACATAGATGAGAGGGCGGCTCCGGAAAGGTTTCTTGGTGATACAATCAACCATTTTTTCTCTCTCTTTTGCTTCTTTGATTGTTTGTGAAAAAGTAACACATTTCGCTTGTACAGTTCAAACACTTTTGCACCTTTCAAAGAATTAAAAGTATGCGAAGGTTAAATAGTGCCTTTTTTAGTCTATGAAGAAAAAAAAGAAGAAGCAAAAAGCTGTTGATTTCACTCATTCTCTAAAAAAGAAATGAAAATGAATAAACTAAAACTAAATGCAAAATATTACTGCTAATCAATTTGTAGAAGCATAAATCTTTAAACATCTATATTAATTTCATACTACATACATAAAAAGAGTTAGTGAAATACCTCCGTCCATTGTAGCGGAAAATTTTTCTTCAAAGAGTGACCTTTTGAATACTCTTACCACATGTGTTTGGTATTGATCTTCAATGTGCATCCATGCCTTAACTTGATAGTAGCAAGGTCGTAGTATGGTTTCGAAAGACTTCTGTCACCGATGTTGATTGATCAATAGAACTTCAAAATTAACTTTGTATTTACATCATTATCAATCTTTCTTTTTCCTCCACATATCATTTTTTTTTGCTTCTTGTGCTAAGTTGATCATCGGGAAAAAAATAGTGTGACATGTCTAAAACTCTTACATGTTTGTTTTATATATAAAAAAAGGTGTATAATTTTTTTTTTTTTTTTTTGGATAAGACTTGGATATAAGTCATAGATCAATCTCTCAAATATATATATATTTTGTGACGGCATCTCTAAGCTACTTTTTTTTTTGTTATTATTAAAATTAAAGCGTTAAAGTTTTAGGGATTTTACAAAATTTCGGACTGGATAAATTCAAAACCCAAGCCAAGTCTTATCCAAAAAGAAAAAAAAACATATTTTATACAGCTTAAGTTATATGTAAAACAAACTTATATGAGTTTTAGACCTATATCACCACATTTTGTTCGATGATAAACTTAGCGTCTTAGCGCAAGAGGCGAAAAGAAAAAGATAATAAATGTGAAGGAAAAATAAAATTTGATCATGATGTAAATACAAAATTAATTGTGAAGTTCTATCGATCAATCAACGTTGATGACAGAAGTTTTTTGAAACCTTACTATGACCCTGGCTACTATCAAATTAAGGCATGGACGGACATTGAAGGTAAGTACCAAACACAAGTGGTAAGAGTTTACAAAGGCCACACATTGAAGTTTAATTAAGAACTGGTGATTCCTTTAGATTCTCCTACACAATATCTTTACATTGAGTAGATTAGATGATTATCAAGAGGAGATCACTGATTACATCCAATGAGATTGTTGTGATGGGTCGAAGAAATATTAAATTGCCTGCTCCGGCTATCATGAAACCCCAAAAATGTCTTGAATGTCGATAAGTCAGGAAATGCCTCGAGTTAGGATCAGTATTTCAAATTTTCAATTTCAATTTTCTTCTCATCTCTGTTTACACCTCTAAGTTGGATATCATGTAAATAATTAACACATATATATATTCATTCCTAAATTAAGTGTATTAAAACATTTTGCAACTTCCCTCATAGCCCGCCCATAGATTATAAATCACGTTCTGAGAAATTTTATCTTTTTTTGGAATCAAAATGCATAATAAATAAGGTACAATAAAAGGTATAGTGTTGTGATAAAAATAAGATATATAACAAAACATGGTTGAATAAATCTTGTTGGGATATATAAGGCGAGCACGGCACTATAGTCTCTAATGATCAAACCTGGAATAACTAGAGTTACATACTATATGCTTCCACTAATTATTCCCCAACTCAGAATCAACCTACGTACAAAAAAAAAAATTGTACGCACTTGGTCTTATCCGAATTAATGCTCCAGCATGGAAAATTGCATGTCCCCATATAGAAGGTGGAAGTTTTGATCTCATTATCAATGGTCTTGCAATTAGTTGCAAACGTTTAATTAATGATTCAGCAAAACTATTTTGTGTATTGAGATGAGCTACATGATATTCAACTTCAATTCCTGATACCATAAAATAATCATTGAATGCTTGGGAAGTGAATTCACCAGCATGTTCTAGTCTAACTCCTTTAATAAGATAATCATAAAACTGAGCTTTGAGTTTGATTATTTGAGTTAGGAATCTCGTGAATGCCACATTCTGAGATGATAATAGACATACAAGTGACCATCTGCTGGATGCATCAATTAATACCATAAAATAGTAGAATGGTCCACATGGTGGATGTATTGGTCCACAAATATCACCTTGAATTCTTTCAAGGAAATTTGGTGATTTTTTTATCACTTTTGGTTAGCGATGGTCTTACGATTAATTTTCCAAGAGAACATGCAGCACATGTTATTTTATTCCCATGTTATATCTCATTAATTTTCAAAGAATGACCATGTGCGTTCTCTATGATTTTTTGCTTCATTGTGGTTCCTCGGTGATCAAGGCGATCATGCCATAATGTAAAGTCTTCTAAATTTCTTTTGATCGCAAGATGTGATTCTATGGCATCTGAAATAAGTATGATGCAAACCCAGAAGAAATTTATGGTAATTTTGCAAATATATATATATATATATATATATCTTTCCATATTATCACAAGTTATTTATATATACTTCTTCCCATCCTCAGTTGCGGGTTGAGTATCATATCTTTGAAGATATATATCTTTGAAACTCAACAAATTCCTCTTAGAATTTGGAGAATATAAGGTATTATCTATGGAAAATTTTGTTCCATTAGGCAATATAAAGTTTGTCTTGCCACTTCTTTTGGTCAAGTCTGTAGGACCTGATATTGTATTAACAATCATGTTTGTCGGTTTTAAACGAGAGAAGATATCTTGTGCCTCAAAATAGTGTGGGTTGTTCCATTATCTGGTATACAAATTTCTCTTGCATTTATCTTGGAGATTTTTCCACTTGTAAATTTTTCTATTTCTATAATCAACATAAATATCAATAATAAGATAGTAAATTTTATTCATAAATAGAAAATCATATATATAATGGGAGAGTTTGTAACGCCCGTGTTCCGAAAAATGGAAATTTCGGAATTTCATCCGGGATTTATGCTTAGAATTTCTGAAAAATATTTCCGGGAATTTTTGGAGTAATTTGGAAGTTACACCGCATTTTTTCCGTAGGGGGTGTTCGGGATCGATTTGGGAAGTTGGGGTCAGTTTGTGAACTTTTGGGAGTTCAAGGACCTGATCCTAAATAAATTTTAAAACTGAATAAATGTTTTCAGCTCCAACTTTTCCCACTTACTTCTGCAATCAACCTCCTCCACTACTCCCCCTACAAAGCAGCCACTTCTCCACTCTAGCCATTAAAGGCTACACACCCCCTACAAAGCAGCCCTATTGTCTCCACCTTCTCCACCAAAGCCACTCACACAATTTCTTCTGATAATTGCCGACACTTCCATCTGCAGAAAGACAGAGAGAGAGAGAGAGAGAGAGAGAGATAGAAGTGTGAGGCTGAGTTTGTTTGAGACAAAGGGAGAAGGTGAACTTGTTGGTGTGAGGTGTGGAGAGCAAGAGAGGGTGAGTCTTGTTGGTGTGAGGTGTGGAGAGCAAGAGAGGGTGAGTCTTGTGGCTGTGTGAGACGTGGAGAGTAAGAGAGTAGTGAGTCTAGAGGCTGTGTGTGTGGCGTGAGAGACACGAGGTGAAGGAGACGGAGGTTGCTGTGACGGTGAAGCTTCAAAGCTCTCTCACATCATTTTTCATCACCGATAGATAGGGTAAGGTTCTGTTCCTTCCTTGATTGTATCATGTTGATCGTGATGGTTCGGTGAGAGGAACCGAGTGTGTGAGTCACGGTAGTGACGTTGGGAGACCGGGACGTGACGACATGTACGGTGTTGGTTGCGGAGGGTGCTTAAGCGTGACTCCGTGACGGTGGGTGGTGGTTTAGCCGTGAGATGTTGTTGACGGCGCCGTTGTGATACTCATGATTGGTGAGTAGGTCGCAATGGGGCCTTGGCAGTGTCTTCGGTGTAGTTGGCGTTGTCACGTTGAGTCACGTGAGTGTTGAAGGTGTGATCATGTTGCTCGATCTGGCTGTAGATCGATCGATCCGGTCAGGATCGATCGATCTCGCCTTGGTTGGTCGATCTGGAACACTCACGCTTGTGCCGGATCGATCGATCTGGTCAGGATCGATCGATCTGAGCAGGAACGATCGATCTGGTCAGGATCGATCGATCTGGTTAAGTCACGGCCGTGCTGGATCGATCGATCCGGACCAAGATCGATCGATCTGGTTGATCTGGTCGATCTGGTCGACCTATTGAGTGTAATTTGATTTCTTGAGTCTCAAGATTTTCTTATTTGATTATTTTAGGCACTCGGTTGGGGTATTGAGGGTCTATTCAACCCGGGAAGTTTTGGGAATTTCTGTGCATGGCTAAAGGTGAGTGCATGACCATAAGCTTATCTGAACGGTTGATTGTTTGATGTGTTTTTCATGGATATAGGCTGTAAGATCTCATGGGGGATCTAGATCGAGTATTTCTTGAGATGGTTGATTTATTGTCGGTATTTTCGTGTTTAATACGTTGAATAGTTTAATCGTTTGTGTGTATAGCTTGTAGATGGGAGGATTGCCTCACTAAGTATTTGTTGAAATACTTATGCATCTCTTTTATTTGATGCGAAAAAGAAAGAGTGTGACCGTGGAATCAAGGCGGAGAAGAGAGGATGATCTAGACTTGTCGGTCTGGGTGTTTATATTAATTAAGTTGTATTCAATTTGAGAATTGAGTAAAATAACATGAAGTTAATTAAGAAGTTATGCGAAGATATTTTATTTATGGAGTTAAATAATTTAATATGTGTGTTTAATCAATCCGAATGGATAACGATCTAACGATCTCAAGTCCGGATTCTTGTTTATCAAGAACCGTTAATAGACAACAGAAATTGTCTATGAAAGCCAAGGTGGCTATACAGACCAACTTCGACTCTCAACTCAAGTCGTCATATTCTGAAAAGATCTATCGATCTAATATCCTTACGGTTAAACAATTAATATGCATGAGTAGTTGCATTTTTAATGGTTTGGGAAAATTAATTATTATTTATGGAAATAATAATTAATTAATTAAAAAAAAAAAAAAAAAAAAAAAAAAAAAAAAAACAAGTGCGGTCTTCTCAGTTTTGTATCAGAGCGATTACGACTCTAGGACGGGTTAGGAAAATTTTGAATTGATTATGTGAGTTAGTCAATTGTTTGGGTATTGAGTTCTAGATCATCCTCTTCGAGCCTTTAAGGAGATTCCACGATAAGTTGTTTTGGTTTTTCTGTGGTGTCCGGTTTGGGTCGGTTCAATCAGTGAACCGGATTAAAATAATTTAATTGAGGAATTACTGATGTTAAATTAAATCGGAACCATGGGATTGGTTGGGTTAGGAGATTAACCATGGTTTAATATTGGGTTATTAAATATGGATTTAATCTTTGATCTGTTAATCTAAACCGTGGAAGTTCGAGTCTGTTGTTGAGCCGACTTCTGTGGTTGCAAGGTTTGATCGAGGAATCCACTGTTTGGCTGCAATGGCTAAAAGAGGTAGAGGTCGTGGTCGTGGTACCGTTAGGGGTAGAGGTCGCGGTCTGAGGAACGCGAGGACTCCGGTGGTCGAGGAGAGTGTGACACAGAGTGTCACATTTGAGCACGTCGGGAACTCGCATGAGGATCAGGTTGGGACGAAGGGTGTGGCCGGTGTTGGTGCCGGTGTTGCTGGAGGTCCAGTGGGTGCTGCGGGAGTGGCAGCAGGTGTAGCTCCGGCCCAAGAGGATCCCATTGCGAGCTTCTTGGCCTTGCTGTTGGAGCGGTTACCGGAGAGGGTACCAGTGCAGGCTCCAGTTGTACCACCGGTAGTTTAGGTGCAGCCGAGGGTTGCGGTTGAGGATGAGGATGGAACGGAATTTCCGTTCGATTAGGTGTCCAGAGGGATACCAAGTGGATCTCGCAATCCACTATCTGGAGGATGACGCACATCTCTGGTGGAGAGGTGTTACGGCCCGGAGGGTCCAAGCAGAGATGTCTTGGGAGGATTTTATAGTGGAGTTTAACTCCAAGTATTTCCCCCAAGAGGCATTGGACCGGATGGAGAGACGGTTCCTAGGATTGACTCAAGGGAACCGGTCGGTTCGGGAGTATGAGGCGGAGTTTAACCGTCTCAAAGTGTATGGGGGTCATATTCTGGATGATGAGCAGGCCCAGGTGAGGCGGTTTATGTTAGGTCTTCGGGCCGATTTGAGGAACCAGTGCCTAATAAGATCGTTTGACATGGTTGTGGAACTGGTTGAGAAGGCCGCTTTGATTGAGGAGGGTCTGAGAGACGAGGTTGGGGTAGTCAACCAACTTTTCAGGCGAGGAAGCCTCCACATCAGTCCGGTCCTAGCAATGGCGGTAAGCCGGTGCATGGACAGAAGCGGAAGAGGGAGGGTCCTTCCCAGGGTAACCAAGGTGGTCAGGGATGCTTCGGATGCGGAAGCAGAGACCATAGGGTTGCGAGTTGCCCCCAGAGAGGTAGAGCGGTCGGGGATACTCGGGTGTGTTACCACTGTAATGAGCCAGGGCATATCAAGCCAAAATGTCCCAGGTTGCAGCAGGGATTGGTAGCGGCAGCACCGACAGATAGGTGGGCTGCAGTGGCACCTAGGGTATACACCATGGTGGAGTCGGGAGAGCCGAGTTCCAAACCGATCACTGGTAAAATTTCTAGACTTACTCGAGTTAAAAATTCTTGTTGTTCAAGTTATTTGCCTAGTGAAGTTGTGTTAGGGTTCTTAGCATATGAGAGTTATGTAGGGACCTTAATCGTGGGAGGGGTTGAATCTCACGTTCTGTTTGATTCTGGAGCATCGCATTGTTTCGTTACTCCAGAATTGGCGGAGAGGTGCGGCATCCAGGGCAACCTGGATGAGCACTTGGGGTTTGTTAAGGTCGCTGGGGGAAAGTTTCTGAGAAGTCATGGTCGGGTTAAGAACGTGGACGTTCAGGTGGCCGAGGAGTCCATGCCAGCAGATTTGATCATCTGTTCCGTAGAGTTGTATGATGTTATCTTAGGTATGGATTGGCTGGGAAAGTTCAGAGCGCATTTGGATTGCCACCGTGGACGCGTTGTGTTCGAAAGAGAAAAAGGGAGGTTGGTTTATCAAGGAGTTAGACCAACACTCCGAAGTCTCGTGATCTCGGCTATGCAAGCTGAGAAAATGATTGAGCGAGGGAGTGAAGCTTATCTGGCGACTATTAATACCCAGGAGACTGTTGGAGAGGTTTCGGTTCGGGATATTCCTGTTGTTCGGGAGTTCGAGGATCTTTTTCAGTCGTTGCAAGGGTTACCACCGTCTCGGTCTGATCCTTTCACGATTGAGCTGGAACCAGGCATAAGGCCGATATCCAAGGCTCCGTACAGGATGGCTCCAGCAGAAATGGCGGAGTTGAAGAAGCAGCTGGAAGAGTTGTTGGGTAAGGGTTTTATCCGTCCGAGCAGTTCACCGTGGGGAGCGCCGGTGCTGTTTGTGAAGAAAAAGGATGGGAGTTTCCAATTATGTATCGATTACCCGGGGCTTAACCGAGTCACAGTGAAGAATCGGTATCCTCTCCCGCGGATCGATGAGCTGTTGGATCAGCTGAGAGGGGCTACTTGGCTCTCCAAGATTGACTTGGCATCAGGATATCATCAAATTCCTACTGATGAGGTGGATATCCGGAAGACGGCTTTCAGGACGAGATATGGACACTACGAGTTTGTAGTGATGCCATTTGGGTTGACGAATGCACCAGCAGCATTTATGAGATTGATGAACGGAGTGTTCCAGGAGTATCTGGATGAATCCGTGATCATTTTTATAGATGATATATGGGTGTATTCGAAGAGTCATGAGGAGCATGAGGTGCATTTAAGGAATGCTCTGGAGAAGTTGTGGGAACAGAAACTGTTCGCTAAGTTGAGCAAGTGCAGTTTCTGGCAACGAGAGATTGGATTCTTGGGTCATATTGTCTCCGAAAAGGGGGTTTCGGTTGACCCAGAGAAGATTAAGACTATCAGAGAGTGGCCTAGGCCGAGGAATGCCACTGAGATCAGGAGTTCTCTTGGTCTAGCGGGCTATTATCGGAGATTTGTCAATGGGTTCGCGAGTATGGCTCTGTCCATGACAAAGCTGACAGGAAAGGATGTTCCGTTTGTGTGGTCTCCCGAGTGTGAGGAGAGTTTTACGAACTTGAAGTTGATGTTGACGAGTACACCAGTCTTGGCTTTACCAGAGCCGAGCGAGCCTTTTGCGGTGTACACGGACGCTTCAAGATTGGGTCTTGGTTGCGTGTTGATGCAACAAGGGAAGGTTATTGCTTATGCTTCCCGTCAGTTTAGGAAGCACGAGAGTAATTATCCTACCCATGACCTTGAGATGGCTGCAGTGGTTTTTGCCTTGAAGATTTGGAGATCTTATCTTTATGGCGGGAAGGTTCAGGTGTTTACAGATCATAAGAGCCTGAAGTACATTTTTACGCAGCCCGAATTGAATTTGAGGCAGAGGCGTTGGATGGAGTTAGTGGCAGACTATGATCTGGAGATAGCCTACCATCCCGGAAACGCAAATTTGGTGGCCGATGCGTTAAGTCGCAAGCGGGTAGCTTCGGCTTGTGAGCGGGACATGGAGTCCTTGGTGAGCGAGGTTAGCACGTTGAGGTTGTGTGTTATATCTCAGTAACCGTTAGGTTTGGAGGCAGCGAATCAGGCGGATCTTTTGAGTAGGGTTCGGATGGCCTAGGAAAAAGATGAAGGTCTGATTAAAGCTTCCGGGGATGCGGGGTCAGAATATCAGGTCTCTGCTAATGGGACTATTCTGGTACATGGGCGGGTATGTGAACCCAAGGATGAGGATCTGAGACGGTAGATCCTGAGTGAGGCCCATGCGAGTATGTTTTTGATTCATCCAGGAGCGACCGAAATGTACCGAGACTTAAAAAGGTATTATCATTGGGTTGGGATGAAGAAAGATGTGGCTAACTGGATCGCGGCTTGCGATGTGTGCCAGTTAGTAAAGGCTGAGCATCAGGTTCCGAGCGGGTTGTTGCGGAGTTTACCCATTCCAGAGTGGAAGTGGGATATGATCACGATGGATTTCGTGGTCGGCTTGCCCGTCTCTCGGACCAAGGATGCTATTTGGGTCATTGTTGATCGTTTGACCAAGTCAGCACATTTCTTGGCCATTAAGAAAACCGATGGAGCTGCGGAATTGGCTAAGAAGTATGTCAATGAGATTGTGAGGCTTCATGGGGTACCTGTGAGTATAGTCTCGGACCGTGACTCCAAGTTCACTTCGGTGTTTTGAAAGGCTTTTCAGGCTGAGATGGGTACCAAGGTACACATGAGTATGGCCTATCACCCTCAGACAGATGGACTGTCTGAGAGGACCATCCAGACCCTCGAGGATTTGTTGAGGATGTGTGTGCTGGACTGGGGAGGTCATTGGGTGGATCACCTGAACTTGGTAGAGTTTGCCTATAATAATAGCTACCAGACGAGTATCCGGATGGCTCCATATGAGGCGCTGTATGGGAGGCCATGTCGTACACCATTATGCTGGACCTAAGTGGAGGAGAGGAGCATGTTTGGTGCAAATTTTGTTCAGGAAACTATGGAGAAGATCCGGGTTTTGAAGCTGAACATGAAAGAAGCGCAAGATCGGCAAAAGAGTTATGCCGATAAGAGGAGGAAAGACCTCGAGTTTGAGGTGGGAGATAGGGTGTATCTCAAGATGGCTATGTTGCGGGGTCCTAATAGGTCCATTACGGAGACTAAGTTGAGTCCGAGGTATATGAGACCGTTCAGGATTGTTGAGCGGGTTGGACCGGTTGCGTATCGGTTGGAATTACCCGAAGTTATGCGAGCATTTCACAAGATTTTCCATGTGTCAATGCTGAAGAAGTTCTTGCATAAGGATGATGAGGTTATAGCTAAGATTCCGTCAGATCTTCAGCTTAATATGACCTTAGAGGCAAGACCGGTAAGGATCCTCGAGAAGAGAATCAAGCAGGATCGTAGGAAGAAAGTTCCGATGATCAGGGTCTTGTGGGATTGTGACGGGGTTGAGGAGGAGACTTGGGAACCAGAGGAGAGGATGAAAGCAAAGTTCAAGAAGTGGTTTGAGAAGCAATCAGAGGCTTGAGCTTTCATCGATGGTTCCCAGTTTTGAGTTATTATTGTTGAACCTTATGTATTCGTTTTGGTGTAGTAAATGATTAATACATTATGTTTCTTCTCGTTGATAAGATGAGTAGTTCTTATTGTTGATGGCCAGTGTTGCCATGAGTTTAAGGGAACATGAGGTTCTAGAAATAGTTTTTATGAGGAATTAAAAACTTGAGTAATAATCGGAAAAGATTATGTGGGTACCCTGAGTGACGGGGTATGTTGTGAGATAACCTGAGTAGTGGTTATGGAAAAGATGATATTCCAGGTGTGGAATGAGTGTGATGCCGGTATTACCTTGCGAGGTTGTATGCGGATCACGGGAGGTAGTTTCAGTCGGGAGTGCTTATAGACGTATTGTGGGTCATGGATGCTCAAAGGACGGTTGGTCCTGTACAACACTTGGGAGGATGGATAGTTCCTCTTATACCCAGAACTCCAAAGGTATATAGCTCAGGGTGGCATGGTATGAGATATCGAGAACCCGTAAGGTTATACTTCCCAGAGTTGAGAGGTATGAGTGTGATATCCAGAACTCGCACGGTATATAGCCCAGAGTGGAGTGGTATGTGATTACCAAGAACTCGTAAGGTTATACTACCCAGAGTTGAGTGGTATGAGTGTTATACCTAGAACTCGTAAGGAATATAGCCCAGGGTGGAGTGTTATGTGATACCGAGAACCCGTAAGGTTAGACTGCCCAGAGTGGAGTGGTATGAGTGCAATGCCGAGAACTCGTAAGGCTATAGTGCCCAGAGTGGAGTGGCATGAATTGGATACCGAGAGCTCATAAGGACTTTGTGGCCTGAGAGCGGAGTGGTATTGATGTCCAGAACTCGTAGGACTTGGTGTCCTAGAGTGTAGAGGTATGAGTTTGAGTTGGGAGCAATGATCTATGACCAGAGTCTTAAGCTAGTGACTGAATGTAGACCTCAGAGGTCAATAGTGTTTGATCTTGAGGCTGGTTGTGTGGCCAGTAGGGTCAAGTGTGACCATTGTGTTACGAGATGTGTGGTTGAGTTCATTGGGGATGAACTGTGCCGTTAGATTCGAGGACGAATCTATGTTAGTGGGGGAGAATTGTAACGCCCGTGTTCCGAAAAATGGAAATTTCGGAATTTCACCCGGGATTTATGCGTAGAATTTCTAGAAAATATTTCCGGGAATTTTTAGAGTAATTTGGAAGTTACACCGCATTTTTTTCCGTAGGGGTGTTCAGGATCGATTTGGGAAGTTGGGGTCAGTTTGTGAATTTTTGGGAGTTCAAGGACCAGATCCTAAATAAATTTTAAAACTGAATAAATGTTTTCAGCTCCAACTTTTCCCACTTACTTCTGCAATCAACCTCCTCCACTACTCCCCCTACAAAGCAGCCACTTCTCCACTCTAGCCATTAAAGGCTACACACACCCCCTACAAAGCAGCCCTATTGTCTCCACCTTCTCCACCAAAGCCACTCACACCATTTCTTTTGATAATTGCCGACACTTCCATCTGCAGAAAAGAGAGAGAGAGAGAGAGAGAGAGAGAGAGAGAGAGAGAGAGAGAGAGAGAGAGAGAGAGAGAGAGAGAGAGAGAGAGAGAAGTGTGAGGCTGAGTTTGTTTAAGACAAAGGGAGAAGGTGAACTTGTTGGTGTGAGGTGTGGAGAGCAAGAGAGGGTGAGTCTTGTTGGTGTGAGGTGTGGAGAGCAAGAGAGGGTGAGTCTTGTGGCTGTGTGAGGCGTGGAGAGTAAGAGAGTAGTGAGTCTAGAGGCTGTGTGTGTGGCGTGAGAGACACGAGGTGAAGGAGACGGAGGTTGCTGTGACGGTGAAGCTTCGAAGCTCTCTCGCATCATTTGTCATCACCGATAGATAGGGTAAGGTTCTGTTCCTTCCTTGATTGTATCATGTTGATCGTGATGGTTCGATGAGAGGAACCGAGTGTGTGAGTCACGGTGGTGACGTTGGGAGACCGGGACGTGACGACATGTACGGTGTTGGTTGCGGAGGGTGCTTAAGCGTGACTCCGTGACGGTGGGTGGTAGTTTAGCCGTGAGATGTTGTTGACGGCGCCGTTGTGATACTTATGATTGGTGAGTAGGTCGCGATGGGGCCTTGGCAGTGTCGTCGGTGTAGTTGGCGTTGTCACGTTGAGTCACGTGAGTGTTGAAGGTGTGATCGTGTTGGTCGATCTGGCTGTAGATCGATCGATCCGGTCAGGATCGATCGATCTCGCCTTGGTTAGTCGATCTGGAACACTCACGCTTGTGCCGGATCGATCGATCTGGTCAGGATCGATCGATCTGAGCAGGATTGATCGATCTGGTCAGGATCGATCGATCTGGTTAAGTCACGGCCGTGCTGGATCGATCGATCGATCCGGACCAAGATCGATCGATCTGGTCGATCTGGTCGACCTATTGAGTGTAATTTGATTTCTTGAGTCTCAAGATTTCCTTATTTGATTATTTTAGGCACGCGGTTGGGGTATTGAGGGTCTATTCAACCCGGGAAGTTTTGGGAATTTATGTGCGTGGCTAAACGTGAGTGCATGACCATAAGCTTATCTGAACGGTTGATTGTTTGATATGTTTTTCATGGATATAGGCCAGAAGATCTCATGGGGGATCTAGATCGAGTGTTTCTTGAGATGGTTGATTTATTGTCGGTATTTTCGTGTTTAATACGTTGAATAGTTTAATCGTTTGTGTGTATAGCTTGTAGATTGGAGAATTGCCTCACTAAGTATTTGTTGAAATACTTATGCATCTCTTTTATTTGATGCAGAAAAAGAAAGAGTGTGACCGTGGAATCAAGGCGGAGAAGAGAGGATGATCTAAACTTGTCGGTCTGGGTGTTTATATTAATTAAGTTGTATTCAATTTGAGAATTGAGTAAAATAACATGAAGTTAATTGAGGAGTTATGCGAAGATATTTTATTTATGGAGTTAAATAATTTAATATGTGTGTTTAATCAATCCGAATGGATAACGATCTAACGATCTCAAGTCCGGATTCTTGTTTATCAAGAACCGTTAATAGACAACAGAAATTGTCTATGAAAGCCAAGGTGGCTATACAGACCAACTTCGACTCTCAACTCAAATCGTCGTATTCTGGAAAGATCTATCGATCTAATATCCTTACGGTTAAACAATTAATATGCATGAGTAGTTCGATTTTTAATGGTTTGGGAAAATTAATTATTATTTATGGTAATACTAATTAATTAATTAAAAAAAAAAAAAAAAAACGAATGCGGTCGTCTCAGAGTTCTCTCTCCATCTAGAGTGTCCACATCATCAACTTACTCATCCAATACAAATAAAACATGTCATCAAATAATATTTTTTTTGTTTTAATTAAGAATTAATTATATTGTAAAAATAAATTTTTCATTAGCATTATTTAAATATAGTAGTTAATGAGTATTGAGAGATTTAAAAATAAAATAAATAAAAGAAATGAAAGTAAACACAAAAAAGAGTCTTAAAATGACTATAAAAAAAAAACTTTGTAACTATATTTTTTATATTTTTACTAACATAATATAATGAGGGGGGGATGAACACAAAAATAAGATAAATATATTAAAATTTATATAAACGATATTACAGTATAAAGAAATGAAAGACTAAATAATGAAAAATTATAGATAGCCATAACCACTACAGTTGAATGATTCAATATATAATGTAAAAGTAAAACAATAATAACAAAAATGTAATATACTTATCATATATGTAAGCAATTTTTTTTTTTTGAATTAAAGACAATTTACAATATTCACTTGATACATGTTTATTTATATTTATTAAATAAATTAAAAATATATTTATAAAAAATAATTAAATAAAATGGGTAAGAATTAAAAAACTGAAAGATAATGTTAGTAATCAAAATGTTGAAAGAATTTAACAAATTGAGTGTGAAATAACTATAGAGCAATGATAGTTAACATTCTCGAAAGAATATAAATATGTACACCAATATTTTTTGGAATACTGTATGTTGGATTTTTTGAAAACATCTAAACTTTTTAAATTTTTTGAAAGTGTTATAGTCTTCGTATTTTAAGTAAAATATTCAAAAACTTTACATTTAAAATAACAAATATCGAATCGGTAAATACAAACTCAAATGTTACACAATAAAGCATACATTTAGGGGTGATACATAATCTATGTACTTTATCATGAGTGGAAATGTGATTTTGTCTATGTTGTGATAGAAAAAAAATATGTTTGAGGATATTTTTGAATCGAATGGTTTTAACTTTACGGTATGCTAAGTTTTGTAGAAAATAATGATTGACTTTTTTTTTTTTTTTTGTCAACTGATAATATATATTGGATAGAATAGATGTTGCCACATAGGCTGATTACAGACGCCAAAGTAAGAGAAATATCAAACAAAATAAAGCCTAAATGAACCGACAAACTTAGCTCGAAACTAAAATAATGATTGACTTTATAATTAATAATTTATTTATATTTATAAATAATTTAATTTTTTATAATATTTTAATATTAAAATTCCGCGCAACGCGCGGGTTACTATTCTAGTATTCAATAGTTATACAATCTCTTATTTTGAAAAAAGTACTTGAAAATAACTGAAATAAGTAATAGTTATACATGGGATAATTTGGAGACATATTCAATAATATCACTACTAGCATTTCACTTTCCAGTAAAAACGGTCTCATCAAAATCATCTAGAAAGTCGGAAGCGTCAAGGTGTGTCGTACCCTCGAAGTGTTCTGTGAGGTTCACTTCTTTCCTTTGCCTTTTATGGATTCTTTGTATAATTTACAAAGATGTTCAAGGGTACGACGATATGAGCCCAATGCCTTTTGATCCTCATCTATAAAAGATGTTTTTATGCTTTTGTCTGGTACTTCCTTGGGATTCTTTCCCTTATGGATCTTGTTCAGGTCGAACCCAAGTATATGGGCTGGCTGCCTTGAGGGTTATATGGTTTACCATGTCCCCGATTAAATCAGCGGCCGCGACCACGACCTCTATAGATCTGATTTCCTCACTCTGGATATATATTTTTTTTTCACTCTGGATATTTTGCATCAGATTCATTTGTTGCATTCACTTCAGGAAATATTTTGGCTCCCGTAGGTCGAGCATTGTGATTCTTAATCAGGAGCTCATTATTCTTTTCCGCAAGTATGAGTGTCACATTTAGCTCGAAAAATCTTTTGTATCTGCAATTGCCGTATTGCTCTTGCAACACATAGTGGTTTTTGTGGAAAGTGAGAAAAGTTTTATTGAGCATTTCTGCTTCGCACTGATTTACGTTCAAGAATCCCAGGGGCTTTCACTTCGCCACGTCTTCCAATTGTGCAATTATGCTCAGCATTGCAGAATTGTAAAGCTCAACTTTTTCGTAATCTTGGAACCTTAGATTATTCTATTCATCCATGGCATGTGGAAGTGTTATTGTTTTTGGTTATCAAACATTTCTTTTGGTGTTTTCCACAGCTCGGCATGATCTTTTGAATGCGTCAGATTCTCATATAGATGTTTTCTAAGAAAAATTATTGATTTTGCTTTCTTGTGAGGAGACGAAGTATTTTTTTTTTCTTTTATCGTCTCAGATATTTTTTCCATTTCTAGATAAAGCTCTGCATTGGTTGTGCATGCTATATTATTTGCTTTAGTTATTTATAACACTGGAAACTTGAGTTTCTCGATGTTTGCCATTTTCTAAAGAGAAAACCATAAACATTTTATTAATAGGATGATATTACATAATTAAAATGTACCATTTATATGAATAATACAATCGATTACAAAAAACATGATTGCATAAAAGAGTATGCCGACGTTTATGGTGAACCCTTCGTGAGTAAATTTCTCAACGAAGAGACCATAAATAAAAGCAAGAATTACAAATAAACAAAGAGGATTAAAATTTTACGAAACATTCTTCAAAATAGAAACTGCCAATTTTTCGTAGAAAGATTTGAAGAGAGATGAAATGTTTTGATGAAATGAATGAGTGAAAATGAATATATTTGTAGATTGAAAATATTGGTAATAGCCGTTTGAAAAAATGAAAAAGTGAAAAAATTTCAATGTTTTATTTGTGACCGTTAGTGAAAAGAATTTAATCATAAAATCAATCTGAAAGTTTGAATAATCAGTCAATTAAATATACCTATTTCAGATAAGATATTTATATACAGGTGACTGAGCCTCTTTGTATAATGGTAATAACATAAAAAAATATTTAACAATGATATTATGGTGAGGTATTCATCCACATCATAACAACAAATAAAATATGTGACGGCTTAACCGTCTATTAAATATATAGCTATGGTGCATTAAGCTGTCATGACATCAGAATAGTAATATAATATCGAGGCGAAAACCGCATATAGTAAAATTAAATGAATAAAGGTGTATTAAACAACCACTGAAGTATAACGTATTATTATAGAAGCGACATACCGTCCACTGTAATAAATTATATAGTATAAAATATATTTATAAATATTTAACATAATCATAGAGTCATTGATAACGTGTTATAAAAAAAATTATAATTTATCATGAAGATAAATATAATAAAAGACGAAATTTTATACTAGGTAAAAGAGCCCGGGATAATAAGAGAACTAGAGAGATAGAGAGAGATATATATATAATAATAATTATTCTTATTATGAATGTATTGTGTTTTTTTCGAGTTGTGTTTCGAACGAACGAATTTCGTTTATATAGAAGTAAAAAAAAAAAAATTACTATGCGTACATAGTGACGGTGGACTCTACAAGAATTTACTCGAAATCGTAAACTGTATTTCACGTTTTCTTCTTATGGTGGTGTATTTATGGACTTTTATAACACTATTCAATTTTTTTTTTTTTTTTTTGTTAACCCACTATTCAATTATATTATGTTTTTATTGCATTTTTCTTGATTTGGCATACAATTCTTGTTCAAAAAAATTCGGATTTGGGTTTTCAACGCTTCTGATTATGTCAATTGTTATTTCACAAGTTTTTTTTTTTTTTCATTTCTATTTTGTACTCTTTGGGATTTGAAAATATTTGTTTGATTTTATTTTAGAAGCATCATGATCTTCTGTGGAGATCTATAAAGAGGGTGATCTTGCTGGAACAATAGATATTGCTCTCAAGACATACAAGCCTGGTCCATTACTTTGTCGTCTTCTCCTTTTCAATGCAGTTCTTGATGAGTAACACTGAAGTTGATTGGGAATTTGGGATGATGTTTTAAACAATACAACAACCTGACACCAAATTATATATAGAAGAAAATAAGATATTGGCTGTTGCTTGCAAATATTTTTGACAAGGGACGCAAAGTTCAACTTCAAGTGAGAGTTTATGGTCTTGTAAACCAATTAAGGGGAATTAACGAAGGATGAAATCAACTCCACAATCGCTTTAGCTCCAAATGTCATAAAATCGATTCCAAAATACCACAATTTGCAGAAACCTATTTTAGGACTCTATATGAACCTAAACTGCTAAATGAAACTGAAATATATTTTGTGAAATATTTATAATTAATATTTAATAGATTAATACATTTATAAATCAAAAAAAAATTTCGGTCCAGAATTAATATTTTGATTCAATTACTACATAATACCTATAATTTAATAGAATATTTTAATCTCAATATTAATAATTTATAGAGGTTTTAATGTACACCAAAGGACCCTGATTCTAATGACTATTATATTAATTAATTTGTTTTAAAAAAGTTATTTATAAGGTTGGAAATAGATTTTTGAGAATATTTTGTTCTCATTTAAATATATACATGTTTATTCAAAATTGTATTTAATTGGATTTTGTTCCACAGACAGTAAGAAAAAAATCTATAAAAAAAATTTCGGATATAAAAATAAATATTATAATACTTAGACATTTATATATTTAATGGGTTTTTTTTCTTGATTGCATTGATAAATAACAATATAATATAACTTGAATTGAATATTTTCTAAATAATATTAATAGATATACTAAATTTTCCATTATGTTCTACTCCTTTTTTATCAACGAACTTCTCACAATTAAATTTTTGTTTTTGTTTTATTAGGTCTACATTTTTTGTGAATCCGCTCTGAGGATTTTTTTTATATAGGCCCTAAATATGTTTTTCAATATAGTCTCTTCTCTTCACCAGAGATTTAACTTCGTGTTTAATACTTTAATATGATCAGAAAATATGCAACCAAAAGCATCGAGAATCGAGGAAAAAAAAAAAAAAACAGTCAAGAATTATTTTTCTCACCTCTTTCAAACTCTATACATAATCAAAGATTCATATATATCTATTCCATGATCACTAAAAGTGGATCATGCTTTCTTCTAACTTATCCTGAATCAAGGAGTCAAGGTCATGAGAACACAGGTCTCCTTAAGACTCCAACTGTGGCTATAAGCACCCAGAAGATAGCACACAGAGCACCCATCATTGATAATAGAAGAAAACCTCTGTTTCTGATTCGTTTCTTCTTTGCTATAGTGACTTCGCTAGTAGTCACTGACGTTGCATTGAACCTGATGCGGCTGAAGCTAGACATACGCACAAAGGTCTGGTTAAGAGGACCCTCACAGGCTGAGGCTGGTGTTGAAGGTATTGATTCCAATAATTCCCATAGAGCTGATGAGAACTGGCTTTTTGTTTCACCACCACCATTTTGGCCTTCTTGGTTTTGAGTATTTACACTCATAGTAGGATTCGTAGACTCAACCATCAAACCTAGGAAAATCGGTATTCATAAAGTATCAGAGGAGAGACTTGAGGTTATTACATATACAGATTTTAACAAGAGGGGTTTGATAATTGTGGATTAACAAAAAGCAGATTAACATATATACAGAAGAAAAATGCAGAAGAAAACATTTGTGCTTAATGGGAAATAACTTGGCAGACAACATAAGTGAATGCTCTGAGATGAGCATGAGTTTAAGTACCTGCTGAAGGTGCTCCAGATGAAGATTGTGGTTGATAAAAGGGATCAGCCTGATCGTCATTTTTTAACCACAAATCGTCGGTGAATTGATTGAGAGTGGCACTAGGATCCACTAAGTTAGTCAGCTGGTTCACAGGAGTCTGGTCCTGATACTGTTGATAAAGGAATTGTTGTCTTTGGTCTGATGTGTTGTTAGCAAAATTACTCAGAGAAGACGGATCTGTAGAAGTTCCATGAAAAACAGGTTCCATGTCCAAAGACATGGAAATGTCATGGAACAATTGGTCAAACTCATTAACGTTGTCAAGTTCACCATGGTTCAAGACCTCTGCAGATTTTTCAGTTGAAGAAGCTCCGAGTTGAGGGATCAGAAGATCAGCCATTTCGATGTAATCCTCCTTCTCAAACACTACAGGAGGTGCCATACCATAGGTAGCCTCAAATGAGTTTGCTGACCTCATATGGGACTGAAAACTCAAGTGCCTGTTGTATGGCTGCCCATTTGGATAAAACTCTCCGGTTTCTCGGGAGACAAGAAATGCTCCAGAAGAATTATTCAGCAACGTGCTCTGTACAGCTTCTGTATTATTACCCTGCAAGTACAAGTATCCATTTAGTCAGGGAGGCACAACAAAATTAGCATATGAAAAATAAAGAGCCTAATCCAATATATCGGTAGCGGAAAAGAAAAGAAACTGACCTGGTAAACACCATCAAGCTCATTAACTTGTCGTGCAGCAACCTCAGGTGCATAAGGGATTTCGTTGAGAAGCTTCTCGATATCATCTAACTGAACATTGACAGGATTGCAAAATACAGCATCATTGACACGACAACCGTTCTCATAATGAACCACAGGTTCAGGTTCCTCCTGTACAGCAACATTATCATCAGCATCTTCACTATCACTATCAACCCATTCTTTTTCTTGAAACGGAGCACCATACTGTTCACCATTTTTAGGACCAGCTCCACTTTTCTTGAACAGCTTATAAAGAGCATAATAATCCTAAACAACAAAAAATTAAATCAAGTCAATCAAAGATGAATAAACAAGAGAGGGCCAACAAAAAAAAAAAAAGTCAAATTTAAGCAATAGTTATAATACCTTGACATTCTTACATCTCCCTAGCTCATCTTCATCCATTGTATACTCATGCATCACCCAATCAGTTCTCTCACCACTAGGAGCTTTACCTCTATAGAAAACAAGAGTCTTTTTGAGACCTACGGATCTCGAATTGTACTCTATGATTCGATCTTTACCTGTAGCCTTCCAATACCCAGTTGAAGTGCCTCGACCTGACCTAGCTGCGTTAGGATACTTCCTACTCCTTGGAGTGAAATAAAACCACTGCCTATCTCCAGTCTTCAACATCGATTGACCTAAATCAATTTCCAAAAATGGAATTAGTTGAAGCCAAAGATGATTGATCTAAATCTAAACTTGATAAATAAGAAGATGAGATTTTTTTACCAGGCAATTCCTCAGGATCCAATTTGTAAACATCAACAACGCCGATGACATTGATTCTAAGCTTTTTACTACAAATCTTCCTCTTAAGATAATACATCACAAGCTCTTCATCAGTAGGATGAAATCTAAACCCAGGTGCGCTGAATTTGCCTCCTTTGAAACACGAATCGGGAGATGATTCCGCCATCTATCTAAACAATCAGAGCTGATCCTTCGCAGAAATTGGAAATGAAATTAAAAATCCCTAAAGAACCGATCGGGTCAACGAGGAGCGAATTCACTCAGAAAAAAAAAAACCTATTCTCTTCAGAAGAGAAGACGAATCCTACATGACAGTGGGAGAAATCGCAGCGATCGAGTGAATTGAAAACTCCTAGGGTTTGATCGGCGAGAGAGAACAAAAAAGGGAAAAAAAATAGAAAAGAAAAGAGAAATGAGATTTTAGTGTTACATTGATGTAATTTTGTTGGCTAATTCGGAGCCTTGGATCTTTTAGGACTAACGAACCTACTGGGCTCGGAATATACCTGTTTGAGCCCATTAAATTAATGGACCCGTAAGTGTATTTTTTCCTTTTCAAGTTATTTAGAAAACCGGAGACTTAAATCGTAAGGACGGTTACCGTTGTAAGCGTTTAACCATAATCATGAAAATTACTAGGGGTGGGCATTCCGGTTTACGGTTTGGTTCCGGTTCGGTTTTTTCGGTTTTTCGGTTCTATAAAAAATGAAATCATTTAGAAACCGATTGAAATACGGTTTGGTTCGGTTCGGTTTTCTTCGGTTTACGGTTTTAACCGAAATTAATTCGGTTCGGTTTATTTTGGGTTCGGTTTCGGTTTTTTAGATTATTTTGATTGTATAAAAATAATAATTAAAAACTTAAAATCAAAACATTGAGTTTGTAAGTTATATATAAATGAAAATCGAACAATTGAAAAATTAAAACTTAAAATCGATTATAGTGAAAAAATAAAGAGAATAGAAGTCAAATCTAGGGATGTGGCTTGCGAGAACAATTTTATGAAACTCTAATAAATTGTGAATGAATGGGCAAAAACCTTAGATTATATATAAAACTAGGTGAGGTACCCGCGCCCGCGCGGGTTATACATTGTATTAGTTAATTTACCGGATGATTTTTCAAATAATTTAAAATTAAAATTTGAGTGATTATTTATGTTTTACTTGTTTGTAATATTATTGCTTATTTGTAACGATATTTTTCTTGTTTATATCGGATCCTTGCAAAGAATTAAAGTCAATATGTTCGTTTTCAAGCAAGGAAATGAATGTATATGGTATATATTATAGTTAGTGATGCAAAACTGTGCAAAAGTAAACAAAACAGAGTTTCTATATAATATTTTCTTACGTTAGTAAAGACTATTCCCTTAACATTATACTATTCTTTTTAGAATTACATTTATGAAGGTTCATAGAGTCCAAACATGTGATTATTAGGATATTTCGCAAAAGCAACTTGGCTATTGAAAGTTGAGTCTATGAAGGTTCATAAAGTCCAAGCATGTAACAATCAGGATATCTGACAGCAGAATCTTGAAAATGTGCCCAATAACAACGATTTAAAATTTCATCAAAAAATAAAAATAGTGAGATTTGATCATGTGCAAGGAATTGTGAGTTTGCTTTGCCAAGACCTTGTATTTTATAGAGCTATCGAGTTCGTATCTAAATTCTATAACTTTTGAGAATGTTGTGTTAATATCTATCACGATGAACTCGTTCTTTTTCTTTCTCCCTCTCTCTCTTCTTCTTTGACTCAAAATCTTTTCACCAGTCCATGCTCTATATCCTCCATTATCGTCCTCGCTTGCCTCATCCTTGTCTCTTAATCTCGAATTTCATTGTTAGGAAATTTGTGTGTGATTTCGTGTTTCTCATTTTGATTGAGACTATTATTTGTTCTCTCGTGTTACTTAAGTATTCTTTTAGTTTAAAATTTAATACTATAGATATACAATTTATCTTGATTGCTAGGATATAAATTTAAAATAATAAATAGAAAAAGTTGCATGATTGAACATAATAAAAGAACCCTAAAACTTTGAAACCAACCAAAAATGAAATAAATTTTTTAAAAAAAAACTAAGAAAATGAAAACGAAAACGAAACAATGTTTAGGTAAGATTATCCATCTACGTTGGGGAATAAACAAATTTAACCCATCTCTTCACTTTACCATGATAAAATATAGATTCTGATAAGAGAAGACATGTCGAGAAAGAAACAATCCAACTTTTGATAATAATGTTTAACTTTTAGTTTTGTTAACGGTCATAGTAAATGTCATTGGCACCGGAAACTGCATGTGATGCATCATAAATGGTAATTTAATTTCGAATAGGGAAACAAACATTTTTCGTATCAGCATTCTTTTACCATCAACATTATTAATTATAATCTTGGCTTCGATCCCTGCATGGGGATAAAATATTTGAAATAATATTTTAAAACAAAAATTAAGACTAATGAATATTTGGTATATATATCTCTATAATTAGTAATATAAGACTAAAGACCATGTAAAAGTTGGGTGTTCATGTTCACATTGCCTCTTCTTCTTCTCTTTAATCCCAAACTTCATTGTTAGACAGTTTGTGTATGTTTTTTTGTCTCTCGTTTTGGTTGAACATCTTCTTTGTTATTTGTTTTCTCGTAGCTCACATTATCGAGCACGACTTCAGTCTTCTCCTAATCTTTCACTTAAGTCAAGCTGTCAAGGTGTTGTCTTACTATTTCTTTTGCATTTGTATTGAATCTTCCTCTTACCCTTCATATTGTTTATAGGTCTCCGAACTACCAGAATCCTTAGCCAACTATTATTCAAATTTTTCTCGATTTAGTAAAATCTTCAAATTGTATCGGGTAGTAAGTATTATATTCTGAAATTCTCGTACCAAATCCGATACCAAAATTACTCAAATCTTTGAAAATATTTTGGATGGTACGTTTAATTAGCTTCTGAAATAGCCTTACTTGTCATATTTATCACATTATCCATAATATTTACATATATATATATGTGTGTCCACAGTGTTATTGGTATGTAAGTTTTATGTATATTCAACTCAAGATTATGGTTTTCCTGTTTATTTCCAAGTTTTTTCACTTAATTGTGATGATTTTTCCGTTCCATTTCGAATTGATTCTCACTCTAAACTGTAAGATTTTTAATATATTACTATATATATTATCAACTAAAAGCCAATCAGTAATTTATCATTCATGTCGCTTAAATATTATTGTAGATATTATCATATAGGGATTTCTCACACATATTTACGATTAAAATTATGACTAAAATAAAATATAAACCTTTAAATACCATCGCTCAACCTAAATTTATTTTACAAATTATAATTCCGTCAATTAATAAGCTACAGCCCAATAACCACACCACAATATATAGAAACCCATTCTCTGAAATGATGATTTTCTCATCCCCTCTCAAATCGATTTGAAATTTAGACTCTAGGATCCGCAATATATTACTCAAGATATTATTAACGCAAAGCCAATTAGTAATTGATCAACCATGTGACTTATATACTTTTCTAGAACTTATAACATTTTCAATTTAGGATTCTTAGCACATATTTATGATTAAATTTACGACTAATTTTTTAAAAAAATTTACGGCTATCGAATAGCAGATTTTGATGGGGGTAATAGCACTCTCATTCATCTGGTGAACAATAACACCATAAATTTCCGTCTTCAACACTATCTTTGAGAAATAAACCTACGGAGATCACATTTTGAATTGATAAAATTTATTTATCATCCAAGAACACTATCATGTGTTGATCATTTAGTTAGAAAATGTATTTCTTCTTGCCCACCATGGGTATTGTATAACTCTTATCCAAGCTTATTAGCTTCGTTTGTAAACAGATGATAATTTTGCTTATTAAATAAAGCAATTTGATGGAAACAAAAATCTCAAATTAAACCATAACAAAAATCTCAAATTAAACCATAACTCAATCCTCGTAAAATGAAATAAATTCTCCCAACTAATTTATCAAAGATTAAAACAATATCCATAAGACCAGAACACATAAAACCAAACCACCATTCTCGATCTAGCATATAACTCAAAATCTGAAACTCACATAGTTAAAAAAAAAACATGCATTTTCATGTTTTAGTTTTTGTTTTTGGAGACGTTAAAGCTTTGTCACAAATTTTCTTCCATGAGAGGTTGTCCTTCTATAAGATTCACCTTTGGTCCACAACCCAATATTGGTTTACTCTGTCTTGGATCTTCCAACGTGTTCTTTACTATCTCCATGCTTGGGTTAATAAGCTACATTTATGCTTGATTATATAACTTAATTAGTCTTTGTATAAGTTTGATTCACATAGTTGAAAGATCCCATTATTGTTTTTATTAATGCATGTCAGAAGACGAAGTAGACCAGATATATCTGCATTACTTCCCTGTCAATAGAAGCAAACCACGAACCTAAACTCTTTTATGCGTGCCCACACTTTGTCTAAATAACAGATTAATATTTCCAGGAAAATAACTTTTTACTGCAATGGTCCGTTCTAGACTCTTGAAAGGCTTGTAGACTAATTTTCTGAAGCTTCCGAACGAAAGGTGAACCACATTTACTTACCAGCTAATATATTTTTTTTCGTCGACATTTAGAAGTACTCTGATCCAGGCATTCACATTTCGGAATAGTTCCATATCATCTTTTTTCTTCAGCAAATTAAATCATGTAATTCTTCTTCTTTACAAAGATAGTATCATGAAATACAAGCCCTTAAAAGATATGCTAAAAAAAACAGAGTAATGCTTAGAAATTTTTGTAAGTATAAAAGCGTACAAATTAAAGTAAACCAAATAAACACTAAAGCTCCGGAGTGGAGCGATGCCGGGAAAGAGCAGTATTTTGCATCATCATCGACATTGTCTGTGATCGAATTCAAATGGTTTCATTACATTGAGATCAGAAGATGGCAAGACATCAAGAACCCATGAAGTGTGAACCAAGACCCTATCTTTAAGCAATACAACTTACCTCCGGGAGAATTCGGTTACCCTGGTGGAATCTTTATCAGGCTTAACTTTGTGCCCACGTCGAGGCCAAGGAGAAAGAGATTGCAAACAGTGAGTCTAAAAAAGCTAATACATTATCCTGTTAGACAAAAAAACTAAAGATAAAGATTCAAAGGTGTATCTATCGTAAATTGATCATGAAATAAAGTAAATCAGATAGTTAAACAAGAGATGAAATCAAGATAAGCAATTTGTTGAGTAACTTTAGCGGTTTTTTTTTCTTCTCATCAAGCTCCGGGGGATCGCTTTCTTGATTTTGGATTTGTAAGTGTATGAAAAATGTAACAAAAAAACTACAGAATATAAATGTACGTAAAGCTATTAAAATATGCAACACCATTTTTAATAATACTATTACTTTAATAGGTAATTACAATATCCAAAACAACTATAATTCTATTCAATTCTGTTTTCCATTAACTTTCATTTGTACTAATAATTGAATAAGTACAAATCGAAATCCAAACATCTTTTGGAATTTACACAAAATCATTTAGATATTACTATTTAAAACGTCAATATGACAAACTGTTTTTTAAAATTCAAAATTTCAAAACCTTAGACTCATATATTATGTAAATTTAAAATACACCTAATAACTGCTGTCCCTAGGATCGTTGATTGCCCACATCAAAAGCCAAAGAGTTATATACAGTAGAACCTCTATAAATTAATACTCTATAAATTAATAACCTCTATAAATTAATAAAATTTTCCGGTCCCGAGTTGGGCCGGTGTAAAAAATGACACAATTCGATAAAATAATAAGATAATAATTTATTTTAGACCCCTATGTAAATATATGATCTCATTAATAACATAAATTAATAATCATATAACATTAAAAATATAATTAAGATAATTTAGTAAAATATGACTCTAGTGTTGTTTGTTTATTCCTAAACATTCATTCTTGTTGGAGCTCAACTCTAATCTTTTTTCTTGCATCAAAAACTTCTGAAATTTTAGATAAGGTAAAAAAAATTTTAGATAAAATATATTTATAATAATGTGAAATTGTCAAAAAAAAATCTTATTTTAAATAGATTTTTATAGAATTTGTGAAAATTGGAAAATCTCTCTATAAATTAATAATTATTAATTTATCGATAAATTAATACCCTCTCTAAATTAATAAAATATCTTGGTCCCAATAGTATTAATTTATAGAGGTTTTACTGTACTTCCACAATGAGGCTAGCTGGCTCTCTAAAGAGATGACTATCCTGCACCACTCCTTCATCACTCTCTCTTACGTTTTATTGACCCTATAAGCAAGAATACAATAGAGCAAAAGCTATAAAGGCAATATAGAAATGTCAAAAGGCTAAAAGCTGGAAGATAAAGGAGAACAACCTTCAAAAATGAGTACTTACTTTTATGCCCAACCAGCGACTACATATTAAGATTACACGACAAAAACTTGATAACAGCTACAATAGATATCGGTGGTGGTGAGTGACAGCGAACAAAGACAGCGACTCTAGTATCTCTGGCGGCTGCAATTCTCGAGTTTAGAACGAATTTGTTACTTAATTTAGAGCTTCTGGTTGCTTCTCTTTCTGAGTTGGAAAGCCATATTAAAAAAAACTATCCAATCATATAAAAACAATAGATTAGGGTTAGAAAAAAATCACATGTTCTAAGATGCAAGAAACCCTAGCCTTCTTTTCTCAAAAATTTAACAACATAAATTCACCAAAACAAATTTAAAATGTATCAATTCATCAAAAACATATTATAGATAAATGAGAGATTACCTAAAATATTTAACCAAGAAGGATTTTCCCTTCAAAGTTAAGAATTAGTCTGGCATTAGATCTGTTTAGGGACTTGAGTTAGGCTTATGTCAAAAGGACCAGATCCTGATTGTATTTTGTGCTCCGTCTAGTTTCACCAAATATATAAAAACCAATTTTCAGACACATGAATTGTGCAGCCATGGTCATAGGGACAAGAAAGACTCTTACCATGCTCGTCCATGGTACATAAAAACATCTGTTTGTAGCCAAAAAATAATCAGAAATATTCGCACTGAGAAACTAATTTCAATTGCAGCAGTTCTAATTGGTTTCTTGAACATATAAGATTACACTATATGCATCACGACAAAACAACAAAGATAAAAAAAAAGTAGATTGTGTAAATTTCGAGGAACCTGGAGATATTCGTATATGGTTGAGAATGGGAGTTTTAGTAAGCGACGTACTGCTACTGCATGCAATATAATTTGTAAAGTTATTACACAAAAGACTCAAAACAAGAAACAAAACAAACAAACAAACAAAAGCATCAAGTGATCAGCTATATGTAAAACAAAACACATACAGCTTGCTTCAAAGTTGGAAGAAGCCTGACCTAAAATCCGGTTCGACTGCTGCTAGGGATCGAGATCTCCTCTCAACAAGGTCGGTGGTTTCAATCTCTCCAGAATGATGAAGAACAAGGAAGCGGCTCATGAGTACATGAAATCAGAAACGGTGGTGTGGTGGGACATCAACAGGTGTCCGATTCCCGACTACCTGTGTTTGAAGGTAAACAAACGAAGCTCATGGTAATAAACATAGACTTGTGCAAAGCTTGATGGACGGCATATAGAGGTATCCATATCACGTGAACCCTGCATAATAAAATCAGAATATATAGGATTTAAGAATTCTACCATGAGAGAAACTAAACCATAGGTAAACGACTACATGTGTTTCAAAGTCCAGGAATAGACTCTTGTCCATTAAAGCACATTAAAACAGCACAAGAATTCCAAACGCTTAACCTGCGGTTATACAAAAAAAACTATCATCAGTGTCGTAACAATGGTGGTGTTGTATTTACATATTTATAAGAAAACTAAGGCGGTGGTAATATCTTACGAATATAGGATTAATATATTTCCCAAGATATGCATTATAGGATTTACAGAAATTTTCCAGTTAGAAGAATATATTAATACCGTGTAAAATAAATAAATTTAGATTCATCATATCTTAGCTGAAACTGAATCTCAATTATTAGAAATTTTACTTTAACATGAATATCATTTGTCGAATAATAGAAAATAGACGTTAATACCACTAATGGGTCGTGACATCTGGTTAATGGGCCTCGTTTCAATACGAAATTAACGAACCGACTTAGATGGGCCAATTTGACGAACTGATTATACGAAATATATCTAATCGAATGGGCCAAAAGTAACAAAACACATACTCGATGGTCCAATAAACTAAATCGCAGAAGAATATTCTTTTTATTAGTTAGATTCTGTTCATATTTAGGGGCAAAACTATAATTGCAACCCCCAACAATAGCCTCAGAGGGCTCCGTTGTCTCAAAACTACATGTCAAATAATATATATATAGATATATATTTATCTAGAGTTTTTGTATCTTTTTCTTTTAGTGCAATCATATTTAAAATATTTTTATTAAATTTATTTAAACTAGGTAAGTCAAGTATCTATCTAAGCATATATAAAAAGTAAATTAAAAAAACCGAAAAAACCGAACGGTTTTACGGTTTTAAACCGAAACGAAACCAAAATAATTTGATAATGATAACCGTACGGGTTTTTAAGCAAAACCGAAACCGAACCGAATGACTAATTTACGGTTTGGTTCGGTTCTGTTTTTTCGGTTACGGTTATTTTGCCCAGCCCTAAAAATTACTATAGACGACTTTGAGCCAAGTGGAATCGTTAGATTTCAAAAGCTCTTTCAAGTTAATGTTTGCGGCTGCAGGCAGCTATGGTTAGTTAAAAAAAATTTATGTTGTATTTTAAAAATTTATAATAGTAATAGTATTTTACAAAATATCAAAATAAATAATCGTAACAAAAATTTATTTTCTCTTATCAAATATTACCATATTAATACAAATTTTGCTTTTTTTTATAGAAATTGTATGTTATAAAAATGTGTGATAACAAAAATTGTATTTTCTCTTCCTTTGATTCTTTATCAACTTTGAAACTCTAAATTTGTAGTTTTTTTAAATGAACAAACCTCAAAGTAAATGTTAAACATATATGAGTCATGGTGGAACCTACTCATAAATTTTAAAGTATGATTGAGTTTGAAAATGTTTTAAAGTTGGTTCTAAATGTTATTAGATTGAAGTAAATTTAGAAATAAATTTCTAGGAAGATCACTTGCTACTTTTTTCTTCCTTTAGTTCGTTATGAATTTTAAAACTCAACAAAATGTGGCTTTAGCCATTTGAAAAAACCAATGAACAAACCAGAATAAATGATTATGAGGATTGAGGATCCAGAGTTTTTTTTTTTTTTTTCAAGATCGTGATTTTAAGTACTCGAAATAGTTAGGGCTTTTCTAAACTCATTTAAATGGTTGGTTTTCTAAATGTTATAAAAGTTATAGAAAATTTATTTTATCATTTGTATTTTGCACTACTTTTTATTATTCAATTTTCTGGAAAATATAAACAATTAAACTTTTCGTATTACTCTAAATAGAAATGTAGAATCACTCAACTTCTTTAAATCAATAAGTAAAAGAAAATTTTAGTGACCAAATCACCAATCATCGCAAGTTTGCAAATCATATATGAAATAACCCAACCCAAATTTTTTTTTTATAGCTAATAATATTCCCATAAATATTAAAACTCCAACGGCATAGATCATTTAATTAAACACAACCAAATCAGCTTTAACAATAGAATAATACCCGACAGAACACATCGCAATATTTAGCAACCTAACGGTTCCAGCAATGCATAAATTTGAAAATAACAAAATAGATAACAATGCAATATCCCCGTATGTCATCTCATCCCGCAGCCGTAGTCCCACGAGCTCCAGCTAAGACTCTTTTCCTTTTCCTTTACTTTTACCTGCGCCATTACGAATAGACGCAGTCAGTATTTAATAAATACTGAGGAGGCGATCAACCCGTCTACTAGGTCAATACGGACTAAAAATACAAAATATTTCTGGCATAAATTTATGTTCCGAATTGAACACAACCAAACACAAAAACATCAACCCAGAAATTTCGGCAATAATTATAAGAGATTAATAATTATTTTCAGCAATTAAATAATTCATTTATACTTCAAATGAAATTATTTAAATTCAGCAAATTAATAATTAATTAAAAAATTATTATTTGTTTATACAAATAAAATGCAACAAACTCCAAAAATCAATCCAGAAATTTCAGCAATAATTATTAGCGATAAATAATTATTTTCAGCAATTAAATAATTCATTTATACTCCAAATGAAATTATTTAAATTCAACAAATTAATAATTAATTAAAAATTATTATTATCCCGGAATAATTAAATAAAATTAAGCAAAACAACCATTTAATTACGCCATTAATTTTAGCAATTTTTTCGGAATTTATAACAGCTCAAAACACCAAAAATAAAAATTTAAAACACACAACCACGTAAATTAATTCCTAACGCATAAATTAAGCCGAAAACTCCCGTAAGCTCATTCCGACCACGGTACTGCACTCACCTTTGCCAAATGCAGAAACTTTCACGACTAAATTCTGCAAAAATATGGAACTCACCGGGATGAATACACCCTAAAATTCCCGAACGCGAGACCTAAAATAATAAAATAATAAAAACTTATTAACTACACAACTTAATTATCATCTTCTTCTTCGTTTGTTGCTTTCTCTACAACAGACGCTCACCACCACCACCATTCTCCATCATCTCCTCATGCCTCTCAGCCACACAAGCCAAGACAAAGAGGTCTGATCACCACCACTCAGCCACCGCGCCTCATCATCACGCACGGTCACACCCTCCTCGACGCTGCACGCCGTTCACCCCATGACAACGACTCCATGTTCATCAACAACGGAACCTGATTGCACCATCACCGAACCTCAACACATCAAGCTCCGACGTGTTGCCACCATGAGACCAACGAACTCCACCACCACGCCGCCGTTTACACCACCACACCTTCAACTCCATCACGCCGCCACCAATCACACCACCACACCATCAACGAGACTTGATGACAACACAGGTTCATCATCTCATGATAACCATGAAAATAAAGAAGGAAAAAGCCCTTACTGTGATGAAGAACGAGAGTGATGGAATCGACTTCTCACTCACGGCAACACAACAACGGCACGGAGCTACGCGACCAACACACAACGATGGTTCTTCTCCTCTCTTCTTCTCTTCCTCTCGCCAACACCACTTCCAACTCAAACCTCAGCCTACGCTTCACCCTTGATCTCAGCTTCCTTTAACGTGTTGCTTTATTTTTTTTTTAACTCCACTATCACCTTTTTTTTTACATCCTACGCCACTACACCCACCCACTCAAGTTGTAGCCACATGATTAGAGGAAAAAATAATGTTTTATTTAACTTCTCTAAATTGCTATTAAGCCCTCAGATTTTCCGATCTTTAAAAGGTAGCCCCAAAACTTCTGATTGAATCAGTTAAAACCCACCATAACTTTCTGATTTAACAGAAACGATCACAAACTTTCCGATCCTCTATTTTAACACCTCAGATTAATATTTGCTTCAAATAAAATCTGAAAAAAATAATCAGCTCCTAATCCGAAATAAATTCAACTTTCTGCTTCCGAGACACGGATGTTACAATTCTCCCCCACTAATATAGATTCGTCCCCGAATCTAATAATTCCGACCAAACACACCACACAACATAGCCCTTATGGCTATTTTTTGACACAGTAATGCGACCAACAACACTCCACAGCATTGCCTTTCGGCTATCAACACCACATGATTGTCTATACTCGGCTCATATACCCCCGGAATCTGACACCACACGACCTCACTTGGTTTGAGTAAAACTACGCCTACCGGATCCCCGGAACAGCTCAGCGCAGTCAGAATGACTAACATCTCGGAGTCCAGCGTGACCCGATCAGCTAAGTCTAGCAAGACCTTAAGATCTCAAGTGGCTTACCGAAACAGCATCAGGAATCACACAGAAACCCGACCGGTAAACACCACACATCAAGGAGTTTCCGTTGGACGGACCCTCATCAAACAGCATTAGGATAATATCCTAATCAGCCAAACCAAGTATTAGATTCAACACGGCATGATCCCCACAACTGAACCAAGTATAAACAAACACGATGTGTACATCATATTCAATAAAACTCTATCTTATTATTAAATAATAGAGAAAGAAAATACGTCGTCAAAACTCCAACAATAACGAGTACAACAACTTAAACGACAGGAAAAAGGGTAACAACCCCGCTATCAACAACACTGGAACTACGGCTAAGTCGCTAACTTGCCAAACCACTTGGAAAACTTCCGCCTCATCTTAGCTTCAGGTTCCCAAGTTTCCTCCTCCGTCCCATTGCAATCCCACAAGACTTTTATCTCTGGTACCTTTTTCCTCCTGATCATCCTGACCCTGCGGTCTAACACATTTAGAGGCCTCACCTCAACAACCATACTCGGCAATAGATCAGATGGAATCTCAGCCATCACCTGATCATCCTTATGCAGGCATTTCTTCAGCATCGATACGAGGAACACCTTATGAAATGCCCGCATCACCTCCGGTAACTCCAGCCTATAAGCAACTGGTCCGACCCGCTCCAACACTCTAACGGGCCCCATATACCGAGGACTCAACTTGTTCTCTGAAATAGAACGGTTTGGACTTATCAGCAAGGCCATCTTCAGATAAACCATATCTCCAACTGTAAACTCCAACTCCTTCCTACGCTTATCAGCGTAGCTCTTTTGCCTGTCTTGTGCTTCTTTCATATTTAGCTTCACCACACGGATCTTCTCCGTAGTCTCTTGCACAAAATCGGCTCCCAGCAAACTCCTCTCCCCCACTTGAGTCCAGCACAACGGTGTTCTGCATGGCCTACCATAGAGAGCCTCAAATGGTGCCATACCGATACTAGCCTGGTAGCTATTATTATATGTGAACTCCGCTAAACTCAAGTGATCAAACCAATGACCACCCCAATCCAACACACACATCCTCAGACTGTCCGTCTGTCTGTGGATGATAAGCTGTACTCATGTGTACCTTAGTGCCCATCTCCTTCTGAAAAGCTCTCCAAAACAGCGATGAGAACTTAGGGTCACGATCTGACACTATGCTCACCGGTACCCCATGCAGCTTTACAATCTCACTGACATATCTTCTAGCCAAGATCTCAGCTCCGTCGGTCTTTCTGATGGCCAGAAAATGAGCCGACTTGGTCAACCTATCAACGATGACCCAAATCGCATCCTTGTTCCGCGAAACTGACAACCCAACCACGAAATCCATGGTAATCATATCCCATTTCCACTCCGGAATGGGTAAACTCCGCAATAATCCGCTCGGAACCTGATGCTCAGCCTTCACCAACTGGCAAGTATCACAACCTGCAACCCAGCTTGCAACATCTTTCTTCATCCCCACCCACTGATAATACCGTTTGAGGTCACGATACATCTTGGTAGCCCCTGGATGAATCGAAAATCTGCTCTGGTGCGCTTCCCTAAGAATTTCCTGCCTCAGCACGTCATCCTTCGGTACACACACCCTGCCATTCAGCAATATAGTCCCATTGCTGGAAACCTCATACTCAGACTTCTCTGCTCTAGCAGCCTTAACCAACTCTTGATCAAACTCTTGTGCAACCCGCACTTGGCTGAGAATATCTGCCTGATTAGCCGCCTTTAAACCTAGCGGCTCTGACTCCTCAGACACAGCACACAACCGCAAGACACTCACCATGCCCACTAGGGTCTCAACATCCCTCTCTGTGTCTGCCATAACCCGCCTCCTGCTCAATGCATCAGCTACGAGATTAGCTTTTCCAGGATGGTAAGCTATCTCCAGGTCATAATCTGCGACCAACTCCATCCACCGTCTATGCCTCAGATTCAGTTCGGGCTGAGTAAAGATGTATTTCAGACTTTTGTGGTCTGTAAACACCTGAACCTTCCCATCATACAAATACGATCTCCAAATCTTCAGCGCAAAAACCACGGTTGCCATCTCCAAATCGTGAGTAGGGTAATTACACTCATGCTTCCTCAACTGCCGCGAAGCATAAGCGATCACCCTTCCCTGCTGCATAAGTACACAACCGAGCCCTAGCCTGGATGCATCAATGTACACAACATACGGCTCATCTGGCTCTGGCAATTCCAACACAGGCGTGCTAACCAGCATCTCCTTGAGCTTCATAAAACTCTCTTCACACTGCGGCGACCACACAAAAGGAACATCCTTCCCAGTCAGCTTAGTCATGGATTGTGCCATGCTGGCAAAACCCTTGACAAACCTTCTGTAATACCCAGCCAAACCAAGAAAACTTCGGATCTCCGTCGCATTCCTCGGTCTCGGCCACTCCTTAATCCCACGAATCTTTTCTGGATCCACTGAAACCCCACTCTCTGAAACAACGTGACCCATAAAACCAATCTCCTGCTGCCAAAAACTACACTTGCTCAGCTTAGCAAACAACTGTTGCTCCCGCAGTTTCTCCAGAATTCTCCTTAGATGCTCAGCATGCTCCTCAGGACTCTTGGAATACACCAGGATGTCATCGATGAAGATAATGACAAACTCATCCAGATACTCCTGAAAGACTCCGTTCATTAACCTCATAAATGCAGCTGGCACATTAGTCAGCCCAAACGGCATCACCACAAACTGGTAGTGTCCGTACCTTGTCCTGAAAGCCGTCTTCCGGATATCCACCTCATCTATGGGAATCTGATGGTATCCAGACGCCAAGTCAATCTTGGAGAACCAAGTAGCCCCTCTCAACTGGTCCAGCAACTCATCAATCCTCGGCAAAGGGTACTTGTTCTTCACTGTAACACGATTAAGCCCCCGATAATCAATGCACAACCGGAAGCTCGCATCTTTCTTCTTAACGAATAAAACCGGTGCTCCCCACGGTGAACTACTCGGCCTGATAAACCCCTTTTCTAGCAGCTCCTCCAACTGTTTTTTAAGCTCTGCCAACTCTGCTTGAGCCATTCTGTAAGGAGCCTTAGACAACGGTGTAGTTCCCGGTTCCAACTCTATAGTGAAAGGGTCAGACCTCGATGGTGGTAACCCTCTCAACGGCTGGAAAACATCCTCAAACTCCCGAACCACCGGAATATCTTGCAGTGCTGACTCTCCGACCTCACCCGACGTCGTTATGGTTGCCAGATAGGCTTCACAACCCTGCTTGATCAACCTCTCAGCCTGCATAGCTGAAACTACTATGCTCCCAGAAACCGGTCTCACTCCCTGATAAACCAGCTTCTTTTCCGTACGCTCAAAAACAACTCGGCCTCTATGACAGTCGAGATGAGCCTTGAACTTTCCTAGCCAGTCCATGCCCAAAATGACGTCATACATCTCCACCGGACACACAATCAGGTCAGCCGGCATCTACTCTCCAACAATAAGAATGTCAATGCCTTTGGCACAACCCTGCGTCCCCAGAAAACGACCCCCAGCAACTCTCACAACTCCCGAATGATCAGCAGAAACCTCCTGGATCCCACTCTCAGACACCCAACCCGGTGTAACGAAACTGTGAGATGCTCCAGAATCGAATAACACATGAGCCTCTACCCCAGCTACGCTTAAGGTCCCTACGCAAATATTAAACTAAGGCGACCACACACGAGCACACATAAAGAAATATTAACCCTTACAAGAACAACAACTAGATAGTAAAAGAACTAACCAGTGATCAGTTTGCTACAGCTTGCTCCACCTGTCCCCGCGTCTAAAACATAAACCCGAGGTGCTACTGCGGCCCTCTTCGACGGTGGTGCCTCAATCTTTGGTGCCTGCTGAATTAACTTCGGGCAACTTGTCTTGACGTGCCCTGGTTCCTTGCAGTGATTGCAAACCTGCTCGTCCGCCTTGGTGCAATCCGCAATACGGTGATCAGGACTACCACACCGGAAGCACCGATATCCTGCACCAACAGTCTTGGAAGTGCCCTCCCACTTCCTCTTCTGCCCCTGGTCACCGCCAGACCTGCCCCCCTTGCTTGGAGCAGAACTCTGAGGCTTTTTCTGAAGCCCAAAACCCGCACCCTGCACTCTAGACTCCTGTCTCATGCCCTCCTCAATCAAGACTGCCTGCTCAACCAACTCAACCACGGATGCATAACGGTGAACTATGCAGCGGTTCCTCAGCTCCAACCGCATACCCCGCAGAAACCTGCGCACCTGCGTTCTTTCATCATCAAGACCCCTGCCAGCATACCTCTTGAGCCGATTAAACTCGGTCTCATACTCCCGGACAGACCTGCTCCCCTCTGACAAGTCTAAGAACTCGCCCTCCAACCGGTCCAAAGCCTCCTGCGGAAAATATTTGAGGTCGAACTCCTCACGGAACTCTCCCCAAGTCAACACCGCAGCCCCCCTCCGTGCTAACACACTCTCCCACCAGGTGTGAGCATCACCATCAAGATAGTGAACCGCCAGGTCAACTCGATACTCCTCAGGGCATCGGATAGAATGGAAGTTCCTCTCCAGCCTGGACCTCCACTCGTCTGCCTCAACCGGCTTGGCATCAACAGCAAAGTACTTGGTGCCTAACCTCTGCATGTGCTTCATCACCCTGAGATAGGATGGAACAACCGGTTCAACAACAGCACCCGGAACCCCGGAACAACTCCTCCTGGCAAGACATCAGCCCCATGTGGCGCCACAGGAGCAGGAGCCGGTACCGCAGCCGGAAACCGCTCCAAAAGTTGGGCCAACATCCCAAGTACAGTCCCCATCGGGTTTGGATCTGCCCCCTGCGAAGCATCTCCATATGCCGGCACAGCATTGCCAGCAACAAATCCAGCCTGATCAACCCCTATGGGATACTCCACTTCCACCTGCTCCACCGTGAGACTCTGCGCCACACTCCCCTCGGGAACCACCTCTGCCCTGCCAGTCCTGCCAGCTCTGCCTCCTCGGCCAACACGGCCTCCTCGGCCAACACGGCCTCCACGGCCAGCTCGGCCACCACGACCACCTCTGGGAGGCCTACCAACTCTTCCAGAATCAACCATCCTTTAGAAACAAAAACAACGGATTAATAAACTTTACTACAAAATAATTAACCAACAACACAACAAGCGAGTCTTACCGTGGAACCGTTATCGGCTGGGAAGATGACACACCCCAACACCCCATAACAAACAACTACACAACACGGCAGGAAATCTAACAGTCATAGGAACAATTCCGCTCTGATACCAAATTGAAATAACCCAACCCAAATTTTTTTTTTATAGCTAATAATATTCCCATAAATATTAAAACTCCAACGGCATAGATCATTTAATTAAACACAACCAAATCAGCTTTAACAATAGAATAATACCCGACAGAACACATCGCAATATTTAGCAACCTAACGGTTCCAGCAATGCATAAATTTGAAAATAACAAAATAGATAACAATGCAATATCCCCGTATGTCATCTCATCCCGCAGCCGTAGTCCCACGAGCTCCAGCTAAGACTCTTTTCCTTTTCCTTTACCTTTACCTGCGCCATTACGAATAGATGCAGTCAGTATTTAATAAATACTGAGGAGGCGATCAACCCGTCTACTAGGTCAATACGGACTAAAAATACAAAATATTTCTGGCATAAATTTATGTTCCGAATTGAACACAACCAAACACAAAAACATCAACCCAGAAATTTCGGCAATAATTATAAGAGATTAATAATTATTTTCAGCAATTAAATAATTCATTTATACTCCAAATGAAATTATTTACATTCAGCAAATTAATAATTAATTAAAAAATTATTATTTGTTTATACAAATAAAATGCAACAAACTCCAAAAATCAATCCAGAAATTTCAGCAATAATTATTAGCGATAAATAATTATTTTCAGCAATTAAATAATTTATTTATACTCCAAATGAAATTATTTAAATTCAACAAATTAATAATTAATTAAAAATTATTATTATCCCGGAATAATTAAATAAAATTAAGCAAAACAACCATTTAATTACGCCATTAATTTTAGCAATTTTTTCGGAATTTATAACAGCTCAAAACACCAAAAATAAAAATTTAAAACACACAACCACGTAAATTAATTCCTAACGCATAAATTAAGCCGAAAACTCCCGTAAGCTCAGTCCGACCACGGTACTGCACTCACCTTTGCCAAATGCAGAAACTTTCACGACTAAATTCTGCAAAAATATGGAACTCCCCAGGATGAATACACCCTAAAATTCCCGAACGCGAGACCTAAAATAATAAAATAATAAAAACTTATTAACTACACAACTTAATTATCATCTTCTTCTTCGTTTGTTGCTTTCTCTGCAACAGACGCTCACCACCACCACCATTCTCCATCATCTCCTCATGCCTCTCAGCCACACAAGCCAAGACAAAGAGGTCTGATCACCACCACTCAGCCACCGCGCCTCATCATCACGCACGGTCACACCCTCCTCGACGCTGCACGCCGTTCACCCCATGACAACGACTCCATGTTCATCAACAACGGAACCTGATTGCACCATCACCGAACCTCAACACATCAAGCTCCGACGTGTTGCCACCATGAGACCAACGAACTCCACCACCACGCCGCCGTTTACACCACCACACCTTCAACTCCATCACGCCGCCACCAATCACACCACCACACCATCAACGAGACTTGATGACAACACAGGTTCATCATCTCATGATAACCATGAAAATAAAGAAGGAAAAAGCCCTTACTGTGATGAAGAACGAGAGTGATGGAATCGACTTCTCACTCACGGCAACACAACAACGGCACGGAGCTACGCGACCAACACACAACGATGGTTCTTCTCCTCTCTTCTTCTCTTCCTCTCGCCAACACCACTTCCAACTCAAACCTCAGCCTACGCTTCACCCTTGATCTCAGCTTCCTTTAACATGTTGCTTTATTTTTTTTTTAACTCCACTATCACCTTTTTTTTAACATCCTACGCCACTACACCCACCCACTCAAGTTGTAGCCACATGATTAGAGGAAAAAATAATGTTTTATTTAACTTCTCTAAATTGCTATTAAGCCCTCAGACTTTCCGATCTTTAAAAGGTAGCCCCAAAACTTCTGATTGAATCAGTTAAAACCCACCATAACTTTCTGATTTAACAGAAACGATCACAAACTTTCCGATCCTCTATTTTAACACCTCAGATTAATATTTGCTTCAAATAAAATCTGAAAAAAAATAATCAGCTCCTAATCCGAAATAAATTCAACTTTCTGCTTCCGAGACACGGATGTTACAATTCTCCCCCACTAATATAGATTCGTCCCCGAATCTAATAATTCCGACCAAACACACCACACAACATAGCCCTTATGGCTATTTTTTGACACAGTAATGCGACCAACAACACTCCACAGCATTGCCTTTCGGCTATCAACACCACATGATTGTCTATACTCGGCTCATATACCCCCGGAATCTGACACCACACGACCCCACTTGGTTTGAGTAAAACTACGCCTACTGGATCCCCGGAACAGCTCAGCGCAGTCAGAATGACTAACATCTCGGAGTCCAGCGTGACCCGATCAGCTAAGTCTAGCAAGACCTTAAGATCTCAAGTGGCTTACCGAAACAGCATCAGGAATCACACAGAAACCCGACCGGTAAACACCACACATCAAGGAGTTTCCGTTGGACGGACCCTCATCAAACAGCATTAGGATAATATCCTAATCAGCCAAACCAAGTATTAGATTCAACACGGCATGATCCCCACAACTGAACCAAGTATAAACAAACACGATGTGTACATCATATTCAATAAAACTCTATCTTATTATTAAATAAAAGAGAAAGAAAATACGTCGTCAAAACTCCAACAATAACGAGTACAACAACTTAAACGACAGGAAAAAGGGTAACAACCCCGCTATCAACAACACTGGAACTACGGCTAAGTCGCTAACTTGCCAAACCACTTGGAAAACTTCCGCCTCATCTTAGCTTCAGGTTCCCAAGTTTCCTCCTCCGTCCCATTGCAATCCCACAAGACTTTTATCTCTGGTACCTTTTTCCTCCTGATCATCCTGACCCTGCGGTCTAACACATTTAGAGGCCTCGCCTCAACAACCATACTCGACAATAGATCAGATGGAATCTCAGCCATCACCTGATCATCCTTATGCAGGCATTTCTTCAGCATTGATACGAGGAACACCTTATGAAATGCCCGCATCACCTCCGGTAACTCCAGCCTATAAGCAACTGGTCCGACCCGTTCCAACACTCTAACGGGCCCCATATACCGAGGACTCAACTTGTTCTCTGAAATAGAACGGTTTGGACTTATCAGCAAGGCCATCTTCAGATAAACCATATCTCCAACTGTAAACTCCAACTCCTTCCTACGCTTATCAGCGTAGCTCTTTTGCATGTCTTGTGCTTCTTTCATATTTAGCTTCACCACACGGATCTTCTCCGTAGTCTCTTGCACAAAATCGGCTCCCAGCAAACTCCTCTCCCCCACTTGAGTCCAGCACAACGGTGTTCTGCATGGCCTACCATAGAGAGCCTCAAATGGTGCCATACCGATACTAGCCTGGTAGCTATTATTATACGTGAACTCCGCTAAACTCAAGTGATCAAACCAATGACCACCCCAATCCAACACACACATCCTCAGACTGTCCGTCTGTCTGTGGATGATAAGCTGTACTCATGTGTACCTTAGTGCCCATCTCCTTCTGAAAAGCTCTCCAAAACAGCGATGAGAACTTAGGGTCACGATCTGACACTATGCTCACCGGTACCCCATGCAGCTTTACAATCTCACTGACATATCTTCTAGCCAAGATCTCAGCTCCGTCGGTCTTTCTGATGGCCAGAAAATGAGCCGACTTGGTCAACCTATCAACGATGACCCAAATCGCATCCTTGTTCCGCGAAACTGACAACCCAACCACGAAATCCATGGTAATCATATCCCATTTCCACTCCGGAATGGGTAAACTCCGCAATAATCCGCTCGGAACCTGATGCTCAGCCTTCACCAACTGGCAAGTATCACAACCTGCAACCCAGCTTGCAACATCTTTCTTCATCCCCACCCACTGATAATACCGTTTGAGGTCACGATACATCTTGGTAGCCCCTGGATGAATCGAAAATCTGCTCTGGTGCGCTTCCCTAAGAATTTCCTGCCTCAGCACGTCATCCTTCGGTACACACACCCTGCCATTCAGCAATATAGTCCCATTGCTGGAAACCTCATACTCAGACTTCTCTGCTCTAGCAGCCTTAACCAACTCTTGATCAAACTCTTGTGCAACCCGCACTTGGCTGAGAATATCTGCCTGATTAGCCGCCTTTAAACCTAGCGGCTCTGACTCCTCAGACACAGCACACAACCGCAAGACACTCACCATGCCCACTAGGGTCTCAACATCCCTCTCTGTGTCTGCCATAACCCGCCTCCTGCTCAATGCATCAGCTACGAGATTAGCTTTTCCAGGATGGTAAGCTATCTCCAGGTCATAATCTGCGACCAACTCCATCCACCGTCTATGCCTCAGATTCAGTTCGGGCTGAGTAAAGATGTATTTCAGACTTTTGTGGTCTGTAAACACCTGAACCTTCCCACCATACAAATACGATCTCCAAATCTTCAGCGCAAAAACCACGGTTGCCATCTCCAAATCGTGAGTAGGGTAATTACACTCATGCTTCCTCAACTGCCGCGAAGCATAAGCGATCACCCTTCCCTGCTGCATAAGTACACAACCGAGCCCTAGCCTGGATGCATCAGTGTACACAACATACGGCTCATCTGGCTCTGGCAATTCCAACACAGGCGTGCTAACCAGCATCTCATTGAGCTTCATAAAACTCTCTTCACACTGCGGCGACCACACAAAAGGAACATCCTTCCCAGTCAGCTTAGTCATGGATTGTGCCATGCTGGCAAAACCCTTGACAAACCTTCTGTAATACCCAGCCAAACCAAGAAAACTTCGGATCTCCGTCGCATTCCTCGGTCTCGGCCACTCCTTAATCCCACGAATCTTTTCTGGATCCACTGAAACCCCACTCTCTGAAACAACGTGACCCATAAAACCAATCTCCTGCTGCCAAAAACTACACTTGCTCAGCTTAGCAAACAACTGTTGCTCCCGCAGTTTCTCCAGAATTCTCCTTAGATGCTCAGCATGCTCCTCAGGACTCTTGGAATACACCAGGATGTCATCGATGAAGATAATGACAAACTCATCCAGATACTCCTGAAAGACTCCGTTCATTAACCTCATAAATGCAGCTGGCACATTAGTCAGCCCAAACGGCATCACCACAAACTCGTAGTGTCCGTACCTTGTCCTGAAAGCCGTCTTCCGGATATCCACCTCATCTATGGGAATCTGATGGTATCCAGACGCCAAGTCAATCTTGGAGAACCAAGTAGCCCCTCTCAACTGGTCCAGCAACTCATCAATCCTCGGCAAAGGGTACTTGTTCTTCACTGTAACACGATTAAGCCCCCAATAATCAATGCACAACCGGAAGCTCGCATCTTTCTTCTTAACGAATAAAACCGGCGCTCCCCACGGTGAACTACTCGGCCTGATAAACCCCTTTTCTAGCAGCTCCTCCAACTGTTTTTTAAGCTCTGCCAACTCTGCTGGAGCCATTCTGTAAGGAGCCTTAGACAACGGTGTAGTTCCCGGTTCCAACTCTATAGTGAAAGGGTCAGACCTCGATGGTGGTAACCCTCTCAACGGCTGGAAAACATCCTCAAACTCCCGAACCACCGGAATATCTTGCAGTGCTGACTCTCCGACCTCACCTGACGTCGTTATGGTTGCCAGATAGGCTTCACAACCCTGCTTGATCAACCTCTCAGCCTGCATAGCTGAAACTACTATGCTCCCAGAAACCGGTCTCACTCCCTGATAAACCAGCTTCTTTTCCGTACGCTCAAAAACAACTCGGCCTCTATGACAGTCGAGATGAGCCTTGAACTTTCCTAGCCAGTCCATGCCCAAAATGACGTCATACATCTCCACCGGACACACAATCAGGTCAGCCGGCATCAACTCTCCAACAATAAGAATGTCAATGCCTTTGGCACAACCCTGCGTCCCCAGCAAACGACCCCCAGCAACTCTCACAACTCCCGAATGATCAGCAGAAACCTCCTGGATCCCACTCTCAGACACCCAACCCGGTGTAACGAAACTGTGAGATGCTCCAGAATCGAATAACACATGAGCCTCTACCCCAGCTACGCTTAAGGTCCCTACGCAAATATTAAACTAAGGCGACCACACACGAGCACACATAAAGAAATATTAACCCTTACAAGAACAACATCTAGATAGTAAAAGAACTAACCAGTGATCAGTTTGCTACAGCTCGCTCCACCTGTCCCCGCGTCTAAAACATAAACCCGAGGTGCTACTGCGGCCCTCTTCGACGGTGGTGCCTCAATCTTTGGTGCCTGCTGAATTAACTTCGGGCAACTTGTCTTGACGTGCCCTGGTTCCTTGCAGTGATTGCAAACCCGCTCGTCCGCCTTGGTGCAATCCGCAATACGGTGATCAGGACTACCACACCGGAAGCACCGATATCCTGCACCAACAGTCTTGGAAGTGCCCTCCCACTTCCTCTTCTGCCCCAGGTCACCGCCAGACCTGCCCCCCCTTGCTTGGAGCAGAACTCTGAGGCTTTTTCTGAAGCCCAAAACCCGCACCCTGCACTCTAGACTCCTGTCTCATGCCCTCCTCAATCAAGACTGCCTGCTCAACCAACTCAACCACGGATGCATAACGGTGAACTATGCAGCGGTTCCTCAGCTCCAACCGCATACCCCGCAGAAACCTGCGCACCTGCGTTCTTTCATCATCAAGACCCCTGCCAGCATACCTCTTGAGCCGATTAAACTCGGTCTCATACTCCCGGACAGACCTGCTCCCCTCTGACAAGTCCAAGAACTCGCCCTCCAACCGGTCCAAAGCCTCCTGCGGAAAATATTTGAGGTCGAACTCCTCACGGAACTCTCCCCAAGTCAACACCGCAGCCCCCCTCCGTGCTAACACACTCTCCCACCAGGTGTGAGCATCACCATCAAGATAGTGAACCGCCAGGTCAACTCGATACTCCTCAGGGCATCGGATAGAATGGAAGTTCCTCTCCAGCCTGGACCTCCACTCGTCTGCCTCAACCGGCTTGGCATCAACAGCAAAGTACTTGGTGCCTAACCTCTGCATGTGCTCCATCACCCTGAGATAGGATGGAACAACCGGTTCAACAACAGCACCCGGAACCCCCGGAACAACTCCTCCTGGCAAGACATCAGCCCCATGTGGCGCCACAGGAGCAGGAGCCGGTACCACAGCCGGAAACCGCTCCAAAAGTTGGGCCAACATCCCAAGTACAGTCCCCATCGGGTTTGGATCTGCCCCCTGCGAAGCATCTCCATATGCCGGCACAGCATTGCCAGCAACAAATCCAGCCTGATCAACCCCTATGGGATACTCCACTTCCACCTGCTCCACCGTGAGACTCTGCGCCACACTCCCCTCAGGAACCACCTCTGCCCTGCCAGTCCTGCCAGCTCTGCCTCCTCGGCCAACACGGCCTCCTCGGCCAACACGGCCTCCACGGCCAGCTCGGCCACTACGACCACCTCTGGGAGGCCTACCAACTTTTCCAGAATCAACCATCCTTTAGAAACAACAACAACGGATTAATAAACTTTACTACAAAATAATTAACCAACAACACAACAAGCGAGTCTTACCGTGGAACCGTTATCGGCTGGGAAGATGACACACCCCAACACCCCATAACAAACAACTACACAACACGGCAGGAAATCTAACAGTCATAGGAACAATTCCGCTCTGATACCAAATTGAAATAACCCAACCCAAATTTTTTTTTTATAGCTAATAATATTCCCATAAATATTAAAACTCCAACGGCATAGATCATTTAATTAAACACAACCAAATCAGCTTTAACAATAGAATAATACCCGACAGAACACATCGCAATATTTAGCAACCTAACGGTTCCAGCAATGCATAAATTTGAAAATAACAAAATAGATAACAATGCAATATCCCCGTATGTCATCTCATCCCGCAGCCGTAGTCCCACGAGCTCCAGCTAAGACTCTTTTCCTTTTCCTTTACCTTTACCTGCGCCATTACGAATAGACGCAGTCAGTATTGAATAAATACTGAGGAGGCGATCAACCCGTCTACTAGGTCAATACGGACTAAAAATACAAAATATTTCTGGCATAAATTTATGTTCCGAATTGAACACAACCAAACACAAAAACATCAACCCAGAAATTTCGGCAATAATTATAAGAGATTAATAATTATTTTCAGCAATTAAATAATTCATTTATACTCCAAATGAAACTATTTACATTCAGCAAATTAATAATTAATTAAAAATTATTATTTGTTTATACAAATAAAATGCAACAAACTCCAAAAATCAATCCAGAAATTTCAGCAATAATTATTAGCGATAAATAATTATTTTCAGCAATTAAATAATTCATTTATACTCCAAATGAAATTATTTAAATTCAACAAATTAATAATTAATTAAAAATTATTATTATCCCGGAATAATTAAATAAAATTAAGCAAAACAACCATTTAATTACGCCATTAATTTTAGCAATTTTTCGGAATTTATAACAGCTCAAAACACCAAAAATAAAAATTTAAAACACACAACCACGTAAATTAATTCCTAACGCATAAATTAAGCCGAAAACTCCCGTAAGCTCAGTCCGACCACGGTACTGCACTCACCTTTGCCAAATGCAGAAACTTTCACGACTAAATTCTGCAAAAATATGGAACTCCCCGGGATGAATACACCCTAAAATTCCCGAACGCGAGACCTAAAATAATAAAATAATAAAAACTTATTAACTACACAACTTAATTATCATCTTCTTCTTCGTTTGTTGCTTTCTCTGCAACAGACGCTCACCACCACCACCATTCTCCATCATCTCATCATGCTTCTCAGCCACACAAGCCAAGACAAAGAGGTCTGATCACCACCACTCAGCCACCGCGCCTCATCATCACGCACGGTCACACCCTCCTCGACGCTGCACGCCGTTCACCCCATGACAACGACTCCATGTTCATCAACAACGGAACCTGATTGCACCATCACCGAACCTCAACACATCAAGCTCCGACGTGTTGCCACCATGAGACCAACGAACTCCACCACCACGCCGCCGTTTACACCACCACACCTTCAACTCCATCACGCCGCCACCAATCACACCACCACACCATCAACGAGACTTGATGACAACACAGGTTCATCATCTCATGATAACCATGAAAATAAAGAAGGAAAAAGCCCTTACTGTGATGAAGAACGAGAGTGATGGAATCGACTTCTCACTCACGGCAACACAACAACGGCACGGAGCTACGCGACCAACACACAACGATGGTTCTTCTCCTCTCTTCTTCTCTTCCTCTCGCCAACACCACTTCCAACTCAAACTTCAGCCTACGCTTCACCCTTGATCTCAGCTTCCTTTAACGTGTTGCTTTTTTTTTTTTTTAACTCCACTATCACCTTTTTTTTAACATCCTACGCCACTACACCCACCCACTCAAGTTGTAGCCACATGATTAGAGGAAAAAATAATGTTTTATTTAACTTCTCTAAATTGCTATTAAGCCCTCAGACTTTCCGATCTTTAAAAGGTAGCCCCAAAACTTCTGATTGAATCAGTTAAAACCCACCATAACTTTCTGATTTAACAGAAACGATCATAAACTTTCCGATCCTCTATTTTAACACCTCAGATTAATATTTGCTTCAAATAAAATCTGAAAAAAAATAATCAGCTCCTAATCCGAAATAAATTCAACTTTCTGCTTCCGAGACACGGATGTTACAATATACATCTTTTCTCAACAATTGACCGTGCAGTGAAAGCTAAGAAAAAAAAAAAAAAAAGACGGTCTCATATTCAAAGACTTGTTCTTGATTCAGAGAACACAAAACCAAACTATAGGATCTTCAGTTCATCAGAAAAAACATAAAAAATTACATCGGATAATGTGTTTCAGATCAGATAGTAAAGAAATTGGTTGCGGCTTTTGCTTCCTCAGATACTACTCTCTTCTCACTGGTAACTTAGAAGCCATAACCTGAAAATCAACAGAGAATTGATTTCAGAATTCACCGATAATACAGAGAACTCTAAATTTAGAACTAAGACAAACGTTAATTGTCCATAGGGTTACCAACAGGAGCTGCTGATTCAGGCTCCTTGAACTCCACAACATCACAATCACACATAAAGAATATCTTAGCCACAGATGAAGCATGTTCTAAGCAGCATCTCATAATCGTAAATGAAAAAAAGCTCGGTTGGCACCCGAAATATACAATGCTCGCAGATTTATTTTAGATACAGCTTACAGTGCTCGCAGATTTATTTTAGATACAGCTTATAGTGGTCGCAGATTTATTTTAGATTTGATATATATGGTCGCAGCCTTAAATTCTATATTTGTCATATAGATTTGTTATTGGAAGGCATATCGGACATTAAGACATGCTCGGAATTTGGTTAGGGGAACTCCGGAGAGTGGATATGAGTTACTGCCTGCTTACTTATACATGATTAAAAGAGAAAATCCCGGATCTCACACACGACTTGAAGTTGATGAAAATCTTAGATTCAAGTATTTGTTTCTAGCATTTAGTGCGAGCATCAACGGATTTGAATACATGCGAAAAGTGGTGGTTGTTGACGGTACATTTTTGCAAGGGAAATACAAAGGGACACTTCTTACCGCTACCGCTCAAGACGGTAATTTTCAGATATTTCCTATTGCTTTTGCCATAGTTGATACCGAAAATGATGAATCATGGGAATGGTTCTTCAAGCAACTCAACCGTGTGATTCCCGATGATGAAGGGCTTGCCATTATTTCTGATAGGCACAAGTCTATTGGGAAAGCTATTACAACGGTATACCCGAAGTCTAGTCGTGGAATATGTACATACCATTTGTACAAGAATATATTGGTCCGTTTTAAAGGTCGGGAAACGTTTGGTTTGGTGAAAAAGGCGGCTAATGCTTTCAGAATTGTTGATTTTCAGACCACCTTTGATCAGATTGAAGCTTTGAATCCTGCACTTCATGGTTATCTCCAAAGAGTTGATGTACGACTCTGGACACGTGTCCATTTCCCTGGAGATAGGTACAATCTTCTTACAAGCAACATTGCTGAGTCGATGAATAATGTTATATCAAAATCTAGGAATTTGCCTATTGTACAACTACTAGAAGTAGTGAGATCGATGATGACAAGATGGTTTGCGGAACGAAGGAGTGATGCAATCAAACTGCAAACATCTCTTACACGTGGAGTAGAAAAATTGCTAGAGGTAATTTTTGTTTCATATGATATTATCGCAGATTTGTTTTGGTTTCATATGATATTATCGCAGATTTGTTTTGGTTTCATATGATATGGTCGCAGATTTGTTTTCTAATGGTAAAAATTTTCTTTTCTTTCAGAGTCGTGTTGAATATTCGAAACCTAAGTGTTCAAGATATTGATGCTGATCAAGTTCAAGTGACAGGCGGAGGATCATCATCTATACATGTTGTAAATTTGAGAGATAAAACATGTTCATGCCGTAGGTTTGACTTAGAAAAGTTGCCATGTGCACATGCAATAGCTGCGGCTGAGAGTAGGAAGATCTCCCGTATTTCACTTTGTCATCCCTATTATCAGAGGGCCTACTTGTACAATTCGTATTCTACGGCGATCATGCCGAGAGATTTCGCTTTACCAATACCAGAACAGGTTGCGACATGGACTTGTTCACCACCTGTTGCCAAACAACAACCAGGTCGGCCCAAAAGATCAAGAATCAAATCAATCCTCGAAATTGCCATGGAGAAGAAAAGGCCAAGGAAACAACACACATGTGGTAATTGTAATGAAGTTGGACATAATCGCTTAACATGTAAAATGGCATAATCTGTTTTATGATTAGCATTTGTTGTATTATATTTGTTGTATTGTAATACTGTTTGTTTGATTATTATGGTATTGTAGTACTGTTTGTTTGAATTATTATGGTATGGTATGCTATGTTGTATTAGTATGAAATAAGTCTGCAATCATAAAGAAAATAGCTGCGGTGAAATAAACATAAATCTGCGATAACATTAATATCCTACATTAATATCCTCAAAATAAGTCTGCGATAACATCCTAAAAAGAGAGAAAGAAGTAGAAAGAACTCATATTGAGTTATCATTAAGATGTGGAATTTTGAATGGTAGGCCACGAGGCAATGGGTTAGACATTTGTGGTCCTCTCGTCTCTGGAATTTCATCAAACAACTCAGCTGCTAATTTCTCCCTCATGGCCTGAATTGTCCCATCGTTAAGCCCTTCGAATGTCCATCCTAAAGCAAGGCACTCAATGTATTTTAAAGCAAAGACGCCACAATCCCCTGGATCATCATTGAGTGGAACATTCTCTTTCACTCTTACCACATCATACATGGCATAGGTAACACCACGGTCTTTGCGTTCATTCTTCGGAAGCATGATGCATATAAATGATGGGATCATTCGCCGGAGAAAGTCACATGCTCCAACAATATCCTTGTTGCTGGAATGAGCCGGAATAGAGTCATAGACGTATATCTTCTTCGCCGGGAAGTTAATGTCTACAGCAACCCAGTGATCACTCTTCACATTTACAATACCGTACAAGTTATCGACATCAATGAACCAGCTCTTGTTTGTCGCCGAGTCAGAAGGAATTAGACCGTGAAAATGGTCTGTATAATTTTGGTCAAACAAGAATGTTCTTCCCCTTGGTGGAACTCGTTTGCAATCACCTTTCATGATAGCGCTGAACCAATCATCTAAGAAGCCTATCCTATTGCGGTAGGGTGAAGGACCACGAGTAGAACGATTGTGGAACATTTTTATTCCTGCAGCGATGTGCTGTAAAAAAGATAAAAACAAAAGATATAAATCTGTGATCAAAATTGAATAAATCTACCGTACCATCTGAATAAATCTAGCAATAGCTAAATATAAATCTGCGGTAATTGCTAAATTAATTACCTCATCACGCAACCATCCATAGGTATCAGTCGGCCAGTCCATCCTAGGAGTAATAATTTGGTGAAAGTACTATGTACCTTGATTGATGCTTCCTATGGCTTCTTCCCTTTAAGAAAAAATAAACAGATTCATGCTTAAATTCAACGTAATTGTGATGATGGTTAGTAAAAAGAGACAAGGTATTAGATACATACTCATTAGTGTTCAAGAAATTAATTAGATTACGCCATTTGTTTTCATCGACGGCTTCCATAGGATCATAGTCGGCTTTAGAAGTTATAACACCTGGAATAATGCGTTTGACAGTAGAGTTACCAATGTATGGCAACTTTTGTGTACACGCCAGTTTTCGAACACGTTTCGGCATAGGTGTCTTTTCATCCAAGGCCTTCAGTTTTTTCGCAATGGCCTCTTGCGGAATTGACCCTTCTTGATCGGTTATGTCTACAACATCACTAAATGGTTGACCAATAGAAATCTTTTGCTTCTTCCCCACCGGAGCCTCAATACCTGGTTGAGCCTCAGTAATCTTTTTCTTTTTCGCCATCGGAGCCATTACCAACCAGGACTGCATAAAAGTGTTAACCAATCCATTAAACATGTAATACAATAGGTAAACATGCTTCTCAACTAAATGAATCTGCGGCCATAGCAATATAATAAACATGTTTCTCAACTAACCGGTGTTTTACTACTCGATGAATCATGTTGTTGCTCAACAATGTCCTTGGTAACATCAACGACCTTAGATTTGCTCTTCCCTCCTTGATGAGAAAGATTTATCTGCGGCAATAGCTATATAAATCTCTGGCAACAATTAAGTAAATTTGCAGCTAAATAAGAGAAGCCTCAACTAACCGGTGTTTTGCTACTTGATCTTAGATTTGATCCATCATGTTGTTGCTTAGCAACATCCTTGGTAACAACATCCTTGCTCTGTCCTCCTCGCTCTTGCAGATCAAAATATATCTGCGGTAATAGCTATATAAATCCCTGCCAACAGTTAAGTAAATATGCAGCTAAATAAGAGAAGACAAGCCTCAACTAACCGGTGTTTTACTAGTCGCTTCGTCATCTTGTTGCTCTGGTTCTTTGTTAGAATTGATAGCAGTAACATCCTTAGATTTGCTTTTCCCTCCTAGCTCTCGCAGACCATTGATATCTTCTTTAATTGTAGCAAACAACATACCAACATTTGTCTCAAATCCGTCCATTCTTTTCTCATAACCTTTAGCATTTTTTCCCAAATCGCCTACGGTGCCGGCTAAACTTTCGATGACCTTAACCAGTCCAGCAATGGCAGCCTTGTTATCTTCACCATCCTACATATTTAAAACCAAGAGTTAATAATCACTAAGAGTAATCACACACAAAAATAAGTAACAAGAGTAATCCCAAAAATATTTAACAAGAGTACTAACATTTGAATGCTCATTTCCTTGGATCTTGTTCTTCTTCTTCTTCTTCTTGTTAGCAGTTTGACTTCCAAGAGAATTCGCATGTATTATGCGTTTTATCATCACTTCTTCCACTACAGGCCAATAATTTGGAACCAAACAACCTCCAATGATATCTTCAATCAACTTGTCAAGTTTTGGATCCGAGTTTTTATCATTGTCACTCCATTTAGGGTACATATCTTCTAATGAAACTGGAAGCATATGCCTCACACGAACCTACAAAAGCAAACAAAGTACCATATGAATATCATCACTATAACAAACGAGTATCTCTCATCATAAACAAGTGTGGCATATATAAATTACCTGTCCATGTTTAGCTTTCTCCTCTCTTATTAAATCTTCAAATCTAAATCGTTGTCGACTTCCTCGCCAATTAAGTAGTGGTGGAACATCATTCAGATTCTTCCTAAACCCATTCAGTTCTCCTAAAGCTGGAACAGACTCAAATAACCATATGGCCAGAACAAAAACACATCCATGTAATGTGTAAGTGTTCCCTTTGTACTGGATAACTTTTATTGAATTTACCAAACTAGTAAATGCATCTCTTCCCCACGGATATTTTTCAAAGCTCTCTTCATCCAGCACCCTTTTTGCACTACTAAAAGATATCCTTGATCCATGATTTACGCCATATACTCCAACATGTAAGATGCATAATCTTCCTAACATCATCCTCTTCTCCTTACTCCAACTCTGACAACGTTTTAAAACGAGCAATAACTCCTCCCAAGTAGGTCCCTCGCCTAAAGGAACTTCCAATTCTTTCCAAAACTCTTGATAATCAGCATGTGGTGAATCATCTGGTAGAAATGGGTCACAATTAAGACCTGTTATATCCTTAAATTCATGCAGTGAAAATCTGATTGGAAGACCATCAATCAACGACCAAAACTCATGCATATTGTTGACGGCCAACTAATGTGTGAGGAAGAAATGAACAATATGGGATGACCATATGAACTTCTCCTTCAATGGTACGTCTTCTAGCTTAAGAAAGACACCTATGGATGAGTTCTTCAAGTCATTCCACACATCTTCCCCAATATCATCTTTCATGCTCTTAAATTTGGAAAGATAAAAATTATGATTCATGCTCCTGACTTGAATAGGGGATCTCCCATCTTCGTTTAGTCTAGAAGGATAAGATGCCATCTGTCTGCAATCAAAGAACAAACATGGTAAGTTAAAATAACTCTGCGGTAACATAGCAAATAACTCAAATAACTCCACGGTAACACATAAATAACTCTCCGGTAACACACAAATAACTCTGCGGTAACACTCAAATAACTCTGCGGTAACACAACAAATAACTCTGCGACAACATAGCAAAAAACTCAAATAACTCTGCGGTAACACAACAAATAACTCTGCGGAAACACACAAATAACTCTGTGGTAACACACAAATAACTCTGCTGTAACAAGACAAATAACTCTGCGGTAATACACAAACAAATCAAATAACTCGGCGACAACAACATATCAAATAACTCTGCGACAACAACCCAAATAACTCTGCGACAACAACACAAATAACTCTGTGATAAAAGGATATTAAATCTGCAATCAAACAAACATAAAATACACAAATCTGCAATCAAACAATAGAAATTGGTCAAGTTTTAAAACTAATCTTAAGAATATCGCACTATTTTAACGTTATCGGAATGGGACATTGCTCAACGGTGGTTAGGGTTTTTTGGAAAACAGACCTCGACGGAAGATGAAACAGCGGCGGCAAGGAGAAAGATGAGGAAGATGAAAGGCTACTCTGCTCAACGAAAGGAAACGGTGTCGATGAGAAAAACCAGTGACGAAAGGAAACGGCGGCCAGAAACGAGAGACAGCGACGACGGCGACGGCCTCTGTGGCTCGACGAACGGAAAACGAAGGAAGTGAAGAGACTCGTGCGAAGATGAAACAGCGGCGGCGAGGAGAAAGATGAGGAAGACGAAACGGCGGTGGCGAGGGGAAACGAAGCGGCGGCGGTGAAACGGCGGTGGCGAGGGGAAACAAATCGGCGGCGCCGAAAAGGCGGTGGCTTCTCTGTCTCGACGAAAGAGAACGAAGGAGAAGATTGAAGAGATTTTTTTGAAAAAGAGTGAAGTTGTTTTGATTTTAGAAAGAAGTTTCGTTGAACAAGAAAACAAAAAAAAAGAGGTTTTAAAGAAAAAGAGATTTTTTATTACGAGAAATGGATTTTTTTCAATTTTCAAAAATTTTCTAATTTTTTTAAGCAATGGCAATATTGTTATTTTGTTATTTGGAATAAATATTATTGTCTTTTGTCCATTTTGTTAGCTAACCCTTTCAGAGGTGAGTCAATCTAGTAATTTCATATAAAATGTAAGTCATTCTAGTCAAATTTCACTTTTTTAAATACAAAAATACTATTGAAGCCTTTGATAGGAAAAAATGCAATCACAAAAATGCCATTAATGAATTAATTTCAGCGTCCCCAATATTTACGAAAATGCCATTCCGCCTCTGTTTTCGCAGACTTATTTTTCTTTACCGCAGATGTATTAAACAAATTTAGTTACCACATACTTATTTAACGTCATCGCAGACTTATTTGTAGTTGCCGAGTTATTTTCATTTACCGCAGAGTTATTTGACTAACTTAGTTACCGCAGAGTTATTTGACTAACTTAGTTACCGCAGAGTTATTTGACTAACTTAGTTACCGCAAACTTATTTAACGTTATGACAGAGTTATTTTTCTTTACGGCAGAGTTATTTGACTAACTTAGTTACTACATACTTGTTTACCGTCACGGTAGACTTATTCTAGTTGCCGAGTTATTAAACAAAAATAGTTACCGCAGATTTAATAACGTCATGGTAGACTTAATTTAACTTGCCGACTTATTTTTCCATTATTGCAGATTTACTAGACTTATTAAGTTATCTCAGATTTAATAACGTCATGACAAACGTATTTTACGTTTTAGACTTATTTTTCTATTACTGCAGATTTATTAGACTTACCAAGTTATCATAGATTTATTAACGTTATCGCAAATTTTTTTTTATCATAGACTTATTTTTCCATTACTGCATATTTATTAGACTTACCAAGTTATCATAGATTTATTAACGTTGTCGCAGATTTATTTTTATCGTAGACTTATTTTTCCATTACTACAGATTTATTAGACTTACCAAGTTATCACAGATTTATTAACGTTATCGCAGATTTATTTTTATCATAGACTTATTTTTCTATTACTACAGATTTATTAGACTTACCAAGTTATCACAGATTTATTAACGTCATCGCAGATTTATTTTATGAATAGACTTATTTTCTATTATTGAAGATTTATTACAATAATCACAGATTTATTAACGTGATGGCGGACTTATTTTTGTCATAGACTTATTTTTCCATTATCGCAGACTCAGTATACAAACTAAATTGTCGCAGATTTATTAAACTCATAGTTTTTGCTGACTTAATTTCTTATATTTGCCGCAGACTTAGTTGTAGATCTAAGATCATCAAATATAGGCCACACGATGTAGGGTTTCTTTCACTAGAAAACGAAATTTGGGCCAGCCTCTCAATATTGTCGTCTTCTGTATCTTCTTCTCCTCTCCTTTTTTTTTCCTTTGGCTACAATCGCAACTTCTCTCATCTTCTCTCATCTTCACTTCCGTCCTTTATCTCCTTCATCTTCACTTTCGCCTACAATCATATGAACTTCTCTCATCTTCATCTGTAGTTGTCGTTCGTTCTCTGTGTGTGAAAAGGATATGGATCATCAAGTTATTCTTGTATGTGGAAAATGGAAGTTTGAAAGAAACAGATGGTTGTTTGTTGTTGATTTTAAGTCAGGATCTCGAATTCTAGCAGCTAAAGGTAGTACTATTTATGAGAATTTCATTGGAATGGTTTTTGAGGATTATGGGTTGGATAGGAGAGTTTATGATGTCAAATTGAGTTAAATGTTCCCAAAGAAGATTATACAGAAATTACCTCAAGATACACCTCCGATATATGTTGATAATTGTAGGCAATTTCAAGCTTTATTGGGGCAATGCAAAGCAGATATGCTTCAATTTTGTGTGGAAGTGACAAATAAAGTGGATATGAAGAAGAAATCAGAAGATAAGCTTCCAAAAGTTGAAGAGAATATGCATGCCAATGATTTTGATGGTGATGGTGAACAAGATAATGATGAAGATGATGAAGATGATGAATCCAGATTCGACAGATTCGATTATTGTGACGACTCCGACGGAACAGACTCTGGCGATGAGAATTTTGCAGCGTATGGGATGGCACCAGAAGAAGAGAAAGAGGAAGAAAAGCCAACACTGCCTATAAAGAAGAGAGGTTCCCCAATTTATATTAATGAAGGCAATGGAGATGTTGAATTTGCGAAGTTAGAAATGAGTTATGTGGATTTAGCTGTTGGACAATGTTATGACACTAAAGATCATCTGGAGACAAGGATAAAGATTCTAACTATTGTCCACATATTTGATTACGATGTATATAAATCGACACCGTATCTATGGACTCTAAAGTGTTAGGTGAAAGGATGTTCATGGTCATTACGAGCTTCACCAATAGGAGATTATCCAAGATTTCATATTCAGCAGTATGTCCCGAAAAATACATGTTCTGTTACAGAGCGTTCTGCAAGATGCCGACACGCAACTCATGAGATACTTGAAGTATTACACAAGAATTTCGTTGGTGGAGTTGGACCAACCGTATTGCCAATGCATGTTGCTGAATCTCTAAATAAACGATTCCAAATAAAGGTATGTGGTCGCAGATTTGTTTTTAGTTACAGCTAAATAAGAGAAGCCTCAACTAACCGGTGTTTTACTACTTGATCCATCATGTTGTTGCTTAGCAACATCTTTGGTAACAACAACAACATTAGATTTGCTCTGTCCTCCTCGCTCTTGCAGATCAAAATATATATGCGGCAATAGCTATATAAATCTCTGGCAACAGTTAAGTAATCTGCAGCTAAATAAGAGAAGAGAAGCCTCAACTAACCAGTGTTTTACTAGTCGCTTCGTCATCTTGTTGTTCTGCTTCTTTGTTAAAATTGATAGCAGTAACGTCCTTAGATTTGCTTTTCCCTCCTAGCTCTCGCAGACCATTGATATCTTCTTTAATTGTAGCGAGCAACATACCAACATTTGTTTCAAATCCGTCCATTTTTGTCTCAAAACCTTTAGCATTTTTCCCAAATCGCCAACGGTACCGGCTAAACTTTCGATGACCTTAACCAGTCCAAAAATGGCAGCCTTGTTATCTTCACCATCCTACATATTTAAAACCAAGAGTTAATAATAAGAGTAATCACACACAAAAATAAGTAACCAGAGTAATCACAAAAATATGTAACAAGAGTACTAACATTTGAATGCCCATTTCCTTGGATCTTCTTCTTCTTCTTCTTCTTCTTAGCAGTTTGACTTCCAAGAGACTTAGAAGTATTCAACTTCGCATGTATTATGCGTTTTATCATCACTTCTTCTACTACAGGCCAAGAATTTGGAACCAAACAACCTCCAATGATATCTTCAATCAACTTGTCAAGTTTTAGATCTAAGTTTTTATCATTGTCACTCCATTTAGGGTACATATCTTATGAAACTGGAAGAATATGCCTCACACGAACAAGTACCATATGAATATCATCACTATAGCAAACAAGTATCTCTCATCATAAACAAGTGTGGCATATTGAATTCATACATGTCCATGTTTAGCTTTCTCCTCTCTTATTAAATCTTCAAATCTAAATCGTTGTCGACTTCCTCGCCAATTAAGTAGTGGTGGAACATCATTCAGATTCTTCCTAAACCCATTCAGTTCTCCTAAAGCTGGAACAGACTCAAATAACCATATGGCCAGAACAAAAACACATCCATGTAATGTGTAAGTGTTCCCTTTGTACTGGATAACTTTTATTGAATTTACCAAACTAGTAAATGCATCTCTTCCCCACGGATATTTTTCAAAGCTCTCTTCATCCAGCACCCTTTTTGCACTACTAAAAGATATCCTTGATCCATGATTTACGCCATATACTCCAACATGTAAGATGCATAATCTTCCTAACATCATCCTCTTCTCCTTACTCCAACTCTGACAACGTTTTAAAACGAGCAATAACTCCTCCCAAGTAGGTCCCTCGCCTAAAGGAACTTCCAATTCTTTCCAAAACTCTTGATAATCAGCATGTGGTGAATCATCTGGTAGAAATGGGTCACACTTAAGACCTGTTATATCCTTAAATTCATGCAGTGAAAATCTGATTGGAAGACCATCAATCAACGACCAAAACTCATGCATATTGTTGACGGCCAACTGATGTGCGATGAAGAAATGAACAATATGGGATGACCATCTGAACTTCTCCTTCAATGGTACATCTTCTAGCTTAAGAAAAATACCTAGGGATGAGTTCTTCAAGTCATTCCACACATCTTCCCCAATATCATCTTTCATGCTCTTAAATTTGGAAAGAAAAAAATTACGGTTCATGCTCCTGACTTGAATAGGGGATCTCCCATCTTCGTGAAATTTAGAAGGATAAGATGCCATCTGTCTGCAATCAAAGAACAAACATGTAAGTCAAAATAACTCTGCGGCAGCATAGCAAATAACTCAAATAACTCTGCGGTAACACAACAAATAACTCTGCGACAACATAGCAAAAAACTCAAATAACTCTGCGGTAACACAACAAATAACTCTGCGGTAACACAACAAATAACCATGCGGTAACACACAAATAACTCTACGGCAACAAAACAACTGCGACAACAACAGATCAAATAACTCTGCGACAACAACACAAATAACTTTGTGATCAAACGATATTAAATCTGCAATCAAACAAACATAAAAATACACAAATCTGCATTCAAACAATAGAAATTGGTCAAGTTTAAAACTAATCTTAAGAATATCGCACTATTTTAACGGTATCGGAATGGGACATTGCTCAACGGGGGTTAGGGTTTTTTTGGAAAACAGGCCTCGACGGAAGATAAAACAGCAGCGGTGAGGATAAAGATAAGGAAAATGAAAGGCTACTCTGCTCAACGAAAGGAAACGGTGGCGAGGAGAAAAACCAGTGACGAAAGGAAACGGCAGCCACAAACGAGCCACGGCGGCGACGGCGATGGCCTCTGTGGATCGACGAAAGGAAAACGAAGGAAGTGAAGAGACTCGTGCGAAGATGAAACAACGGCGTCGAGGAGAAAGATGAGGAAGACGAAACGGCGGTGGCGAGGGGGAAACGAAACGGCGGCGGCGAAACGGCGGTGGCGAGGGGAAACTAATCGGCGGCGGCGGCTTCTCTGTCTCGACGAAAGAGAACGAAGGAGAAGATTGATAGAGGCGAAGATCTTCTCCTCTGAGATTTTTTGAAAAAGAGTGAAGTTGAAGAGATTTTTTGGTGATTTTTAAAAAAGAGGTTTTAAAGAAAAAAGAGGTTAGATTACGAGAAATGGATTTTAAAAAAAAAATTTTAATTTTTCAAATTTTTCTGATTTTTTTTGCACAATGGCAATATTGTTATTTTGTTATTTGGAATAGTTAATATTGTCTTCTACCCATTTTTATAGTTAATCCTTTAGAAGAAGAGTCAATCTAGTAATATCATATAAAATGTAAGTCATTCTGGATAAATTTCACACCTATTTTTAGTAACCTAATGAAATCAATTATTATTAAGTTTCATTTTGTTTGGTCAAACTAGTAGCACTGTTGATTATATAAATGTAAATTTTTTGCAGAGGTATGTCTAGTAGGTTTTTAATTGCTTATAGTAACATTAATATCTTTCCTTGGTATTGGAACTTTATTCTTTATATTTTTTGGTAACCTAATTAAAATAGTATTCAAAAGATTGACTCTAAAGAAATCTTAATGTCCTTACCAAAAAAATAAAGAAATTTTAATGTGTTCTTACTTCACTATAAATATATACCTATCTTAACATCAAAATTCATCACAAAAAAAAAAAAGCATAATCGTTTACATACAGTCTTTGGCGATACCAAGAATTTCTCCTGAATTCATTAAGAATAGGTATGCTAATTTATAATTTTGTTATTAATCATGATTGCTTATTGTCTAAGTGGTTATAAAAATTCTTATTGTATTTCTTTCATCTACCATATAAATGATTATTAATGAAAAAAGGAATACTAAAACATCTTTATTGAATTTTATGTATGCTTTCTCATTTATATATAAATACATATATAACTTTAATGTTGGTCTTACGGTAAATTTTTTTTTTTTTTTTGATGGTTTTTGCTTATGATTTCCAGATTGATTTTTGGACAAGAACTAATGGAAAATATTGAAGTTATGAATGCACAACCTGATAATGACATAAGTAAGAAATTTTTTATTTTTATTTTTATTTTTCTAGAAATATATTTTGGTGGTCATATTTTGTTTTTGTGTTTAGTTGTTGATGGAATCCAAAAATATATGCACGAAAAGTTATGGAATTTATGTGCCGGACGATTGTGTGATCTACCTAAAGCCGGAGAGAAAGTTTTTTACTTTCCTCAAGGACACATCGAAGTCGTAAGTTTTTTCATCTCTTTATATATATCCTCTATTTGGTTCATAAAACATTTTGATAACATTTTCAGATTGAGGCATGTACAAGAGAAAATTTAGATCATTTGGAACCAATTTTTGATATTCCTTCCAAAGTTCTATGTCGGGTTATTTCTGTTCATCTTAAGGTATATTTCTCTATGTTAAAAGGAATACACGTGACCTATACTATCTTATTTTTATGATTTATTTCATTAAAGAATGAAGTAACTTTTTTTCTTGTTTTATATCTAATTTTAGGCAGAGATGGACACAGATGAGACTTATGCAGAAATTACTTTGATTCCAGATACAAGTGTGCGTAAAAAAAATTAAGATTTAATTTCAATATGAATTATAATTTTCTTCAATTTTTTTTTTTTTTTTTTTTAAATTTCATCGAACTAATTTTCTAAAGTTTTAAATATATAGCAAGTTATGACCCCAATTCCTAATGGCGATCAAAATAAACCAAAAGTTCATTATTTCACAAAGATTTTAACGGCATCTGACACCAATACAAATGGTGGATTATCTATTCCTAGGAGACATGCCGTTGAAAGTCTTCCTCCATTGGTATTTCTTTTTTTTTTCTCTCTATTAAATGAATTTTAATTCGAAGCTTTAATTTGACATTTAAGATTCAATTTTGCTAAAGGATATGTCCCAGCCAACTCCGACTCAGGAAATTGTTGCCAAAGACATCCATGGTCGTGAATGGAGGTTTAAGCACACATTTAGAGGTATTGAATATTTAATCTTCTTCAAAAATAATAATAAAATTATTATTAGTAACTAATGATTTTTTTTTTTTTTTTTTTTTTGCATGCAGGTACACCACCTAGACATTTATTAACAACCGGCTGGAGTGCTTTTGCAACAACAAAAAAATTGGTTACGGGGGATTCTTTTGTATTCCTTGGGTATATATTATTCTTTTTGAATGTCTTTTAATTGTTGGATTTTGGACTTAAAACTATTTTCTTATATTTTCTAGAGGAGAAAATGGAGAATTACGAGTTGGTATTAGACGTGCGAGGCATCAACAAGACAATATACCTTTATTATTAATATCAACACAATGTATGAAGCATGCAGTAATTGCTACTACAGCGAATGCTCTTAATAACCAATGCATGTTCGTTGTATTTTACAAGCCAAGGTAATTTGAAAACACTAATTCAAATTCATGTTTATTATTAAATCAAAATATTTTGATAATAGTTTCTTTAACAAGTATGTTTGTATTTTTTTTTTTTTTTTTTTTTATATATGATATCAGGTTAAGCCAATTTTTTGTCAACTACGACAAATTTGTAGATGCAATGAACAATAATTTTAATGTTGGTTCGAGATTTAGGATGCGATTTGAGGGTGAAGATTTTTCTGAAAAAAGGTAATGCCTAGTAAAACAAAAATACTATGGTTCCAAAATCTATTTTCAATAACACATTTTTTCATTGACTTAGATACTCCGGAACAATTATTGGTGTAAATGATTTATCTCCTCATTGGAAAAATTCGGAGTGGAGAATGCTACAAGTAAAGTTTTCTTCACACTTTAGTCACATTCTTTGAAAATATGTTGTTTAGTGTAATATATAACATATCAATAATTAATTATGTTTTCAGGTGCAATGGGATGAACATACATCATTTTCAAGACCTAATAAGGTTTCCCCATGGGATATAGAGCATTTCACTCGTAACCTTAATGAAATTGGTAAAATGCAACATTCTCATAGTCTTCTCTTTTTTATAATTTAAGATTCCTTTTGGAATACCTTCCGATTCTCATATATATATATAGGTTCAACATCATCGAATCTATGGACATCCCAAGAAATTGGACAATGGAGCAGGACTTCTCCAATAAGTGTTCCTCAGCTAAGTTATCAAGACGCAACTGAAGAACTAAAGTTTCCTTCTCATTTTCTAATGAGCTACTCAACCCCAACTATAACCAATCCGAACTATAACAACAACCAAAAGGTTCAACGAGTAAAAGAAAATAGAGCAACTAATGCAACCTTATTGTTTGGAGTTGATCTAACCAAGCCTAATGAGACCAATGATCCAATGGGACCAATTGAGTCATACAAAAAAATCTGAGATATCCAAATGACTTTTATCCTTTTTTATTTTATTTTGTCGCTAATGTTTGATGTTGTTTTTGTTTGTACTAATATGTATGTCTTCATCATCGATAACTATAATAAAAAATCCATGTTGTTGTGATATAGTATTTTCCTCTTTCTCATAGTTCTAAAATAAATATTTATCCTGTTAGTATAGAGGCATTCAATAAATTAAAGATCTTACTCTACCTATTCTAGTACTTGTCAAAATGAAAAAAAAAATATTTTCATATAGAAATACTATGGAAAATAATTATATGTAAAATATTAGGGCGTCCACACTATATGAGAAGTAAATGAGACAAAATTGAGAAAATGAGAAGTATGAATCTCACTTTGCATTATTTCAATTTTAACGCCAAAAATAAGACAGTAATTTACCTCTATAACAAGCAGTTGCTATGTCGCTAGCTGTTTGTTCAGATTAAATATTGTCTTTTTAAAAACGAATCTCGTATTGTCATGTGTAACTAATTTTGGCAAATTTATTAGCAACATTACATAGCCTAACTTGGTCCTATAGGCCAACTATAGGTTGTTTAGGTTAAGTCTAAAAATTATCCATTTCATAAGCGAGACTAAAACCTGAGTGTTTGCAACTCGTTCTAAGTTTCTAGATCCCGGACAGGTAATTTCCTTTCACTTTCAATGGGATTTGGGACACCGGCCAACTAATACAACAAGTGTTGGACTTGATGGACGACTAAAGGGAAAAGACCTATATTCACATGCTTCTAGTTATAACTAGAACTTTTGCTATAAAATCTTCTAGCCGGGATAGCTGATACTGGTAAGAGTTTTTTTCAAAACACTAAGGAAATCTAAAATCCAAATTGGGAGGGACCCTACGTCTTGACAGAAGTGTCCAATGCTATATCGTATTGACTATAAAAATAAAAGAATAGAAGAGAAACCGATGAATGTGAAACATAACACATGTTGGGATATTAACATACGGTCCCACATTAGAAGATCAAAAAATAAGTTTCTAATATAAGTCAATTTTTAACTCCAATTAGTATTACGCATTTTAGAAAGAGGTCTTATGTCTCGGGGTTTAAACATTTCTCCATCACTGCAAGTGCACAGTTGTGTGCAATAGTGTAGGTAGAGTATCGAATCCACAGATATTAGAGTAACACTACGAATTGTGATGTAACGAATAGAGGTAGGATAAAATATGAATTGTAGAATGTCACGATTGCAGAAATTAAATAATAGTGGATTAATAAACAAAATAAACTATATGGAGGAAGACGCTGGACGCATGGAATGTCGTAGGTATCAATGATCGATGGTTATCTAACTAGATAGGGATTTGTCAGGAACCGCTAGAAAACTTGAATCGCTAATATAAAGTTAACCTACTCATGTAGCATTAACTATCTAAATAATGAATTCGATAACACTAAACTCGCGAATGAGCTCTAGAAAACATGTAAGCATTCTAAACAAGTTCGATATTTTCACATAGATGACTTAACTTTAACTCTCGTTGGCTATATATACTAAGCTCATCAATTCTTGATTCTAGTAACCTAACATGCTCGCACAATGCTAAATAAATGTATGGATCATATGCTAGGTGATCAGACTAAAATAAGCATTGAGAACACAAAAGATAAAGAACAATAAGATAAATCCCTAATTTATAACTTAACCTAATCAATCATTGAATCCTATTGAACAAAACCTAAAACCAGCTAGTGGATTATTCAAACATAGATGATAAAATCATAATAGATGTTTAAGATGATTGCATAAAATAAATAAAAAGTAAAGATATCGGTTTAACAAGGATTCACAAAACACTTCTTGAAGAGATAAGATTATTCTCCCTTATGCTATGATTACAAAAACCTAAAAGCAATAATAATAATTTGTAGTTGCAGAAAACTCGCGCAGTACTATATATATTGAAAACCTAAGGACTAAAATCGGTTGGAGAAGAAAAAAAGGAAAATCCACGTCTGGGATCGATCAATCGATATGTGCTTCAAAACGCACCACTTCATTTATATCATCAATATGGTCGATCCTTTGTGGTTTGGTAGATCCAGATGCATCTCCTATTGATCCTTGAAGTCTTGAAACGTCTAAAGTAAGTCCAGTTGATCTTTTAAGCTCTAATGACTTGTAAACCTGTAACAACTCTATACAAAGAGAAAAATAAACAAAATATAATCCTAGGCTCGATAAAGACTCTATAAACATATGAAATCAAAGGTGGAAAACCCTTAAAACCATGACCCATCAATTCCTCCAGACTTGAATCTTTGTTTGTCTTCAAGCAAGAATAAACAAATGAAATCAAATATAGAAGAAAGGTTTAAAAAATGGGAACTTGCACACTTCTTTAGATTCCACCATGTTAAACTTCCAATCCTAGAGAAAAAAAGATCAAAGAACCAGTTAGTACTATATGTACTTTAACATAAGCATAGCAATCATTACCATACTCTGGCTCCCACAATCTTAAGGAATCTCCAAAATCTCCATTGTCGGCCCTTTAACATTCATTGGTTTCTATAAAGTGCAGTCTCACAAAAAGAGTATCAATCTCAACAAGGGCTTGGAATGGAAGGCTAGTTTGATGGTGGCTTAATTGTTTAGGCTCTGCTGAAGTAGATAGATGCAAATCATGGCACAAAATCACAATGAGACGAAGACCAAATATTGATACACAACCTCACGAACCTTAGAGCTCTGTATATGTCCTAACTGAATTGCAATAGTGGCTAAGATAACACATTAGACTCCATCATCGATCTCGTATAATGCTACAAAAGAAGAATCTCCAACACCAACGTGACAAGCAAGCTGATTCTGTGAATCGCTCACTGAATTTCAGCAAGACTTACGCCACGAGTTGCATTAATTAGTGGAATTTTCTATGCGTATTATGATCTACTATTCAAGAATAAAGGTGATCTACTCTTGAACCTGTTTGTGAGTCGATGGGAAAACAATATCCTACCGTATCAAGGTGGGGAGTTGTGGTTCGTAAAGGAGATTGTAATACCTTAACTGGTGCCTAAGCTACCCGGTAACGTATTGTATGTATCATTCATTGCCAAAGGGTACTTTTATTGATGAAATGGAATAACGACATACAAATCTGAGTACTTGAAAGAATACAACTTAAGATAGTCTAGTGGAACTCAAAGGAAAACGAGAAAAGTGCTAAAACAAGTTATGGAATCCCCTTCCCAAGGCTTGCCGAACCGTTCCGATCTTTTGTAGCTTCTAGTCATTCTTGTCTCCTGTACAATCTGAAAGAGTTACTAACCGCATCCTAATCCGCATCAAAAAGTAGTCAAAATAGCAGCTTCAAAATCAGTACCTACATATCAAGTTCGAGTCCATTGTTAAGGCTACTTATCCACATCAAAAAGGACAAAAGAGCAGCTTGATGTTTCTGAAAAAGTTGTTTGTAAGAGTTACTAACTTCTTAACATTTTCTCAAGTATTTGGTAGGGAGTTAGTAACTCTGTAATCTACTTGATGTTTCTGTAATGGTTACTTGATGTAATGCTAGCTTAAATTGATGTGATGCTAGCTTAAACTTGATGTAATGTTAGAAAAGCAGCTTTTGTAATGGTTTATAATGGTCTGTAGAATGTAAGGCAATCGAATTGTCAAGTATTTGTGTTTGTTGTCTTTGATTTCTCTTTCAATAGATCTAGTTCAGTTTAAATAAACCAAAATATGAAAACTTTTGGTTGTTTTCGGAAGACAAAATATATTCAGGAAACTGACCCCAAAAAAATCGACTACCGAACCGACCCAAATTTTTTTTAATATTCGGTTCAACGAAAAGATTTTTCATAAACTAAATTTCACCGAATGCCAAAGGCTAGAGATGAGTACTATAACTATGTTTCACTGGCCTCGCAAGGATGACTAAAATTGCTCTCAAGTCGTAGACACATTATAAAGAAGATTAAAATATAACAACAAGGCCAACATAAAGCGCGATATTTATTCAGAAGCTTATATTTGGATTACATTTTATATGAACAGTTACATATTAGTGTCCGAGATCTTGGTAAAAAGAAACATAACCATCATCACCGTCTTTAGTTTTGTAACGTTACCAATAATCTCTACAAGAGCAAGAACCATCTTTGAACCTGTGAAACCTAACTCGATCCCTAACAATGATCTCTCTGTTATAAATTTTTGAGATATGTTTGAAGACAACGTGACAGTCCGTACATATCCTCAAGTTCTTTATAACCCTCACCGGACTCTCCTCTTTCGCATCATCCACCATCATCAGTCCGTACGCCACAGCCAATTTCTCGCTGTGATACCACAAAGCGTTCTCTTTCTCTTCCTCTCCAATGTCGTGCAACACAAGTCCCGTTTGCGCCACATAACCATCCTCCCTTATCTTGAACCTAACCTCATCATACCGCAAAACGCAAGAAAAGGATAAATCGCAAACTAAACTGAAAATGATTAAATTAAACTAAAACATGGCTTCTTGTTCTATTATATACCTGATTTCGTCGATCTTTTCATAAATGTTTCTCCATTGTTCATGGCTCTTGTCGCTATTGTAGAATTTATGAATCGTTCCTTTAGTTTCTATGTAGCTAAGACCGGGAATTTTCTTCACTTGTTTTGTCTCCATATCATCTCTAACTCTTCCTACGTCTTTCCACCGTCCTTGCCCTGCATAAATGTTCGATAGCAACACGAAATCCCCGTCGTTGTTAACACCCATTTCAATCAATTTCCTAGAAGCTATCTCAGCCATTTCGACGTTCTTGTGTATCTCTGAAGCTCCAAGAAGGCTTTGCCACAAAATAGGATCTGGAAACATCGACATCGAACATATTATGTCATGAGCTTCTCTCAGCTTTCCTGCACGGCCTAATAGATCGACTACACAACCGTAATGCTTCATATTAGGCTCCACTCCGTTACAAGCCATACCGTTGAATATAGATATACCATACTCGACTAATCCCGCGTGTCTACAGGCAGTTAAAGCAGCTAAGTACGAGACATCATCAGGCTTGACGCTATAATCCTCCAGCTTCTCGAAAATCTCTAGCGCTCTGAGTGCTTCTCCGTGCACCGCAAACCCCATGATCATAGTATTCCACGTAACAACACTCTTCTCGCCTGTGATTTGATCAAACACTTTCACAGCTTTATCAACAAACCCGCATTTCGTATACATATCGATAGTGGCGTTACTAACAATCACATTCCCATCAAAGTCTGCATCTTTTATAAAGCCATGAATCTTTTCACCTTCCTTAATAGCACCCAAGTGAGAACAAGCACCCAAAGCAGCAACAACAGTAACTTCATTTCTTCTAATCCCTTCAATCTCCATTCGTTTATACAACTCCAACGCCTCATGAGCTCTATTCCCAGAAACTAACCCAGCAATCAACGCGTTCCACGACGCTACATCTCTCACAGGCATTTCATCGAACATCTTCCGCGCACTAATCAAATCTCCATTTTTCGAATACGCATCAAGCAACGTTGTACATAAAAGTGCGTCAGCGAATAATCCACGACGGTTAATCTGAGTATGAAGCTGCAAAACCGCCAAGGAAGAGGAAAACGAACGCGCGCAAGCTTTAAGCGTGAAAGAACAAGTGAGAGCATCGACTTTACATAACGACGACGACGATGATGATGATGAAGGTTGTTGTTGCAACATGGAACGGTACCATGAAAACGAGAGTGATGGTTGAGAACTAGCGGCGAATCCACGGATGATTGCGTTCCAATCATTGGTTAATGGTTTAGGGATGTGACGGAAGATTTTGACGGCGAAGGAAAGGTCTCCGAATTGAGAAATTGCGCAGCGATCGAGAAGACGAGAACGAAGGAAGGATGATTGGAAATGGCCAGCTGTGAGGAAATGAGATTGGAGCTGTTTGATTTGAGTGAGTGTGACGCAATTTTGTATTAGCGTCTCCATGTAAACTCGAGCCATTCCATTTGACGCTGCACCGAAATGATTTGATCGTTAAGTTACTGTATAGACTCGTTTGGTTCGGTGGCGAGAAACTTGTTTGAGATTGGTTAGGTTCGCTTTGCAAGAGTCTTGCTTCACTCTGATGATGTAACGTTTATGGCTTCATCTTCTTCTTCATGTTGTTGATTTTAAATTATTATTGTCCCAAAAAAGATTAGATTTTGAACTATTTGATATTTGTTATAAAAAGAATGTGAATTAATCACGTAAAGAAATATAAATAAAGACAAAAATTTTATACCCGATAGAATAGCGGGATACTGAAGAGAGAAGAGAGAGAGATTTTATAACTCGTACTTGTTGTATTGAGTTTTTGTTGTGATTTGAACGAATGAATTCGTTCGTATATATAGAGGTAGAAAAGTATGACAGTGGGCTCCACATGAAATAATATTTTGACATTTGTGACATTAGTGAGAAATGTAGACATTTGTAACACTCCCCCTTGGAGACCAGTGTCACTATGTGTCTCGCATAATATCTTATGTTGCCTCGTTAAAAAACCTTTCCAGAAAAACCCAATGGGAAAAACCATAGTAAGGTAAAAAGAGTACAACTATGCAAGCTCCCCCTCGAATGATCACGTGTCACTTTTTAAGTCTCGTTGATGACGCATTCCAATGTTATGGACATGTTTCTTGAACATAGTGGTGGGTAGTGACTTCGTAAAGAGATTTGCGGCATTGTCACATGATCGAACATACTTAACTTCAATAGCTTTAATCTTCTCAAGTTCCTTAGTGTATGAAAAGAACTTTGGAGGGATATGTTTGGTTCTATCACTTTTGATATATCCTTCCTTTGTTTGAGCGACACATGCAGCATTGTCTTCATATAAGATCGTTGGCTCTGTGTTAACGTGGATCCCACTGCTTGATCGGATGTGTTGGTTTATCAACCTTAACCATACACATTCTCTACTTGCCTCATGGAGTGCAATGAGTTCAGCATGATTTGAAGAAGTTGCTACCAGCGTCTGCTTCTGAGAACGCCAAGATATGGCGGTGCCCCCGATCGTGAATACGTATCCTGTTTGTGATCGAGCCTTGTGTGGGTCTGATAAATATCCTGCATCTGCAAAGCCAACCATTTGACCATTTGAATTTTTAGAATAAAATAATCCTAAATCAGTAGTTTCCTGAAGGTAGCGAAAGACATGTTTAATTCCATTTCAATGTCTTCGTGTGGGAGAGGAACTAAATCTGGCCAAGAGATTTACAGAAAATGAGATATCAGGTCTAGTGCAATTTGTAAGATACATAAAGGCTCCGATTGCACTTAGATATGGTACTTCAGGACCAAGTATCTCCTCATTCTCCTCCGCTGGTCGAAAGGGATCATTTTCAACCTTAAGTGATCTAACGGCCATTGGGGTACTGAGAGGAGTTGCCCTATCCATATTAAAGCGTTTTAAAACTCTTTTGGTATATGTGGATTGATGCACAAATATACCCTTTTGGGAATGCTCAATTTGCAAATCAAGGCAATACTTTGTTTGTCCGAGATCTTTCATCTCAAATTCTTCTTTCAAATATTCTGCGGCTTTTTGTATTTCCCCTTGAGATCCTATTATGTTTAGATCATCAACATACACTGCGATAATCACAAATCCAAATGTTATTTTCTTGATGAAAACACATGGGCATAGAGGATCATTTACATATCCTTCTTTTGTTAAATGCTCACTGAGACGGTTGTACCACATACGTCCATATTGCTTTAATCCATATAATGATCTCTGCAATTTAATTGCACATAACTCTTTGGGTTTAGATTTTAATGCTTCTGGCATCTTAAACCCATCAGGAACTCTCATATAGATATCAGTATCTAATGTTCCATATAAATATGCTGTAACAACATCCATGAGACGCATCTCTAGATTTTCATTAGCCGCTAGACTCATTAAGAATCTAAATGTGATTGCATCCATAACGGGAGAATATGTTTCCTCATAATCAATCCCTGGTCTTTGAGAAAATCCTTGAGCCACAAGTCGAGCTTTATATCTCATAATCTCGTTTTTCTCATTTTGTTTTCTAACTAATACCCACTTGTATCCAACAGGTTTCACATCTTTAGGTGTGAGTGTAATAGGACCAAATACATCTCTTTTATTAAGCGAATCAAGTTCAACTTGTATTGCATCTTTCCATTTTATCCAGTCATGTCTGTTTTGACATTCATATACAGACTGTGGTTCTGGATCTTCGTTTTCCTCAGATATTTCTTTTGATACATGGTATGAGAAAACTTCATCATCAATATCAATTTCATTTTGTTTCCATATCTTTCCATTTATGGAGATAATTGATAGAAATTTCATAATTCTCTTCAAGTTCATGATGTTCTACATCATCATTAGCCTCATTATTTGTCTCCTCCAAAATACTTTCTGCTATTTTGAGAGTGTTGGGCTTTTCAACTTCCTTTCGCTTTCTAGGATTTTATCCTTAGATCCAACAGGTCTACCACGCTTCAAGCGTGTTCTAGACTCACGTGTATCATCTGCACTTCCAATCTCTTTTGGAATCTCAATTCGTGCAGGAACATTTGCAGCTGGTATATGTGATTTGGTTACCGTTTTGGTATCTGCAAATGCATCAGGTAGCTGATTTGCTATACTTTGCAAATGCATAATCCGTCGAACTTCTTGTTCTGACTGTTTAGTAGGAGGATCAAGATGTAACATAGATGGTACACACCATTTAATGTCATTTCCTACATGTTTCTTTTCTCCCCTAGAACCGGGAATAATTTCTTATCAAAATGACAATCGGCAAAACGTGCCGTAAAGACGTCTCCAGTCTCCGGTTCTAGGTATCGTATAATTGATGGAGAATCACAACCAATATATATTTCTATATATATTTCTAACCTTCTTTGTGGTCCCATTTTTGTACGTTGCGGTGGTGCTATAGGCACGTACACCGCACAACCAAAAATTCTTAGATGAGATATATTTGGTTCTCGACCAAATGCTAATTGTAAAGGGGAATACTTATGATACGCACTTGGTCTTATCCGAATTAGTGCTCCAGCATGCAAAATTGCATGTCCCCATATAGAAGGTGGAAGTTTTGATCTCATGATTAATGGTCTCGCAATTAGTTGCAGACCTTTAATTAATGATTCAGCCAAACCATTTTGTGTATGGACATGAGCTACAGGATGTTCAACTTCAATTCCTGTTACCATACAATAATCATTGAATGCTTGGGAAGTGAATTCACCAGCATTGTCTAATCTAACTCTTTTAATAGGATAATCAGAAAACTGAGCTTTGAGTTTGATTATTTGAGTTAGAAATCTCGCGAATGCCACATTCCGAGATGATAATAGACATACATGTGACCATCTGTTGGATGCATTAATTAATACCATAAAATAGTAGAATGGTCCACATGGTGGATGTATTGGTCCACAAATATCACCCTGAATTCTTTCAAGAAATTTTGGTGATTCTTTATCAATTTTGGTTGGTGATGGTCTTATGATTAGTTTCCCAAGAGAACAGGCAGCACATGTCATTTTATTCCCACGATATATTTCATTGATTTTCAAAGAATGACCATGTGCGTTCTCTATAATTTTCGCATCATTGTAGTGTCTGGGTCACCAAGGCGATCATGCCATAATGTAAGGTCTTCTGAATTTCTTTTGATCACAAGATGTGATTCTATGGCATCTATATAAGTATGATGCAAACCAGAAGGAAGTTCTGGAAATTTTTCTAATATATGCCTTATCCCAGATTTATCAGAAGTTATATATATATATACTTCTTTCCATTCTCAGTTGCGGACTGAGTGTCATATCCTTGAAGATATATATATCTTTGAAACTCAACAAATTCCTTTTTGAATTTGGAGAATATAAGGCATTATCTATGGAAAATTTTGTTCCATTAGGCAATATAAAGTTTGCCTTGCCACTTCCTTTGATCAAGTCTGTAGGACCTGATATTGTATTGACAATCATGTTTGTCGGTTTTAAATGAGAGAAGTAAATCTTGTGCCTCGGAATAGTGTGGGTTGTTCCACTATCTGGTATACAAATTTCTCTCGCATTTATCTTGCAGATTTTTCTACTTGTATCTTTTTCTATTTCTGTAATCAACATAAACATCAATAATAAGATAGTAAATTGTATTCATAAATAGAAAATATTCAATAGTTATACAATCTCTTATTTTGAAAACAAAGTACTTGAAAACAACTGAAAATAAGTAATAATTATACATGGCATAACTTGGAGACAATAGTAATATCACTATTAGCATTTCACTTTCCAGTTTTCCAGTAAAAGCGGTCTCATCAAAATCATCTAGAAAGTCGGAAGCGTCAAGGTGTGTCGTGCCCTCGAAGTGTTCTGTGAGGTTCACTTCTTTCCCTTTGCCTTTCATGGATTCTTTGTATAATTTACAAAGATGCTCAGGGGTACGACAAACATGGGCCCAATGCCCTTTTGACCCACATTTATAACAGATGTTTTCACGCTTTTGGCTGGTACTTCCTTGGGATTCTTTCCCTTTTGGATCTTGTTCAGGTCGAACCCAAGTATAAGGCTGCCTGCCTTGAGGGTTATATGGTTTACCACGTCCCCGATTAAATCGGCGGCCGCGACCACGACCACGACCACGACCACGATAGATCTGATTTCCTCGCTATGGATATTTCACGTCCGATGCATTTGTTGCATTCACTTCAGGAAATGCTTTGGCTCCCGTAGGTCGAGCATTATGATTCTTGATCAGGAGCTCATTATTCTTTTCCGCAAGCATGAGCGTCACAATTAGCTCGGAAAATCTTGTGTATCCACAATTACGGTATTGCTCTTGCAGCACATAGTGGTTTTTGTGAAAAGTGAGGAAAGTTTTATTGAGCATTTCTGCTTCGCTAATAGGCTTTCCACAATATTCTAACTGAGCCACTATTCTCAGCATTGCGGAATTGTAAAGCTCAACCTTTTCGAAATCTTGGAATCTTAAATTATTCCATTCATCCATAGCATGTGGAAGCGTTATTGCTTTTTGGTTGTCAAACCTTTCTTTTAGTGCTTTGCACAGCTCCGCAAGATCTTTTGAATGCGCCATAATCATGCGTCAGATTTTCATCTAGATGTTTTCTGAGAAAAATTATTGACTTTGCTTTTTCATGGGGAGACGAAGTATTTTTATCTTTTATCGTCTCCGATATTTTCTCCATTTCTAGATAGAGCTCTGCATTTGTTGTCCATGCTATATAGTTTGCCCCAGTTATTTGTAACGCCGGAAACTTGAGTTTCTCGATGTTTGCCATTTTACTAAAAATAAAGCAATAAACGTTTTATTAATAGGATGATATTACATAATTAAAATGTACCATTTATATGAATGATACAAGCGATTACAAAAAACATGATTGCATAAAAGAGTAAACCGATATTTATGGTAAACTCTCCGTGAGTAAATTCCCCAACGAAGAGACCATAAATACAAGCAAGAATTACAAATAAACAAAGAATTAAAAGCAAACGAAACATTCTTCAAAATGGAAACCGAACCGATTTTTTCGTAGAAAGATTTGAAGAGAGATGAAATGTTTTGATGAAATGAATGAGTGAAAAATGAGTGTATTTATAGATTGACAAATACTGTTCACTAGCCGTTTGAAAAGTGAAAAATTTTGAATTTTTTTTCTTTGTGACCGTTGGTGAAAATAATTGAATCATAAAATCAATCTGAAAATTTTAATAATCAATCAGTTAAAATATATCAATTTCAGAGAAGATATTTATATACAGGTGACTGAACCTCCTTGTATAATGATAATAGCATAAAAATATTTAACAGCGATATTATGGTGACGTAGTCATCCACATCAGAATAATAAATAAAATATGTGGCGGCTTAGCCGTCCGGTAAATATATAGTTATGGTGTATTTAAACAGCCATGACATAATAGCAGTAAAATAATACCGAGGCGAGAACCGCCTACAGTGAAATAATACCGAGGCGAAAAATCGCTTGCAGTAAAATTAAATGAATAATGATGTATTAAACAACCACTGAAATATAATGTATTATTATAGAAGCGATATACCGCCCACTGTAATAAATTATATAGTATAAAATATATTTATAAATATTTAACATAATTATAGAGTGATCGTGCTGATAACGTGTTATAAAAAGAATGTGAATTAATCACGTAAAAAATATAAATAAAGACAAAAATTTTATACCCGATAGAATAGCGGGATACTGAAGAGAGAAGAGAGAAGAGAGAGAGATTTTATAACTCGTATTTGTTGTATTGAGTTTTTGTTGTGATTTGAACAAATGAATTCGTTCGTATATATAGAAGTAGAAAAGTATGACAGTGGGCTCCACATGAAATAATATTTTGACATTTGTGACATTAGTGGGAAATGTCGACATTTGTAACAATATTTAAGTTTTCTGGAATTTTTTAAATTCAATACCATTCAAAAAAGAAATTTCTTTACTCATTTGTAAAATTTTTGTGTTACTCAAAATTAAAAGTAGAGTTTTTAACTTTTCGTATGTAAATTATATGTATTTTTAATCAGAATAAAGCATATGTATTAGAGAAGATTACTACTCAAATCTCAGTGAAATCAAAATTGTAAAAATCTTCGATTTTCTTTTTAATCAGTAATTGAATATAGCCTCCAAAATCAGTAAACTGTTACAACAACATCAAATTCGAGAAAGCTTCTCTGTTATAAGTTATGGTCGTCGAGATTCCCAACACCACTACACAGGACATGTTTCTTCTTGTCTAGATTTCAATTTTACACTTCGTTCTTCATAAGAAGCTGAAACAAAAACGAGAAAATTCATATATGAGTCTTCGAATCTGTACATGTTCCAGTGACATATCAAATACTTACGCTCAGTTGGTCGAGATAACAGAGGAGCGTGTACTGCTCGTTTCTTCACTTTTTCTACGCCATTGCACGAGCTTTCATCTGTCGAATCTGAAACTTTTGAGTTAGATTCTCTCTTTCATTGGAACTCATCTTACTACTTAGGGTTAAGGACAAACAGATATCGTACCATTGCCTATAGGTACACAGTTGCGGAGAGCCTCCTGAAAAATCACAGATTCTAATTGGTATGTCAACGACTCTTTCTTGAAATGAGACCGCAATGACTCTGCAGCGCCTTTAGGCATGAAAAAAGGGATTGTTATTATCATGTCTTCCACATCTAAACCCACTTCCAAGATATCAAGATCAGACTTGATTACCTGGAGAACAAATGAAGTTAACATTTTCGAATTCACATGTACGGAGGACTAAGGGTATCTCTGAGGCCAAGAGGTATTGAGGTTTTCTTGGCGTTTTCGTGGTGTCCAACAATGTATCTATCACCTGCATAAGTACCATCCAGTTGATCGCAGAATCAACATATGAAGAAAATATAAAACCATAAGGGTTGGATTGAGCTGGAAAAGGATACTGGAACAAACATGAAGGTTTTCAAGAACTTACATCAACCGATTCAACTCCCTGCCCAATCATGAATAGCACGGAGACCATGCAACGGATTTGGTGCCACAGGAAAGCACTACCTCTCATTGTAAATGTGCAGAGTTGAGCACCCTCGTGACTTTACAAGAAGAAAAACAAGGACATTAGAGGTTTTAGGACCAAATGACAAAAACATAAAAAGTAAATGATCAGAACAAGGTTGTAAATATAAATTAGCGACTTGAATGAGTTTAACATGGGTGCCATTGTGCCCAAGAGGATACAAAAATTTCAGTTGTTCCTGTGATTTCTAGAACATGATTTTGTCTACCCTTAAAATTTATCCTTTTCTATCAGTCATAAACCCTATAATCCTAGTGGTCTACATTAGTCTTAAGCAAGAATAGTGGTTAACCTTAGCCTTTACAGCATCCAAAATCAGTTTAAAGAATACTAATGCAGCCAGCAATCACCAAATGGGGAAACAGAAAATTTGCATGAATGTGCTTTTACCAAAGCCGACCTATTTTGACAAGGAGAGACTTCAAAGGAAGTAACACGTCGTGTATAGCAATGCACATTTGCCGCGTCCATCTTGCAGAAGTTCCTGAAATCATGCTCCCCAACGAACTTCTTACCAGCAATGTCCATGGCCTAGCGGAAAATGCAAACCAAAATAAGCATCTACGTTGTTTCAATTTTGAAGTGTATTTGAATTTATCAACGAGTGTGGAGATCACTGCACCGAAAGATTCAGGTTTTCTCTCCAGAAGAAATATTTGTATTCTCTAGCAGAGCAACTGAACCTGTACACAAGGAAACAAAAAAAAAAAAAGTAAACATACACCTTCCAATAATAGTTCACCATGTATTCTGGAGTGTGAAGGCCGTAATAGTGCACACAAGAACAATCAGAAAACGCACAGACCTTGCATGAAAGTCAATAGGAGCGGGAGACCATCCAATAACTCGGATGTCATCAGGGAGAGCACGATTCAGAACTCTTACATAATCATATTCTGGTCCTAAAACCAGAGGAAGTAGAGAATTACAGAAACATCATTAAGAGGGGGGAAATCAAAGCAATCATTATCAGAGTAAACTTACTCTCCCCCATCTTCCCATTAACATGGCCTTCAGAGGCTCCAGGAGGTGTCTTCAGTCTGGATCTTAGAAACAATGCAATCACCTGCATCAACAATCGAATAAGTATGAGCATTGCTTCCACAAGCCTACTTTAGAGACATTAGGGAATTCTCCTATTACAACGTTTTGAAAGAACACCAGCACAATGAGAAATTGATTCCTAAACTGATGAGATTAGATGATTCTATTGGAGGTATATCACTGACACACTGTGATCATTCAGTATAACAACCAGTGATCTACAAGGATTTCAAGTGAGATCAAGAGAAATTATTAAGCGTAATAATACAATCAAGAGATGCTCAAGCAATCCACCTGCCCTGTCGACGAAACACCTCTATCTGTTCTCCCGCATCTCGAGTAATTAGACTGTTTCTTGTCACCAACTAAAAGCCGTGTCCTTTCAAGTGCTTTGAAAACTTCTGACTGCAGAAAAAAAAAACAAAAAATTACACATCAGTGATACACAAAATAGCCATTCGTAAACAAAACAAAACAAAAACAAAACAAAACAAAGAGAACACAACCACACCTCAATACTAGGTTCCATTTGTGCTTCAGCCGAAAAGCCATAAAATCTATAACAACAAAGTCATTCATTTATACACGATTAGGAACATTACATTGCATAGAGAAGAGAAGTAACCTTAAAAATAAAACATATGGCATACCTCTTACCAAAATACATGATTTTTAGAGCAATATATCTCTTTGAGATAAGATGACTCGGTATGCTATTATCATCTCCTTTTCTAACTCTTCTTCTTCTCCTACCTAAGCTACTAGAATCTGACACTGACCGATCATGCTTCACTTCCATCTACAACATAAACAACGTAAATATCGAGATTCTCGGCGATTTCGAGCGAAATAGTGTGAAGTTAATCTAAGCGTAAGAATATAGTTCACCTGTTGGCATTGACATCTTGAAACCTGAGACAACAATTTAGCATTTTCCAGCTCTAACTCCTGATGAGATATAGAATAAAACAATGTACAGATCAACAAATTTGTGCTACTTCACCAAAATTAACAACACTGGAAACATCATCTAACACTGCTACAGGAGAATTAAGCGAAGATTAAACACAGTTTCTAAGTCAATTTCAAGCACTGTGTATTTGAATTGTTCCACTAACGAAATGCTAAACTAAACAAAGAAGGGCGTAAATCTCGGCGAAAAGATTACAGAGAGCATAAAATTTGAAGCTGTGAAGATGATAAGTAGTTCGGAGATTCTTCTACCTTCACGCGATTACGGAGAAACATTAGTTCGGTTTCTATAGCGGATTCAGAGTCTCTATCGTCGCCGCCGGGATTAGCTTTTCCAACGGATAGAGTCATTTCTCAGCGGCGGCGACTAAGATGCTGGTGGCGATGATTCTCGTCTGAGACTCAGGCGGATGGAAAGATTTCAACGACGGCGTCGGCGTCAACAAGATAACAGTTTTGGGTTTTGGTCAGTCCTGCAATTTCGGTTAACCGAACCGGTTATTTTGGTTTACGGTTTATTTCGGATTCTTTTTTTAAACACTAGGTTTCTGTATAATGAAACGCTTTTACATTTTTTTTTCTTTGAAAGATAATACTGACTTTTTTTTTTTAATAATAAGAAGATAATTACTGAGTACGATCAATTTATTTTTCTACTGAATAATTAATTTACTAAATATATATAGTTGATATCAGAAAATATTAATCAAATCCTAATAGGAAAAGGTTTTATGTTCTTATATAAATACATAATTTACATATCTCTCTTCCTATCCCTGTCGTTAAACATTTTTCTTTGGAGAAACTGTTTACGTTTCGCTCTTTTGCTACATAAATTTGAAAGTAAATAACATGGAAAACGAATATGAGAAATTCACGTTATACGTAGGAAATCTTGATTCGAGCGTTGAAGAGAAAGAAATACACAAAATATTCAACGAGATCACTCATGATGTCTCCTCAGTTAAGATTTGTCGTGATCGAAACAACGGTTCGTCTCTTGGTTATGCATATGTCAATTTCAACCATAGTTACAAAGGTAATTTACAATATTTTTTATATGTTTGTATTCATATAATCATGTTGGATGTTTATAGAGTTTAGTCTGTTTTTGATAAGAGTTTTAACGTGAATGATCAGCAACTAATCTAAAAACCCTTAAAGAGTTATGTTCGGCAAACGTGTATATGTTTTTATTTAAACGTGTGTAAAGGTTTAGTCACTTGAGAATATGGTTTTTACTTTGAATGATTCGGCCACTAATCTAAACTGCTTATAGATTTTTTACTTAAGTGGTCATTACATGATTTTGGCAAACATGTTTAGGTTTAGGTTTAGATTTTGTGAAATTCTTTATCGTTGATTCTTATATGTTTGTATTCATATAATCATGTTGGATATTCTTATATAAAGCGGCCATTACATGATTAGGCAAACATGTTATGTTTTATTTAAACGTGTGTAAGGTTTAGTCATTTAGGGTTTTTACTTTGAATGATTGTGCCACGAATCTAAACTGCTTATAGATTTTTTTACTTATGATTTTGGCAAACATGTTTATGTTTAGATTTTAGATTTTGTGAAAATTCTTTATTGTTGATTTTCATGGTTTTTTTTTTTTTTTTTTTGGGAAAAAAAACAGCAAATTTGGCGATGAAGGAGCTGAATTATAATAAGTTAAAAGGAAAGCCGATGAGGATAATGTTTTCAGAACGTGATCCTAGCAAGAGAAGAAGCGGTCGAGGTAACGTGTTCGTCAAGAATCTACACGAATCGATCGACAACAAACAACTTTCCGACATGTTTTCTTCATTTGGACAAGTTCTCTCTAGCAAAGTGGTGTGTGATGCTTCGGGAGTTTCCAAAGGATACGGATTCGTCCAATTCCACTCGGAGCTTTCAGTCCATATCGCATGTACTTCCAACAATCAACATATTCACGTTTGTCCATTTGTTAGGCGTCGTCAATGGGATGAATCTCCGGTTTTCACCAACGTTTATATCAAAAACTTGGCGGAGACTGCGACCGATGCTGATTTGAAGAGGGTTTTTGGGGAGTTTGGGGAGATTACTAGCGCGGTTGTGATGAGAGATGGGAAAGGTAAATCGAAAAGGTTTGGATTTGTGAACTTCGAGAAGGCTGAGGCTGCGGTTAATGCGATAGAGAAGATGAATGGGGCCATAGTCGATGAAAAGGAGTTGTATGTTGGAAGAGCTCAAAGGAAAAAAAATAGAGTTGAGGATTTGATAAGCGAATATCAACTAGAGAAATCAAGACGTGATGTGAAAACACGTAAAGGTTTGAACCTTTATGTGAAGAATCTTGATGATTCTTTTGATAACAAAATGTTTCAAGAATTGTTCTCTGAGTTTGGAACCATCACTTCGTGCAAGGTATGAGTAAAGAATGTTATTTGAAATTTGTGACTAAGCCGAATTAGTCAAATTTTTTAACGTATGATTTTTTGTAGGTCATGGTGGATTCCAATAGTATGAGCAAGGGTGTAGGGTTTGTTGAGTTCTCAACAAGCGAGGAAGCTTCTAAAGCTGTAAGTTTGTAAAACCAACTAATAATGGCTTTTTTTTTTTTAGTGTTGCCTTCTTGACGACTAATGAAAATCTTCTACAGATGCTCAAGATGAATGGGAAGATGGTGGGGGAAAAACATATTTATGTCTCACTTGCTCGATGCAAAGAAGATAGGTTTCATAAACAACAGCGGAATGTTGTTTCATCAGCTCCAACATCAAGTCTTCAAGACCATCCTAGAGCGGCCGCTCCAGCGTCAATGTTACCTCAACAACCTCCATTTAGTGGATACAGTTTCCAACCGCATCTCATGTTTGGAACAAGAGGTCGTCCTGCAATACCAATCCCTCATTTCATGGCGGCGCCCCAATCGTTTCCTCCGGGACTATATCCATCTATGCCTCCCGTCTGCCTCTACCGCGGTCCGCCACCTATGATGTCACTACCACCAACACAACCGCAGCTTGGGAACCCACATCCTAGGATTTAGTAGTTCGCTTTTAGAAGGTGGAACTTTTAGAAATGAGCTTTTGGATTGACTCCGTCTTTTTTTTCAGTTTGGTTTTGATTTAGTTTAAGGACCTTAAAGTGAAAGTAGCGTCAGGATTTTATTTACCATATATTTTGATTATAATTCATTGGTTTTCATTTTGTTAATATTTCTTCGCCACTAATCAATCCTTTTAACATTCATGTTTACTTACTTAGCAGGATTAGATATCATATCAGAACCAGTTTTAAAATAAGATCAAGAAACCAATACAAATAGGTTTTAACAAGCTACAAAAATGGTCTCTGCATAAAGATAAAACCAAATCCGAAATTGTATCGTTCTTCCTCAAAACTATCAACTATCTAAAACCAACTCTGTGAGATGAAAGCTCTCTCAAAAGGGTCACAACCTGTTCGTGGGAGGTTTGACTCTGTAAATACGAACGATCCAGTTGGATGTTGTGTAGGCTTCCTCTAAGTGTTCCAGTTTGATGTCTTTGTTTCCTATCTCCACCCCTCTTGCTCTATCATACCTGCCAATGATTTCAACAAAGTTTTTTTCGTCATATCGAAATGTAAATTATCTTCCAAATGCAAGATACAAGTATAAATGTGTGACATACCCAGTTGGCTTGCCATATTCTGTGGTTAGCTCACCAAACCTGTAATAGCATAACTTGTACCTATACACGAAAACACACACTTATGATGAAACTGCATCGTGCTCAAACTTTTAGCTCATTTTTGAGGAGATAAATTACATATATGTGATATAAGTAGATAATCTTGAGGGTGAAACTTACATGAGACAGTTCAACATTTTTGGCGATGCACCTTTGTCTACACGGAACTCACCATTCACAAGGTAATCAGGTTCCTTAATCACTGGGAATACTCCACCTCCAATTCTCACCATCCACAAGAACCTAACCCAAATTTAAAGATGATCAATAAATCTACAGATCAACTAAGTCAAAACTTCAAAAAGCAGAAGAAATGTTTACGTTTTACAAGCCACCAATTAGTGCGGTTGACACACAACAATAACCATACTTGCAGTAATAAACGAGAAATGGAAAATATATAAGAGAAGTTAAAAGACTTACTTGTTGATATCATCTGAAGAATAACCAGTAACACCACCAAAGACGACCAATACATAGTTCACATCAAGTGACCTCATGATGTCATATGCCTCGTCTTCGTAAGAAGACATGGCTCGTCCAACAGTAGCAATATGAGTGTTGTTCCAGGTATTGTTATCGACAATGACAGTTCTGTTTCCCATGGCAGTGATTTGGTACCCATAGTCCCACCACGACATGATCTTAGCATCAGTTGGAGTGTTTTGCCTAAGCCAGTAGTAGGCCTCGCGGTAATCATCAAAGATGATTCTGTTCCCATGGGCTCCTCTTGCAGCTAGGACGATTGAGGGAGATGAATATGCCTCTGATGTCACCCATGTGCAGTGAATAGCATATCTACTGAGCAAATAAAATACACCAAAAAGAAGAGCAATAGCACCATTCTTCTGGAAAGGTTGAGACTGATCAAGTGTGACCTGCTAAGACATAGATGACAAGTATTAAAAAATTTCTCCTTTCACAATAGAAGCACGCTAAAGTTTAAGTAAGTAGCAGCAAGTGGTGCAACAGTTTAAACCAAAACAGATTAAGTCTAAAGATTCACCTTTGAAGAGGCTTTTGAACTACCGGCTCCTTTTGTGGAACCAGACTGGGGAACCTTTTGTTTTGTCCTTAACAGAGAAGTCAAATTCTTGACAGTGGCAGAGACAGCTATGGCACTGATAAGGCAAACCGCTGGAGTGGCGACGAGAATAAGCCGGACCATGACACCAGCAAAGTACAAGCTAGTAAGACCATACATGACGATAAATATCGTAGCATCCGACAAACGCTTGAAACAGAAGTAAAGTCCCGCAGGGAAAAGGAAGAGCAGAATATGGTAATCAAACATGAAAGACGACCACGCTGTAGGCTGATGCTCAGAAACAGATGCAATAATAGGAATGTGATCCTTTGCGTAAGTTGGATCAAGCAACGAGTAAAACCGACCAGTCCACGGAGATATATAGCCAGACGCAGTTCCAACACCCAAAGCAACACCACCAACCAAAATCGCAGATGTCACAGTTATCCTCAAAAACGTCTGGAACAACTTCGTATCATTAAGCTGGTACTTCACCCAGTCTAAGAAGTAAAACACCTATACAAATATATCAAAGTTAGTTCGCCGATAAGCAAAGATTTAATCTTTTACAGTATAAGAAACAAACCTGCATCAACAAGAAGACGCCCATCGCACCCATATGCTCACCAGATTGAACATGTTGAAAACCAACAAACCGAATTTGCATCGCAAGCAACATCCCCAAGATATACATACAGTTATAAGCTATATAAAGCCGCATCGAGTACCTTCCCGTAATCAAAAGCACCAATACATAAAGCGGAACCAAGTTAATAATAAACACATAGCCTCCCCAAGCTGAAACCATATAAAAGTAACCAAACGCAGAGCCAAGCGCCCAAGCTAATGAGCCAGTGTTCACAGCTTTAACAAAGAGATAAAACGTCAACAAAAGCGCGAAAATCGCAACAGCTTCGTTATCATAAGAACCAGCAACAGACCGAGAAATGTAACCAGGACAAATCGCGATTAGCACCGCAGCAACAAGTCCAGCTCCTTTATCCCAAATCTCTTTACCGAAGAAATACGCGACGAGAGTCGTATTAGATGCGAAGAACGGTGCCGTTAACACACAGACCTCACGGATATGAACGAAGAATCTGAGAAACCTTAACGTCCAATAGATTAACGCGGCGGTGACCATAAGACCGGGATAAAGAGTGCCGCCGATGATTCGACCTAGTGGATACCAACTCTCGGAATCGAACCAGTTCCAGAACTCGTAGAAGCCTTTCTCGGTGAGGAAGAGTGTTGTGCGGTAGTTGAAATAGGGATCGAATTCGTGGATCATTGATTCGTAACGGAGGACACTGAAGAGACGAGCTATGAAGGCTAAGACGTAGACGAGACCGAGGATCGAGACTCGGATCAAGAGCTCTTGTTGTTTCGTTTTCAGTTTTAGGGATTTGAGAGAGAAGAAGCTACTAGTGTTGAGTAGATCTGGAGTCGTCTTCGTCGTCGTAGCCATGGATTCTGATTTTGCTGAGTCTTGTTTTCCTCCCATTGTGAGATGATCTGCTCTTCCGAGTGGTGTGATCTGAGTCAACTCGTCGTGTTTGAGAGTGTAGAGAGAGTTTCTTCTAACTCTTTAAGCTCTGTGAATATTCATGGGGATTTGTGATTGTCCTTTTTTTTTTATTTTGTTTTTTTTTTGAGGGGAAAATGGGATAGAAAACTAAAGTCAGTGATGAAGTAAAGGAAAGGTAAGTGAAGTGAGTGAGTGAAGATCTTTTTGGGCTATTGGTAAGGTTTTGGGCTTAAGCCCATCAGTTACTATTGTCATTAGAGAGAAAGATAGTTGTAAGTTTGTAGACTGTGCATAAAACCCAAAATCCAAAAACTGAACTGAAAAATCTAGACTCGAAACCAAACCAATTAGTCATAAAACTTGAACGGATATTAAATGTTTTAATCCGTATTACTCGAACCAAAACCGAACAGAACTCGAAAAGTATAACCGAAAACCTGAAACAAAATTATATATGTAAAAATATTAGTTATATTTAGTTATAATTTATATCCAGAAATACAAAATAACAAAAATATCCTAAATAATCTAAATATCTATAAAAAAAAAGTTTAGTTATATTTATTAAAATTATACAACATTTTTTTTGCAAAATTGATCCAAATTTTATGAAAATTGAACCAATTTCTAGTAGTTTTAAACAAACTTTTGAATTTTTTAAATTCGAAAACCGATCCGAACCCGCACCTACCCGAACCAAAACCAAATCGAATAATCATAAAACCCGAACGATACTAAACTCTCCTACACGAATTATCCGAATCCAAAATAGTGCAAACCGAATCTGATATGAAACCCGAACGTCCATGTCTAGTTGTTGTTATAGAAGGTTCTTTAGTCACATTTAGGATTTGTTCTGATGAGAATATTTTGGAGAAAAGAAATTTCGAGAAGAATTTTAAAAAAAAAAGAGCTATTAATTTTAATATTTTTCTTTCTATTTTGAGCAAAAAAAATAAAATAAAATGTTTTCCTATCAATCATATAAGTTTGTGTTCTTATGTTCTCCGTCTATGTTTTCCTATCAATCATATAAGACGATTCAAATAAAATTGTATACATGAAAATACAGTCTTTGTTCTCCGTCTGTGTTCTATTTACAAATCAAGTATCAGAGAATATTATACATGAACACTATTTATACATATATTATAGAATGTATGAAATGAATACAAGTTGTAAAATCACTCTACACAAAGTGGAATCTGACCGAAGAGAAGAGGGTATGTATATAGACGTCTGCAAAAGCTTCATGGCCTTTGGATCTCAGCGTATGTGAGTGCAAGCGCACGCTGAAGTTTCTGTGGAGACAAAACCTCAACCTTGGCCAAGAACGTGGCTGTGACAGGGCGATGATCCGATAGTTTAATCTCGTTCCTTCTGTAACTTAGAAGCTTCATTCCCTTTCCATTCCAAATGACGCGGTCACACCTGATCAAATCCACAGTCATTTCAAACTTATCGCGGAAAAATGTTTGAAGAACAGTGTTATAAAGACAATACCAAGCTGGTTTACGTTTCCCTGATTCTGGATCATCTCCAATGTAGTTTTCTGAATCGATTTCGTATTTGTATGTTGGTGCAAAATCTAAAGTTCCCTCTGACCATCCTTCGAATACATTCCCTTTTGTCATTTCACTTGAAAGCTACCAAAGAATAAGACATTTCATTTCAATATTGGCTTGGAACACTCTATCGAAAGTTTGCTTCATGTGTAACTTTAGAAACATTAAAAGGTTTAGGACTTCGTGATTTACCTGGTCATTCTCTACCAATCTCTGCCATTCCTTTCTTGCAATAAGCTCGTGTGTCTTCTCATACGATAAGTTAATCCGATAGTTCAGATCTCCTAGCCAGATTATTCTTCTACACAAGGTTTATCTTGTTATGTTCATAGATTAAGAGAAAATTGTAATGCAGTGGATCAACTGAGCTATATAATAACGTACTCGTGATCACGGATGCTTCTTGGAAGCACATTGGCATTTAAAGAATGCGGAGGAAACTGCGTTCTTCTATAAATTTCACGTACATCATCGTTTCTTTTCTGGTGATCTGTATCTTTTTCCCCTGATGACAGATGCGTGCTCAAGAAACAGAACGGTGTTTGATAGATTGACATGCTCACAGATACAGATCCCTGTAACACCGCAAGAAACCGTAAGTTATTGCTAGCCTAGGAATATCTTATTAAGAGCAAACTAATAAGAAGAAATCAAGACCTTGTTGCCAATGTAGCCCATAATACCAACACCAACTGTAGACACACAAAGGTTGCTTATGTGCTTGCGCAAGCTCCTCCGAACCCAGATGGTGAGAAACACTCCAACCATCTGTTTGCTTACAATCCGTACATATGATGGTTTTCTCAGATTCGTGATATTTAAATTTACTGACTTGAAGGAACCACGTTTTTCCGAAACATATTGATTTAGCAGCCTCAATGGAGGCTCTGGCCAGCTTAACCCAACTCTTTCAATGTAACTAAACCTTTCTTCCCTTTGGGAATCACTATTAATCTGCACCGAGAGAGATCGATCCGGCGTATTTGGTGATGAAAATTGCCTCTGCAGATATTCTTGTATTGGCAAGCAAGATGCATTGTCATTAGTAGAACCCAAAACATCTATATTAGCAACTGAATCTTCGCTTACTATCGGTCTATCCGTGCTTTCAACAGAGTTTGGTTTCTTATCTATTGAACAAATCGCATCACAAGCATCAGGACTGGTTTCACCAAACATATTGTAAGAAACCTCTTCGGATTGCTTAAACTTTGATGGAGAAGGGGGATCACTGTGACTTACAATCTTCACCTTTCTAGGTTGAACTCGGTTTAACGCATCCCGTATCAAGTTCTCCCATTCAGAAGCAGGCTGGTCATTCTCAATACCAAAAACATTTCCAGCATTTAACGGAACAATTTCCTGAAGACTGAAAAAAGAAAATGAACCAGCACTGAATACACAACTCGAAAGATTTCACCATTGTAAATTAAATGGAAAATTCAGAAAAAAAAAAAAAAAAAAAAAAAAAAACATACCCAAGAACATAAATGTCCGCAGGTTCAACAGTATCTAACCAACCATCAATATCCAAATCAGCTAGTGGAACTCTTCCTCCAACATTCCAAGTCCCAGCACAGATTCTAACTACATCAAAACCACATACCAAGGACTCACTACAGGTGAAAGTGAAGCAACAATAGAAGCCGATGAAGACAGTGGTAACTTCTTAAAAGCAATGCACAACCAAATACACTTCTGAAACAATCAACAATACAACATTGAGGATACAAGATAAGTAGGAGAAATCAAAAGACCTGATTGCTTTAGTTTCCATATACTGAACTCTCAAAGTTTCAGAATTTCTTCTTTTAAGCTTAAGCCCATCTGAAAATTTGTTTGGATATAAACAATTAGGAAAATGAATCTGAAATGAGCCTAAACCAACAAAGCTATAACGATCACATTACCATCAGTGTTGAGATATTCATCTTTGGTAACTCCAGAGTCAAATACTGCTAAACCAAATTCAGATTTTTGTCAGTATGAAAAAAAAAAAAAAAAAAAAAAAAAAAAAACTAATTCTTTCCCTGGAGAAACCAGATTTTTAGCTGACCTTGTTGGCTCTCTTGGTAGTCATCATCAGAATCAGCGCTATAATCTGATTCAGTGGAAGAAACATTGAACCATTTACGGAGTATAAGACGAGCCCAGTAAAGCTGGAGACATGAGAAAGCTGAGCAGCAAATTGTAGTCCAATTGCTCTGCAAAATTTTTAAAAAAAAAACCCTAATTCAAATCAAACTAATTACGAAAACGAGAAACAAAGGAGAAGAACACATAGAGATCTCTGTATACCTCATCTATTCTCCGAGATCGTGATCGTAGTTCAGCCATTTATATACTCCGGTCACGTCTAATTAAGAACTGTAGGAGGAAGAAGACGCTGTTGAGAGAGTTAACGACCTTTGGTGGGAGACTGATTGAAACGTTGACTTTTTTTTTTTTTTCTTGTTACGTTAAAACCGGCGGTTAAAAGATTGGTTATATTCCGGTTTAACAGATATCAATTGTATGTAGGTCCTCTTTCTTTACAATTGATTTTGATAAACATAACTAGTGTGGTAAAACGAATATTTGTAATTATTAAAAAATATATATACATTTTAGCAAAATAAATATTTTATTAACGAAAACAAATAAAATCACGATAAAAATGTAATGAATCAATTAAGTAGATGAATAAATACAATTTGAAAAAACAAAATATTGTTAGGGAATCCATGTTTAGCTAGGAGATGTGCAGCTTCATTCGATGTTCTTGAGGTATGTGTAAAGGATGAACATTGATACTTAGACGCCCAAAGATTTATATCTTTGCAAATATTATTGATTGATATATCTTGTTGCTTTCATGTAATCGTATCTACTAAAACTTGGCAGTCCAAATTATTCTAGTAGACCAAGATATTTACCTATCCTTCCATGGTTTTTTATGCCTAATACTTTTTAAAGATTTTTTTGTCACTGTTCGTACACACATGAACCAAACGTAATCATCAAAGCTTCTTGGTTAATAATTGGAAAAAAAAATGTCAAAAAAAAATACTCAACTTTCAAAAAGAATTAAAAAATCCCCAACTTTATGAAATATATAGCTAATTTTTGTTGATTTTCTATTTTAATCATAAAATTTGGTTGAGTTTGCCAAATCAGTCATGTCGTTATGTCGTCTAACGGAACAATCTAATCGTCTATCTTGTATGGTCATACGACTTAATGGTGTGACTAATTTGGTAAAGTCAACAAAATTTTGTGACTAAAATGGAGAGTCAACAAAAGTTAAGTATTTCTTTTAACAAGACAAAATTGATATAAAAATTTTCCCATTTTTAAAAGTTGGGCATTTATATATATATAGTTTTTAATGTAAGTGGTAATATAAGTTTTTCAGAAGTATTTTGTTGGTAAGTAAACTTAATATTACAAAAGTTTTAATACTAAAAATATCAACATTACATAAATTTTATATAGTTTTCACTATCTCTCATTTTCTCTAATTTATGTTTTCTTAAAACGCTAATCAAGCTGCTCATCATTAATGTTTTTAAAGATAATATTTTTATGACAAATAACTTATTTAAACTAATTTGATAAATATTTTACTTCATTTCAATTTTACGAAAACATAACTTTTAAAAATATTTAATAAACTTTATATTAAATATAATAAAATTTTCAAAAAGATTTGTGAAATATTTGAATTCATTTAAATGTTACGATAACATAACTTATTTAAATATTTAATGACTGTAACCTACATGATTTACCCACCGAAATGAGATTGAAACTTCCATAAATTAATGATTGTTCGAGTAGAAGAGAGGAAGTTGCAAGAGTCACCATAGAAAACTCCCTCATGGAGAAACATCATTTTAACAAAAAACAGTCATACTCTGGTACTTACCTTCTTACAAATGTCATTAGGAACTCCAAGAGTTTAAACATATCTTTTATAACATTTGCATTCGAATACAAAAAAACCCTGAATCTCCGACTCAATCTTCTCCGAAAGATGGCGACAAAAAACTTTGATGAATGTTTCCAATTTTTAGATTTTCTTTTGAAAAACTCATAAATTACTCATTCAAGATTCTTTTTGAAGTGATTAAATTTTTTTTTTAAATAAGAAAACTAGTTTTTGGAAGATTTTACCAAATCTCAAAAAAATCTAAAATCTTTTTTGCATGAGTTTTTCACTTTTCTCTCAAAATTTTTTTTTTTTTAGCAAGCTTTGTTTTTTTATATAATTATATCTTTTTTCTTTTTATAAATGCAAATCTAAAGCCATAAATTAAATTTCAAAATCTAAAAATTAAAAACTAATAAAAAAACCTTTTAAAAAACTCCAACATTCATGGCCTGATTCTTTTGTTATACTTTTATATGGAAATATTTAACATAACATATATCTTACTCGGATGTAGTAGCGATGAATATAGCTTGAATATGCTCTGAAAGTGAACATAAAGATTGAAAAAGAGATCAACCACTTATCACCATTCAAATTCTTCTCCGGTTGACTCTTCAAAGATTTTATCTCCATATGTTGTTATTATTTCTTCACAATAGTCATTCACCTTCTCCTACCTTTTTAGTGTTCACTCAAACATTTATGAACCGTTAGTTTCCTGATTATATGGCACCAAATAATCAATATTGGGCATACCAAATCTGTGAAGGAATTGGGCATATCAAGAATCTGAGCAAATAGAGAAAATGTCTTCTAGATTTTTATTTGATTTTTTTTTTCTAGGTTTCGGATGATCATAATAATCTGTTTTTTTTCTTGCCATGTAGAACATGAGAATTGCCGTTAAAAAAAAAAAAAAATAGAACATGAGAATCTTTGCAAATTAAGAAGTCTTAGAGCACTTCCAATGGTGAAATTGGATGGGTCTTAAGCTGGGTCTTAAGTTTTTAATATTAGAATTAATTGAAAACTGAAGCCCAATTGTTAAGATCCATGTCTTATTTTAGACACTTTTTAAATCATAAGACCCGGTGATGTGGCGACTTTTTATTGGAAGGATGAAAATGAAGAGAAAAAAAAAAGAAAAAACACGCGACTCTTTTTTATTTTTTGGGTGAAACTCTCTCTCTCTATTCTCTTTTTTTTTCTCTCGTTCTCTCCTGTCGCTAGAACGAAATTCGGCGAAATCGATACATATCAACCAAACGACGGTCTTCAAACTCATTAGGTATGTTCTTCTTTCGATTTGCTTTTGTTTTTCATGGGTTTTGTGTTTTTGTTGTTCTTGATTTGAGGGTTTTCAATTTGGGGAAATTAGGATTTCGTCATAATTTAGGGGTTTTTTGAAATTAAAGTTTCCTGAGATTAAAATTGTTATACTTGTTACGAAATCGAGATATTTTCATATCTATGATCTCTAATGGTTTCAATTTTGGATCTTTTGCATGCTTATCTTTTGCAGAGCTATGGGTTTGTTCTTCCTTGATCTAGAAGAGGAGTTTCATTTCTGGTACATGCTGAGGTAAGAGACAACGTAATTGTAAGAGACAAACGTATATGAGAATTAAGTATCAATTTAATAATTTTTCTAATAAAAATTGTCACATTAGTTAGTGTAACACGATGACCATTTATCTTAAGAGATAAAGAGATTCATATTTTCTTCTTATATTTTTTGTCTAACTTTTAACCAGTTTTTTAGAATTTTGTGACATACAAGCGTATTAAGAGTGAAGTCTCTTGTATATTTCATATTTGAAACTTGAACTAGATCGAACTTATCTATCATATTATTTGTTCATGCCAGTTGTCAGTTGACATATATATATATATGCATGATACAATGATTTTAGTCAGCCGTTGAATTTTCATTTGTAGAATCCGAAATTGAGCTGTCACTAGTTGTTTTCTTGCTGAATTTAGTTCTTCATATTTACACTTATCTATTAGACAAAATGTTTCTCGTTATCTTTTCCACATTTATCTCGGAAGAGTGAATACCAAAAGTTTCAGTACATTGTACATAGTAAATCTAACAGTGTCAGAGCAGAGTAATCAAAACAGAGTATAGAACAGAGTATCTTAATCTTCCTTCTTCTTTTTTTTGGTTTTTAAAAAAATCTCTATCTTTTGCTTCATTCTTAATACGCTTGTATGTCTATGAAGCAAAGCAAATCTCTATCTTTGTATTTTACACTCATATTTTTATTACCCTGGTTAGTGTATATCATACTAATATTATTTCTGAGAAGTACATTTAAAGTGTAAAATATTACATTGTAATATGTAATCTTGAAAAAATTAGTAAGAATAAAAATTTCAGCTAATATATGCAACCAAACACAAATACGGATATCTATAATTGTTTTGTTAAAAGTCTCCTAGATTTTTGTAATATCTACTATTCCTAGATCATTCGTGTGGCTTAGACTTTTTCCATTATTCAAAGTTTGGTTGGTAATTATTATATCCACATCTTCAAATTTTAGTTACAAGTATTGGTTTTTAGTATTTGCCTTGCTTGGTAGAGTTACTACAGTTTCTTTCATTTCATTTCTTGGATCAATTTCAGGGATGTAGAGCATATGGATTTGGATTCAAAGAAGAAGCAACCTCTTTGCCACCTGTAAACTCAAGCACCAGGTAAACTCAAGCCACTTGTACATTCTTTTACATGAATCCATTTCATTGGTGGCTTGTTTGTTGTAGTTTTTGATTAGGTTAAGAGTTAAAGTATATAATTGATTGGTTAGTTACAGTGTGACAATAAATGCTTCTGTTAGAGCTGAATTAGGACTGGTTAGTTCATTAGGTATGTGTCTACATCACACTTATTGTGTATATGTGTGATGAATGCTTGTTAGTTTGTAGGTAACTGTTATTCAATGAATTTGTGATGAATTTGTGATGAATGCTTGTAGGTAACCTTTTTTTTTTAAGTGTCACGAGATAAGAAAACTAAAAAGGTCAACATATAAATTTAATTTTGTAAGAAATATCTATGTAGTATAAGATTGATATAGATGTATTACACTATAGGAACTTAACTCTTCTTAGGCTAGGTACAGACTTCAGTCTGTAATTGAATGCTAAAACAATTAATAATATGTACTTCTGTTATGCTGATACACTAACCCTAGAACCCATTTCGTATATACTGAACCCTTCACCATAAAACTAAAACCATAACTTATTCTCTTTGTTTCATCTATTAGAACATTTTTTCTTCTCTTCCATTCAGTTTCCAAAAACACAAACTTAGGTTATGGATTATACTAATCCTTTTAGTCAGTCTGCCAAATTCATGGATCTTTTAACCAGCCAAGGAGATAACCAAAACCCTCAACCCATTTCTTCTGAGCCTTTTTCCCCTACTATAGCCTTTGGATCATCACAAGTCCCACTCTTTAGTACTCAGTGTTATGATGATCCAAACCTAGAGGAAGAACTACATGAGGAGCGTAAAGAGAGAAAGAGATGGACACACGTAGATGATATTATCCTCATCAGCTCCTGGTTAAACACCAGTAAGGATGCTGTAGTGGCAAATGAGCAGAAATCAGGAGCCTTTTGGGCACGTGTTGTTGCATTGTTTGCTGCTAGTCCTAAGGTTGCAGCTTCTGATAGGAGGGAGGCCAGTCACTGTAAGCAAAGGTGGAGGAAGATAAATGATCAAGTCTCCAAGTTTTGTGGAGCATATGAGGCTGCAAGAAGTCAGCAGAAAAGTGGCCATAATGATAATGATTATCTGAAATTGGCTCACGAAATTTTCTTCAGTGACCACAACGTCAAATTCACCCTGGAGCATGCTTGGAATGAGCTTAGGCATGACCAGAAATGGTGTGCCAACGCTTACAGTAAGGGTGGAGGTGAAGGAAGTGCAAAAAGAAGAAAATGTGAGGAAGGATCTGCACAATCTTCAAGCTCTCAGACTGTGACCAATGCAGAGGATGAGGTTATGGTTCGTCCTCCTGGTGTGAAGGCAACAAAGTCCAAAGGTAAAAGGCCTGCCAGCAAGACTATGGATCAACAAGAGAAGATGTTGAACTTCCAGACCATGTGCGAGCTAAAGCAGAAGGATTTAGCTCTCAAGGATAAGCTTTCAGACAAAAAATTGCTTGATAGTCTCTTGGCCAAATCGGAACCACTATCTGAAATAGAATTAGCTTTAAAGAACAAGCTCATAACAGACATATTGTCACGCTAATAAGTTAGTGATTTTTGTGTTCTTTATTTCATGTGTTTATGTGTTTCATGTTTTCTGTCTGTTTTAATTTCTGTCTGTTTCGTGTTCTTCTGTACTCACTGAGTTCTTGTTTTCTTGTCTGTTCAGGTATGGAAGGCTAAATCTGTGGTCAGGTGAAGTGCAATGGTTTAAAAGAGTTCAAGGGTTCATCGGTTCTTTATTTCATGTGTTTATGTGTTTCATGTTTTCTGTCTTTTTTTGTCTGTTTTAATTTCTGTCTGTTTTTTGTTAATGTGTTTCATGTTTTCTATCTGTTTTTTGTCTGTTATAATTGCTGTCTGTTCTTTTGTTTTTTTTTTAATGTGTTTCATGTTTTCTGTAAGTTCGTGTTTTTCTGTACTCACTGAGTTCTTGTTTTCTTGTCTGTTCAGGTACGGAAGGCTAAATCTGTGCTCAGGTAAAGTGCAATGGTTTAAAAGAGTTCAAAGGTTCATCGGTTCAAGAATAAGAGAAGAAGAAAACATTATGGTTTGTAATGTTATGTTTTGTAATGTTATGTCAGTGAAACATTATGGTTTGTATTGTTTTGTAATGTTTATGTTTTGTAATTTTGTTTGTAATATTTATGTTTGTCTCGTATGGTTTGTACAAGAAAACATTATGGTTTGTAATATTTATGTCTCGTATCAATCTAATTTGGTTTGCAGAAATTTTTGTCTTTTATTCTTTTGTCTTTTTACTCCAACACCACAAATTTTCCTTTACAGCAAAACCACAAGTTTTCCTTTATACCAAAACCACAAGTTTTTCTTTACACCAAAACCAGAAATTTTACTTTATACCAACACCAATTTTTCTATATAAACGTAACACTTGTGATTGCAAAACTCAATCCTCTTTATCTCAAGAAATCATTTTCTCCAAAACACTATTTTCAAAACACTCTATTTCCAAAACAAAAAAAAGCTCACACAAATATGACATCTTCGTCTTATAATCCATTTGACGAAACACTTGAAGACATGTTTGAAGAAGCATTCGAGAAATCTTTTGATCAATCTTTCGATGAAGCATTCGAAGATCTTTGCGTTGATTATAGTGAACCTCAGGAAGCAAGGAAGAAAAAAAAACGTGAATATATTGATAGGAAACACGAGAAAGGACACGAACACTTGTGGGGCGATTAGTTCGGTGAAGCTCCGACATATCCGCCTCGTATTTTCCGACGTCGCTTTAGAATGAAGAAGCCATTGTTCTTGCATATTGTCGAACAACTCACAAATAGATTTCATTTCTTTCAATTAAGAAGAGATGCTACCGGAAGGTTCGGTCTCTCTGGACTACAAAAGTGTACAGCAGCAATTCGTATTCTAGCATATGGTGGTGCGTCTGATGCGTACGACGAATACCTCCGCGTTGCTCAAAGTACTGGGTTATCATGCTTGGAACATTTCGTCGAGGGAATAATAGACGTGTTCGGAGAGGAGTACCTAAGACCACCCACACAAGATGATCTTGACCGCCTACTTCATATTGGGCTGGTACGAGGATTTCCAGGGATGCTAGGAAGCATCGATTGTATGCATTGGGAGTGGAAGAATTGCCCGACTGCTTGGAAAGGACAATATACACGAGGATCTGGAAAACCTACAATCGTTTTAGAGGCTGTGGCTTCCCAAGATCTCTGGATATGGCACGTATTTTTTGGAGCACCAGGTACCCTAAACGATATCAATGTTCTTGACCGCTCTCCAGTATTTAATGATATATTAAATGGTATAGCTCCAAATGTGAATTACTTTGTCAATGACCGCCAATATCATTTGGGTTACTATCTCACTGATGGTATTTATCCCAACTGGGCTACTTTTATCCAATCTATTCCACTTCCACAAGGTGACAAAGCAAAGTTATTTGCTCAACGTCAAGAAGCTGCCCGAAAAGATGTCGAACGTGCTTTTGGAGTCTTGCAAGCTCGATTTGCTATAGTAAAAAATCCAGCTCTGTTTTGGGATAAAGTGAAAATAGGAAAGATTATGCGAGCATGTATCATATTGCACAATATGATAGTACAAGACGAACGAGCTGAATACACTCAGTTTGACACCGAAGAATTCGAACTAAGAGAAGGAAACAGAACTTCAGAAGGGGATTTCACGTATTCTACAGAGATGCCTACAAATGTCGCCAATATGATGGGCATGCGAGTTCGACTTCGTGATAAAAAAATGCATCAACAATTGAAAAATGATTTGGTTGAGCATATATGGCAACAATTTGGTGGACGTCAAAATAATAATTAAGATTTTTTTTCGTTTCTTTTTTGAATATCTTCTTTTCAAATGTTATCGTTTTATGTATGAATAGTAATTTATGTAATAGACTTAATAAAATGTACTATGTTTTAAAATTTTATTAACATAAATTTTATTTACAATTAAATTTTTTTTTTTTTTAGACACCTACATTGAGTGTCTCCATTGGAAGGGTCCAAAACATAAATTCACTTAAGAGTGTCTAAACAATCTAATTTACATAAAACTTAATAATTTATTGTTTTAGACACCTTTAATGAGTGTCTCCATTGGACATGCTCTTATGGGCTTTTTCCAAAACCCAATTCTCTATGAATTATTTGAGAAGTATAGTTAGTGAAAATTGTTTATCAAGTCGTGTTGGAAGCAAATTCGTATTCATAAGTCTATAGATCGTGAGATACATATATGCAGATCCATACTATAAAATAAAATTTTGTACTTTTATAAATATAAAGTAATTTTTTATATGAGAAAGTTTTTCAAACAAAAAAACTAATGAAAAAGTGTATTTAATTTATATATATATATATATATAATTTTCTGTTAATTTAATTTACATATATTTATATATTATTGTCTCAGATTTTCATTATTTCTGGTAATATATTAATTATGTTATAAATACATTGTAGAAAGACATAAAATTGAATTATCGTCCACAAAATTGAGATTCCCATGCAAATGTTTCATAACTATGTCTTCTTTATTATTTTAATTTTATTTCATGCAGAACTTTAAGTTAATGGAACTTTAAAAGGGTGGTGTCTCGCATGTTACAGATACTGAAACTTCAAATGTCCTACAAAATCTGATCCAAGAGATCAGAAATCGATCAGAAAAAGGTTGATTGGATGATCTATCCCAGCTTCACTCTTCTGTACCTTCTTCCTAAGAATTGGAATCTGTTCAAGGAAACAATTGTGTTTGGATCATCCTACACAAACAAAGATTCACATAGGATTCACTATTAGACCATCTTTATAGTTAAGCTTTTGGGCCTAAAAGTTCATTAGAAAATTTAATTAAATCATTAAGTCTTTAATAATTGCTTGAGACGTTTCTATGTGTTGAGACTCTAGAAACGTTTCAATGGAGCACGTGGCGAAATCTGATTGAACGTGTGAATTAAATTATTTTCGAGTTGGAAAAGGAAAAAAATTAAACTTTTTTTTTTTGGTTTCTTTCTCGTCGATGACGACGAGACGACGAGAGAGGCGATGTGAGAGCCCATCCATCATCATCTTTCTCGGCCAGAATCACCACAATCACCTCTCTGCAAAATTCTCAAGAAATCCCCAAACGCACAACTCATCGAAACCCTAATCAATCTCTCCTCATCATTCTCTCGTTTCGATTCTGCTCACTTCTTCTGGTAAATTCATCTCTTCCATCTTTCCGCTAACCATTCTAATTTACGATTTAGGGTTTCGATTTATGAATGATATTTGATGATAATAGATTTGAAATTTATTGTTTTAGGCAATTAATTTTATGATATTGTTGTATATGTTCATGTTTTTGGTTGGTAACTAAATACGATTTTTGTTTCTCTAATCAATTCAGGATTTCTTTGTGTGATATATAGTATCTATGTGACTAGGTTTCCTCAAGTAAGAACTAGTTAACAGTGTTGTGCAAAGTATGTAATTACCGCTCAGGCTGTAGTAAATTCTGTTAAAAACTTGGAAGATAGAACTCTTATAGCAAAATTGTTGTATCCTGTTTGTTTCGAATCAGGGAGTCAAGAGGCGCTCTATCATCTTGAGGCATAGAACTGATTTGAGCTGAAATGGTTATCCCCTAATTGAGTGCCCATGCTTAGGTCAGTTTTAAAATCCAGTCTTGTCCTTTATTAGCCCTTTCCTTCACTGTTTCTGTGAGTCTAGAAGTAATAGATTTAAAGTTGGTGCGTTATGCTTATTCATTCCTTTGTTTTTTTTTTCCATTAATCAATTCTTCTCTATGCTAAGATTTGGAATTGGTTATAGGTGAATGATCTTGATAGGCTTTTTATACATTTGGAATTCCTTTATACTTTGTCTATGAAGGCTTTTCAATTGATGCATTCCCTTAACTTGTTAGTTTAGCACCTATATCTAGTCTCCTCCGCTTGTTTCTTATTGCTTGCAAATTGCAAGCTCATCTACCTATTGATAATCTATGATTTATTTTAACATCATTGATAGACTTTTGACTTTTCATACATGTTGTATTGTGTGCATGTCTTCTTCGCATTTGCTTTCACTTGCTGTAAAGGGGTCTCTCCTAGTTTTCCAGCAATGTAATTAACAGATACTTACTCCTTTCACTATACCGGCGTTTTTGGTGTAAATACAGATTGAAACACACATTCTTTATATCTCCATTTTGTGAATGATGCTCTGGTCATCATGCAAATGATCTTGTATTCAATAAGTATTTAGAAACATAAAAATATGCTTGAAATAGTTATTATGCATTGACTAGGATATATCCCGTTGAAGCTTTTTTAATAAATGTGTTGGATTTTAGATGTTCATATGAATAATTTTTTTTGCAGTTTGAAGCTGCTAGAATTCATGATCAAGTAGCAAGAAGTCATGTCTTAAAGCTTTTCATATGTTTTCTTTCATTCGACGTTTTTTAATATTGTAATAAACGTTTTTAATTTTATGCAACCTATTGTATTACTTTTTATAAATAATCTTCTAAATTTATATATTAATTTTATTTTTTTATATTTCAAACATTTAAAATTTTTTTTTTTTTTTTTTCTAATTCTGATGAACCCAACTTGAGTCTCACCTATAAAGAGAAAATATAAATATAAACTTTTAAAATCTCATAAAACCAAAATAATATTTATTTAATCTCAAAAGTGGTTTTATGATACTTGAATGCCAGCAGAAACAACATCTATACACCCACCAAAATATTAAATTCAACTGATCACGCATCAAGGATATGAATCTTTTGTATCAGGTCACACTTATATATGTGATTTAAAGATTCATAGAGATTATAGATTCATAAAGATTTAAAGATTCATAATGGTGTGGAGCTAAGCAAGCACGTCTTATGATGGATGTAATAGCTTAAATGTTAAAAAAAAATTATGAGAATTTGTTTCATAAAAATTTATGGAACCATCTTCTCTTAGATCAGCACACGGCTAAGCAAGCACGTCGTATTATGGCGATTAAATGTTTTATTATTGAATGTCATCACAGCGACCAAACTTTGTTGCATGTGACTTGCAACTACGATTAAATGTTGTTTGTTTTGATAGTCTTGAAATCTCCTGATGGTGATCACTACATTTATTCCGACGACTCATCTGAGCTGTGTGGTCTTAGTAGTATAAACTTTGAGGTTGACTTCTACTTCGATCATTGGTTGAAGTCATAAATTAGCATGGCACACAATAATACTTCGACCTTTTATTTATACTTCAATGAACTCTTTTGCTTCTGTGCTCTACTCCCGTATAATTATTATACATAACAAGTTTATCAATCTTGTATATCACTTTGAAACAAACATTTTTTCTTTTCTGTTTTTTTACAGTTAGGAAAGATAGATGCTTTTCAGTAGTAATAAATTTGTATCTAACATAGGAAAAAAAAGTCTTCAATAATGTTATACTATTAGTATTAGTATTAGTATGTTATTATACTATTAGTATTATAAGTAGGTTAGCTAGAACAACCATTAATTAGCGGCCGCGTTAAAGCATTTTGCTTTTGGAGCGTGCATGCAGACATATTAACCAGACTTATTAATATGCTTAGTTAAATCATTAGTTACCCTATTCACTATGTTCAATGAAATCTCTATCGCCGCCTACATTACTTCTTATCTTGTACATGTCCCGAAAATATGAGCTATTAACATGTGATAGTAGAAATTAATATTTGATTAAAAAATTAGTATTGTAATATTTTTACTGTTACTGAAAAAAATAAAAATAAGCAAAGCTAAAGTATCTCCTAGGTCTGGACATAAAAATAGGATCCGAAAAACTGATCCTAACATACCAGGAAAAAAAATACTTCCTATGTTCCATTTTATTAGAAATTTTGGCTAAAATCACACTTATTAAAAAATCTACTTTTTTTTACATAAATATCATTTAATGTTTTATTATAAACTTATTCAACTAATCAAAATTAAAATTTTGCATAAAAACTTGCAAAACATCTAATATAATTAAAAAGAAAAAAAAACAAGTTAAAACCTCTTATAAATTGGAATAGAGGAAGTAATATTTTGTTTGGTTTGGGTTGGCCATAATAGTTCGGATGGATCCTAAATATAATTATTTTGATTTTTTTTATTTAATTTGTATAGGAGCCAAAATCCAAACGGATACACACAATTACAAATACATTATATAATACATTTTCAATTCCTATATGTATCCAATACATTTCTACTCAACCCAATCCAACTCGAACCAAAAATCCGAATGCCCAAAACTAGTATTTTTATCAACTTATTGTGTACACAACTTTAATGGGTAGTAAAAAGAGGTCAAAATCTAAAATATATTTTATACAGTTATAGCTATTTCCTTCATGTGAGTGTTTTTAAATAAACAATCTTTGATGCTGCTCACCTCCCAAAACGCACCCACCTCCTCTGTCTCGGTAATGTAATTTTGATTTTTACGTATCGTTTTAATTACTTATACTATTTTTTTAGGTTTACGACTGTTTCTTTCTTTAATCAATAAAACTTGTTTTACGACAGAAGAAAAAAAAAACTCACCCCATTAGTTTAATCAAAAAAAAAAAAAAACACGACACTAACAAAAGGGGCTTCCCTCCAAACTCACTTTTAAGTTTTTAACTTTCACCGTCTCCCATGCTGCCTCTCATCACTTGTGTGTTCCCTATATATCCATACTCCTAATTTATTCATTACGAAGAAATTTGGAATCTTTTGTCTTCAGGCTAAATAATATATATAATACGTTTGTAGTACTCTTCAAAATTATAATTAGAGTGGAGAAACAGTATAACTCAACCGTTGTTCACCTATTCCAAATGAACTAAACCTTGTAAGGGCAACTCCAACTTAGCACCAAAACACCAAATTTGATGTCAAATCTCCTCCAATGGAACGCCAAATCTTGCACTAAATATTTTTTTTTAGTGTTTTGTGAATAGTGTCGCACCAAATATGGTGCGACACTATTCACAAAACACTAAAAATATATATTATTTTATTTGTGTTTTTGATTTTAGTAACATAATTAAATAGTAGTTTATTAACAAAAAAATTAAATCTATCATCAATATTCATTGTATCTTTTTATTTTTATTAATATAAAATTATTATTGTAATAAATTATAATTGTAATTAATATAAAATTTTAATTTGCACCAAAAATATAATTTTTTGTCTATACCGATTATAATCTTATATTTAACTTATAATTAATAAGTTATAAAAATAATTAGTATTTATCAAACTATTAAAATAATTAAAAAAATTATAAATTTAATAATATAATAATAAAAATATTAGTTTTAGTGTTAAATTTGGTGTTGTGGTTGGAGATGACAATTTTTTTGGGACACTAAAATACCAAATTTAGTGTGATTTCAACACCAAATTTGGTGTTGTGGTTGGAGTTGCTCTAAATGATTAATGTTTTCACGTTCGAGGAAAATCGGCGTAAACCAACATGACGACTTTCTTCCTCAAGTGGAAGCCACTAGACCAACCAAGATCACTTCGTTAACATTAATGTTTTATTTCCAACTTTATTACATTGTGTAATTTATATGTATTTTTGAACATATCTCATGTTGTAATCATGTTTGAGAAAATTGATCTGACATGAAATAAGTTACAGAATAAATAGATATTTGATTGATGTTTGTACTTTGTAGTAGAACTGAAATATTAGTGTCATAGAATTTGTGGTTTTATAGTTTTATTTTCATTTCTTCTTTTGTGGTTGAAGATTTTGGTTTATTCTTGATGTTAGAAGTAACACATAAAATCTTTCTATGTAAGCTATGATGTTTTTCATTTCTAATAATCCCCATCGTTAGTTTTTGAGATCACTCTCGTTTAATGGATAAGTTTCACTATAGACTCTTTTTTTTTAATATAAACCATATTGAAAATGTAAAATTTTATTATCATAAGAGATTTTTGAAAAATAAAACAAAATAATTACTCATAAGTTCATGGTATTTTTGCAAGCATCTTTTTATACATCAGTATAATATTATATTAATCTTCTTCAACACATTTAGAGGGGTGTATTGAATTAAATATTTGGTGTGATTTGAGTTTTTAGATGATTTGGTTAAATTTTGGTGAATTTGGAATTTTGTTATTAAATTCTCTGAAATCTCACGTAAAACAATGAGATTTTGGTCTTTGTATTTTTAAGTAAGAAATCCCCTCAAATCTCACCTGAAACTTTTAAATAAAATCCTAATACTATTTTGTTAGTGGATTTGATTGTATATTTTAAAATCATTAATCCAATAACACATGATTTTATAAGATATTTTGAAATCCAAGTTTTAATAACACATGATTTATCCATTTAACTCAAATCTCTCCAAATGCCCGATTGAATACACCCCCTTTAGTATTCTATATAAGTTACACTTGATTGACATATATAGTTGAACCAAATTAGTAATACAAGAAAGGGAAAATCTTAAGACATCTTTAGATTGCTTTGGTAACCAGATATGTCCCATCGATCAAAATCCAACAATACAAGTCAAATTTATATATTAGATGTAATCATCCAGTAAAAATAGATAAGTTTGCACTCTCAATAGAAACAGCCCATATACGGTGCATGCAAGTTTCTGATAATCTCGTTCGTAGAGTATGGATTGATCTACTTTAGAGAGTCAAAAAGAGAGAAGATCTAACGGATATGAGCAGCCGACAAAGGGAGAAAAATAAGGGAGAAGAAGACAAGGGCAAATAACATGTATTGTTAGTTTGTTAGCTACATTGCTTCGTGGTTTGATTTTTATCATCACACACACCCTAAACCATTAAATTATGTGTGGATGCAACATCACATATACAAAGTTTTTGTGAAACATAAAACTTTCAAAGTTTTCTTCACTTTATTATTGATAAATCTATAAGTAAGTATACGTTAAGAAATCGAACATGCGAGTAATATGGTATTAGTTTGATACACTACTCACTAATCAAACTGCCTTTTTTTTTTTTGGTTTTACGATTGAGTCAATATTATGTAGTAATTTTCTATATTTTATTAGTAACAAGAAAACTCTGCACTAGTCTCTCACATAATCTTTTATAAAATATAAAATAAAAAAATTAATAAAAAATATTGTGACTTTTTCAAAATGTGTAAGAACTCCACATAAAAATGTCTCATTCGAGAGACTCATCCATAAAGTTCTCCCATATTTCAAAAAATCAACAACTTTTTATTAGTTTTTGTTATTAAATATTTTAGAAAAATTTATGTGAGAGACTATCAACCCACATGCTCTTATGAATTATGATTAAAAAAAAGTATTACAATCCTATTAATGGTTATTAAAACTGATGTGTATATTCAGAAAACAAAATTTGACACTTAAATTTCCTCAAAAATCATTGGTCCGTGAATAACTTTATTAAAAGCAAAGCATAATAATTAACCTTGATTTTTGAAAGATAGACTTAATTAAACACCTTGGGTTTTGAATTTTTTTTTTTACAAATTTGTTTATTTTAGAATTGTAGAGTGATAATCAAAGTTTAAATATTTTCATAGAGTATTTAATAATCAAAGTTATAATACACATTGCACACATATCCACGGAAAAACGGAAGAAAATCCGGTGGCGCCCTAATCACTGCAGTATATAATAATCTAAAAAAAACTATATAATATAATATAATAAGCTGAGTATTATAATTAGTCTTCCCAAGGCAACAACAACAAACGAGAAGCAAGAGACAGTGAGAGAGAAAAGTGAGACTCAAAGTCCAACGTTGCCTTCATCAACCTCTAAGCTCTACCGTAGCCACCACTATTACCATCACCACCACAACCGTTGCCGGATAAAGTCTCAACCTTTTTCCCCGGCCAGAGAGTTTCTCAATGGGAGAGAGTGTGAAGAAGACCTCACTCTTAGCTCCACATGGTTATAGCTCTTACTGTTCTTGTTCTGCAATGGTTTAGTGTAAACCCAAAGCAATCACAAAAAGCCCTTACACATGCTTCTTGTCTCCTCAAGGTTCAACAAAAAAAAGATAAAGAAGACAACTTTGCTTTTCTTCTTCCTCATTCTCCATTAACAACCACCGATCACCAATCAGATCACTAATCATTTCAACAACATTTTCATTTGTTCACCATGAAGAGAGAGCCAACACAATTTTTCTTCTTGTTCTTGTTCTTGTTTTGTTCATGGGTCTCCATGTCTCAACCCACTCTTTCTCTTTCATTAGATGGCCAAGCTCTTCTCTCTCTCAAGAGACCATCACCATCACTCTTTTCTTCATGGGACCCACAAGACCAGACACCATGTTCATGGTATGGCATTACATGTTCTGCAGACAATAGAGTGATCTCTGTCTCTATCCCCGACAGTTTCCTTAACCTGTCTTCAATTCCAGATCTTTCTTCTCTTTCATCTCTTCAGTTCCTAAACCTTTCCTCCACTAACCTCTCTGGTCCCATCCCTCCTTCATTTGGAAAACTCACCCACCTCAGGCTTTTAGATCTTTCTTCAAACTCGCTCTCTGGTCCAATCCCATCAGAGCTTGGCCGTCTCTCTTCTCTCCAGTTCCTTATCTTGAATGCCAACAAGCTCTCTGGCTCAATCCCTTCACAGATTTCAAATCTAGTTTCTTTGCAAGTTCTTTGTCTTCAGGACAATCTGTTGAATGGTTCTATTCCTTCAAGTTTAGGCTCTTTGGTCTCTCTTCAGCAGTTCAGACTTGGTGGTAACCCTAATCTTGGAGGCCCTATCCCTGCTCAGCTAGGGTTTCTGACAAACTTGACAACTCTAGGGTTTGCAGCAAGCGGTTTGTCAGGTTCAATCCCTTCTACATTTGGGAATTTGGTAAATTTGCAAACTTTGGCTTTGTATGACACTGAGGTCTCTGGTACCATTCCACCTCAACTGGGTTTGTGCTCGGAGCTCAGGAACTTGTATTTGCACATGAACAAGCTCACTGGATCCATCCCAAAGGAACTAGGTAAGCTCCAGAAGATCACTAGCTTGCTTCTATGGGGGAATTCATTATCAGGTGTCATCCCACCAGAGATTTCCAACTGTTCTTCCCTGGTGGTGTTTGATGTTTCAGCCAACGATCTAACCGGTGAGATTCCTGGAGATTTGGGGAAGCTTGTTTGGTTGGAGCAGCTTCAGTTATCTGATAATATGTTCACCGGTCAGATTCCTTGGGAGTTAAGCAACTGTTCCAGCCTCATTGCTCTTCAGCTGGATAAAAACAAGTTATCAGGCTCCATACCGTCCCAAATCGGAAACCTCAAGTCTCTGCAGAGCTTTTTCTTGTGGGAGAACTCAGTTTCAGGAACAATTCCGTCTTCTTTTGGCAACTGCACGGACCTAGTCGCCCTCGACCTCTCTAGGAACAAGCTAACAGGAAGAATCCCAGAAGAGCTCTTCAATTTAAAAAGGCTCAGCAAGCTTCTCCTTCTAGGAAACTCCTTATCCGGTGGTTTACCAAAGAGCGTAGCGAAATGTCAGTCACTTGTGAGGCTAAGACTCGGAGAGAATCAACTTTCAGGTCAGATTCCTAAAGAGATAGGCGAGTTACAGAACCTAGTGTTTCTTGATCTCTACATGAACCATTTCTCTGGTGAGCTTCCTTACGAGATCTCTAATATCACCGTGCTTGAGCTCTTAGATGTGCACAATAACTACATCACTGGAGACATTCCTGCTCAGCTAGGGAACCTTGTGAATCTGGAGCAGCTTGATCTCAGCAGAAACAGCTTCACCGGTAACATACCACTAAGCTTCGGCAACTTCAGTTACTTAAACAAGCTGATCCTCAACAACAATCTCCTCACAGGCCAAATCCCTAAATCCATCAAGAATCTACAAAAGCTTACACTGCTTGATCTAAGCTTCAACAGCTTATCTGGTGAAATCCCACAAGAACTTGGTGAAGTCACAAGCTTGACTATAAACCTCGATCTAAGCTACAATGCCTTCACTGGAAACATCCCTGAAACCTTCTCAGGCCTCACGCAGTTACAATCACTCGATCTCTCACGCAACTCGCTTCACGGCAACATCAAAGTCCTCGGTTCACTCACAAGCCTAGCTTCACTCAACATCTCCTGCAACAACTTCTCTGGTCCAATCCCAGCTACACCATTCTTCAAAACAATCTCCACAACATCTTACCTACAAAACAAAAATCTCTGCCATTCAACTGACGGCATCACTTGCTCAACACACAATGGACAAAACAAAGGAGTCAAATCCCCAAAGATCGTAGCTTTAATCTCAGTACTCATCGCATCAATCACAATCGCGATTCTCGCCGCTTGGCTTATCGTCTTAAGAAACAATCACCGCTACACAACTCAGAAATCAACTCAGAACTCATCATCTTCTCAATCAACAGCTGAAGATTTCTCATACCCTTGGACATTCATACCATTTCAGAAACTTGGTATAAGCGTCAACAACATTGTAGATTCCTTAAACGACGAGAACGTAGTCGGAAAAGGCTGTTCAGGAATCGTATACAAAGCCGAAATGCCTAACGGAGAAGTCGTAGCAGTGAAGAAGCTTTGGAAAACTAAAGACAACGATGAAGGAGGAGAGCCAAAGATTGATTCTTTCGCAGCTGAGATTCAGATTCTTGGTAATATCAGACATAGGAACATAGTGAAGCTTTTGGGTTACTGTTCGAACAAATCGGTGAAGCTGCTTCTTTACAATTACTTCCCTAATGGGAATCTTCAACAGTTGCTTCAAGGGAATCGAAATCTGGATTGGGAGACTCGGTATAAGATCGCCATTGGAACTGCTCAAGGTTTGGCTTATCTTCACCATGATTGTGTTCCGGCGATTCTTCATAGAGATGTGAAGTGTAATAACATTCTTCTGGATTCTAAATACGAAGCGATTCTTGCGGATTTTGGACTTGCGAAGCTGATGATGAACTCGCCGAATTATCATAATGCTATGTCTCGAGTCGCTGGTTCCTATGGCTACATCGCACCAGGCAAGTTTCAATCTTTTTTCTTTTTCCTTTTAAGAAAGGGGTTTCTTCTGCATCATTACAAAATATTGGGGTTTATTCATGAAATTTGAAAGCTTAGGGTTTCAATTGCATTACTAAAGATTGGGGTGTTTGTTAATGACATTGTTAATATTCAGGGTTTCTTTTGCATTACTTTAAAATATTGGTGGTTTGTTAATGAATCTGTAGGTTTTATTTGTATTATTACAAAAGATTGGGGGGGGTTAGATGAATTTGTTAAAAACTCAGTGTTTAATTGCATTATTACAAATTTTTTGCTTTTTTCTTTCTTTAATAATGAATTCGTATTTTTTACATCATGGTTTCATTTGCATTTGCATTTGTACAAAAGGTTAGGGGTTTGTTAACAAATTCGTTAAAATTCAGTGTTCTTTTTTATTATTACAAAATATATGGTTTTTAATGAATTTGTTAAAAATTATGTTTTTTTGTGTAATTATGCAGAATACGGATACACGATGAACATAACAGAGAAGAGTGACGTGTACAGTTACGGCGTCGTTTTACTGGAGATTCTAAGTGGCCGGAGCGCCGTGGAGCCACAAATCGGCGACGGACTTCATATAGTAGAATGGGTGAAGAAGAAAATGGGAAGCTTCGAACCAGCGTTATCAGTTCTTGACGTGAAGCTTCAAGGATTACCAGATCAGATAGTTCAAGAGATGCTTCAGACATTGGGGATCGCTATGTTCTGTGTGAATCCATCTCCTGTGGAGAGACCAACGATGAAGGAAGTTGTAGCTTTGCTAATGGAGGTTAAGTGTAGTCCTGAGGAATGGGGAAAAACATCACAGCCTCTTATAAAGCCTTCTTCTTCATAACCAACGGTGATTGTTTTGTTCTTCTTGTTCTTGTTCTTGAGAATTTGTTGGCAAGGTTTTGATTTCTTGTACATAATTTAGAAGTGTTATCAATGTTTTGAATTTGGAAACATTCAGCTTTTGATTAGATTTGGTTACAACTTTTGCATTACATCATTTGGTGTTTGAAACATACATATGAGAAGAGAAGGAAGACAAGAGGTGAGGTTTTTGAAGCCAGTATTGTTTGAATCTTTGTCTTGAGTACTCGGAGTAATCGAACTCGATCTTGTTTACATATCCCTGCACAATCACAATTCACATTTTCAGAACACTTTCTCAGTTTTGCTCTGTTACATGGATTGGAGAAAGGAAGAGTCTTACAGAGATGATTCCCCATAAGCCCCAGAAGAGATGGCTTGCTAATGTGTATTTCTCTGCATCATCCAAAAGCTGTTTTATGTCTTCTTCATTGGGTTCTTCGCCTAACGAAAGAAGGCGTATTAGCCCAGGAGAAAAGAAGAAGAAGATTACTATAGTTCTTTGAGAATCTAACCTGAAGAGCTGAGATAGTTATGGATGAATCTCCTTCGTTCCTCTTCTCCTGAAATTCCCTTACCAATTACTCAAATAAGAATGTATTTTGTTACATTTCAACTTGTCGATGTAAGTACCTGGGTATAGAGTATAGTTCAAGATATGGGGAGTGTCCGAATGGTAATTTGCGGCCATTTCGCAGAAGTGATTTGCTATGTCGTATGCGACTGGGTTGTAACTCGCGTACTCGTAATCCTGTTAGAGAATCTCATGTTAGTCCTCATTTGATGATGATATATTGACCTTAAGGGGTAATGTGAAACTTACTATGATAGTAATGACATTAGTGTCTTCATCAATCATAATGTTACCATACTGCAAATCATTATGACAAAACCCAATCTCCTGCTGATGATTCTCATATTGCAGCTCATGTTGCAACATGTTTATCTCATCTTCAATGTTGTCTAAACCAAACTCTTCTGAATCTTCAGGTGTACATAGACTCTTGGCCTGTCTAAGCCAGTTCCTGTTCATATGTTTTCAAGATTTCTGTTGATGATTTAACCCAATACATGCTTGATATTACAGAGAAAGATTAATACTCACCTCATCCTATCCCAAAGGAGCACATTTTGCTCACCAGGAATGTTTATACCATGAAATTCTCTTAGCTTAGCCGCAACGAGAGCTGATACTTCCGCGTCACGTAGATCCGCAGCTGATAACGTCTGATGAAAAACTTGTAAACGTTACAAAAATGTAGTACTAGTTGTGACTCTTGGTGATGAAGTCCATCAAGAGCAACTTAATGTTCCTTGTTACTTAAACTCGGTACAGAACTAAACCGGGCATACCTATATTGGTAATTCCCGGCTCAACATTAATCCCAAAATCAAATCTCCTTTAAGAAAACACAAATCAAATTCAAACCCACCCAACACTATCATTTCTCCGAAACACTTCATTGATCATAAACCAAATGTGGATTAAAGCATAGTAAACCGGAATGTACCGGAAAATACATACCCGAGCATGGATAAACTCCTCGATTCTACCGCCAGCAAACCGGCCAAGAAGTCTAGGACCGTGACCGTAACGAGAAACAACCTCGAACGTACGAATCTCATCTTTCCTATTAAAGAAGAGATCAAGTCCTTCACCATAAACACGAACGAGAAGCTTCCTGTGATGAAAAGTGTTTGTCTTTTTGGGCCAAGTCACCATAAAAACTTCATTAGTCATTGCACCTTTCATTGGTTTCACATGAAGACTCTCGAGATCTTCAACTACATCTCCCCATTTCCCCGACAGTGTTTCAAGTACTTTCTTTAAACTGTCTGGTGACGAAATTGGGATCAAACCCAACATTTCTTTTCTCTGTTTCTGCAAAAATTTTGATTTCTGTAACAAGTTACGACAAAAGCTCTCTGCTTTTCGAAACATTTGATTCGGAAATTCAAAAAGGGGTGATTTTGATTTTAATGTAGGGATGAATTTGAATTAACTTGTCTCTGTGTGTGTGTTTATGTTTCAGCCGAAAGTTTAGGTGCATGTCTTATAGTTTATAGCTAAAAAAAACCCTAAATTCGAAGGATAGGAAAGTAATTAAGATAATTATAAACACTAATTGCAATATAGATCCCAGTTTTTGAACAAATTGATACATACCCAGATTCTCGACAAGTGGAAGGTACTCTGTTTTCAAAAAAAAAAAAAAAAAAAAAATCTGAGTTGCGGTGCATGATGATTCTTAAGATTTTAGTAAAGTTACTGAATCTTGATAAGAAAATGACAAGTTTCAGCTCTATTGTAACGAGTAACGACCTTAAGAAGAAATAGAAAGGAAAGAAAAAAAAAAAAAGAAGAAGAAGAAGAAGAAATAAAAAGGGAAGAATGAAGATGAGGAAGCTTACCAAGAATGTGGAGGAATATGGAGATTGGAGAATGAAAGATGTGGAGATTTATTTATTTCAAAATTTAAATACTAGACATTTTAGAATTTTTCAAAATTTATCAAATCACGTTTTATCTAGCTAGATATTATTGGCCATATCAATTCTAGCAATTTTCCTTTTTTCCTTACTAAAAAGTGTAAATACATTTTTAAGGTATAATCTTTCAAATGTCTTCTCTAACGTCTTGGTAGACTTTCGTGAGTCTTGGTAGATCTTTGTCGATGTCTTAACTAACTTTACTGAGTTCTTCTGATATATCCAACATTTTTACGATTTTTTTTGGTTGTATATTACATCATCATCAATATTTGATTCAATCTTATGACAAATTATGATCAATTTTTTATTTTTTATTTTACTATTTATAGTCAAGGTTTTACAATTCTTTTGGAGGTGTTTTATTTGGATTTTAATGATTTTTTGGTGTTTTTAACCAAGGTTTTAAAGTTCATTTTTTTTTCCCGGGAAATGTTTTATTTGGTTTTAATGATTTTTGGGTGTTTGTAAAGTATTTGTAGTGTCTAAATGATAATAGAGAATTGGTTCAACAAAAATAAGTACAATATTTTAGAAAAAAAATTATATATTAAAAAGGTCAAAAAGTAAAAAAAGAAATGAATTTATTAAGAGACATTTTTGTTAAAACTAAAAAAAAATATATATATATATATATATATATATATACACATATTCAAAATGAAAAGAAATATTCAAATTCAATTCAAAATAAAAAGGTGGTTATCAGCATTTTTATACCTCAAATAGTGTCAGTTAAATCAATATACATAGAGAACTCAAAAATTAGTAAAGCAATGTTGTTTACTTTTTATTAGTTCTTTCTCTCCTGACTCAATTAATTCTAACATTACCCTCTGCCACATGTTGACACTTGACATAACAAAAAAAATTAATAAGATAAATAATTTAGATTTAATAGTAGCAATAAACACTGTTCATCCGACATCAACAATCCTATTCATCACTAGAGGCAAAAAGAGACATTTATTTTTGTGAGTATTTATTTGATTACCAATGTAAATCAAATTATATTATGATAAATTTATAATTTATGTGGTATATTTATATTTATCGGTGTAAATAATATTGTATCGTAATAAGTTTTAGTAAAAAAAATGTTCAAACGAATTTTGACAACATTGTTCATCACTAGAGACAATAAATGGGGAATCTCAATAATACCATTATGTGGGGGTCAATTTTCAGAAATAATATTGGAAGGAGTCTATTTTCATAAATACCATTTTGGGTATGTATTTTGATTTAATTACCCTAAATGAATATAATATTAACTAATTTTTAGTGGAAAATTACAGAATAATTTTGGCGGGAAAATTGCGCAATAATTTTTTTGGCGGAAAAATTACGAAATCAAGTTTTTGGCAGAAAAGCCTACGGAATAAATTTTTTAGCGGAAAAATTGCGTAGTAAATTTTTTGGCGGAAAATTATGAAATCAAGTTTTTGGCGGAAAAAATTACGGAATAAAATTTTTGGCGAAAAAATTACGGATCCATTTTTGGTGAAAAAATTACGGATACGTAATTTTTAGGGTTTAGGATTTAGGATTTAGTCCTAAACCTTAAATCTTATCCCCTACCCCTAAATACTATACCCTAAACACTAATATAGTTAACCCAAATAAAAAAATTAAATAAATAAAATATGTCATTGCAAGAATGGTATCTAAACCCTAATATCTACAGCTTCACCCACTCCAATCTGGAATTCTCACATGAGGTTTCCATTGGAACTGCAATTTAAAATCTTATAATACTACGTCAACTATTTCCTTTGATTCAGACTTCAATTACCATTTCTGGCTCCCTCCTTCTTCATCCTTTGGATACATCAACTTTATTTCCAAACTCATACTACACGATATTTTTTAATACCAAATTCTTCGTCACAATAATTTTTTCCATAGCAATAAAATTATTGTGACGAATTTGTGACAATATTTAACAGTTGCTGTATAGTCGTCAGAAAAACATAGTACCAAAAACATCAAAACATTGATACGTTTATGTATAGTATCTATCTCGTGACAAATAGTGACGATAAATAAGAGTAACAGAAGTGTCATAATTAATGACTAAAACATAGTCACAAATTCATCATGTTTTGTGTGTGACGTCTATCATAAAGTATAAGTTGTGCTGCCCATTATGACATAAATATAGTCAATAATAGTCATAAATAATGACTAATTACGTTAGAATTATAGTGTTAAGTTGTCAAAAAAATATGGAAAATGTTATATATCTGTGTTAAATTGTGACAATTTTATTGTCTCAACTGCGTCACATCTCACCATTAAAAATCCGTCACAAATATTTTTGAAGTATCTATTAATTTAGTTGTCTCATGTTTTTCACCATTTTACTAAATTATTTTCTCCTGAAATGATTTTTTGAAGTTATAAAATAATATAAATTTGGGACCTGATCTCTATCATAATGAAAACGTAAAATAGCTAAAAGAGTGAGTGCAAAAATATTAAAATGGAGAGATTTATTGCTATACATACACTATGTCTCCAAAAAATCAATAGCTTCAGTTGGTTGCACAAAGAAAAACCATAGCTTCTGTTGATGGCTTCTCCGTCAATTTGTTGGATGATCACTTAGAATCATGAAAGATGACGTCTTCACATGCTCGACTTTATTCACATTACGTATTCTTGTGTATATGCAAAAAAAAAAACTAACGAAGGATGATATGATATGAAAGTTCGATTAACCAAGGACTAAGAAGTACGAAAAACTCAAACAAACCTTATATCTTGGTTGATTTACTTAAGAAGAACATACATAATTTTAGTCACAGAGTAGAGAGAACATGGGCTAGTTTTGTCAGCGTCATGCTTCAATTTCTTCGGAAAACACAACCATGAAATGAAATTGAATATACAAAATTAAAAGGAAAGTTAAGCAAAACATATAATTAGGATGAAAAAAATAACTGATTTCTGAAACAAATCGATATGTTATGGATAAGAAATCATGGTTGAGATGCGTAGAAGAGGCAGTTCCAAGAGATTTTGGACGAGAAGAAGTGGAAGGGTTGTGATATGAATGGTTCTTGTAATTTATCGTCTCTATCAACAACATGTTTATCATTTAAATAAGGTAGCAGATAGCAGATACTGACAACAAAAAAAATTCATACACCAAGCATCTTATATTAATTATAGTTTAGTTGTAATATAAACTCAGTGATTAAAATAGGTTTCTAAAGGTAAGTAATAGTCATAAAACAGGATTTTAAAAAGAACAAAAAACAACAGATTTTTTGTAATGAAGAAAACTTACTTTTCATCCCTTAGCTCTATCTTCTTAGCAGGTTTATTCTGCACTTCAAGTTCCTCAACTTGACCAATATTGACAAGTTCACCCAATACATCTGTCCAAAAGAAACATAAATTTATCAGTAAAAGCTAAAATACATACGATAAAAATAGAAATACTTTTGTAAAATTAAAATTTGAAAACATACCAACTAATATGCTCGGATTTACTCAATCATTTAAGATCAGAGGAAATGGTGCCAATGACAAGTACTGTGAATTACTGATGTTGTCAGACACCCTTACATGTGTTGAGTTTATAAAATTGATTTTGTAAACATGGGATGTTAGCCTGTACTGGCCAGCTGCATGAGTTAGACTGAAAGTTTCGATAAACTTCCAGTCACGTTGAGACAAGCTATTAGCAAACCGAACAACCAGATTTTTGTTCACACTTGCATGTATTTTTGTTCCCTGAATTGAGAATAAGTACTATTAGATTAGTAAATGATTAAATTGGCATAGAAGAGAATTCCAAGTCGGATAGGTTATCTGCAAGGATACACTCAAAAGTCTCAGAAGACTTTTTAGTATGTTGTCGCCACGAGTGAAGAACATTGACTTGAATTCTCCAGGCCGTCTTGTATCTCCTTAGGTCCCTGAGAAATGCGAATTGAGCCGCCATTGATATACGTGAGTGTTTTTTTAAAAAAAAATTGTGAGTAAAAGGTATGGAATGTGTTGTTTGTGAGTGAAAACATAGAATATGTATTGGATATATATAGGTATACGGGGAAGGGAATATCTTGGTGATCAAGTCGAAATGTTAAATAAGGAATGTAGATTAATCACATGCTATTAAATGGAATAAAAGTTATTGATAGATTGATAGATAGTTTATAAAGTTTTCAAGTATTTTTGGAAGTATTGGTATAGATTGAGTAATTTTAGGCAGGGACGATTTTATTTTATATTAAGTTGAGTTAATATGGGAAAGTTATTGGTAGATAATAATAACTATGTATAATTTTAGGTAGATATGATTTTATTTGAAGAGTAACTAAGTATATTCGATATTTCTATATTAGTAGCTCAAAAATATATTTAAAATTTTAGATTTGAGTAATGTTAAATAATGAATGTAGAATAATCACATGTTATTCAATAGAATAATAGTTAATGTAGGAAGTCTATATGTAGAATGTAGAATATATATGTAGGTGGAAGCCCCCTTGGCCCATTGGTTTGGCCAAGGGTTAATTAATGCTTCTACACCAAGAGATCTGAGGTTCGAGTCTCAGATACTGCGATTTATTAACAAATTTACAGATTAATGGAGGCAAGTTTACAAGAGGTTTCCAACGATGTACAATTAGAGCCGTTCGCTGTGATTCTATGTAGAGAGAGAAGTGTCATCAGTGTGTCCATCAAGAGCATGGAGAAGAAAGTATCGTCTCTCGTGGATCTAATAAGGGTCGGAAGGAATTGTCCGTAGTAGAATCGTCTATGTAACAGTTCTCATAATTTACAATAAATAATAAATATAGATGATAAAAAAAGAATATATATGTAGAATAATCTCCGTATATGAAATGGAATAAAATGTAGTGGTAGAAAATTTGAGATTCTATTAAAATGATTATTAGTAGATTTTGTTAAATGATTTAGGTAGTTAACAAAAGCGGTTGGAATTTTGATTACGTTAAAATTTGAGCAACAAAATATTTACCTTAAGACCATGTATCTTTCTTTGTTGAAGCTCAATTGCAAATGTGTTTCTTTTCATTTGGACATCTGATACACTTCGTCTCCAAGAACGAACTCACGTAAACACAAAAGAAGAAAAAGTTAGAATCTACTATAAAAACAGCTATCACAGAAAACACATAATCAATATCAAAATCGTACAAACAATAGATAAAGGTAATAGCTAAAAGCTAAAGGTACATGTTGCCTCGAAGTAGGTTATAGAATGTAATCAGGACTCTGAAAGTGTAATAAAGTGTCCAATGAAACACATAAAGTTTATCTCCATGGTTAAAAGAGTTGACGCCAAAATTGGGATAAAAAAGATTCAGATTTCAAGTGAAAAGCAAGTGTTGTAATGATGGTAAACCTACAAGCTAAGGCTATAAGAACTTTGCAGAGAGTAAATTTAATCTAACGGTGCTAAAAATTTAATACTATAGTTAGAAATGTAATCACTAAAATGACAATCAATGATGAAATTTCGTTTTGGATAAAGGCATTACCTCTGCAGCTCAGGTCCAAAGCTCAAGGCAATTTCTAAAGATTTTTGAGAAGGTACTTCTGTTTTCGTGTTAAGTGCTAAAGCTACATGGTATTAGAGAGCTATCCAAAATCGTTTGGTTGCTGATTCATCCAAAATCAATTATCTACAAATTAGAAATTACAAACAATATACATAAAAGACCAGAAACAGAAGATGAAATTGAAACAATCCAAAATCGTTTGGTTGCTGATTCATCTACATCCAAAATCGATTATCAACATCACATCCATTAAACTCCATTAAAGATATTAAAGATATAAAATATGAAATTGACTTAATATAAAATACGAAATTGATATAATCGATTTACAAAAAGGAATGATTAATCGATGAAAGAGAGGAATGATTAACCCCTTAAGGTCGGAGTCAAGAAGACTGAAGAAAAGGGTTTAGGGTTTGATGATCATCGACATTAGGAAAATAAATGTTTGGATTTAAGTTTGGTTTAATTTAATTATTCTTATATATATATATATATATATTTTTTTTTTTTTTGATGTTTGCCTTTTTGAATATATTGATATTATGGATGTTTGGACTTAGACATTTAGATATTCTTTTTTAAATTACTTAAAATACTGTTTGGAAACACCCGATGTGGTTTTTTTTTAATAGTTTAGTAGATAGATAGATGAGGAAACCAGATTTATGGGTACTTTGTTCTTGAAGCCCTTTGCGCATTATGTTTAATTTTCGATTTCAGACTTATTTTTGTTTTTGGGAAGTTCATGTTGATGTTTTTTTTTGGTTCTGGGAAATGCGTGAACCAGATTTATGGGTAATTTGTTTTTAAAACCCTTATAAAACTTTTTGGCATGTGCTTAATTATCGATTTAAGACTCATTTTTTGTTTTTTTTTGGTAAAAATCATGTTGATGTTTTTTTTGGTTCTGGGAATGCTTGAACTAGATTTATGTGTTATTATTTTTTCTTAAAAACCTTATAAAACTTTGTGACATTATGTTTAATTTTCGATTTCAGACTCATTTCTGTTTTTGGTAAAAATCTTGTTGATTTTGATGAGCCTTGATTTGGGATTTCTGAAATTGGTTTTGGAGTTTGTTTGTTGTGTAGTACAAGACTAGTTTCTTGGCTTCCATCACAAAACTGTATGGTCCGTTTTTGTTGACCTATGTATAGACTCTGCTAACGAGACAGTCTGCTAACGAGCTTGTTCTGGTCATTGAGTTTCAAAGACTGTCTGATGAGAAGTGTGTCGGTCGGGGAATCAAAGCTCTGCCATACGAATTTCCCACTGGAGTCATATATTACCATATTGCCATTCTCTACGACACCTTCATTACGGCATTTCTAACCGAACTCTATTTCCACCTCCAAACTCCATTTTGAAGAAAAATCATCTCCAACCCACCTCCATTTCCACCTCCTAAATGGAGATCTTCATTTTTAACCCATCTTTGGAGATCTTCATTTCTTGACTCCATTTTGGAGTTGAACTTTTTTATTTGCAAATCAATCTCTTAAATTTAGTATATGTATATTTATACTAATAAAATTATTTGTTATTATTTTATATTTAAACAAAATTAGAAATACTTATATTATTTATAAATTATAAATAAGTATATATATATATATATTATATGGTTAAATATATTATAAGTAAATATAACTATAAATGATCAACTATTTAAATCTTTTCAAACTTTTCAATCCATTGTAAATGTTCATATAATTCAAATTTTCTATATATGTATTTAGAAATGCTTGCTTGTTTTCTAAGTGTTCATATAAATCAAATTTTCTAGAATAATACTTGGGTTCACTCCTAGGAGTGAATCTTTTCATTCACCTCTCTTAAATTTAGCCAATAAAAATATGACATGTCATATCTATATTTAAATTAAAATAATAATTTTAAATTAAACTAAAACAAATTAAACAAATTCCATAAAATCTTTAAATAAAAACAAATAAAATCTTTTCTAAATCTTTTTCTTCGTATCTCCTATCACTTGAAGAATAATCAGTTTGGACAGATTCTTATCTCTTTGGGTTGAATACGAGTGTGACATGCCTGTGTATCATAAATGGCATAACTAAGGACACTTGAGGTTGAAGTAACAAAGGTTTCTCATTATACACTCCTCAAAAGAAGTGTACCTTTTGAGTTCTTATTTCTTATGGCTACCCTATCTGCAGACGCTCGCAAAAGTGCTTCCTTTGGTATGAACTAGACACCAAACCCTCCTCCATCATCATCATCGTCACTGTGTTTGGGACATAGTTAATGGACTCAGCATACGTTAACTGGTAATTCTAAAAGGTAAAGTATCTGGAGCAGCTATATAATGTAATTGAGATGAACAACTGTTCTGTATCACGGAAAAAACGTGAAAATTTATGTTTTCTACACATATCGTTAGTCTCCATAGCTTACAAACAGCGAAAATCTAGTTTAACATAGTGAAGGATCATATATATATAAACACATGCAGTAGATTAAATTTCTCCAATAACTCCAAGAATTACTATGAGAGTGAGAAGAAGGATGAGAAATGCCTCAAAGCTTCAAGCGACAAAGCATGTGAAGATTTGTATTTAATTGTTTTTATATTAAAAGATTTTTTTTAACACAGATTTTATTAAAAGATTTTATTGAATTTGTTTTAGTTTAATTTAAATTTATTATTCAGTTTAAATATAGATATGATATGGCACATTTTCATAGGCTAAATTTAAGGGAGGTGAATCAAGGGGTTCACCTCTAGGAGTGAACCCAAGTATTATTCAATTTTCTATCTTTCATCTAACACAAAAAACTATTAATCTAGAAAAGGAATACTAAAACTTTTTTTATTGAATTTTATGTATGCTTTGCTCATTTATATATAAATACATAAAGAAATTTAATATTGTTCTCTTGGTAAGGAGATAAAATTTAACTTTATTGAATGCAACCCATGATACACCATGTACGACTTGCGTTGTGGTACCACAGCTCTACACTCGATTACTAAAAATCAAATGCATGCTACTAATATGTACTTTCATAATTGCTATATCGTTGTTTCTAACAAGCTAACTGCATTCAGTCCTATTCCAAGTCTAAGCAAACATGTTATAGCATCCTTAGATACTCAGAGAATTCACAAATCACATTATTCACCTTTAACTTGTTTTCCTTTTCATCGGATTTCAGATCTGTAGATGCTATGTGGTTATTGAGATATTGTAATATAATTTGTTGGAGATATTTTAGAAATTGAATTAACAAGAAAAGAAAAATTGTTGGAAATAGATTAATCTTAACTATATTTTCTCTCCCGGAGAAGCTATATTTTGTTATAAAAAAACAGTTAACCTATTTTATTAATTTTTTGTTTTTCATCTCCAGTTCTCCACCCTTTTCACTTCTTCTCGTCCAAAATCTCTTGATGATTTCAACCATGATTTCTTATCCATAAAATATCAATTTTTTTCAGAAATCAGGTACTTTTTCACCCTAATTCCATGTTTTACTTAACTTTCCTATTATTTTTGTATATTAGATTTCATTTCATGGTTGTGTTTTCTGAAGAAATTGAAGCAGGGCTCTGAGAAAATTATCCCATATTCTCTCTACTATGTGACTAAAATTATTTATGTTCTTCTTATGTATATCAACCAAGATATAAGTTTTGTTTGATTTTTTCGTACTTCTTAGTGTCTGGTTAATCGAACTTTCATATCATATCATCCTTAGTTAGTTTTTTTGCATATAAAGAAGAATACATAATGTCGATAAAGTTGAGCCCGTGAAGACGTCACCTTTCACGATTCTAAGCAATCATCCAACAAATTGACGGAGAAGCCATCAACAGAAGAAGCTTTGGTTTTTCTTTGTGCAACCAACTGAAGCTATTGCTTGTTTGGAATTTCGTGAGATTTATAGGAAACACGGAAACATGTATAGTGTATGTATAACAATAAATCTCTCCGTTTTAATATTTTTTCACTCACTCTTTTAGATATTTTATGTTTTTATTAAGATAGAGATCAAGTCCCAAATTTAGTTTATATTATAACTTCAAATAATCATATCAGGAGAATTTAGTAAAAACGGTGACAAAAATGAGACTACTAAATTAATAGATACTTTAAAAATATTTGTGACGGATTTTTAATGGTGAGATGTGATGCAGTTGAGACAATAAAATAGTCACAATTTAACATAGATATATAACAATTTTGATATTGTTTGCGAAAATTTTAAGACTATAATTCTAACGTAATTAGTCATTATTTATAACGATTAGTGACTATATTTATGTCATAATGGGCAACGAAATTAATACTTTATGATAGATGTCACACACAAAACATGACGAATTTGTGACTGTGTTTTTAGTCGATAATTACGACACTTTTGTTACTCTTATTTATCGTCACTAGTTGTCACGAAATAGATACTATACATAACCGTATCAATGTTGTGACGTTCTTGTTACTAATTTTTTTGTATGATGACTGTACTGCAACCGTTAAATATTGTCACAAATTCGTCACAATAATTAAAGTCTGAATCAAAGGAAATATTAGACGTAGTATTTTAAGATTTTAAATTGCAGTTCCAATGGAACCTCATGTGAGAATTCGAGATTGGAGTGGGCGAAGAAGTAGAAGTTTGAGTAGAATACAAGAGCGTCCACTTGTAGAAAAGTAGCACCTAGAGTTTGATCAAGGCAAGGGTCAGGCCTGAATCAGGAGCACATGATCACTGGAACGGAAACCATGATCCACATATACGACAGTAGTGATTTATGGCAAGGCCCAAGGAGTTGATGATCTGATGAAAATTGGAGATTCAAATGGAAATCAACTAATCGCAGGTCGATGATCTAATGAAATTGGAGACTCCAAAAGCATTCAATTAGTTGTTTCTTCCAAAGGATCAATTCGCCTAAACTGAGGAATGAAGCAAACCGAGATGATAAAAGTCAGAAAACGGATTACTACTTTCAAAAATTTCCTAAAGGAGAGAGAGACTAGACGTTTCTATAAAAATTTGTGAATTAAAACACCTAAACCCAAAAGCCCATGAAGCCAATGAAGCCCAAACCTAATCTTAACTAATTAAAAGCTATATATAAAGGGAACCATAGATTTAATCCCTCATTAGCCACCCCTTAATCTAAACCCTAGAGACAGCAGCTGACTTGATCTATACCAACCCAGTAGCCACCCCTTAATTGAAATCCTATAGAGTAAGAAGAAGAAGAAGAAGAAGAAGAATATTACCGATTTAACCAGTTTTGGAAGCAAGGAAAAAAGGAGGAGGAAACAGATCCCTTTTCATCTCATACTCTCAGGAGAGACTAGAGCTGTCAAACGGGTAAGACCCGCGTCTGCGTGGGGATAAATCCCAAGTTGTTCTATTTCTCTATGAAGTTGATTCTATTTGATGGATTAAGCTGGTTTCTGATTATACTTCAGTTTGTTGATTGCAAATTCTATTATTAAGCTATAGGTTTTTACTTTTTTAGAGTATTCTTAGCTCAGTAAGTGTTTAGTTATTTGGTCGATTTGAAGTTCAAAAGCATGGTTTAATGTTTATATTAGTGAATCTTAATCTTGAATTAGCTATTTCTATATGAAGTTGATTCTATCTGATGTATTTCACTTTGTTTGTAGGCTTCTATCGCACTCGGTCTTACCGTGTTTGATTCACAAGGTTTCTCGTACTAACAATAGCTGTTTTTGGATCCCTGTTATTCAAGTCATACCCAGCTTCAACCTTCTATGCTCAATTATGGTTAAGACAACTTGATGATTCAATTTCTCTAAAGAGTCACTTCATTTGTTAAGTTTTTACATAGATATTTCTAATACTGACTATTTTTATTCATTACTTTTTTTGGATGTCAGTTAATTTGTTTCGATTCAGAAAGAGACATTGGTGGCATATATTGATATCTTTGGGCAGGTTTGTTTGGAAACCATGATTCCTCATCTTCATAAACAAACCAACAATTATATCTAAATAAATATGCTATTATGTTTTTCTTAAATGATCTTTAATTATTTTGTTTTGTGATAAATTTTTATGTTAAGATAGGCATGTATTTCTAGAAATAAGAACACAATCAGATTTATTTAGATTTAATATTTTGCATACTATTTTAATTATGTTAGGAAAAAAAATATAAAGAATAAAGCTACAATCCTTCAAAAAAATAACCCTTCAATACTAGTGGAAAGAAATTAAGGTTACTACTAGAAATAATATAAAAAAACCCTACTATAAATGCTTGTGCAAAACCCATTAAAATTATAAAATAAAAGTACTATTAATTAGACCAAAAAAATGGAACTCATAGTTATTGATTTCATTAAGTTACTAAAAATAAGTACAAAATATTGCTATAACAGAAACAAACTCCATATAAGATATTGTGCGAAAATAGTATTTACGGATGAAAAAATTTTCTTATATATAAATAATGCTTGAATATTTTATATATAAACAATCTTTTGTAACACTTTCTAGAAACACCTCTATTAGTAGATATCTATTTAATTAAAGCATGATGGCTTTTGTAGAATAGGTTTTATAAACCAATTTAGTCTTAACAAGAAGGCTGGAAACGTCTTAATTTGTAGATATCAATTAGAGTATCTTACACATAAATATTTGTAATGACTCTATACTCACAAGTAGAAAAATTTATTTTAAAAGTACCATCAAACCAATACTATGCTTAAATCGTTTGTAGCAACAGTAATAAATATATAGTTTTAAAAAGAAAAAGACAAAAAAATTTCACCAACATGAGGATATGTTTTATTTATCTAGGATGAAGACATAAGTATTATAACACAAACAACTACAACAACAAACATTGTTTACAAACAAGTAAAAATATAAAGGATTAGTTACATTTTAACGCTTTCCTATTACACCACAAAAAAAAAAAATGTTTTTTTAGAAAATTTTGTTTTTAAGACAAAATCCTCTCTTCTAATTACTGACCCTCTTTCCATAGGTGCCCTATAAAACCGAGTCATTTATAATGTTAATTCCTTTTTCGCAATCTCTCACTAGCAATAATAAAACTCAAAAACGTGATAAAACTCAAAAATAAGACTATAACTGTTTGAGATTAGAGCAGATAGGAGAAAAAAATTGTTAGAGAGGTCAATTATCTGTTTTGCTGTTTTGTGAAAGAACGATGAAAGTTAAAATCTTTGATTCAGCTTGGGAGAAATCTTTTCCCAACTTTCATTTTTATTACTTCCTCTTTTGAACATCTGAATATTTTCTTCACCTTGTTGCATAACTCACTGCATTTATATAGCCCCCAAAATGAAATATCTTTTTATTTCTTTATTTTAACTAATTTTCAAATTACTAGAAAGATAGAGGAAACTTATTGCCATGGATCATCTCCAACAAGCATTATATATCCTTCATTGTCCAAGAAAATATTTCTCATTGATTGCAGTATTCTAACTCTCTTTTGATATCAAAGACATTCTATAGTTCTTGTCTTTGCTGAGTGTATCCGTGAAAAATGGTAAAATCCACAGCTCTCCCTATGGCTACACCTTGCATTTAACCTATTTAATAATATAAAAAGACATATGAGCTGAGTATAACAATAAAAACTTTACGTAATTTCTTATTAAAAGCATATTTGATGTGTTAAAATATTAAGAACATAAATTTAGATTTTAATATAACAACGATTATTTTTGAATATAATGCAATTTCACATGCACTAGTTTCACATAATAAAGAAGGGTCAAATGTAAACAGTAAAAGATAGATAATTTTATGCTTACATTGGTATGACTTCTAGTAGAATTGAATTGCTTGCTTTAGACCTCTTTTGGTGATGTCGGAGTTTGGGTATGGTCAAGCAATCTATCTTGAGAGAGTTTGAAAATATCAATTTTTTTGTATGATTCAATTGGCCCCATTGAATCGTTGGTCTATGAGGGTTTAGTCAGATTGACTCCAAAAAATATGCAACTAGTGGTTGCATCAGTGGTCATATATTCATTTCTTGGTTGAACCTTTTGGCCGTTGTTATTGTTCGGTTCGGTTATGGTTGGGGATGAAGAAAATTTACTTATATTATTCGTCTTACTTAAAAAAAAAATTTACTTGTAGTCTTCGACTAATAAGCTACTCATCCCCAATCATAATAAAACCAACTATGATAACGACCAAATTGTTCAACCAATAAAAGAATATATAGCCACTGATGCAACCACCAGGTGCATATTGTTTGGAGTCAATCTAACCAAACCCTCTAAGACCAAAGATCCAATCGGATCATTTTAATCATAAAAAAATATGAGATTTTCAAACTCTCTCAAGATAAAGTTGCTTGACCATACCCAAACTCTCATATCACCAAAAAAGATCCAAATCAAGCAATTCAATTCTAATAGAATGTGTACCAAGGTAAGCATAAAATCATCAATTATATTACTATTTACCTATGACCCTTTTTATTGTGTGAAACTAGTGCATTTGAACATGCATTCCGTTCCAAAATTATATTAGATATAACAAAATCTAAATTTATGTATATATTATGATCTTTAATATTTTAACACATCAAATATACGTTTTTATAAGAAATTTTCATAAAGTTTTTACGGTTTTACTCAGCTCATATGATCTTTATGTGGTATTATTAAACAAGTTCAAATGCAAGGTGTGGCCATAGACAGAATTATAGATTTAACTGTTTTCACGGAGACAGTCGGTTAAGACAAGAACTAGAGAACCTCTTTGATATAAAAAGCGAGTTATAAGACAACAATCGAGGGAAAATACTCTTCATGGACAATGAAGGATATATAATGCTTGTTGGAGACAATCCATGACTATAAGTTTCTTCAATCTCTCTAGTAATTAAAATATTAGTTCAAATTAAAAATATATATATATATCATTTCGGTAGTAATATACAATGCAGTGAGTTATGCATCACGGTAAAGAAACTGCTTATATGTTCAAAAATGAAGTATTAAAAACAAAGTTCGGAAAGAGTTTCTACCTAGCAGAATCGAACATTTTAACATTCACTACTGCACCACTAAACTGAAAAATAATAATGAACCTCTCTAACTAATTTTTATTTTCTCCTTTTTGGTCTAATCTCAAATAGTTAAAGTCTTATTTTTGATTTTTTTCATGTTTTCGGAGTTTTGTTATATCAAGTGAGAGAAGTATTTAAAATTTCATAAACTTCTCGGTTTTATAAAGCACTTATGGAAAGAGAGTCAACAATTAGAAGAGATGGCTTTGTTTTTAAAATTTGAAAAAGACAAAATATTTTGTATGTGTGTAACAGGATAAGCGTTAAAATGTAACTAATGTCTTTTATCTCTTTATATGTTTATCGACAATGTTTGTTGTTGTTGTTTGTTTTATAATATGTATGTCTTTATCCTAGATTAATAAAAGACATCATCAGTTTGTTCTAATACTGTGTTTTCTTCTTTATCATATTGTATACTTATTAGTGTTGCTACTAACGATTTAAGCATAAAATTTGTTTGATGGTACTTGATTATCGAAGGTTTACCAATTAACCTATCGTACGTCTAGCGCTTTAGGGTCAATTAACAAAGAAACAAGAGTAGAGCACACTAGGAATGCAAGTCACTGATTCAATCTAAGCAATAAAAGGGTTTTTGGGTATTCAACGAAATTCAGATGTAAAACAAAGCTGGAAATAAAGATAAAGAAATGGTTTTGAAATCAAATAAATAAAAATGAACTCTCGGGATGAAGGTGCTCGGGATGAAGGTGTTTTACTTGGGTGATCGCGTACTAACTAATGGATCGTAATCTACTTAAATAAGCTAATCATTTCTATGACACTAATCTCTTCTTTAATCACCTAATCATCAATAAGTTCCGTTAGCGATCAAGTAATCAAAGAGCATTAACTAGAAGCCTAAATAATCACTAAACAGCCTGATAATATATATTTGCATAGGCTAGGAATGTAAAGCACTGATATTTTGGATCAAATTTTTTATCAAATACCTTGTGGGCGCTAAAATGCCTTAGATATAAGTCAACATAATCAATGTTAATCTAGCATTAATATCACCTTTCAATTGTTACAAACGTAAGATCCACTAATAAACTCATAATCACCCTAGATCTACCATTCCCAAGTCCAAGAGTTCTAAAAAGACTACTCACTCATATCTATGAAAAAACAAAGCAATGAGGTAGATTTTTGCATAATCATTATTAGATGAGAATAGATGAAGGATTTAAGGATTCAAAGATATTTGAGAGAATAAAACATCCAAAATCATACAATGATCTTAAGAAATATCCAAAAGAGGCAAAGGAAATCTTATAAAAAAAGCATAACCCTTTGCATTAGGGTAAAATCTATTTGTAGGAAGCATTAAAACTAACCGGGTCAACCCACATAAATTTGCTCCCAGCGGCGTCATCAGCCTGGTGTGGTCAACATCCCGGTGCAAACATAAACTCCATCAAAACTCAATGTATAAGGACTTTTCTAATAAATGTTTATACTGCTTAATATAGAGTCACTCAACAATACTTTTCAAAAATAAATAACTTTTATTTTCATATAGAAGTACTATACGAAAACATGATGTTGGTACCGTATCCCGAACTGAGTATCCAGAAGGAGAAGCAGAAGACATGTGGCTACCATCTATCCAAACCTGTTCGGGGAAGTATTAAGTGAGAACCAGAAGCGAAGACATGGTCCGGGGAAGGAAGTCCCTCGGACCGAGGAGCAAAGAGTCAGAGGAAATGGATTTTGGGAAGAGAAGGCCCAAAGGAACTCCAAGAAGAAACTCAAATATGAACGTCACAATCGTGAATACAAGAATCAAAACGAACACATTAATGGAGAATCATTATGAGTGTCGGATCCAGTATCCACACATGCTAATTCCCACATACCATCTTCTGACCAAACAAAGTGGTCAAAATAGTTGGTCAGATCGCCATAAGGAATAAGGATTATAACTAGTTAAACATTTACATATTTAGAAAAATGGTTAGAGGAAACTGAAGAAAATTATAATTTAATTTGAAATTAAATATTAAGATTTTCACGCACTGTTGCATTAAATGCTATGATTGTTTCATTTATGAAAACCCGTGATTGTCTTATGTGCATTATGGAAGGCCCAGACCCAGAGAAACTAAGTAGCTTCTTTACAAGGTAATTAAGACCTCGAACCAAAAGCTAAGGAAACTAAGACTTAGACTTCATCGAGATATAGTTGAAGTGAGTCTCAATTCAAGTGATGTTCCAAAAGCACCACGACTCAGACATCAACTTTCCAAAGCAGACACTCTTTCCGAGACAGAAGAATTAGGACCCAGAAGACCTGAGACGGTCTAGAACACGACCTATACTCAGACCTGGGAATCGAAAGAGGACCTTAAAATACGTAAGTTTCTTGAAGATGTAGCTCCTTAACTGAAAATTGTAATGGTATGGGGTAGGGTAAGGAAACCCTACGACCGTAAAGGAAAGTAAACCCGTTCTAGAAATGGAAATTTAGTTGAAAAAAGAAAATAATCTTAAAGGAAAAAAGTTTATCGGAGTGAGATAGAGAAGAAAACAAATGAGAAAGAAGTGTTGTAACGCCCGTGTTCCGAAAAATGGAAACTTCGGAAATAATAATCGGGATTCATGCGTATATTTTTTCCGGGAAAATATTTCCGGGAATTTCTGGAGTAATTAGGAAGTTACACGCATTTTTCCCGTAAGGGGGTGTTCGGAGTCGATTTAGGAGTTTGGGGTCAATTTGGGAATTTTCGAGAATTCAGAGACCCAAATCCTAAATTAACACCCGTGTTCCGGAAAAAGAGAAATTTAGGAATTTACATCCGAGATTTATGGAAAGATCTTTGGAAAGTATTTCCGGGAAATTTTCGGAGTATTTTGGATGTTGCGCCGCATTTTTCCCCGTAGGGGTGTGCGGGATCGATTGAGAAGTTTAGGGCCATTTTGTGAACTTTTGGAAAGTTCAGGGACCAAACTTCAATTGTTTTTAAACTGAATTAAATCAGTTGTGCAATCAATTCCACCATTTCTCTTCCACCGCAACCTCCCCTCCTTTTTCCATCACCTTTTCTCCATTTTCCACCCCTAGCCTCTTAGAGTTCCCCACACCTTTTGACAAATCAGTCCACCTTTTCTTCCCTAGAGTCAGCTGCACCTTCTCTCATTCTCCTTGCCGACACTTCAGCTGCAACAAGAGAAAAAGAAAAGTTAAGAAAGGAGAGAGTTAGAGAGAAGGAGAGAAGGAGGAGGAAAAGTGGTGTGGAGAGCAAAGAAGTGGAGTGGGCTGAGTTGTGTGTGGTGTGGAGATCAAGTGAGGCGGAGACTTGTGAGTCTTGTGGCTGTGTGTGAGGGCGTGGTGAGCTAGAGCCAAAGAAGGCGAGTTTTTTGGCTGAGTGTGTGCTGTGGTGGTATGCAAGAGAGGAGTAAGTTGGAGAGCTGTTTCGTGGGTGAGAAGGGAAAAGGAGTTTGACCTAGCAAATCGTTTGCAAAGGTAGCGAATTTTTGTGGAGTTGTAGTTAAGTCTCTTATCTAGATGTACCTTTTTGCGGAATTGGATTTGAGTTAATATTCTGAAAGTTATTCACGTTTCCGTGAGGCGCTCTGTTTCAGATGCGAAACGGACCAACGTGGATTCAAAGGGCAATCGCGAGTTCGTCTACCGTTGGATCATCTTGAAACTTTGTAGTTAGCTTCAGGACATTTGGGGGTTGAGTTTCAACGGTGGGATTGAGCTTTCAACGGTTAGTTGTTGATTTATTCATGTTTTGTTTCGAGGCGCGTAAGTGGTGAAGGTGATCGGGTTGGTCGATCGGGTGTAGATCGATCGATCTGGTCCAGATCGATCGATCTGGCCAGGATCGATCGATCTAGCCTTGTTTGGTCGATCTGAGATGTTTACGCAAGTTGGGATCGATCGATCTAAGCCTAGATCGATCGATCTGGTGTTTTTCGTGTTCGTTTCTTGTGTTTTGAGTGTCGTTTTGGTTTATTTGTTAGGCACGCGTTTGGGGATTGAAGTGTTTTGATTCCGGGAAGTTTTTGGGAATTTCCGTGCGTGGCTAAAGGTGAGTGCAGGACCGTAAGCTTATCTAAGCGATTGAGTTATTTGATGTGTTTGCATGATTGTAGGTCGTATGATCTCTGGTGGATCTAGATCGAGTGTTTCTTGAGATGGTTGATTTGTTTGCGGTATTTTCATGTTTAATATGCTAAATAATTTTAATCGTTTGTGTGTATAGCTTGTAGACGGGAGGATTGCCTCACTAAGTATTTGTTGAAATACTTATGCATCTCTTTTGTTTGATGCAGGAAAAGAAAAGTTGTGACTGTGGAATCATGGCGAAGAAGAGGGGATGATCTAAACTCGTTGTTTGTTTAAGAGTCTTCCGCTATAAAAAGAGTTGTGTTGTTTAGTATTTTTGGATAGATGATCTAACGATCTCGAGTCCGGTTTCTCGTTATCGAGAACCGTTGTAGACAACAGAAATTGTCTATGAAAGCCAAGGTGGCTATACAGACCAACTTCGACTCTCAACTCAAGTCGTCGTATTCTGGAAAGATCGTTCGATTTAATATCCTTTCGCTGGTTTTATTTTGGGAAGTTAATTATTATTTGAGAGAATAATAATTAATTGTTTTATTGTTGGAATGAGTAAATATTATTCATGATTAGTTTAATAATATTTGTTTGGGGTGATAATTAATATTTATGGCAATATTAATTATTTTGCTTGTGGAGTTAAATAATTTAATGCAAGGATAGTTGCATTGTTATTTGCTTTGGGAAGTTAATTATTATTTATGGGAATAATAATTAATTGTTTTGCGAAAAAAAAAAAATGAGTGCGGTCGTTTCAATTTGGTATCAGAGCAATTACGGCTCTAGGACGGGTTAGGAAAAATTAAATTGGATTTAATTTAATTTTTGGTACGGTGATGCATGGGCAAACCGTTAGTGAATTGATTATGTGAGTTAGTCAATTATTTGAGTATGGAGTTCTAGATCATCCTCTTCGAGCCTTTAAAGAGATTCCACGGTAAGTTGTTTTGTGTTGCTTGTTGTGTGGTTTTGTGTGGAATAGTCTTTTGGGGCCGAGGTTTTAATCTCATAATATGTTATGTGATTTAACCTGTGGTGTCCGGTTGGGTCGGGTTAATCCGTGAAGCGGATTAAAGTAATTCAGTTGAGGAATTGCTGTTTTTAAGTTAACTCAAGACCATGGAATTGGTTGAGTTAGGAGATTAACCATTATTTAATTTTGGAAATTAAATATGGATTAATCTTTGCTTGGTTCATCTGAACCGTGGAAGTTTGCGTCCGTCGTTTAGCCGGCTTCTGTGGTTGTTTGGTTTGATCGAGGAATCGACCATTCGACTAAGATGGGTAAAAGAGGTAGAGGTCGCGGTCGTGGTACCGTTAGGGTTAGGGGGTCGCGTTCAGAGGGACGCGAGGGCTTCGGTGGTTGCGGAGAGTGTGACACAAGTGTTACGGACGAGCGGGTCGGGAACTTGCATACGGATCAGTTTGGGATGGAGAGTGTGGCCGGTGTTGGTACCGGTGTTGCTGGAGGTTCAGCGGGTGCTGCGGGTGTGGCAGCAGGTGTAGCTCCGGCCCAAGAGGATCGTATTGCGAATTTCTTGATCTTGCTGTTGGAGCGGTTACCGGAGAGGGTACCAGTTCAGGCTCCAGTTGTACCACTGGTAGCTAAGGTGCAGCCAAGGGTTGCGGTTGCGGAAGAGCCCCCAGCATATCTTAAGATGTTGGAACCCGAGTGGTGGTCGTTGTTAGAGCGGAATTTCCGTTCGTTTAGGTGTCCAGAAGGATATCAAGTGGATCTCGCAGTCTACTTTCTGGAGGGTGACGCACATCTCTGGTGGAGAGGTGTTGCGGCCCGGAGGGTCCAAGCAGAGATGTCTTGGAAGGATTTTGTGTCGGAGTTTAACTCCAAATATTTTTCCCCCAAGAGGCATTGGACCGGTTGGAGAGACGGTTTCTTGGGTTAACTCAAGGGAACCGGTCGGTTCGTGAGTTTGAGTCGGAGTTTAACCGTCTTAGGGTGTATGGCAGTCATATCCTGGATAATGAGCAGGCCAAGTGAGGCCGAGAGAGTTCTGGAGAAGTTCTAGAAGAGTGAACCATAAGTGGTTTGGTCCGGGGCTGAAGTTTCCAAAAATGGATAGTTTCCTAGAACGGAAAGTTTCCAAAAATGGATAGTTCCTAGAATGGAAAGTTGCCGAGTGTTGTGGGTTAGGGTTCTTAGCATATGGAAGTTGTGTAGGGACCTTAATCGTGGGAGGAATTGAATCTCACGTTTTGTTTGATTTTGGAGCATCGCATTGTTTCGTTACTCCAGAATTGGCAGAGAGGTGTGGTATCCGGGGTAATCCGGGAGAGCATTGGGGTTGGTTAAGGTCGCTGGAGGGAAGTTTTTGAGTAGTCTTGGACGGGTTAAGAATGTGGATGTTCAGGTGGCCGAGGAGTCTATGCCAGCAGATTTGATCATCTGCTCCGTGGAGCTGTATGATGTCATCTTGGGTATGGATTGGCTGGGAAAGTTCAGAGCGCATCTGGATTGCCACCGGGGACGTGTTGTGTTCGAAAGAGAAAAAGGGAGGTTGGTTTATCAGGGAGTGAGACCAACACTCGGAAGTCTCGTGATCTCGGCAATGCAAGCTGAGAAAATGATCGAGCGAGGTTGTGAAGCTTATCTGGCGACTATAAATACCCCAGAGACTGCTGGAGAAGTTGTGGTTCGGGACATTCCTGTTGTTCGGGAGTTCGAGGATGTTTTTCAGTCGTTGCAAGGATTACCACCGTCTCGGTCTGATCCTTTCACGATTGACCTGGAACCCGGAACAACGCCAATATCTAAGGCACCGTATAGGATGGCTCCAGCAGAGATGACAGAACTGAAGAAGCAGCTGGAGGAGTTGTTGAGTGAGGGTTTTATCAGGCCGAGCAGTTCACCGTGGGGAGCGCCGGTGCTGTTCGTAAAGAAAAAGGATGGTAGTTTCCGGTTGTGTATCGATTACCGGGGACTTAACCGAGTCACTGTGAAGAACAAGTATCCTCTTCCGCGGATTGATGAGTTGTTGGATCAGTTGAGAGGGGCTACTTGGTTCTCCAAGATAGACCTGGCTTCTGGATACCATCAGATTCGGATTGATGAGGAGGATATCCGGAAGATAGCTTTCATGTCGAGGTATGGGCATTATGAGTTTGTGGTGATGCCTTTTGGGTTGACGAATGCACCAGTCGCTTTCATGAGATTGATGAATGGAGTGTCCAGGAGTATCTGGATGAATCCGTGATCATCTTTATAGATGATATATTGGTGTATTCGAAGAGTCCTGAAGAGCATGGGGTCCATTTGAGAAATGTTTTGGAGAAGTTGCGAGAGCATAAGTTGTTTGCTAAGTTGAGTCCGAGGTATGTGGGACCGTTCAGGATTGTTGAGCGGGTTGGAACGGTTGCGTATCGGTTGGAGTTACCGGAGGTTATAAGCACTTCACAAGGTCTTCCATGTGTCGATGCTGAAGAAATGCTTACGTAAGGATGATGAGGTATTGGAAGAGATTCCGACAGATCTTCAGCCTAATATGACCGTTGAGGCGAGACCTTTGAGGATTCTCGAGAGGAGGGTCAAAGAGCTTCGTCGGAAGAAGATTCCAATGATGAGGGTGTTATGGGATTGTGACGGTGTGCAGGAGGAGACTTGGGAACCAGAGGCAAGGATGGAAACAAGATTTAAAAAGTGGTTCGAGAAGCAAGCTGAGGCTTGAGTTTCCATCGATGGTTTCTAACTTCACATTTTGAGTTGTATGTCGTGTTGTATACGATGAATATTATGTGAATTGAATAAGAGGAGTAATCTTATGAGTTTATGACTTGTGATGTCATGTGAGTAAAGAAGAGGTTATTAGAGTTTAAACTGGAAGTATTCTTCGAACAAGGTTAAATGGAGTACCCTGAGTAAGTGGTTATACCTTAAGATAACATGTGTAGTGGTTATAGGATAGGTTGATATTCCAGGATGGGAATATGGTTGGTGAGTGTCACAATGTGATGAGGTGTGTGGACTCTGTGAGATAGATTCGCTCGGACATGCTTATAGACGTTAGACTAGCTTGCTCCAAGGACTGGTGGGTCCTGTACGATTCATGGGAGATGGATTTCTCCAGAGGCGGGGATGAGGATTTCCCCAGATACCAGAGCTCGAAGGACTTGTGAGTCCTGAGAGTGGGAGTGGTATGAGTGTGATACCCATAGCTTGAAGGTCTTTGTGACCTGAGAGTGCGAGTGGTATGGTTGTTATACCCAGAGCTCGAAGGGCTGACGAGTCCTGAGAGTGGGAGTGGTATAGGTGGGATGCCGATGGCTTGCAGGACTTTGTGGCCTGTAAGTGAGAGTGGCATGAGGTACCCAGAGCCCAGAGTGCATTGCACAGAGGGTGGGAGTGATACGAGTATGAGTTGGGAGCAGTGTATGTCTATAACGTGAGTATAAGCATAGCGGCTGAATAGAGATCTCGGGAGTGGTTGGGTTACGACTTGGGAATAGAGTCGTGTTTCTAGTTAAACTTGTTAAGGGAAAATGAGATAAGTGGTTTGATCGGATGGCTCATTAGCAGTTCTATGCGGTAGATCCGATTCTCGAACGTATGGTACTTGTTTGTTTTATTACGTTCGTCATAAGGAATCGCTAAAAAGAATGGCTAAGTATTAAAAGCTGTCTTATCTAACTCTTGTCTAAAGTTCTCTGAAGCAAGTTGACGCTAGATGGTTTACGGGGTTGTTGGATAGGTAGAGTTGTATGGTCGGGTTGACCATGAGAGGGTAGGGATCGTTGCAACGATGTGTGGTCGAGTTCATTGGGGATGAACTGTGCCGTAGATTCGAGGACGAATCTATGTTAGTGGGGGAGAATTGTAACGCCCGTGTTCCGAAAAATGGAAACTTCAGAAATAATAATCGGGATTCATGCGTAGATTTTTTCCGGGAAAATATTTCCGGGAATTTCTGGAGTAATTAGGAAGTTACACGCATTTTTCCCGTAAGGGGGTGTTCGGAGTCGATTTAGGAGTTTGGGGTCAACTTGGGAATTTTCGGGAATTCAGAGACCCAAATCCTAAATTAACACCCGTGTTCCGGAAAAAGAGAAATTTTGGAATTTACATCCGAGATTTATGGAAAGATCTTTGGAAAGTATTTCCGGGAAATTTTCGGAGTATTTTGGATGTTGCGCCGCATTTTTCCCCGTAGGGGTGTGCGGGATCGATTGAGAAGTTTAGGGCCATTTTGTGAACTTTTGGAAAGTTCAGGGACCAAACTTCAATTGTTTTTAAACTGAATTAAATCAGTTGTGCAATCAATTCCACCATTTCTCTTCCACCGCAACCTCCCCTCCTTTTTCCATCACCTTTTCTCTATTTTCCACCCCTAGCCTCTTAGAGTTCCCCACACCTTTTGACAAATCAGTCCACCTTTTCTTCCCTAGAGTCAGCTGCACCTTCTCTCATTCTCCTTGCCGACACTTCAGCTGCAACAAGAGAAAAAGAAAAGTTAAGAAAGGAGAGAGTTAGAGAGAAGGAGAGAAGGAGGAGGAAAAGTGGTGTGGAGAGCAAAGAAGTGGAGTGGGCTGAGTTGTGTGTGGTGTGGAGATCAAGTGAGGCGGAGACTTGTGAGTCTTGTGGCTGTGTGTGAGGGCGTGGTGAGCTAGAGCCAAAGAAGGCGAGTTTGTTGGCTGAGTGTGTGCTGTGGTGGTATGCAAGAGAGGAGTAAGTTGGAGAGCTGTTTCGTGGGTGAGAAGGGAAAAGGAGTTTCACCTAGCAAATCGTTTGCAAAGGTAGCGAATTTTTGTGGAGTTGTAGTTAAGTCTCTTATCTAGATGTACCTTTTTGCGGAATTGGATTTGAGTTAATATTCTGAAAGTTATTCACGTTTCCGTGAGGCGCTCTGTTTCAGACGCGAAACGGACCAACGTGGATTCAAAGGGCAATCGCGAGTTCGTCTACCGTTGGATCATCTTGAAACTTTGTAGTTAGCGTCAGGACATTTGGGGGTTGAGTTTCAACGGTGGGATTGAGCTTTCAACGGTTAGTTGTTGATTTATTCATGTTTTGTTTCGAGGCGCGTAAGTGGTGAAGGTGATCGGGTTGGTCGATCGGGTGTAGATCGATCGATCTGGTCCAGATCGATCGATCTGGCCAGGATCGATCGATCTAGCCTTGTTTGGTCGATCTGAGATGTTCACGCAAGTTGGGATCGATCGATCTAAGCCTAGATCGATCGATCTGGTGTTTTTCGTGTTCGTTTCTTGTGTTTTGAGTGTCGTTTTGGTTTATTTGTTAGGCACGCGTTTGGGGATTGAAGTGTTTTCATTCCGGGAAGTTTTTGGGAATTTCCGTGCGTGGCTAAAGGTGAGTGCAAGACCGTAAGCTTATCTAAGCGATTGAGTTATTTGATGTGTTTGCATGATTGTAGGTCGTATGATCTCTGGTGGATCTAGATCGAGTGTTTCTTGAGATGGTTGATTTGTTTGCGGTATTTTCATGTTTAATATGCTAAATAATTTTAATCGTTTGTGTGTATAGCTTGTAGACGGGAGGATTGCCTCACTAAGTATTTGTTGAAATACTTATGCATCTCTTTTGTTTGATGCAGGAAAAGAAAAGTTGTGACTGTGGAATCATGGCGAAGAAGAGGGGATGATCTAAACTCGTTGTTTGTTTAAGAGTCTTCCGCTATAAAAAGAGTTGTGTTGTTTAGTATTTTTGGATAGATGATCTAACGATCTCGAGTCCGGTTTCTCGTTATCGAGAACCGTTGTAGACAACAGAAATTGTCTATGAAAGCCAAGGTGGCTATACAGACCAACTTCGACTCTCAACTCAAGTCGTCGTATTCTGGAAAGATCGTTCGATTTAATATCCTTTCGCTGGTTTTATTTTGGGAAGTTAATTATTATTTGAGAGAATAATAATTAATTGTTTTATTGTTGGAATGAGTAAATATTATTCATGATTAGTTTAATAATATTTGTTTGGGGTGATAATTAATATTTATGGCAATATTAATTATTTTGCTTGTGGAGTTAAATAATTTAATGCAAGGATAGTTGCATTGTTATTTGCTTTGGGAAGTTAATTATTATTTATGGGAATAATAATTAATTATTTTGCGAAAAAAAAAAATGAGTGCGGTCGTTTCAAGTGTCTTCTAGGAAGAGGTCATTTCCAGGAGCGAGAAGTGTTGGAAAAGGTGGGTGACTTCCCAGAAGTGGAGCCTCAGAGCATACCACGACATAACACCATAAACTTCATCGAGATATAGTTGAAGTGAGTCTCAATTCAAGTGATGTTCTAAAAGCAGCACGACTAAGATATCAACTTTCCAAAGCTGACACGGTTTCTTAGACTGAAGAATTGGGACCCCGAAGAGCTGAGGCGATCCAGAACACGACCTATACTCAGACCTGAGAATCGGAAGAGAACCTTAAGATACGAAAGTTTCTGGAAGATGTAGCTCATTAGCTGAAAATTGTAGTGGTCTGGGGTAGGGTAAGGAAACCCTAAGACCGTAAAGGAAAGTAAACCCGTTCTAGAAATGGAAATTTAGTTGAAAAAGAAAATAATCTTAAAGGAGAAAATTTTATCGGAGTGAGATAGAGAAGAAAACAAACAAGAAAGGAGAGTCTTCTGGGAAGAGGTCATTTCCAGGAGCGATAAGTGTTTTGGAAAGGTGGGTGACTTCCCAGAAGTGCAGCCGTAGAGCATACCACGACATAACACCATGACTAAACCATAGAACAGATCCCTCTAGGGATGGGTAATAAAGGTATGACAACTTGCCTTATGAGGGAAGGCACCCTAAAAAGGCAGGTCACCAGAAACAGAAAATTTTCAAAAATTGATGGAAGGAGGTTACTGGAAACCTTCAAGAGTAGGGAATTTAGAAATGGAAGCAGTTATAGTGGTCCCGAAAATTAGTTATTGTGTCCAAAATTGGAGACATAAAATTCTTGTCACATATTTGTGACATTTTATATAGTATATTGTGATATAATTTTGTTGGAGATATTTTAGAAATAGAATTAACAAGAAAAGAAAAATTGTTGGAAATAGATTACTCTTAACTATATTTTCTCTCCCGGAGAAGCTATATTTTGTCAAAAAAACAGATAATCTTTTAATTAATTTTTTTTTTTTTGGCCACCCCTTCCATATCTTCTCGTCCAAGATCTCTTGGAACTGCTTCTTCTACGCATAAAATCTCAATCATGATTTTTAATCCATAAAATATCAATTCTTTCCAGAAATCAGGTATTTTTTCATCCTAATTCCATGTTTTGCTTAAGTTTCCTTTTAATTTTATATATTCGATTTCATTTCATGGTTGTGTTTTCCGAAGAAATTAAAGCATGACTCTGAGAAAATTATCCCATGTTCTCTCTACTCTGTGACTAAAATTATTTATGTTCTTCTTATGTATATCGACCAAGATATAAGGTTGTTTGATTTTTTCGTACTTCTTAGTCCCTGGTTAATCGAACTTTCATATCATATCATCCTTGGTTAGTTTTTTTTTTTTTTTGAATATAAAGAAGAATACGTAATGTGGATACAGCCGAGCTTGTGAAGACGTCATCTTTCACAATTTTATGTGATCATCCAACAAATTGACGGAGAAGCCATCAACAGAAGCTATGGTTATTCGTTGTGCACCCAACTGAAGCTATTGTTTGGCTGGAGTTCCGTGAGACCTATAGGAAACGCAAAAACATGCATAGTGTATGTATAGAAATAAATCTCTCCGTTTTAATATTTTTGCAATCACTCTATTAGATATTTTACGTTTTTATTAAGATAGAGATCAGGTCCCAAATTTAGTTTATTTTATAACTTCAAAGAATCATTTCAGGAGAATTTAGTAAAAACGGTGACAAACATGAGACTACTAAATTAATAGATACTTCAAAAATATTTGTGACAGATTTTTAAGGGTGAGATGTGACGCAGTTGAGACAATAAAATAGTCACAATTTAACATAGATATATAACAATTACGATATTGTTTGCGACAATTTAAGACTATAATTCAAACGTAATTAGTCATTATTTATAACGATTAGTGACTATATTTATGTCATAATGGGCAACGAAATTAATACTTTATGATAGACGTCACACACAAAACATGACGAATTTGTGACTGTGTTTTTGGTCGATAATTATGACACTTTTGTTACTCTTATATAAATATATTTATCATCACTAATTGTCACAAAATAGATACTATACATAACTGTATCTATGTTGAGACGTTTTTGTTACTACATTTTTTTTGTGATCACTGTACTGCAAGCGTTAAATATTATCACAAATTCGTCACAATAATTGAAGTCTGAATCAACGGAAATATTTGACGTAGTATTTTAAGATTTTAAATTGCAGTTCCAATGGAACCTCATGTGAGAATTCGAGATTGGAGTGGGAGAAGAAGTAGAAGTTTGAGTAGAATACAAGAGCGTCCACTTGTAGAAAAGTAGCACCTAGAGTTTGATCAAGGCAATGGTCAGGCCTGAATCAGGAGCACATGATCACTGGAACGGAAACCATGACCCACATATACAACAGTGATGATTTGTGGTGAGGCCCAAGGAGTTGATGATCTGATGAAAATTGGAGATTCAAATGGAAATCAACTAATCACAGGTCGATGATCTAATGAAATTGGAGACTCCAAAAGCATTCAATTAGTTGTTTCTTCCAAAGGAGCGATTCGTCTAAACTGAGGAATGAAGCAAACCGAGATGATAAAAGTCAGAAAACGGATTACTACTTTCAGAAATTTCCTAAAGGAGAGAGAGACTAGACGTTTCTATAAAAAATTTGTGAATTAAAACACCTAAACCCAAAAGCCCATGAAGCAAATGAAGCCCAAACCTACTCTTAACTAATTAAAAGCTATATATAAAGGGAACCATAGATTTAATCCCTCATTAGCCACCCCTTAATCTAAACCCTAGAGACAGCAGCTGACTTGATCTATACCAACCCAGTAACCACCCCTTAATTGAAATCCTATAGAGTAAGAAGAAGAAGAAGAAGAAGAAGAAGAAGAAGAAGAAGAAGAAGAATATCACCGATTTAACCAGTTTTGTTAGCAAGGAAAAAAGGAGGAGGAAACAGATCCCTTTTCATCTCATACTCTCAGGAGAGATTAGATCTGTCAAACGGGTAAGACCCGCGTCTGCCTGGGGATAAATCCCAAGTTGTTCTATTTCTCTATGAAGTTGATTCTATTTGATGGATTAAGCTGGTTTCTGATTATACTTCTGTTTGTTGATTGCAAGATTCTATTATTAAGCTCTAAGTTTTTACTGTTTTAGAGTATTCTTAGCTCATTAAGTGTTTAGTTATTTGGTCGATTTGAAGTTCAAAAGCATGGTTTAATGTTTATACTAGTGAATCGTAATCTTAAATTAGCTATTTCTCTATGCAGTTAATTCTATCTGATGTATTTCACTTTGTTTGTAGGCTTCTATCGCACTCGGTCTTACCGTGTTTGATTCACAAGGTTTCTCGTACTAACAATAGCTGTTTTTGGATCCATGTTATTCAAGTCATAGCCAGCTTCAACCTTCTATGCTCAATTATGGTTAAGATAACTTGATGATTAAATTTCTCTAAAGAGTCACTTCATTTGTTAAGTTTCTAAATAGATATTTCCTATACTGACTGTTTTTATTCATTACTTTTTTCAGATGTCAGTTAATTTGCTTCGATTCAGGATGAGACATTGGTGGCAATATTGATATCTTTGGGCAGGTTTGTTTGGAAACCATGATTCCTCATCTTCATAAACAAAGCAACAATTATATCTAAATAAATATGCTATTATTTTTTTCTTAAATAATCTTGAATTATTTTGTTTTGTGATAAATTTTTATGTTAAGATAGGCATGTATTTCTAGATATAAGAACACAATCAGATTTATTTAGATTTAATATTTTGCATACTATTTTAATTATGTTAGGAAAAAAAATATAAAGAATAAAGCTACAATCCTTCAAAAAAATAACCCTTCAATACTAGTGGAAAGAAATTAAGATTACTACTAAATAATATAAAAAAAACCCTACTAGAAATGTTTGTGCAAAACCCATTAAAATTATAAAATAAAAGTACTATTAGTTAGACCAAAAAAATGGAACTTCATAGTTATTGATTTCATTAAGTTACTAAAAATAAGTACAAAATATTGCTATAACAGAAACAAACTCCATATAAAATATTGTGCGAAAATAGTATTTACGGATGAAACAATTTTCTTATATATAAAAAATGCTTGAATATTTCATATATAAACAATCTTTTGTAACACTTTCTAGAAACACCTCTATTAGTAGATATCTATTTAATTAAAGCATGATGGCTTTTGTAGAATAGGTTTTATAAACCAATTTAGTCTTAACAAGAAGGCTGGAAATGTCTTAATTTGTAGATATCAATTAGAGTATCTTACACATAAATATTTGTAATGAATCTATACTCACAAGTAGAAAAATTTATTTTAAAAGTACCATCAAACCAATACTATGCTTAAATCGTTTGTAGCAACAGTAATAAGTATATAGTTTTAAAAAGAAAAAGACAAAAAAATTTCACCAACATGAGGATATGTTTTATTTATCTAGGATGAAGACATAAGTATTATAACACAAACAACTACAACAACAACCATTGTTGATAAACAAGTAAAAATATAAAGGATTAGTTATATTTTAACGCTTTCCTATTACACCACAAAAAAAAACAAAATGTTTTTTAGAAAAAAAATTTTAAAGACAAAATCCTCTCTTCTAATTATTGACCCTCTTTCCATAGGTGCCCTATAAAACCGAGTCATTTATAATGTTAATTCCTTTTTTGCCTTCTCTCACTAGCAATAATAAAACTCAAAAACATGATAAAACTCAAAAATAAGACTATAACTATTTGAGATTAGAGCAGATAGGAGAAAAAAAATTGTTAGAGAGGTCAATTATCTGTTTTGCTGTTTTGTGAAAGAACGATGAAAGTTAAAATCTTTGATTCAGCTTGGGAGAAATATTTTCCCAACTTTCATTTTTATTACTTCCTCTTTTGAACATCTGAATATTTTCTTCACCTTGTTGCAGAACTCACTGCATTTATATAGCCCCCAAAATAAAATATCTTTTTATTTCTTTACTTTAACTAATTTTCAAATTACTAGAAAGATAGAGGAAACTTATTGCCATGGATCATCTCCAACAAGCATTATATATCCTTCATTGTCCAAGAAAATATTTTTCATTGATTGTAGTATTCTAACTCTCTTTTGATATCAAAGACATTCTATAGTTCTTGTCTTAGCTGAGTGTATCCGTGAAAAATGGTAAAATTCACAGCTCTCCCTATGGCTACACCTTGCATTTAACCTATTTAATAATATCAAAAAGACATATGAGCTGAGTATAACCATAAAAACTTTACGCAATTTTCTTATTAAAAGCATATTTGATGTGTTAAAATATTAAGAAAATAAATTTAGATTTTAATATAACAAAGATTATTTTTGAATATAATGCAATTTCACATGCACTAGTTTCACATAATAAAGAAGGGTCAAATGTAAACAGTAATAAGATAGATAATTTTATGCTTACATTGGTATGACTTCTAGTAGAATTGAATTGCTTGCTTTGGACCTCTTTTGGTGATGTCGGAGTTTGGGTATGGTCAAGCAATCTATCTTGAGAGGGTTTGGAAATATCAATTTTTTTTGTATGATTCAATTGGCCCCATTGAATCGTTGGTCTCTGAGGGTTTGGTCAGATTGACTCCAAAAAATATGCAACTAGTGGTTGCACCAGTGGTCATATATTCTTTTCTTGGTTGAACCATTTGGCCGTTGTTATTGTTCGGTTTGGTTATGGTTGGGGATGAAGAAAATTTACTTATATTATTCATCTTAATTAAAAAAAAATTTTACTTGTAGTCTTCGACTAATAAGCTACTCATCCCCAATCATAATCAAACCAAACTATGATAACGACCAAATTGTTCAACCAATAAAAGAATATATAGCCACTGATGCAACCACCAGGTTCATATTGTTTGGAGTCAATCTAACCAAACCCTCTAAGACCAAAGATCCAATCAGATCATTTTAATCATCAAAAAATATGAGATTTTCAGACTCTCTCAAGATAAAGTTGCTTGACCATACCCAAACTCTCATATCACCAAAAAAGATCCAAATCAAGCAATTCAATTATAATAGAATGTATACCAAGGTAAGCATAAAATCATCAATCGTATTACTGTTTACCTATGACCCTTTTCATTGTGTGAAACTAGTGCATTTGAACATGCATTCCGTTCCAAAATTATATTAGATATAACAAAATCTAAATTTATGTATATATTATGATCTTTAATATTTTAACACATCAAATATACGTTTTTATAAGAAATTTGCATAAAGTTTTTATGGTTTTACTCAGCTCATATGATCTTTATGTGGTATTATTAAAAAAGTTCAAATGCAACGTGTGGCCATAGACAAAATTATAGATTTAACTGTTTTCATGGAGACAGTCAGTTAAGACAAGAACTAGAGAACCTCTTTGATAGGAAAAGCGAGTTAGAAGACAACTATCGATGGAAAATACTTTTCATGGACAAATGAAGGATATATAATGCTTGTTGGAGACAGTCCATGACTATTAGTTTCTTCAATCTTTCTAGTAATTGAAATATTAGTTCAAATTAAAATATATATATATTTCATTTTGGTAGTTATATACAATGCAGTGAGTTATGCATCACGGTAAAGAAACTGTTCATATGTTCAAAAATGAAGTATTAAAAACGAAGTTCGGAAAAATTTTCTACCTAGCAGAATTGAACATTTTAACATTCTCTACTGCACCACTAAACTGAAAAAAATAATAATGAACCTCTCTAACTAATTTGTATTTTCTCCTTTTTGGTCTAATCTCAAACAGTTAAAGTCGTATTTTTGACTTTTTCATGTTTTTGAAGTTTTGTTATATCAAGTGAGAGAAGGATTTAAAATTTAATAAACTCCTCGGTTTTATAAAGCACTTATGGAAAGAGAGTCAAGAATTAGAAGAGAGGGCTTTGTCTTTAAAATTTGAAAAAGATAACAAAAAAAAAAACATTTGTTTATTTTGTATGTGTGTAACAGGATAAACGTTAAAATGTAACTAATGTCTTTTATCTCTTTATATGTTTATCGACAATGTTTGTTGTTGTTATTGTTTGTTTTATAATATGTATGTCTTTATCCTAGATTAATAAAAGACATCATCATTTTGTTCTAATACTGTGTCTTCTTCTTTATCATATTGTATACTTATTAGTGTTTCCACTAACGATTTAAGCATAAAAGTTGTTTGATGGTACTTGATTATCGAAGGTTTACCAATTAACCTATCGTACGTCTAGCGCTTTAGGGTCAATTAACAAAGAAACAAGAATAGATCACACTAGGAATGCAAGTCACTGATTCAATCTAAGCAATAAAAGGGTTTTTGGGTTTTCAACGAAATTCAGATGTATAACAAAGCTGGAAATAAAGATAAAGAAACGGTTTTGAAATCAAATAAAGGAAAATGAACTCTCGGGATGAAGGTGTTTTACTTGGATGATCACGTACTAACTAATGGATCTTAATCTACTTAAATAAGCTAATCATTTCTATGACACTAATCTCTTCTTTAATCACCTAATCATCAATAAGTTCTGTTAGCGATCAAGTAATCAAAGAGCATTAACTAGAAGCCAAAATAATCACTAAACAGCCTAATAATATATTTCCATAGGCTAGGAATGTAAAGCACTGATATTTTGGTTCAATATTTTTATCAGATACCTTGTGGGCGCTAAAATGCCTTAGATATAAGTCAACATAATCAATGCTAATCTAGCATTAATAGCACCTATCAAGCAAGAATCTATGTTGTTACAAACGTAAGATCCACTAATCAACTCATAATCACCCTAGATCTACCATTCCCAAGTCCAAGAGTTCTAAAAAGACTACTCACTCATATCTATGAAAAAACAAAGCAATGAGTTTGATTTTTGCATAATCATTATTAAATGAGAATAAATGAAGGATTTAAAGATTCAAAGATATTTGAGAGAATAAAACATCCAAAATCATACAATGATCTTATGAAATATCCAAAAGAGGCAAAGGAAATCTTATAAAAAAGCATAACCCTTTGCATCAGGGTAAAATATATATGTAGGAAGCATTAAAACAAACCTGGCCAACCCACATAAATTTGCTCCCAGCGGCGTCATCAGCCTGGTGCGGCTCAGCGGTGGTCAACATCCCGGTGCAAACATAAACTCCATCAAAACTTAATATATAAGGACATTTCTAATAAATGTTTATACTGCTTAATATAGAGTCACTCAACAATACTTTTCAAAAATAAATAACTTTTATTTTCATATAGAAGTACTGTACGAAAACATGCTATTGGTACCGGATCCCGAACCGAGTATCCAGAAGGAGAAACAGAAGACACGTGGCTACCATCTATCCAAACCAGTTCGGGGAAGTATTAAATGAGAACCAGAAGCGAAGACAGGGTCCGGGGAAGGAAGTCCCTTGGACCGAGGAGCAAAGAGTCAGAGGAAATGGATTTTGGGAAGAGAAGGCCCAAAGGAAGTCCAAGAAGAAACTCAAATATGAACGTCACAATCGTGAATGCAAGAATCAAAACATACACATTAATGGAGAATCATTATGAGTGTCGGATCCAGTATCTACACATGCTAATTCCCACATACCATCTTCTGACCAAACACAGTGGTCAAAATAGTTGGTCAGATCGCCATAAGGAATAAGGATTATAACTAGTTACACATTTACATATTTAGAAAAATGGTTAGAGGAAACTAAAGAAAATTATAATTTAATTTGAAATTAAATATTAAGATTTTCACGCATTGTTGCATTAAATGCTATGATTGTTTCATTTATGAAAACCCATGATTGTCTTATGTGCATTATGGAAGGCCCAGACCCAGAGAAACTAAGTAGCTTCTTTACAAGGTAATTAAGGTCTCGAACGAAAAACTAAGGAAACTAAGACTTAGCCTTCATCGAGATATAGTTGAAGTGAGTCTCAATTCAAGTGATGTTCCAAAAGCACCACGACTTAGACATCAACTTTCCAAAGCAGACACTCTTTCCGAGACAGAAGAAATGGGACTCAGAAGACCTGAGACGGTCTAGAAGACGACCTATACTCAGACCTGAGAATCGGAAGAGGACCTGAAGATACTAAAGTTTCTTGAAGCCATCAACAGAAGCTATGGTTTTTCTTTGTGCCAACTGAAGCTATTATTTGTCTGGAGTTTCGTGAGACCTATAGGAAACGCAAAAACATGCACAGTGTATGTATAGAAATAAATCTCTCCGTTTTAATATTTTTGCACTCACTCTTTTAGATATTTTACGTTTTTATTATGATAGATATCAGGTCCCAAAATTTATTTTATTTTATAACTTCAAAGAATCATTTCAGGAGAATTTAGTAAAAATGTTGACAAACATGAGATTACTAAATTAATAGAGACTTCAAAAATATTTGTGATGGATTTTAATGGTGAGATGTGACGCACTGAGACAATAAAATAGTCAAAATCTAACACAGATATATCCTCCTTCCGTTTCTTAAAGAATGTAGTTCTAGAGTAAATTTTTTGTTTCACAAAGACTGTCAATTTATTGAAATTTTATATTTTCAAGGGAGAATTGGAAATAAAGGAGTTCTACCAACTTTTTTGTCCATATATACCTTTTTTTGTTGTAGCAATTTTTTTCTAAACTACCCTTAATACTAAATAAATACCGTTTAGAAAAAAAATCTATATAAACACGTAGAAACACAATTTTAAAGAAGGTTTAAAGAAGAAATTTTTTAATTTTATGCAGTTTTAAGTAAGTTTTTAGAGGTTTTAAAGTTGTTCTGAAAAATTTAGAATATGTTTTATAATCTTCTAAAAATATTAGATTGCATATTCTACCATTTTTACATGTTCTGAAAAATTTAGAATATGTATTCTACCACTTGTACATGGTCTAGCAATTTTAGAATAAAATTTGTTCTAAAAGTTTTAGAATAAGAAATTCTGGAAATTTTAGAATACATATTCTATCACTTGTACATATTCTGCGGAAATTCTGGAAATTTTAGAATCTATATTCTATCACTTGTACATGTTCTGCGAAAATTAGAATATGCATTCTATTATTTTTCTATGTTCTGAAAAATTTAGAATATACATTCTAAAAATATTATATTACATATTCTAAAAAAATTAGAATTTGGAAAAATAAAAAAACTGCATCTAAAACTAAGGAAAGTAAATATTTAAATTTTAGAATATTCTATATATTTATTATTTGGATTAACTGGAAAAATAAATTGACGAAAAAAAGGATCCGATTTTTTTTTAATAACACATATTGTTAAGTAAAAACCTAATAAATATTGTCGTCTTCTTTTTCTTCTTAAAACGTAGAGATTGATTCTAAAAATTGGTAATTTATCAATCAAAAACTTCAATGAGGACAATGAAGAAGGAATAAGCTTCGATGAGGAGAAGAAAGAAGGAAGAAGAAGAAGAGGAAGAGGTCTCAGAAGTCGTCAGGCTATTAGGGCTAAATTAGAAAAAAAAATTAATGATTTTTTGATTTTCTTATATTAGATTTTTAATGAATTATATTAAAGTTTATAATACTTTTAATTTGATTATATTAAAAATGAAAAAAAAAATGAAGTCTCTTTATGAATTAGAGGATTTAAATTTTATGATTTAATTGAAAGTCTTTTAAAAATGAGGGTAAAATGTAATTTTATCTTTCAAAAGAATTAATACACCAAAAAATTAAACTAAAAGTATAGATGGACAAAAAATTTTAAAAAGTTCCTTTATTTCTAATTTTCCCTATTTTCAATACAGTTTTTAATACCAATTTCGAGAATTATCCTTTAATTGAACATTTCTTAGGTTCACCCCTACCGGTGAATCTTTTTATTCACCCTCTCATTTTATATCCAATCAAAATGCTACATAATATCACATTTAAAAGATGAATAAAAATAAATTCAATTCAATTAAATGATTAAAACAAATTAGAGAAAAATAAAATCATTATTAACGCTATTTGAAGAAAAAAACTTGTTAACGCTGTTTGAATATTTTTTTTTTCTGGTTCGTTACCTCGATGGTGATTTATTTTTGGTTTCTGGGTGAGAGCTCCACCACTGCTTCTCTATCTCTGCCATAATCGAACCCCTCTTCTCAAGGTCACCTGATCCTTGATTTCAAGGCCAATTGAGATCCAATAAGCTTAATTTGAGGAATTTTTTTTGTAAAATTTTGGTTTTGATTTTGATGTATTTAGGATCCAATTACCTTAAATGGAGATCCAATTTCTTGTCCAATGGAAGATGTTTAGGCTCTTGTATGAGTTTTTTTCCGTTGGTGTTGTTTTGCTTGACAAAATAGAAATATCACTATGTTATTTGTTTGATAATTGATGAACTCACTCTTGAAAGTTAGTTCATAAAGAGGTTTCTATTGAAACATGATATTAACACCAATGCTATCTTCTCCTTGATAGCTGTTCAGTGTTGTCATAATTTTAGGTTTGAGAGCACTCCTATCGGTGAGTCTCACACACATGTATTTTAAATTTAAAATAATAATAAAATAAAAGCTTTTTTAACTGAAAAAAATGAACCATTAAAATAGGGACATCTGTTAAAGCAGTCTCTACTATTACTGAGAACGTCTCTTAAACGAGAGACGTTTCTCTGTCTCTCTCTTACTTTATCTTTTTATTATTATTAAAATTTTTGTAGATACCCTCTATATTAGCACCGATGGAGATGCTCTGAGGTTAATTGCTATGAACCTATTCTTAATATTTTATAAGTGCTTGCTCCAATGCTACTATGTCAAGTTTCATGATTTCTATTTCACACTGCGACTCCAATGTCAATGATGAGATAGACTCTTCAAGCTTCTCTACAAAAAACAAAGACAAGTGTAGCTCAATTTATGTGGTCTCCAATTCTTGGGGACCAAAGAAACTGAGCTAATTGATACACAAATAGATACCTCAACATCCTCATTAAGTCAAAATAATACTTAAATTATAGTGAATGGTCAATTTATACACAAATTATAAAAATACGACTAATTCATACAAATAGAGATGACTGTACATTTGAATCTGATGACATGTCATCTACGTCATAATAAATATATGATGTGTCATCCACATCATAGTAAACAGATGATGTGTCGCCCACATCATCCGGCATAATTATATATATATATATATATATATATATATATATCAATTACAAAATCTTGAAATAAAAATTAGAGGTAGACATCATTTCCGTCTCATCTCATCTTATTCCGTCTTATCTCATATTGAGTCTCAAATTTAATATTTTATATGTGAATGTATTTTCATATGGTATAAACTTTCAATTTCCGTTTGAAAACAGAAATTCCTGAAATCCTATTTTAGAAAAATTTATACTAAATAATATATACATAACATAATAATATAGTCATATAGAATATTACATACAAAAATAATCTAATATTTTCTAATTTCTCTAAGATGTATTAACCTAAAATAATCTAAAAAAAGTATTGTGCCGGTTGACGTGGACGACACGTCATCTGTTTACTATGACGTGGATGACACGTCATCTATTTACTATAACGTGGATGACACATCATCAAATTCAAATGTACAGTCATCCCTATTTGTATATAATAATATAGTCATATAGAATTAGTCTAATTTTTATAATTTGTGTATATAATTGGCCATTCACTATAATTTATGTATTATTTGGACTTAATGAGGATGTTGAGGTATTAATTGGCCCACTTCCTGCAACAACAATATTTGCTCAGATTTTAACGCACACAACTCCTCCCTCAAACATTTAACTTCTTCTTCCAGTTTCCCTGATTCAGTTCCATGATAAAGTAAGACACTGTGAGCTGAGAGTAGCTCCTGAATAAGAATATCAGTCAAGACCACAAGAATTCGTGATGTGCAGAGAAGCTAGAGCTTCCGGTAACATTTTATATCGTAATTTGGACATAACGTACAAAATTCTGTGACATTGTATAAGGCGACCAAAGTTAGATCTGTGACACTCTATAGCCACCATAAGCAAACACAAAAAAAAAGGCCCTACATCAAAACTGATCTTCTAACTCATAACTGTTTGTGGTTTTCGAAGAGGTTCTAAAAGATAAGATAAATTTCGGATATAATTAGCCCTATCAAGTAAATATTGCCCACTTCTGTAGCAACCAGTTACACTAAACCAAACAAACTCAGTAAGACCAGAAAAATTATCTAAAAATACAATTGGTTTGAGGGTCAAACCGATCAGTCCGGTTCGGTTTAAATAATATTTCCCACTTTTCAAAGGGTTTATGGCGAAATCCCTCCGTCACTCTGTCTCTTTTGTTGCTCTCTCATTTTGGTTAGAACTTCTTCCTTTTTTTTTCATCTTCATCTTAAAATATGATGATTATCTGCTCCTGACTATGATCTTCTCCACTTTAATTTCGATTTTCTTCCTTCATCTTTTAATACGTTGTAGATGGGTCGTGGCGGCATTGTTTCCAGTACCGGAGATGGATCTCAGACACCATTCCCTGGTAATTTTTTTCTCCCATACTCTAATCGATTCAGTTGCCATAGATTTAGGTTTTACTGTTACAATGTTGAAAAAAAAATAAAAAATCAATATCATACATACTTCTATTGATTGGTCCCATATTATATATGACTTATAGATGCATTAGCATTCAAGAATATCAAGAACCAGAACAATGGTACTTGTGGCACAATCTGTGTTAAGCAAGATGATCCATCCCCAACTCAAACCTTACGTGTCCTTTATGGTATGGTTTGTTTTGAAAAAGACCCAATTTTTTCAAGTTAATGAGATTAAAGAATACATAAAAAAAAAAAAAAATTGAATCTTGTTTGTTTGCAAGAGAGTCTGATAGCTGGAGGATTAGCTGGTGTTATTGTGGAAGCTGCTTTATATCCAATTGATACAATCAAAACTCGGGTACAGGTATGTTATTATGATCTGATATAAGCTCGTTTTTTTACGGTGTTTTAGTTTAATGAAGAGTCTTCACTATGGCCTAGATTTGTTCATATTGGTTTGATATGTTTTAGGTAGCTAGAGATGGAGGAAAGATAATATGGAAGGGGCTATACTCTGGTCTTGGTGGAAACCTTGCTGGTGTCTTACCGTAAGTATTTAAGAAGAAAATTATATGAAAGCTTATTGATATACCGGTGACGCTTGTGTTTCAGATGAATGATGGTTTTTCTTCATTGTGTAGTGCTTCTGCTCTATTTTTCGGTGTTTATGAACCAACCAAACAGAAGCTACTGCAGGTTTTACCGGAAAAGTTTAGTGCCATTGCTCATTTGGTATGTATAAACTTAATATAATCCTAGATAACGAATTAAGATTAGAATACCATTCGTCATATTAGCGAGTTTTATAAGCTCAATCAGGCTGCAGGTGCTTTAGGAGGTGCTGTTTCATCTATTGTTCGGGTACCTACAGAAGTAAGCTTCATTCTTTCTTCTTGTTTCTTTGTTTGTTATTCTGTGTTGGTTATATGCTTGCATAGATAGGCTAATGGAAAACTTCAACAGGTTGTTAAACAGCGGATGCAAACTGGACAGTTTGCTTCGGCTTCTGATGCTGTTCACCTTATTATAGCCAAGGAAGGCTTTGGAGGCATGTATGCGGTATTATATTCACTTTTTGATTTATAATTCTGGTGTTTTACAATCTTCTTTGGAGCAAGCACTACTTGAGTTTGTAGTTCAATTAATCTGCATTGTTTAAGATGGGTAAACAATAGAAACTTCAGCTTCTTCTTCCAAACATGCAGGGTTTTGGATCTTTCCTATTGCGAGATTTGCCTTTTGACGCGCTTCAGTTTTGCGTATATGAGCAAATACGGATTGGATACAAGTTGGCTGTAAGTTTTTTGTTGCTACATTGCTAAGTGAGAAAAAGAACATCCGCCTTTACTGGCTAATAACAGTGAGATATCCATATTGTTTAGAACAGGCGAGAAGAGATCTAAATGATCCAGAGAACGCAATGCTCGGTGCCTTTGCTGGTGCTGTCACTGGAGTTTTAACTACTCCTCTAGATGTAATCAAAACCAGATTAATGGTTCAGGTTTGTCAAAACAATGAATACACAAAATACTCAAAAAACGTTTTCTTCTTGGATTCACTTCACTGGAGAATAAGACGCTCTAGTGATATAATACCGACATTTTCCATTCGGCAGGGCGCAGGAACACAGTATAAAGGAGTTTCAGATTGCATTAAGACGATAATAAGAGAAGAAGGGTCATCAGCTTTGTGGAAGGTGAACCAATTTCTACTCTTAACCATTCTATTTTAGACTCATGTTTATACAAAGTTGTTGACAGTCTTGAGACTTATGTATGTATACAGGGAATGGGTCCAAGAGTATTGTGGATAGGTATTGGAGGTTCAATTTTCTTTGGTGTTTTGGAAAAGACAAAGCAGATTATTTCAGAGAGAAGTCAAAAGAGTCACAATGCTTAAACAGTTAGATTCTATTGTTGTCTACATCATTATTCTTGTTTCTTATGTTTTGGTGAAGATGAAGTATTTAGATTCTTTACGTATCTATTTTGATTCTATTTTTGTTTTTTTCTTACAAAAATATATTATCCTCTTTTTGTTCCATCAACTTATAATTGTATTTTTTAAAAGTAGATTCCTGAATATCTGTCTAAACTGGATAGTTACTTAAAGTAAAGGGAGAATTACTAGAATAATACTAATTTTTGCTTTAATTGCTAACTTAACATACAAAAAATTAGTGTTAAATGAGTTATTTTGATTACAAAAATACCCTTAAGACTATGAGTAAAAAAAAAAAAGCTTTACGAAAATGCCATTATGAATTAATTACACATCAGCATTTTTTTCGCTGACATAAAAATCTACAGCATAAATCTACGATTCGACGTTGTCGCAGATTTTTTAGAACGGTAGATTTAAAATTTTACTGCAGATTTACTTTGTAGATTTATTTTATTCCGTAGATTTGCTTCGAAGATTTAATTTGTACCGTAGATTTATATACCTTAGTTGTAGTAGATTTTTGAATTCATCGTAGATATTTTAGCATCCGTAGATTTATTTTCTGAAACTCATAAAGAGGCAGTAGATTTTTCTATTTTCCAAAGTTGTTAGAATTTATACGGCAGATTTATTTTTTTACTGTAGATTTATTTTGCAGACTTTTATTTTCATCATATATTTTAAAATTTAGTTATAGCAGAGGTTTGTTTCACATACTAGTGCCCGCAGATTTTATGACCAAAGTTTAATTGCTAGATTAACCTTTTAGTTACCGCAGATTTTTTTTGCGTTATCGCAGAGTTATTGTTCCTGAAATCGTCAAAGATTAGACGCAATTCTCTTTACCGCAGATATTATTATTACTAGAATAATCTATATATATATATTATTTGACATGTAGTTTTGAGGCAACGGAGGCCTCTGAGGCTATAGTTGGGGGTTGCAATTATAGTTTTGACCCTGAGTGTGAACAGAATCAAATCTAAAAAATAAATATTCTCCTAAGATTTTTTTTAATTCTCTAATTTGGGCCTACCATTTTTGGTTTTTTTTCCCAAGCCTATCACGTTTTAATTTAAATTTAAACCCTAAATTTTGTTTGATATAATTTCATATTAACTAATTAAAAAGCCCAATATATATTTTATCGATTCAACCTCATAATTTTTTCTATAGTCGGTTTGACCTAATTTTTTTTATATCATTCTCCTATAAATACCAATCTATGCAGCAGCATCAATCATTAGGTTTCTTTTCTTAGGGTTTAGTTGTAGCAGAATATTTATTAGGTTTTAATCGTTTTTTTGTTTTTTTTTTGTTTCTGTACAACAATCTTTTTTGGATTAATATCATTTTATTATCGTAAAAGGTCTTCCACTTTTTGTTAAATCTGATTTGTTCTTTATTTTTTTATGCAGTTTGATCCATGAAAGTTGTGGCAATGAACACAAATTGGAAGAACGAAAGGTCAATTGCTTAAAGGATTTCTATAAATTCAGCTCTCGAAAAGGTATTCATTCTTTTGTAAAATATTATGATTTGATTCTTATATGGAGTTTGATCTAGAATATGAATTATTTTTTATTTCTATTAACATCTTCTGTTCGGCATCCTAATAAAATTATGAATATGAAGGTTGTTGTTTTGTGTTTTTTTTTTTCTTTTTTACATGTATACTCTTTTGGTGTTAAAAAATTAGTAAAGATGCAGCGATGAAGAATCTCATACAGTTTCTTTTTCCGGTATGATTTAAGCCTATCATTCCAATAACCTTTGTTGAACTTTTTTCTTTAATTAGTTGGTCATTAACGTAAACATGTAATCTAACAAATAGTTAGGGTTTCCTCGCCGCTTATCAAACTCTTTGGTATCTCTTGGGCGAGACAGTTAGGGCTTCCTCTCAATTTAAAAGTCATTTATTTTTATTTTTTATGTTTTTGTCATCAATTTATTCTTCAGACTTTATTATAGGGCTAATAAAATTTGACTAATTACAGTCTAAAAGAAAATTTGTGGAGCCCTAGAGTGGTAGCGATTCCCATTCCTCTGGTCTTCGGAACCAAAACTTGGAAGCTTTTATATAGGTGTGTGGGTGCACTGTTACAGTACATCACTCAGGAGGTAAATGGATTGTTTTACTTTTTCATATCCTTGACTATGTTCAGCTTCTCAAAGGTAGTAATTTGTTAAATATATATAGATATATATCATTATGTTGTTCCATAGGTGAATCTTAATCATTATTTTGGTTTTGTTTCTGGAGGTTGTTCTTTGATTTTCCAATTAAGAAAAACATTTGGTGTGTAGGAGTGATCATTGAGATCAATGGAGTTGAAAATTTCAACACCTTTCAATCTGAGGAAATCTATTCTGATCAATTCGTGATTGGTGGCTGTAAATGGCAGGGAGAGAAGTTGTTTACTAATGTTTTCTGTGCCGGATATTTTCATGCATCCGCTTTGCTAATTGTTTTTCTTTGGTTTTTGTTTGCTGGCATTTTAAGGCCTATCCCAAGGGACATAATGAGGCTAATGATAGTTTTTCTTTGTTTCTAAAAGTTGCTGATAATGAATCATTGCCTATTGGATGGAGAAGACAAGCTAAATTTTCTTTAACTATAGTAAATCATTTTTCGGTAAAACTCTCCCTATTAAAAAAATGTTATTGCTTTCTGTTGCTACGTTATAGTTTATGTCAATCTTATGCTTCTGTGTGTCAAGTTGTGAATATTAATATTAAATTTACTTGAGTCTACTTCATCTCATATTTTCTGGTGTATTAAGAAATGTAACTGATGAGATGAAATATGTTTTGTGATTTTGCAGCTACTCAAACCAGCTGGTTTGATCAGAAATATCCTATAGATATGATTCCCATTACCAAACTTAATCCCAAAGAAGGATTTCTGGTGAATGGAGAACTCATAGGTTCTGCCAAAATAGAGGTTTTAGAAGTTGTAGGAAAATTAGATGTATCATATGAATCTTCACCAGTAACTGAAACTATAGATCGTCAATGGGTTTCAAGTTCTTCCGTCACATGTAAAAAAATATGAAATATACAATGCAGGTAGAATTGATGTGGTTTTACTCTATATATCCTTTCACATGCAGGTAGAATTGTGAAGCGTTTGTTTGAAAGAGACATAAATATTGCATTAAAATTTCGTCCAAAGAATCTATATCTGAAGATGGCATACATGAATTTTCTCCTCAGCTCAACCCAGACGATGTGCCAATCGCCTCAAGAAGTATCCAATGATGATCTGTCTTATGCAGGCGCTTCACTGGCACATTTAAGAGATGCAGGGTTTAAGTTGGATTGGTTGGAGAAGAAACTTGTTGAATTAAAAAAAGAGAAGAAGAAGAAATAATAAGTTTCAATGGCCCGGCTGAAATAAATGGACGAACAGCTTCAGTCATCGAAGCAGCAATGTTTAGACTTTGAAATTAAGATAGGTAAGGAGAGGGAAGAGTTGTTTGCAGCTAGAACTCCTCTCACCTTTACAATGACAATGTTGTCTGATGACTTGAGAGTTCTTGGTCACCTTGGAATTTACATTCTGCCAAGTGTACTGATTTGATATTTTGCGTCTTGATCTAGGATGTTTCTACATTTTCTATACAAGTGTTTTGTAGTTGGCTCTTAAGGAGGCTTGACTTGGACGTCATTCTTATTCCTTTGGTCTTATTATTTATTAATTTGTAATCATGGGAAAAATTACCCAATGTTGTTTGCATTCTCCTAAAAGGATTTTCTAAGTATATAAATCTATGTGACTTGGTTGAAGGATGAATTATGCCACAAAAACAGCTTATGTAAGTATAGGCTCTATGTCTATGTTCCTCAACTAAGAACTTGATCCTCTAGACGATGTAGGGTTTAAGTTGAATTTATTATAGATGAAGCTTATGAAGGAGTACTTTAAAAAGAAACAAGAGCAAGAGAGTATCTCCCAGATCATAGAACTCCAAGAACAAATGCACAACTCTTCGTATTTATTGTTTCTTTAATTGCACTATGTTTCTTGACGAAAAAGTAATATCTTTTTGTCTGAACAAATAGTAGTAGCACAAGAAGAGTTGCCGACAAAATAGTAGCTTGACATCGAGATAAGTAATATCCATGGTCTTGCAATGTTTTTAATTCATGATTATGAAAAGTATCAAATCTCGATGAGCCAAATCAGACATTGTGCCAATCACCTCAAGAGCTCTCCAATGATGATCTGATTGATGCAGGCACTGCACTAGCGTACTTGAGAGAAGCCGGGTTTAAGTTGGATTGGTTGGAGATGAAACTTAATGAAGTAAATGAAAAGAAGAAGAACACGGAGTTTTGTTTGGTTCGGCTGCTAGAAATAGAAGAACAGCTTCAGCCATTTAAGAAGAAATGCTTAGACCTGGAAGCTCGGATGTTTTAGACAAATGTTTTGTAGTTGTGACTCTCAAGGTAGCTTGACTTAGGGCTTATGGTTTAAACACAGCTATTGATGTTGCGGGTGCGAGAGTTTGCAAAAGCAGGCGGTTACGATTATAAGCATTATTCAGCAATTTATACGACTGGTATAACAGTTAGAAATAATTGCCTTTGAGGGCAATTAATCTTTGACTGATCGACATCGGTAAAATATAAAACCTATAAAATTATTTAGAATATATATATATTATTTTGATAAAAAAAAAAAAAAGTTTATTATTATAATAATTTTTTTAAAAATATAATATTAAATAAATCATAAAATAACTAGCTAAAAGTATCTATTTAAAAGGATTGTAATAGTGTTTTTCTTTAAAATATATATTTATATATATACTTAATGGTATTTGCAAACAGTTAATGGATAAGAAGAAAGAGGATGAATTTGCCGAGTCTGAAGAGTAAAATGGAGAAGAAAGTGGAAATCACAAACAAGGAAGCCATTGAAGCTGTGATTAGAAGAGTGAAGGTTCAGTGTGAGCAATAGGAAGAAAGCCGCTAAGACGGCGGCTTCTATACTGAACAATGATGAGGAGAGAACATTCTAATGAGAAGTTAAAAATGTTGAAAGATTTTGGTATCTTACTCAAGAAAAATCTTAAGTAACAATTCTGAATAATAATGGAAAAATAAATCGTGTTGGTGTCGTATCTAAATTTGTAAAATTCCAAATTGATTTCTCTAAATTTTTTTTTTTATACAAGACTTAATCATTTTTAAAATTAACTGAGGAATATTTCCAATCAAACAATAGCTATGAATATATAAATTCTTAAATTATTGTTCGACTAATTTTAAAAAGAAAAATTATTACAAAAATAGATTTAAAACTTATGTTATGTGATAAATTTAATCTATACTTAAATATCACAATGAAAATTTTAGAAATTATCAGCCAAAACAAAATTGTTAGATTTATTATTTTCTTTAATCAAAGAAAATTATCATAAAATGGTTAAAAATAAAAGTTTACAGTATATGGCTAACTAATTTTCCTGACATTATAGTCATGGGTTGATTTTCTCATTTCATTGTGGTTCTGATATTTTAGGAGTGTTATTTTATTAATTTATTTTAGAATTATTTTAATAATTTATAATATATTAAAAAAGGAAGATAAGTAAATCCGAAACTACATACGAAGACGAAATTCTGTATTTTTCGTTTACTGTTTCAGCGGTGCGAGAAACATGTTTTGATATACCCTAATATCCATTGATATTCGATCTAAAAGTTTAATTGTCGTTAATGTTGCATTAAGAAAAGTTATGATATATCTGATTTGTTAAACCCGTTTGTTCTATATTATACTCATAAATCTGTGTAGCTAATTTGATAGGTGCAAAAAAAAAATATCTCAGTTTAGATAGTATTAAGTCTTTAGAAAATCAATAAAGATAAATGGCTTACTCTGAAGAATTATTAGATCGTATAAGTCATTGTATAGCAACTTGCTAAAAAGTTTTCTAAATCGGTGAAAGTGAGAATTTGGCTAATAAAGACGAGCTCTTGCATTGCTGGATTTAACTTTTTAACATTTTATTCTCTCTGATATATAAAGCTTATAATGTATAAAAACATGCTGATGCTTATGCATTATTTTATCAGATAATATTTTATTTTTTGTTATTTTTAAACTTTAAAATGAGACGCCTCTATTATTACTACAAATTAATAGATTTTGTGGTTATATTTATTTGAAAATGATAAATATATAGTCTTTTTTATAAACTAATATGTTTTGTATTTAATATTAATAAAAATGGTAGTTAATCAACAATATTAAATATTCTGTCTCAAATAATTTAGACATTATTAATCCAGAAAATTAATAATAGAATGTATACCCTATGCAATGCGATTTTATGTTATAATAGAATATATAAAATCTCTTGTGATTTTTCTGTTACAAAGTTTGTCATAATTTTAGGATTTTAATTATTATGATTTGCAGTCTTCCCAACAAAAGGTTTCACAATTTGAGAAAGAAGATACTACAATGATGTACTTTTGTTGGATTTAATACACTTTGAGTTTTTTTTTTTTAAATTGCTTATCTACACACAATACAGTCTCTGAAATATTAAAAAACAACAATACTATTTCAAAAAATATTAACAAAAAAACCCCGTCAAATTACAAATATAATGTATACTATAGTATAAGTAATATTAAACAATTTCATCTTAAAATTTTTATGCAAAATCAATCAAACAAAATTACTAACAAAATATAAACCCCGCGCAACGCGCGGGTCCATCCCCTAGTATATTTAGTGACTGCAGAGTTATTGTGGTAGACTTATTGCAGCAATGTTACCGCAGAGTTTTAACCGTAGATTTGTTTTAATGACATCGCAGATTTTCATATTTTACTAAAGACGAAAATTGGAAAAAATTTCTAAAAAAATGCATACCCACGAAATAATTAGGGTTTTTACAGTCTCCTTCTTCTTTCTCAATTATTCTTTCAGTTTTCAACCGTAATCTCCAAGTTATTCCTTTTCATGATATTTCATCTTATTCTTTCTCTATTTGCTTCTCATCTATCTCATCCCTTCTTGTGTTTCTCTCCTTCAAAGATTTTACTATGGAGAGGATAATTCTTCTTGAGCGGCTGAAAAGAGTCACGGCGAGGGGAAGGTTTTCTGAATGAGTTCTAGGGTTTTCAGTTAAGAAGAAGAATGGGTTTGTTGTTTTTTTTTTTTTGGGAAATCGGGTTAGTAGTTTAGAAGTTTTTCTGATTTATTTTTTACTTTTGATTTTATTTTAGTTTTAATTTTTCTGTAATTATAAATCATAATGGCATTTATGTTAATAGTTTAATTATCCTTGGTTTAATTGTAATTTTGACAAAAAATTAGTATTAGTCTAGTAAAAGAAATTTTGGAGTGTTAGTCTAGTAATTAATTTGAAAAGTAGTATCATTCTAGGCAAATTTAAGTAAAGTTAAACTTCAACTTCATGTAGACATCATTAGGTTGCGTAATAAACTAACTCATTGTAAATTAGTACTTTACTTAACGTCCAATAATATCTGATACTTTTGTCATTGACAAAAGTCTAAATCCTTCAATTTGTACACATTTCAATTATAATTGCCAAAAAAGTTAAGACATATCTTTATAACTTTATCAGATTATTTAACAATGTTTTATTTCCTTTGTAATTTTTTTCCTTTTTTACATCATTTGGATCGACAAAGCCTAATCTCTATTTCGCGAGAAAAAAACTGTAATGGTGGACCATTAACCACTTTCTTTAAAGTTAACCATTCGACTAAAGACACTTTCTCATTTAAATATACAGTAGAACCTCTATAAATTAATACTCTATAAATTAATAACCTCTATAAATTAATAAATTTTTCCGGTCCCGAGTTGGGTCGGTGTAAAAAATGACATAATTCGATAAAATAATAAGATAATAATTTATTTTAGACCCCTATGTAAATATATGGTTCTATTAATAACATAAATTAATAATCATATAACATTAAAAATATAATTAAGATAATTTAGTAAAATATGACTCTAGTGTTGTTTGTTTATTCCTAAACATGCATTCTTGTTGGAGCTCATCTCTAATCTTTCTTATTGTATCAAAAACTTTTAGAATTTTAGATGAGGTAAAAGAAATTTTAGATAAAATAAATTTATAATAATGTGAAATTGTCAAAAAAAAATCTTATTTTAAATAGATTTTTATAGAATTTGTGAAAATTGGAAAATCTCTCTATAAATTAATAATTATTAATTTATCGATAAATTAATACCCTCTCTAAATTAATAAAATATCTTGGTCCCAATAATATTAATTTATAGAGGTTTTACTGTACATTCATTTGTAATTCATTCTATTGTTTATTTTTACCTTTTTGAAATTTTATTTAGAATTGAAGATCCATAAGATGTGTTTTTTGAACACTAAGAGTTCCCCGTTTGACATTAAAATTTCAAAATTAAAATTTCAAAAGGAACTATTTTTGGTAGTTTTACCTAGATTCTATTATTTTTGTCCTTAGAGTATATGTCATCCTCTTTTGTTCAGTCAACTTCTAAATTTTTTATTGTAATTTAAGTGGAATTCTGAATATCTATCTGATCTAAATTTAATTGCTTTAAGAAAACAAAAATTAATTGTTTTACAAACTTTAACTTCATGTTGACATTATTAGGTTGCGTAATAAAATTAATTCATGGTAAATAATATTACTACTACTAGCTATATGATCGATATATGTTACCTTCTTTAAATAACGTCCAATAAATTATAATCCTCTTGTCATTGACAAAGGTCCCCTACTATTTCAATTTATGCACATTTTAAAAATGCTGACAATTCTTGTCAGAATCTTTAATAATTGTTTTTGATTTTTGATTCCTTTCTACTATTTTTTGTTAGAATATTTTTTATTTTTGTTAGAATCCTTTTTAATCTTTAATATTCCTTTGTAAGTGCTCTCCAAATACTTACCAAAGGTTTTTTAAGTAAAGATGATGGAGAAGAAGCTGCTTGTTACAGTGTCAATCATTTTGAATCTTGTGTTCACCATTCATATTCTTTATACTAATTTCATCATATGGAGTCCAACTTGGACCAATAGAGCCGCTGGAGAAGCAGAAACTGTAGCTTCTGTTTCATGCTCAGGCCATGGCAGAGCTTATGTGGATGGTCTTGGTGTTCTTGATGGCCATAAACCTCCTTGTGAGTGTAACAACTGCTACACAGGCGAAGATTGCTCCATTCTTCTCCAAGATTGTCCTGTCAACGCGAACTCGTATGCAACAACTTTTCATCTAAACACCATTTTGATCATTATGACTAAACCAATCTGTAAATTTTGGATTGAGTTTTTATTTTTTGTTGTTTTTTAATGGGTTTTGTAGAGGAGATCCTTTGTTCTTGGAGCCTTTTTGGATGCGACAAGCAGAGAGCAGCGCGGTTTTGGTCTCGGGATGGCACAGGATGAGTTATATCTATCAAGATGGGACATATGTGTCTCAAGAGCTCGAGAAGGTTATTAGGAAACTGCATAGTGTAGTGGGAAACGCTGTTACAGATAACAGATTTGTGATCTTTGGATCTGGAAGTACACAATTGCTTGCAGCAGCTGTTCATGCTTTATCTTTGACAAACTCATCATCATCACCTGCAAGGCTTTTGACTTCTGTTCCATACTACTCTGTAAGTAAAGCAGAACTTAACATCTTCTGATTAGTTCAAAGGTTTCGTATGTTTGTGTCTAATCAGTTTAAGTATGCAGATATAAAAAGAACAAGCTGAGTTCTTTAATTCAGAAAATCTCAAGTTTGAAGGAGAAGCATCTGCGTGGAAGCAGAGCAAGCACAATGATAACATCACACAAGTTATAGAGATAGTAACATCTCCGAATAATCCAGATGGGAAGCCGAAAACCGCGGTTCTTGATGGTCCTAATGTGAAAACAGTTTATGATCATGCTTATTATTGGCCTCATTTCACACCTATTACACATCAAGTTGATGAAGATTTGAGCTTGTTCACTCTCTCCAAGACTACAGGTCATGCTGGCTTAAGATTCGGGTGATTGATATAACTTTGCTCTCCATATACTCTTTAAACAAATCTTTGGAATGAACATAACAACACACAAGTTTTTTCTTTTGAAGCAGGTGGGGATTGGTAAAGGACAAAGATGTTTATGAAAAAATGAATAAATATATATCTTTAACTAGTCTGGGTGTTTCAAAAGACACACAGTTTCATGTTCTTCAGTTGCTCAAAGTAGTGACTGGTGATGGAGGCGATGAGATCTTCCATTTTGGTCATGGAACGTTGAAGAAAAGATGGGAGATACTTAACAAGATCTTGTCAATGTCTACGCGTTTCTCGCTAGAAACAATTAAACCTGAGTACTGCAACTATTTTAAGAAAGTCAGAGACTTTACTCCTGGTAAGTTTCTATTCTAATGCAAAAAAAGTAGAGGTGTACTCCGGTTTTCGATTCGGTTCTGTTCGAGTTTTGGGTTTTTTTTGGATTTTTAAAACATGTTCCAGTTTGTAAAAGGGTATTACTTGCTTTGGGTTTAGGTTTAGTTCTGTTTTATTTTGGATACAAATTTATTACGAAACTAAGTTCAAAGGCGTGCCTTATGTGTAATCAAAAAGGCAACTGCTTTAGCCCCCAAAATTTTAAACATATTTTTAGGACCCCAAAATTTTAAAATTTTAAAATATATTAGTAAAATTTGTATTTTAATGCTATTTTTAGTTTGAAATTCTATTTCACATATTAAAAAATAGTATTAAATATTTATAATATGTTAAATTTTAGTATTTTATAGATTAAAATAATGTTAACTAAGAAAATAGATTATAAAAACATCATTAAATTATATTTTTATAGTTCAAAAAAATAGTATAAAATTATTTCCATAGATTGTGAAATAGTATTAATTTTCTCTAACTTTTGTATAAAACAACATGTAAAATTTTAGTTATACATATTTTATTATGAAAAATATATAAAACAATTTTTTTTGTCTTATCCCTCTTAAACTCTAGGCACGGTTCTGACTAAGTTTAATTAATATTATAATTTATTGGTATATTATATGTATTTTTATATTTTAAATTTTTAATGGATTTTGGTTAAACGGTTTGGAGAATTTGGTATAAAAATTTCTATACCATTTAGATTATTTTAAATTCGATTTGATGAGTTTCGGTTTGGTTCGGTAAAAACCATATGGTTTGGTTATTTTTCCCACCCCTACCAAAAAAGTGTAACTTTGGTTTAGTACCAACTAAATAAAAATTATAACTTGTCTTTGCAAAGCTTATGCATGGGTGAAGTGTGCGAGAGCAGAAGACATAGACTGCTATGAGATTTTCAGAGCGGCGAAGATAACAGGACGCAATGGTAAAGTGTTTGGATCAGAGGAAAGGTTTGTGCGATTGAGTCTCATCAGATCACAAGATGAATTTGATCAGCTTATTGGTATGTTGAAGAAGTTGGTCTCTCAGGAACCTGTTGGAGCTGATTCAATATGAAAACTTGATGTTGTGATCCAATTATGTGAAGTATTTAGGCCTAGCGTAAGGCCCATTCTTAAAAAAAAAAAAAAAAAAAAAAAACTCAATATTTATGATTTTGTAAAGGTCTGTAATTATTGTGGGCTTGAATTATATTTTCAATTTCTATCAGAATATATCATTTCCATTATCTTTAGCAGACCCTATGTTTGCTACTCGATAATCTCTTAAGAAAATAAATTCTCAAACTCTTAAATCATTTGCAAAACATTTTAAATTGTGTTGCATTCAATGTAAAAACGGTTTTTTTGTTTGAATATAATTTAATATTCAATTCAAAAAAAAAAATTACTACAAAGATTTTAAAATATATCTAAATTATCATCATATGATTTCGATTTATAAGCCCCTAATATAATATGTTTTTAATCTTAATATAATGATTGCAAGTTGAGCTGTCTCATTCAAATTTTAATAGAGTTCTTAATAAAATATTTTTGAGTACTTTTTATCTATAATATAATGGTGTGTGTTTTCCCTACTAAAATATATATATGAGCACAAAAAAGTTCCAATCTCTATTTTCTACAAGTCAAAGTATAGACAATGGAGAAGAAGCTAATCGTTGCAGCATCAATCATCTTGAATCTTGGATTCACCATTCATATTCGTTACAAAAATATCAGCATATGGAGTCCGACTTGGACCAATCGAGCCGCCGCGGAGGCAGAAGCTGCAGCTTCTTTTTCATGCTCAAGCCATGGCAGAGCTTACTTGGATGGTATTGGTGTTCTTGACGGCCATAAACCTCCTGGTGAGTGCAACAATTGCTACACAGGCAAGGATTGCTCCATTCTTCTCCCAGATTTATGTCCTCATCTAATTTTTTTTTTAAAAATTATACTTTTTATAAACTCTTCAAAATTTTCAGTTTGATAAACTTTTTTTTTTTTTTTGGGTCAAACATTTCAGTTTGATAAACTAGATTTAATCAATACAATTCATAAGATGATATTCAATGTTAGTTATTTCATTGTTCTTTTATTTTTAACACTGAATTATTATTATTCTATTACAAATTATGAGAACTTTTATAATGACGATTTTACAAAAACAGACAAATTTAATGCTTTATGACATCTTAGTTGCCTCCATTAATCTGCATAACTTATGATAAATCGCATTCTTTGGAATTCGAATCTCATACCTCCGGGTCTAGAAGCATTAGTATTAGTAAACCCTTCATAACAAGTAGGTAAAGGGGGTTTCCACTGTTATTTTATTACTTTAGTATTACTCTAGTAAACCATATAACTTTTGGTCAAACTAAATTATTTTATCATGCTTTTCCATATATAATACGTTTTGTAAGAATAACATAAATTTATTAACATACATTTTTGTATGATTATATATATATAGGCCATGTTCTATAAAAATTTTGTGAATTAAAACCCCTAAACCCAAAAGCCCACAAAGCCAATGAAGCCCAAACCTAACTTTAACTAATTAAAAGCTATACATAAAAGGAACCCTAGATTTAATCCCTCATTAGCCACCTCTTTAGGTCTGTCAAACGGGTCCGCCCGCCGACCGCCTGGGTTTGCCCACTGGAGACTGCAGCAACTTCAGACCGCCGCGAGTCGCCCGCGAAGAACCACGGACACGGAATCTGGTGGCCATACCCGCCCTGCAAAATTTCATGGGTATGCGGGACAGCCCGCGGGCGTGTTCGAGATCTTCTCTTCTTCTTCAGTTCTTGTTTGATCTTCGGTTAAATCTTCGCTTCTTCGTAAGTTTATTTCTTCTCTCCTTGTTCGATTGAAGCTTCTTGTTCGATTTAAGTTAATTGATCATCGATTTTAGCTTTGCATGTGATAGATTTTGAGTCTTGATCGAAATCGAATTTCAAGATTGCAAATTAGCAATTGATTGAATTTATTTTTAGATTGAACTATGTTTAGATTTTCATGATTGAAATCGATTGAATTCTTTACCATTGAGAAGATTTGATTCTTGTGAAAAAATTTCAAAACAATTCATTCATGCGAATATCCTTTAATGAAGCCAATGATTGAGCTTGTTTTATAATTGAGTAGGCTGAGGTTTCTTGGTAAGGTTCTACACGGAGATGAGCTGCCTCCCGAGCATATAAGCAAATGTTTACTATCCTGGACATATCAGTTGAATTTTCCGATTTGAATTTCCATTTTGAGTGAGGTGTTAATCATATGTTCATTTCTATGTGGTCCAACAGAATCTGCGTGGTGTTGCATGTTTGAGAGTGCTGAAGTTCATTTTGAGATCATCAAGGAAGGTGTTATTCGGTGTATGCACATTTAGTCTAGTATTTGAGAGAACATTTGTCATTAAGGACTTACCTCTTCTTTTTGAATGCAGCCTGCATGGAGAATGTAAAGAAGAAAGAGAGGACATATATTACCATTGAGTCATTGACAGTTGAATTGTTGATGAACTTATCCGAGTTTGAACAGAGGTAAAAAGATTGGATTCTGCTACAGTTTGAACAAGGATTTGGTATTTGAAAAATATGCTTGAACCTCTTGCTGTTTACAATGTTGAATTGCAGGTCTGCTAGGCTCTGAACTCTCAAGTGTGATGAGTTCAGAGTTGAAATTTAATTAAGAAGCTTCTCCAATGTGATCATATCAATGGTGAATTGCAGGCTCTCTAAACTCTCCAATGTGAACAGGTTAGTGGCTTCTCCTTCTACTGTTCGAAGCTTCATAAGTGATAAGAGATAGTGTCGACATTGGTTCTGTTTAGAACTTTTTTAGATCAAGTTTGTGTTTTAATCTTTGTCTGTTTTAAAACACAAAGCTGTCAACTGAAGACAAACCAAAACTATAACCGAAACACAAACCAAACATGAAAAATTTAAAACAAAGCTGTCAAGTAAAGTTTTCAATTGCTAATTGCTAATTGTTTAGTTCGTTTGTTGTTTGCTAGTTAGTTTGTGATACTTTGTAGATGCTAATTGCTAATTGATTCTATGATTTAGTTCATTTCTTGTTTGCTAATTCTTGTTTCTTGATTCTTTTTTCAGAGCAAGTAATTACAACTTAGGATTTGATCATTGCTTTTGATCATTGTTCTTGAAACTGCTTATTTGATCAACTTAGGATTATTGTTCTTGAAACTGTTTGATCATTGCTTTTTCTTCTAATATAGGCAATGCTAAATATCTGAAACTGATTTCAAAAGTAAGGAATTAACACAGCTTGCTTCTAGCCAAACGGACAAAGATGACTGATACTGTGGTGCTTTGTGTATTCATTGTTAGGTTAACACAAGATTAATGACAATCATCAGAAGCTTCTTCGCTTCAAGAAGATCTCAGACTTGGTATGTCATGACTTTGATTTTACCTTTAGATTTGGTTTTTAACCAAACTTACTTTACAGTTTTTTAATTTGAATGTCTTCAAGATTTTAGCTTTATTACCATATATATCATTAGAATGTATGAGCAAGCATTATTAGTGAAATCTGAATTTAGTGTACTTTTGTTTGGAGATATAAAAGCTAAGCTAAATGCAGAAAGTGTTTATCATCAAAAGTCCAACCTAATCAGGTACACTTCTTGGATTTTGCTACTGTTCTGATTTTTGCCGCTTCATTATTGATAAGAGATACATATACTTGATGGTCTTTGTTTGGTTAGTGAAATGCTAAAGAATGGTTTTGTTAGAATTTAGTGTCGGCTATAGGCATTTTGATGATTTATCTCTAAGTTAAAATCTGTTTTAGGACCATAAGCATTGAAAGTTCAAACACAAAGTAGAGCTTTATAGTATAAATGTTTCAAACTCATAATATACTTGGTTTTGGTTTTTGTCTGGTCACTAAAATGCTAAATATTGATTTTTGTTTAAATTTTGTGTCGACATTGGTTCTGTTTAGAACTTGTTTATAACTTGTTTAGAACCTGTTTGTGTTTTAATCTTTGTCTGTTTTAAGACACAAAGCTGTCAACTGAACACAAACCAAAACTAAAACCAAAACACAAGTTTTCCATAGTTTTGAATTGTTTTTATTGAGCTTAAGGTTTGTGGTTTAGGTTGTTGCAAAACAATGCAATCTCTTGTCCAATTCCTGATACGATTAAGATGTTTAATGACGATTGATGATGAATGATATGATGATTCAATGAATTATGAGGACAGTATTTGGAGCTTGGTGCACCAAGTGAAATAACCGGTTCTAGAAGCAAGGAAAAAAGGAGGAGCAATCAGATCCCTTTTCATCTCATACTCTCAGGAGAGATTAGAGCTAACAAACGGGTAAGACCCGCGTCCGCCTGGGGATGGCCGCCACACCCGTCCTTTTCTCCGACCGCTGCGGGTGAGCCCGCCGAGGACCGCGGACACCATATGACCTGTCCATACCCTCCCTGCAAGACCTAGCACTAATATCAGTAATCTGCTTCATCGTGTATGTGTTCTTCATCTTCCTTCTTCTGATTTCATCACTTAAAAATCCTTACTTTTTTTATTGTTTATATTAGTGAATCTTGGTCTTGAATTAACTTCCAAGTTGTTCTATTTCTCTATGACGTTGATTCTATTTGATGGATAACACTGGTTTCTGATTATAGTTCAGTTTGTTGATTGCAAGATTCTATTATTAAGCTCTAATTTTTTACCGTTTTAGAGTATTCTTAGCTCATTAAGTGTTTAGTTATTTGCTCGATTTGAAGTTCAAAGCATGGTTTAATGTTTATATTAGTGAATCTTAATCTTGAATTAGCTATTTCTCTATGAAGTTGATTCTATTTGATTTATTTCACTTTGTTTGTAGGCTTCTATCACGCTCGGTCTTACCGTGTTTGATTCACAAGGTTCCTCGTACTAACAGTAGCTGTTTTTGGATCCCTGTTATTCAAGTCATAGCAAGTTTCAACCTTCTATACTCAATAATGGTTAAGACAACTTGATTATTCTATTTCTCTAAAGAGTCACTTCATTTGTTAAGTTTCTACATTGATATTTCCAATACTGACAGTTTCTATTCATTTTTTTCAGATGTCAATTAATTTGCTTCGATTCATGACGAAACATTGGTGGCAATATTGATATCTTTGGGCAGGTTTGTTTGGAAACCATGATTCCTCATCTTCATAAACAAACCCACAATTATATCTAAAAAAATATGCTATTATTTTTTTCTTAAATGATCTTTAATTATTTTTTTGTGATAAATTTTTATGTTAAGATAAGCATATATTTCTAGAAATAAGAACACAATAAGAATTCTTTAGATTTAATATTTTGAATTCTATTTTAATTAGGTTAGGAAAAAAAATTATAAAGAATAAAGCTACAATCCTTCTAAAAAAATAACCCTAAAATACTAATGGAAATAAATTAAGGTTACTACTAGTAATAAAAAAAAACCTAGAAATGTTTGCAAAACCTATTAAAATTATAAAATAAAAGTATTATTAGTTAGACCAAAAAAATGGAACTTCATAGTTATTGATTTCATTAGGTTACTAAACATATGTACAAAATAATGCTATAACAGAAACAAACTCCATAAAAGATATTGTGCGAAAAATAGTATTTACGGATGAAACAATTTTTTTATATATATATAATGCTTGAATGTTTCATATATACAAAATCTTTTGTAATACTTTCTAGAAAGACCTCTATTAGTAGATATCTATTTAATTAAAGCATGATGGTTTTTGTAGAATAGGTTTTATAAACCAATTTAGTCTTAACAAGAAGGCTGGAAACGTTTTAATTTGTAGATATCAATACGAGTATCTTACACATAAATCATATATATAATGGGAGAGTTCTCTCTCCATATAGGGTGTCCACATCATCATTTTACCCATCCAATGAAAATAAAACATGTCATCAAACAATATTTTTATTTTATGTTTTTTTTATTAAAAAATTAATTACATTTTAAAAAGTATTCATTAGCATTATTTAACTATAGTAGTTAATGAGTATTAAGATATTTAACAATAAAAAAGTGAATATAAAAAAAAAAGAGTATTAAAATGATTATTAAAAAAAAAACACTTTGTAACTATATTTTTATATTTTTATTAACATAATTTAATTTGGGGGGGAGAAATGAACACAAAGATAAGATAAAAAAAAAAAAAATAACATTACAATATAAAAAAATGAAAGAGCAAATAATGAAAAATTATAGATAGTCATAAGTCACAACCAATACAAGTGAATGATTTAATATATAATGTAAATTAAAACAATAATAACACAAATGTAATATACTTATAATATATGTAAGCAACTTTTTTAAAAAAAATTAAAGAAAATTTAAAATATTCATTAAATACATGTTTATTTATATTCATTGAATAAATCTAAAAATATTTATAAAAAATAATTAAATAAAATGGGTAAGATCTAAAAAAAACTAAAAAATAATGTAAGTAATCAAAGTGTTGAAAGGATTTAACAAATCGAGTGTGAAAAAACTATAGAGTAATGATAGTTAACTTTCTCGAAAGAATATAAATATCTACACTAATATATTTTGGAATATTGTATATGAACATCTAAACTTTTTTAAAAAGTTAAATTGTTACAGTCTTCGTATTTTAAGTAAAAGATAACAAAATTTTACACTAAAAATAACAAATATATAATCGGTAAATACAAACTCAAATATTGCACAATAAAACATCCAATTAGGAGTGACACATCATCTTTGTAGTTTATCATGAGTGAAAATATAGTTTTATCTATGTAGTCTTTTGTATTTTAAGTAAAAGATTCCAAAAAATTACACTAAAAATAACAAATATATAATCGGTAAATACAAACTCAAATGTTTGATAATAAAACATCTAATTAGGGGTGATACATAAATTTTGTAGTTTATCATGAGTAAAAATGTAGTTTTGTCTATGTTGTGATAAAAAAAAAATACATGTTTGAGGATATATTTGAATTGAATGATTTTAACTTTAAGGTATGTTAAGTTTTGTGGAAAATAATGAATTGACTTTATAATTCTATTTATATCTAATGATTTATTTATATTTATAAATAATTTAATTTTTTTTATAATTTTTAATATTAGAATCCTGTGCAATGCGCGGGTTACTACTCTAGTATTTTTAATGACTCTGTACTCAGCAGTAGAAAAATTTATTTTAAAAGTACCATAAAACCAATACTATGCTTAAATCGTTAGTAGTAGCAATAACAAGTATATAGTATTAAAAATAAAAGACACAAAATTTCACCAACATGAGGATATCTTTTATTTATCTAGGATAAAGACATAAGTATTATAGCACAAAAAAATACAACAACAAACATTGTTGACAAACAAATAAAAATATAAAAGATTAGTTAAATTTTAACGCTTTCCTACTACACCACAAAACAAACAAACAAATGTTTTTTAGAAAAACAAATTTTAAAGACAAAATACCCTCTTCTAATTATTGACTCTCTTTCCATAGGTGCCCTATAAAAATGAGTCATTTATAATGTTAAATCATTTTCCACCTTCTCTAACTAGCAATAATAAAACTGGAAAAAACGTGATAAAAGTAAAAAATAAAACTATAACTGTTTGAGATTAGAGAATATAGGAGAACAAATAATTGTTAGAGAGGTTAATTATCTGTTTTGATGTTTTGTGGTAGAACAATGAAAGTTAAAATCTTTGATTCTGCTTGGGAGAAATCTTTTCCCAACTTTCATTTTCTTACTTCCTCTTTTGAACATCTGAATATTTTTTTCACCATGTTGCAGAACTCACTGCATTTATATAACCCCCAAAATGAAATATCTTTTTATTTTTTAATTGAACTAATTTTCAAATTACTAGAAAGACAAATGAAACTTATTGCCATGGATCGTCTCCAACAAGCATTATATATCCTTCATTGTCCAAGAAAATATTTCCCATTGATTGCAGTATTCTAACTCTCTTTTGATATCAAAGAAGTTCTATAGTTCTTGTCTTAGGCTGAGTGTATCCATGAAAAATAGTAATATCCACATCTCTCCCTATGGCTACACTTTGCATATAAACTATTTAATAATACCACAAAAAGACATATTAGCTAAGTATAACCCTAGAAACTTTGTGCAATTTTCTTATTAAAAGCATATTTGATGTGTTAAAATATTAAAGAACATAAATTTAGATTTTAATATAACAACGATTATTTTTGAACATAATGCATGTTCATATGCACTAGTTTAACATAATAAAGAAGGTTCAAATGTAAACAGTAATAAGATAGATAATTTTATGTTTACATTGGTACAACTTCTAGTAGAAATGAATTGCTTGCTTTGGACCTCTTTTGTTGATTTCGGAGTTCGGGTATGGTCAAGCAATTTATCTTGAGAGAGTTTGGAAATATCAATTTTTTTGTATGATTCAATTGGCCATATTGGATTGTTGGTCTCTGAAGGTTTGGTCAGATTGACTCCAAAAAAAATGCAAATTGTGGTTGCATTAGTGGTCATATCTTCTTTTCTTGGTTGAACCATTTGGTCGTTGTTATTGTTTGGTTCGGTTATGGCTGGGAATGAAGAAAAGTTTACTTATATTATTCGCCTTAACTAAAAGAAAATTTTACTTGTAGTCTTCGACTAATAAGCTACTCATCCCCATTCATAATCAAACCGAACTATGATATCAAATTGTTCAACCAATAAAAGAAAATATAGTCACTGATGCAACCACCAGTTGCATATTGTTTGGAGTCAATCTAACCAAACCCTCTGAGACCAAAGATCAAATAGGATCATTTTAATCATCAAAAAATATGAGATTTTCAAACTCTCTCAAGATAAAATTGTTCGACCATACCCAAACTCTGACATCACCAAAAAAGGTCCAACTCAAATCTACTATAAGGTGTACCAAGGTAAGCATAAAATCATCAGTCATATTACTGTTTACCTATGACCCTTTTTATTGTGTAAAACTAGTGCATTTGAACATGCATTCCGTCCAAAAATTATCTTAGATATAACAAAATCAAAATTTATGTATATATTATGATCTTTAATATTTTAAAACATCAAATATAATTTTTTATAAGAAATTTGCATAAGGTTTTTACGGTTTTACTCAGCTCATATGATCTTTATGTGGTATTATTAAACAAATTCAAATGCAAGGTGTGTCCATAGACAGAACTGTAGATTTAACTGTTTTCATGGATACAGTCGACTAAGACAAGAACTAGAGAACCTCTTTGATATGAAAAGCGAGTTAGAAGACAACAATCAATGGAAAATACTTTTCATGGACAATGAAGGATATATAATGCTTGTTGGAGACAATCCATGATTATAAGTTTCTTCAATCTTTCTAGTAATTGAAATATTAGTTCAAATTAAAAATATATATATTTCATTTTGGTAGTTATAAACAATGCAGTTGTTTCTGGAGCACGGTGAATAAAATGTTCATATGTTAAAAAAATGAAGTATTAAAAATGAAGTTTGGAAAAAGTTTCTACCTAGCATAATCGAACTTTTAACATTCACTACTGCACCACTAAAACTGAAAAAATAATAATTAATCTATCTAACTAGTTCATATTTTCTCCTATTTGATCTAATCTCAAACAGTTCAATTCTTATTTTTGATTTTTGTCATGTTTTCGGAGTTTTGTTATATCAAGTGAGAGAAGGATTTTAAATTTAATAAATTCCTCGGTTTTATAAATCACTTATGGAAAGAGAGTCAATAATTAGAAGAGAGGGTTTTGTCTTTATAAATCTTTCAGCTTTCCATAGACACCAAGAACTCCAAATTTGGATATACGGAAGTCCTTCAAAAGATGTCAACTTCTAGCAGTTTGAAACTGTCTAAAAAGGGTTTTCCTCATCTTTTGGTACATTTTGCCTTAAAAACCTATAAAACCTTCTTAAACCTGAAACAAGTGATATTTGGCTCTTTTGCCATGATATAACACCAAAATATTTTCAAAATCATAAGAAAACAATAGCTATAATAGGTAAAAATATGGTGTTATCAACTCCCCCAGACTTATTCCTTTGTTTGTCCTCAAGCAAACAAGAAAGAAAAGTCATGGAAAAGAGGTTTTGAAAATCACGGGAACTCACTTATCTGCAGGAATCTCGTCTACACACTCCTTGTCGCCTTGACCTTAGAACCTACTTTACGTACTTGTCCCATGAGAAGCTTCAACATCCTTTACTCTTAGTCCATGGTCCAAAGGAACTTTCGACGTCCCCATTGTCATCCCTTTACATAGATTAAGTAGAAAGTATAAGTGGTCTAACCCAGGGGATATCAACCAAAGGACATGTTGATCGAATCCAAGCCAAGACATTCTTCGTATGGTTCCTTTTCTTTCCTTTTTCTCGCTTCCAAGGGATCGATTTTTCCCTACTTTTCTAGGATATCAGTTTTTTTTTCATTTTTTTACGATCCCTTGCTCCTTTTCTTTGGACTCGGGCTTCCGCTAGTTCCGAAAGATGTACGGGTTTACGCACCAAATCCCTCGGTCACATCCGCCTTTGTCCCCTTTTCTTTTCTTTTTACGGATACAAGTCTCTGCGAGGTTCCGAAAGATGCACGGGTTTACGCACAAAATCCCTTGGTCGCATCAACTCATATCCGTTTCTCTTTTCTTTTCTTTTTTTTTTCTTTTTTTTTTCTTTTTTTTTTCTTTTTTTTTCTTCTTCTTTTTTTATTTAGAGTACTGAAGGGAAGAGAGAGGGGAAACATAATTTGTGAAATAGTGTAGTGTCTTGTATGGCTCGAAGATGTCTCGTCCAATGTATATCCAACCCCTAAGTGAGAAATTGAAAGTCAGGTTAAGTTATAATAAGGGTTAGAGACAATGTTGGATCATCCTATTATCTAATAGAAAGAGACTTTCAGAATGTTTATTCAGCCCATAGTCTTTCCAAATCGGTTCTGTAATCAAGCATAATCAAGATTCATAAGAATGTTAATCCAAATAATATCATCCTTTAGATAGGATCATGATTCTCTACTAGTTTTAACTCAATAAAAACGAAAATAAGAAAAAAATTTGATTCAATAAAAACATTAAGAAAATCGATGTAAAAATATGGAAAAAGGTCTCAAGTCAACAAAATAGAAAGTAGCATTTGTATAAGATGGAACATCCCCCTAGCCCTGTCAAGCGGGTCAACCCGCGACCCGCGACCCGCTCCGCAGCGGGTTTTAGTATTTTTTCGACCCGCATCAACCCGCAACCCGCAAGACTTAAATCACACCGTCCTCAGTGGGAAAAAGAAAGAGATAAGGATGAAAAATCAAATAGAGAGGATTTAGAGTTTAAGAACAATATCACCTCGATGGAATTGTGTTATCTCCCTTAGACTCAATCGGGAATTTGATTTTTGTCTTATAGGTCGATGGTGGTAATGATGTGGTGACTAACCATTGATCCTTTTATTGCTTGACATCGGTTGAACTCGGCTTACTTCATCGAATTCTTTGTTATGAATCTCTACTTGCGTCCTTCCTGAGACAAAAACCTAAAAACCATCAATAGTCTTAAGAAAAAAAATAAGAAAAACATACCTAAGATAGAATGGTGGTGATGGATGATGGTGAAATGGAGGTGGTGATGTCTCGTTGTTGTCATTACGGCCACGGTCGAGATCTTTGTCGTGGTGAACGGATGGTTGGCTCGTGGTCGTGGTTCGAGGGTCGCTCGGCTTTTCCCTTGGAAAATCTTGGAAACGACTTGGTAGTGGCTCGGCAATACTGGACATTTGGCTTGGCTTGGTACCGGTCCCTTCTCTTTGCTTGATAGCTTGGGACTTGGTTCACGTTACAGCTCGGTACACGGCGCACGGCACTCGGTAGGTCGGCACGCGGTACGGCTTGGTACGCGGCACAGCTTGGTGTGCGGTACGTGGTTCCTCATGTAACACCCGTGTTCCAAAAAATGGAGTTTTCGGAAATTAAAACCGGGTTTTATGCGAACATGAAAGAAGCGCAGGATCGGCAAAAGAGTTATGCCGATAAGAGGAGGAAATACCTCGAGTTTGAGGTAGGAGATAAAGTATATCTTAAGATGGCGATGTTGAGGGGTCCTAATAGGTCCATTACAGAGACTAAGTTGAGTCCCAGGTATATGGGACCGTTCAGGATTGTTGAGCGGGTTGGACCGGTTGCGTATCGGTTGGAGTTACCCGAGGTTATGCAAGCATTTCACAAGGTTTTCCATGTGTCAATGCTGAAGAAGTGCTTGCATAAGGATGATGAGGTGATGGCTAAGATTCCGACAGATCTTCAGCTTAATATGACCTTAGAGGCAAGACCAGTAAGGATCCTCGAGAAGAGGATTAGGCAGGATCGTAGGAAGAATGTTCTGATGATCAAGGTCTTGTGGATTGTGACGGGGTTGAGGAGGAGACTTGGGAACCAGAAGCGAGGATGGAAGCAAGGTTCAAGAATTGGTTTGAGAAACAATCAGAGACTTGAGCTTTCATCGATGGGTTCCAGTTTCGAGTTATTTTGTTAGACATTTTGTATTCGTTTTGGTGTTGTAAACGATTAAATACATTATGTTTCCTTTTATTAATAAGATGGGTAGTTCTTATTGTTGATGGTCAGTGTTGCCATGAGTTTTAACTGGACATAAGTTCTGAAAAGAGTTATGTGGATTTAAGAACTTGAGTGATAATCGGAAAACATTATGTGGGTAACCTAAGTGACGGGGTATGTTGTGGAATAACCGAGTAGGGGTTATGGAAAAGATGATATTCCGTGATGGAATGTGTGTGATGCCGGTATTACCTTGTAAGTTGTATGCGGATCACGAGAGGTAGTTTCAGTCGCGAGTGCTTATAGACGTATGTTGGGTCATGATGCTCAAGGGACGGTTGGTCCTATACAACTCTTAGGAGGATGGATAGTTCCTCTGTTATCCAGAACTCGAAGGGTATATAGCTCAGGGTGGCGTGGTATGAGATAACGAGAACCCGTAAGGTTATACATTCCAGAGTTGAGAGGTATGAGCGTGATATCCGGAACTCGCAAGGTATATAGCCCAGAGTAGAGTGGTATGTGATTACCAAGAACTCGTAAGGTTATACTACCCAGAGTTGAGTGGTATGAGTGGGATGCCTAGAACTCGTAGGAATATAGCCCAGGGTAGAGTGTTATGTAATATCGAGAACCCGTAAAGTTATATCTTCTAGAGTGGAGTGGTACGAGTTTGATACCGAGAGCTCATAAGGACTTAGTGGCCTGAGAGCGGGGTGGTATTGATACCTAGAACTCATAGGACTCAGTGTCTTAGAGTGTAGAGGTATGAGTTGAGTTGTGAGCAATGATCTATGACCAGAGTCTTAAGCTGGTGACTGAATGTAGACCTCAGAGGTCAATAGAGTTTGATCTCGGGACTGGTTGTGAGGCCAGTATGGTCGAATTTGACCATTGTGTTATGAAATGTGTGGTTAAGTTCATTGGGGATGGACTGTGCCGTAGATTCGAGGACGAATCTATGTTAGTGGGGGAGAATTGTAACACCCGTGTTCCGAAAAATGGAGTTTTCGGAAATTAAAACCGGGTTTTATGCGAAGATTTTCTTGGGAAAATAATTCCGGGAATTTCTGTGGTAATTTGGAAATTACACGCATTTTTCCCGTAAGGGGTGTTTGGAGTTAATTTAGGAGTTTGGGGTCAGTTTGTGAAATTTTCGGGAATTCGGGGACCCAAATCCTAAATTAACGTCCGTGTTTCCGAAAAAGGGAAATTTTGGAATTACATCCGGGATTTATGCGGAGACTCTCTGTAAAATATTTCCGGGAATTTTTGGAGTAATTGGGAAATTACGCCGCATTTTTCGCGTAAGGGTGTTCGGGATCGATTTAGGAAGTTGGGGTCCTTTTTGTGAACTTGTGGAAGTTCAAGGGCTAGTTCCTAAATAAGATTTAAACTGAATTAAATCAGATGCACCAACCTTTTCCACCATTTGTTTCCACCGCTCCTTTCCTCCCTAAAAGTCCTCCATTCTTTTTCCCCACCCTACAAGCTAGCCTATGGTTTTCACTTTCCTCTCCACCTTCTAAAGTCAGCTGCACCTTCTCTCATTCCTCCTTCATTGCCGACACTTCACTTCCACCTGCAGAGAGAAAGAGAGTTGGCTGAGAAAAGAGAGAGAAGAGGTGTGAGAGGTGAGGCTTTGATCAGAATTTTTTTAGAGAAGGAGAGAAGGAGAGTTTGTGTGTTGGTGTGGGTGTGGAGAGCAAGCGAGGCTGAGAGCTTGAGAGCGGTGTGGGCGTGGACAGCTAGAGGAGGTGAGTCTTGGTGGCTGAGTGGGCGTGTGAGTCTCGAGGAAAAGGAGACGGAAGTTGCTGTGGTGGTGTGCAAAAGAAGAGTATAGAGCTGTTTCGTGGGTGAGAAGGAAACATGAGTTTGACCTATCAAATCGTTTGCAAAGGTAGCGAATTTTTGTGGAGTTGTAGTTAAGTCTTATATCTAGATTTACCAATTTGCGGAATTGGATTTGAGTTAATATTCTGAAAGTTATTCACGTTTCCGTGAGGCGCTCTGTTTCAGACGCGAACCGGACCAACGTGGATTCAGAGAACAATCGCGAGTTCGTCTGTGGTCGGATCATCACGAAACTTTGAGGTTAGCTTCAGGACATTTAGGGGTTGAGTTTCAACGGTGGGATTGAGATTTCAACGGTTAGATGTGAATTCGTGACTCAATCTTTAAGGCTGATTGTTTCTGTTATTTTTCCAACTTTGCAGAATTTTGTCATAAACGTTTCTGCTTTTGGTTAAGGTGAGTGCAGGACCGTAAGCTTCTGAGCGGTTAGATTGTTTGATGTGTTTGCATGATTGTAGGCCGTATGATCTCATGGGGGATCTAGATCGAGTGTTTCTTGAGATGGTTGATTTATGTGCGGTATTTTCGTGTTTAATACGTTGAATAATTTAATCGTTTGTGTGTATAGCTTGTAGACGGGAGGATTGCCTCACTAAGTATTTGTCGAAATACTTATGCATCTCTTTTGTTTGATGCAGAGAAAGAAAAGTTGTGACTGTGGAATCAAGGCAAAGAAGAGAGGTTGATCTAAGAACTCGTTGTGTGTGTGTTAAGTGTTTTATAATAAAGTTGAATAATTTCTTACAGTTAACTTTGGTGTTTCTGTATTCGTATTTTATTGTTTAAGGATTTATGCGGAAATATTTTATTTATGAATTAAATAATTTATTTTGTGTTTTTAAGTAATCCGAAGGATAAATGATCGAACGATCTCGAGTCCGGTTTCTCGTTATCGAGAACCGTTATAGACAACGGAAATTGTCTATGAAAGCCAAGGTGGCTATACAGACCAACTTCGACTCTCAACTCAAGTCGTCGTATTCCGGAAAGATCAATCGATCAAATATCCGTTCGGATAAGTAATTAAAATGTGTATGGGATTGTATTTTTATTTATGGTTATTTGAGTAAAATATTTGGGGTTATATTCTACTTATGAAGTTAAATAAATTAAATGCATGGATAGATGCATTTTTAATGGTTAAATGATTTGGGAATTAATTATTATTTATGGGAATAATAATTAATGTTTTATTGCAAAAAAAAAAAAAAAAAAAAAAAAAAAAAACGAGGGCGGTCGTTTCAGTTTGGTATCAGAGCCTTTACGGTTCTAGGAGGTTTCGAAAAATTAAATTGGTTTTGATTTAACTTTTGTTGCTTTGAGAAGCATGAGTATTTTGATTAAATTGATTATGTGAGTTAGTCAATTGTTTGAGTATGGAGTTATAGATCATCCTCTCCGAGCCTTTGATGAGATTCCACGGTAAGTTGTCCTATTTTCTTCTGTTAAGTTGTTTGTGTTACTTATCTGTTTGTGGTGTAAGTATAGATGGCTAGAAGAGGTAGAGGTCGTGGTCGTGGTATCGGCGGGGGTAGAGGACGCGGTCGGAGGATCGCAAGAGCTCCGGTGGTTGAGGAGAGCGTGACACCGAGTGTTACGGTTGAGCAGGTCGGGAACTCGCATACGGATCGAGTTGGGACGGAGGGTGTGGCCGGTGTTGGTGCCGGTGATGCTGGAGTTCCAGTGGGTGCTGCGGGTGTGGCAGCAGGGGTAGCTCCGGCCCAAGGGGATCCTATCGCGAATTTCGTGGCTTTGCTGTTGGAGCGGTTACCGGAGAGGGTACCAGCGCATGCTCCAATGGTACCACCGGTAGTTGAGGTGCAACCAAGGGTTGTGGTTGCGGAAGAGCGTCCATCATATCTCAAAATGATGGAGCAGCTGCAGAGGATTGGCACGAGATTCTTTCAGGGTGGTGCCAAACCTGAGGAGGCAGATGAGTGGAGGATGAGGATGGAACGGAATTTCCGTTCGATTCGGTGTCCAGAGGAATACCAAGTGGATCTCGCCGTCCACTATCTGGAGGGTGACGCACATCTCTGGTGGAGAGGTGTTGCGGCCCGGAGGGTCCAGGCAGAGATGTCTTGGGAGGATTTTATAGTGGAGTTTAACTCCAAATATTTTCCTCAAGAGGCCTTGGACCGGATGGAGAGACGATTTCTTGGGATAACTCAAGGGAACCGGACGGTTCGTGAGTATGAGGCAGAGTTTAACCGTCTCAGAGTGTATGGCGGTCATATCCTAGACGATGAGCAGGCCCAGGTGAGGCGGTTTCTGATGGGTCTTCGGGCCGAGTTGAGGAACCAGTGCCTGATGAGATCGTTTGTCACGGTTGTGGATCTGGTAGAGAAGGCCGCATTGCTTGAGGAGAGTCTGAGAGACGTGGGGGTGGTTGTCAGCCCAATTCCTCAGGCAAGGAAGCCTCTACATCAGACTGGTCCTAGCAAGGGCGACAAGCCAGCGCAAGGACAGAAGCGGAAGTGGGAGGGCCCTTCTAAGGGTAACCTAGGTGGTCAGGGATGCTTCGGATGCGGAAGCAAGGACCATAGGGTTGCGAATTGCCCTCAGAAACGCAGAGTGACCGGGGATACTCGGGTGTGTTACCACTGTCATGAGCCAGGGCATATCAAGCCTAAATGTCCCAGGTTGCAGCAGGAAGTGGTAACGGCGGCACCGACAGAAAGGCGGGCTGCAGTGACACCGAGGGTTTACACCATGGTGGAGTCGGGAGAGCCGAGCTCCAAACCGATCACTGGTAAAAAAAATTCTGGACTTACTTGAGTTAAATTCTTGTTTGTTTAAAAGTTTTTGTCTTGAAAGTTGTGTTAGGGTTCTTAGCATATGAGAATTATGTAGGGACCTTAATCGTGGGAGGGGTTGAATCTCACGTTCTGTTCGATTCTGGAGCATCGCATTGTTTCGTTACTCCAGAATTGGCGGGGAGGTGCGGCATCCGGGGCAATCCGGGTGAGCACTTGGGGTTAGTTAAGGTCGCTGGAGGGAAGTTTCTGAGCAGTCATGGTCGGGTTAAGAACGTGGACGTTCAGGTGGCCGAGGAGTCTATGCCAGCAGATTTGATCATCTGTTCTGTGGAACTGTATGATGTTATCCTGGGTATGGATTGGCTGGGAAAGTTCAGAGCGCATCTGGATTGCCACCGGGGACGTGCTGTGTTCGAAAGAGAAAGAGGTAGGTTGGTCTACCAGGGAGTGAGACCTACAACCGGGAGTCTCGTGATCTCGGCAATGCAAGCTGAGAAAATGATCGAGCGAGGTTGTGAAGCTTATCTGGCGACTATTATTACCCCAGAGACTGTTGGAGAGGCTTCGGTTCGGGATATTCTTGTTGTGCAGGAGTTCGAGGATGTCTTTCAATCGTTGCAGGGGTTACCACCGTCTCGGTCTGATCCTTTCACGATTGAGCTGGAACCAGGCACGATGCCGATATCCAAGGCTCCGTACCGGATGGCTCCAGCAGAGATGGCAGAGCTGAAGAAGCAGCTGGAAGAATTGTTGGATAAGGGTTTCATCCGTCCGAGCAGTTCACCGTGGGGAGCGCCAGTGCTGTTTGTGAAGAAAAAGGATGGGAGTTTCCGGTTATGTATCGATTACCGGGGGCTTAACCGAGTCACAGTGAAGAATCGGTATCCTCTTCCGCGGATCGATGAGCTGTTGGATCAGCTGAGAGGGGCTACTTGGTTCTCCAAGATTGACTTGGCGTCAGGATATCATCAAATTCCTATTGATGAGGTGGATATCCGGAAGACGGCTTTCAGGACAAGATATGGGCACTACGAGTTTGTGGTGATGCCATTTGGGTTGACGAATGCACCAGCGGCGTTCATGAGATTGATGAACGGAATGTTCCAAGAGTATCTCGATGAGTCCGTGATCATTTTTATAGATGATATTTTGGTGTATTCGAAAAGTCCTGAGGAGCATGAAGTCCATTTGAGAAATGTTCTGGAGAAGTTGAGGGAACAGAAACTGTTCGCTAAGTTGAGCAAGTGCAGTTTCTGGCAACGAGAGATAGGATTCTTGGGTCATATTGTCTCCGAGAAGGGGGTTTCAGTTGACCCAGAAAAGATAAAGGCTATCAGAGAGTGGCCTAGGCCGATGAATGCCACGGAGATCAGGAGTTTTCTTGGTCTAGCGGGCTATTATCGGAGGTTTGTCAATGGATTCGCGAGTATGGCTCGGTCTATGACAAAGCTGACCGGAAAAGATGTTCCGTTCGTGTGGACTCCAGAGTGTGAGGAGAGTTTTGCGAACTTGAAGTCAATGTTGACGAGTACACCAGTTTTGGCTTTACCGGAGCCGAGTGAGCCTTTTGTGGTGTACACAGACGCTTCGAGGTTGGGTCTTGGTTGCGTGTTGATGCAACAAGGGAAGGTTATTGCTTATGCTTCCCGTCAGTTGAGGAAGCACGAGAACAACTATCCTACCCATGATCTCGAGATGGCTGCAGTGGTTTTTGCCTTGAAGATTTGGAGATCTTATCTCTATGGTGGGAAGGTCCAGGTATTTACAGATCATAAAAGCCTGAAATACATCTTTACGCAGCCAGAGTTGAATTTAAGGCAAAGGCGTTGGATGGAGTTAGTGGCAGATTATGACCTGGAGATAGCCTACCATCCCGGAAAGGCAAATTTGGTTGCAGATGCGTTGAGTCGCAAGCGGGTAGCTTCGGCTAGTGAGCGGGACATGGAGTCCTTGGTGAGCGAGGTTAGCACGTTGAGGTTGTGTGCTATATCTCAGGAACCGTTAGGCTTAGAAGCAGCGAATCAGGCGGATCTTTTGAGTAGAGTTCGTTTGGCTCAGGAAAAAGATGAAGGTCTGATTAAGGCTTCGGGTGATGTGGGATCAGAATATCAGGTCTCTGCGAATGGGACTATTCTGGTGCACGGGAGGGTATGTGTACCCAAGGATGAGGAGCTGAGGCGAGAGATCCTGAGTGAGGCTCATGCGAGTATGTTTTCGATTCATCCAGGGGCGACCAAGATGTACCGAGACTTAAAAAGGTATTATCATTGGGTTGGGATGAAGAAAGATGTGGCTAACTGGGTTGCGGCTTGTGATGTATGCCAGTTAGTGAAGGCTGAGCATCAGGTTCCGAGCGGGTTATTGCGAAGTTTACCCATTCCGGAGTGGAAGTGGGATATGATTACGATGGATTTCGTGGTTGGCTTGCCCGTTTCGCGGACCAAGGATGCTATTTGGGTCATTGTTGATCGGTTGACCAAGTCAGCACATTTCTTGGCCATCAAGAAGACCGATGGAGCTGCGGTGTTGGCTAAGAAGTATGTCAATGAGATTGTGAGACTTCATGGGGTACCTGTGAGTATAGTCTCAGACCGTGATTCCAAGTTCACTTCGGTGTTCTGGAAGGCCTTTCAGGCTGAGATGGGCACTAAGGTACACCTGAGTACGGCCTATCACCCGCAGACAGATGGACAATCCGAGAGGACCATCCAGACTCTCGAGGATTTGCTGAGGATGTGTGTGCTTGACTGGGGTGGCCATTGGGTGGATTACCTGAACCTGGTAGAGTTTACCTATAATAATAGCTACCAGGCGAGTATTGGAATGGCTCCATATGAGGCGCTGTATGGGAGGCCATGTCGTACACCATTATGCTGGACCCAAGTGGGGGAGAGGAGCATGTTTGGTGCAGATTTTGTTCAGGAAACTACGGAGAAGATCCGGGTTTTGAAGCTGAACATGAAAGAAGCGCAGGATCGGCAAAAGAGTTATGCCGATAAGAGGAGGAAATACCTCGAGTTTGAGGTAGGAGATAAAGTATATCTTAAGATGGCGATGTTGAGGGGTCCTAATAGGTCCATTACAGAGACTAAGTTGAGTCCCAGGTATATGGGACCGTTCAGGATTGTTGAGCGGGTTGGACCGGTTGCGTATCGGTTGGAGTTACCCGAGGTTATGCAAGCATTTCACAAGGTTTTCCATGTGTCAATGCTGAAGAAGTGCTTGCATAAGGATGATGAGGTGATGGCTAAGATTCCGACAGATCTTCAGCTTAATATGACCTTAGAGGCAAGACCAGTAAGGATCCTCGAGAAGAGGATTAGGCAGGATCGTAGGAAGAATGTTCTGATGATCAAGGTCTTGTGGGATTGTGACGGGGTTGAGGAGGAGACTTGGGAACCAGAAGCGAGGATGGAAGCAAGGTTCAAGAATTGGTTTGAGAAACAATCAGAGACTTGAGCTTTCATCGATGGGTTCCAGTTTCGAGTTATTTTGTTAGACATTTTGTATTCGTTTTGGTGTTGTAAACGATTAAATACATTATGTTTCCTTTTATTAATAAGATGGGTAGTTCTTATTGTTGATGGTCAGTGTTGCCATGAGTTTTAACTGGACATAAGTTCTGAAAAGAGTTATGTGGATTTAAGAACTTGAGTGATAATCGGAAAAGATTATGTGGGTAACCTAAGTGACGGGGTATGTTGTGGAATAACCGAGTAGGGGTTATGGAAAAGATGATATTCCGTGATGGAATGTGTGTGATGCCGGTATTACCTTGTAAGTTGTATGCGGATCACGAGAGGTAGTTTCAGTCGCGAGTGCTTATAGACGTATGTTGGGTCATGATGCTCAAGGGACGGTTGGTCCTATACAACTCTTAGGAGGATGGATAGTTCCTCTGTTATCCAGAACTCGAAGGGTATATAGCTCAGGGTGGCGTGGTATGAGATAACGAGAACCCGTAAGGTTATACATTCCAGAGTTGAGAGGTATGAGCGTGATATCCGGAACTCGCAAGGTATATAGCCCAGAGTAGAGTGGTATGTGATTACCAAGAACTCGTAAGGTTATACTACCCAGAGTTGAGTGGTATGAGTGGGATGCCTAGAACTCGTAGGAATATAGCCCAGGGTAGAGTGTTATGTAATATCGAGAACCCGTAAAGTTATATCTTCTAGAGTGGAGTGGTACGAGTTTGATACCGAGAGCTCATAAGGACTTAGTGGCCTGAGAGCGGGGTGGTATTGATACCTAGAACTCATAGGACTCAGTGTCTTAGAGTGTAGAGGTATGAGTTGAGTTGTGAGCAATGATCTATGACCAGAGTCTTAAGCTGGTGACTGAATGTAGACCTCAGAGGTCAATAGAGTTTGATCTCGGGACTGGTTGTGAGGCCAGTATGGTCGAATTTGACCATTGTGTTATGAAATGTGTGGTTAAGTTCATTGGGGATGGACTGTGCCGTAGATTCGAGGACGAATCTATGTTAGTGGGGGAGAATTGTAACACCCGTGTTCCGAAAAATGGAGTTTTCGGAAATTAAAACCGGGTTTTATGCGAAGATTTTCTTGGGAAAATAATTCCGGGAATTTCTGTGGTAATTTGGAAATTACACGCATTTTTCCCGTAAGGGGTGTTTGGAGTTAATTTAGGAGTTTGGGGTCAGTTTGTGAAATTTTCGGGAATTCGGGGACCCAAATCCTAAATTAACGTCCGTGTTTCCGAAAAAGGGAAATTTTGGAATTACATCCGGGATTTATGCGGAGACTCTCTGTAAAATATTTCCGGAAATTTTTGGAGTAATTGGGAAATTACGCCGCATTTTTCGCGTAAGGGTGTTCGGGATCGATTTAGGAAGTTGGGGTCCTTTTTGTGAACTTGTGGAAGTTCAAGGGCTAGTTCCTAAATAAGATTTAAACTGAATTAAATCAGATGCACCAACCTTTTCCACCATTTGTTTCCACCGCTCCTTTCCTCCCTAAAAGTCCTCCATTCTTTTTCCCCACCCTACAAGCTAGCCTATGGTTTTCACTTTCCTCTCCACCTTCTAAAGTCAGCTGCACCTTCTCTCATTCCTCCTTCATTGCCGACACTTCACTTCCACCTGCAGAGAGAAAGAGAGTTGGCTGAGAAAAGAGAGAGAAGAGGTGTGAGAGGTGAGGCTTTGATCAGAATTTTTTTAGAGAAGGAGAGAAGGAGAGTTTGTGTGTTGGTGTGGGTGTGGAGAGCAAGCGAGGCTGAGAGCTTGAGAGCGGTGTGGGCGTGGACAGCTAGAGGAGGTGAGTCTTGGTGGCTGAGTGGGCGTGTGAGTCTCGAGGAAAAGGAGACGGAAGTTGCTGTGGTGGTGTGCAAAAGAAGAGTATAGAGCTGTTTCGTGGGTGAGAAGGAAACAGGAGTTTGACCTATCAAATCGTTTGCAAAGGTAGCGAATTTTTGTGGAGTTGTAGTTAAGTCTTATATCTAGATTTACCAATTTGCGGAATTGGATTTGAGTTAATATTCTGAAAGTTATTCACGTTTCCGTGAGGCGCTCTGTTTCAGACGCGAACCGGACCAACCTGGATTCAGAGAACAATCGCGAGTTCGTCTGTGGTCGGATCATCACGAAACTTTGAGGTTAGCTTCAGGACATTTAGGGGTTGAGTTTCAACGGTGGGATTGAGATTTCAACGGTTAGATGTGAATTCGTGACTCAATCTTTAAGGCTGATTGTTTCTGTTATTTTTCCAACTTTGCAGAATTTTGTCATAAACGTTTCTGCTTTTGGTTAAGGTGAGTGCAGGACCGTAAGCTTCTGAGCGGTTAGATTGTTTGATGTGTTTGCATGATTGTAGGCCGTATGATCTCATGGGGGATCTAGATCGAGTGTTTCTTGAGATGGTTGATTTATGTGCGGTATTTTCGTGTTTAATACGTTGAATAATTTAATCGTTTGTGTGTATAGCTTGTAGACGGGAGGATTGCCTCACTAAGTATTTGTCGAAATACTTATGCATCTCTTTTGTTTGATGCAGAGAAAGAAAAGTTGTGACTGTGGAATCAAGGCAAAGAAGAGAGGTTGATCTAAGAACTCGTTGTGTGTGTGTTAAGTGTTTTATAATAAAGTTGAATAATTTCTTACAGTTAACTTTGGTGTTTCTGTATTCGTATTTTATTGTTTAAGGATTTATGCGGAAATATTTTATTTATGAATTAAATAATTTATTTCGTGTTTTTAAGTAATCCGAAGGATAAATGATCGAACGATCTCGAGTCCGGTTTCTCGTTATCGAGAACCGTTATAGACAACGGAAATTGTCTATGAAAGCCAAGGTGGCTATACAGACCAACTTCAACTCTCAACTTAAGTCGTCGTATTCCGGAAAGATCAATCGATCAAATATCCGTTCGGATAAGTAATTAAAATGTGTATGGGATTGTATTTTTATTTATGGTTATTTGAGTAAAATATTTGGGGTTATATTCTACTTATGAAGTTAAATAAATTAAATGCATGGATAGATGCATTTTTAATGGTTAAATGATTTGGGAATTAATTATTATTTATGGGAATAATAATTAATGTTTTATTGCAAAAAAAAAAAAAAAAAAAAAAAAAAAAAAACGAGGGCGGTCGTTTCACCTCAGCACATCCGTTACGGGGCTCCTCGGCACATCTGTACCTCTGCACGTGCGGTACGGGGTTCCTTGGCACGTCCGGTACGCGGCATGGTTCTGGCTCGGCATCGGCACGCGGTACGTGGTACACGGCACCGGCTCGGCACCAGCACGGGGTACGCAGCACATGGTTCCGACTTGGCCCCGGAACGCTGTACACGGTACGCGGCTCCGGCTCGGCACCAGCACGCGGTACGCGGCTCAGCTCAGCACCGGTCACAATCTTCATGACCGGTCATGTCCTCCTTGGTGCCACCGGTCACGGGCCTCGTGACCAGTCTGGCTCCTCCTGTCTCGACCGGTCACACGCCTTGTGACCGGTACTGGTGCTTGGTTCGGCTCGGTGGGGACTCTCGGCATTGGTCACTCATTGCGGCCAATCCGTCGCCTTCTGCATAAGTCTATATGATAAGTTTGCCACCAAAACGAACCTTGCTTCCTTTCTGTTCTTTCTTTTTGTTCTTTTCTATTTTCTTTTCTTCTTTTTATAAAACCTGAAATGCAAAAACCAAAATAAAACAAAGACGACAAAAGAAAAGTAAAACTAAAACTAAAACTAAAACTAAAACTAAAACTAAAAATTAAATGAAGAACTTACAAGTGGGTTGCCTCCCACTAAGCGCACTTGTTTAACGTCGTTGGCTCGACGGTGGTAGCCGGTTAGGCTTGAGGCGGATCATCTAGGGAAATTGGATCTCCCAGTTCCCTTCCACGTCTGCGAGATATGGCTTAAGACGTTGTCCATTGACAGTGAAGTCTCCTCCATCACGATTCCAAAGTACCATAGCACCGTATGGTTTTGCTTCCTTGATCTTGAATGGTCCGGACTATCGCGATTTGAGTTTTCCAGGAAAGAGTTTCGAACGTGAGTTAAAGTGTAAAACTCTTAAATCATTTGCAAAACATTTTAAGTTTTGTTGCATTCAATGTAAAAAAAAAAAAAATTTTGTTTGAATATAATTTAATATTCAATTCAAAAAAAAAATTACTACAAAGATATTAAAATATCCCTAAATAATCATCATATGATTTTGATTTATAAGCCCCTAATGTAATATGTTTTTAATCTTAATATAATGGTTTGTGATAAAAAAAAAAACTCCTCTTTTTTATATAACAATGATTGCAAGTTCAGCTGTCTTATTCAAATTTTAATAGAGTTTTTCATAAAATACTAGAATCAGACCTGCATGTACATGGGGGATTATATTTGTAAGAATAAGTTATTTGATATTTTGAATTTAAGATATAATAGAGTTGTAATAATAATTGGTGTTACCTTTATATTTTTAAACTAATAAAAAAAAAAATTACAGTTTAATTAGGGGTATTTAAATTGGATGTTGATTCAGTTTTAGCTTTGAGTTATTTCACTATACAACTTAGGTATAGCCCTGTCAAGCGGGTCAAACCCGCGATCCATCCCACAACGAGTTATATTAATTTTTGATTCGCATTAACCCACGATCCGCGACCCACCAGATAAAAATAGTTATCCTGCATCTATCCTACTTAAATTTGCGGGTACCCGTGGTAACCCGTAAATATTTAAATAATAAATAAAAATTAATTGTTTATAATATTAGTGAAAATAATATTTATTAATAAAATTTTAGTATTAGAAAAACATAAAACATAAATATATATATTACTTTAAAAATTTAACTACTAAAATTTATAAAATAATAATTATTATTTTTTTAAATCCGGGTATCCAAGAAACTCGCATTAAAAAATATGATGATCCGCACACATAATTTATAAAATATCACTATTTCGTTCATAATCTATAAAAACTCTTTCGTCTCATAAACATTTTATTTTAAATGATTATCCGCTCGATAATTTAACAAAAAAACCTACCATTTCGGCAATATTTGTTATAAAAAAATTAGCTAAATGTTTTAGATAAAATACATGTATTTTCGTATGAATATTTATATTTCATAAAATTAGTGGAAATAATCCAAAAAATTAGATTTTTAAAAATGAATTATATTATTCAATTTATTATGATTTATTATTCAACTAATTCAGATTTGTATTATTAATTTATTTAATTTATTTTTTACTAATGTATTGTAATAATCTAAATTTTAAATATAATTTCCAAATTGTCCTTCCCAATTAATATTATAGATTTTTGATTATTTTTTATCTATAATATATGGTGTGTGTTTTTCCTACTAATATATATATATATATATATATGAGCACAAAAAAGTTCCAATCATTATTTTCTACAAGTCAAAGTATAGACAATGGAGAAGAAGCTAATGATCATTGCAGCATCAATCATATTGAATCTTGGATTCACTATTCATATTCTTAATAATAATTTCAGCATATGGAGTCCAACTTGGACCAATAGAGCCGCCGCGGAGGCAGAAGCTGCAGGTTCTGTTTCATGCTCAGGCCATAGCAGAGCTTACTTGGATGGTATTGGTGTTCTTGACGGTCATAAGCCTCCTTGTGAGTGCAATAATTGCGACACAGGCAAAGATTGCTCCATTCTTCTCCCAGATTGTCCTGTCGATGCTGACTCGTATGTAACAACAACTTTTGATCTTCTTCTTTTCAATCATTGTGACCAAAACCAATTATTAAAGCTCCATTCTTAAAAACTCGATTTTCTAGTTTTTTCTAAAATTTGATTTTCTACATAAAATCTGATTTTTAGTTATTGATTAAAAACTTGATTTTCTTGTTTCATAAAAGTTGATTTTCTAGCTTTTTCTATACATTTTATTAATTAATTGATCATTTCAAGAAGCATTGGTTGGAAATAACTAAATTTATTATGTTAGAAAATGAGTAGTGTTGAAGAATAACATAGATACAATTAAACATTTATTGTTTCTTAATATATGTGAAAACTTTATAAAATCATCTTTTTTAGGAACAAAAGGAGTATAAACTATGGATTTAATTTGTTTTTTTTTTCTCTGCTTTTATGGGTTTTAAAGAGGAGACCCTTTGTTCTTGGAGCCTTTCTGGATGCAAAAGGCAGAGGAAAGTGCGGTTGTTGAATCAGGATGGCACAGGATGAGTTATCAATTTAAAGAACATCGCTCATTTGTGTCGGCAGAGCTTGAAAGCATCATTAAGAAGCTGCATAATGTAGTGGGAAATGCAGTTACTGATGACAGATTCATAGTCTTTGGAACTGGAGCTACACAATTAATTGCAGCCTCTGTTCATGCCTTGTCTTTGACAAACTCATCATCATCATCTCCTTCAAGACTTGTGAGCTCTGTTCCATACTACAATGTAAGCAAAAATCTTTGTTCTTGCCTTTTTGGCTTTATGTAACAAATCAATTTATATTTGGTGGTTATTATGATCATTCTTTGTGTGTGTGTGTGTGTGTAAAGCTGTATAAACAACAAGCAGAGTTCTTTAATTCTGCCAATCTCAAGTTTGAAGGAGATGCATATGCGTGGAAGAAGAGATATCGCAATGATAACATCACACAAGTTATAGAGATAGTGACATCTCCGAATAATCCAGAAGGGAAGGCGAAAACCGCGGTTCTTGATGGTCCTAATGTGAAAACAATTCATGATCATGCTTATTATTGGCCTTATTTCACACCTATTACAAATAAAGTTGATGAAGATTTGAGCTTGTTTAGTCTCTCCAAGACTACAGGCCATGCTGGCTCAAGATTCGGGTGATTCGATTTGCTTGTACTCTAAAACAAAGCTTTGGATTGGTCACAATAACTCACAAGTGTTTCTTTTTGTTGTTTCAGATGGGCATTAGTAAAAGACAAAGCTGTTTATGAAAGAATGAAAACATATATAACTTTAAGTAGTATGGGAGTTTCAAGAGACACACAGCTTCGTGCTCTTGAATTGCTTAAAGTAGTGATTAGTGATGGAGGTTACGAGATATTAAATTATGGTTATGGAACTTTGAAGAAAAGATGGGAGATATTTAAGAAGATCTTGTCAATGTCTACGCGTTTCTCGCTAGAAACAATCAAACCTGAGTACTGCAACTACTTCAAAGAAGTCAGAGATTATACTCCTTGTAAGTTTCTTGTAATGCAAGAAAGCTGATACATTGGTTTTTGGAATTATATAACTTTTTTGATGTTTGTTGGAAGCTTATGCATGGGTGAAGTGTGCGAGATTAGAAGACACAAACTGCTATGAGATTTTCAGAGCGGCGAAGATAACAGGACGAAGTGGTATAATGTTTGGATCAGATGAAAGGTTTGTGAGATTGAGTCTTATCAGATCACAAGATGACTTTGATCAGCTTATTGATATGTTGAAGAAGTTAGTCTCCTCTGAAGCTGGAGGAGTTGCTTCAATCTGAAAACTTGATTTCTTCAACTCAAATCATTATTTTCTTGTTGCATTTTTGTCATTACACTCATCGATTTAATCATATATATGAAGTGAAAAGTGTTTGTTAAAAATGTCTGAATCTTTGGTGACTATATATGTGTTTTTTTAAAAAAAAAGACTTTGGTAAATATTTACACCATGAATGGCGGATAATTCGATGACCAGAGTTAGTAGCTTTATCTGACTCGCTTAAGTTTTTCCCACCAAGTCTTCAAATAAATTAATTTCTTTGACTTAAGATGTTCTCTATTTTATTTTTTACTTGCTCTATGGTTTAAGTTTTCATTTGTTTGTATTACTTTATAATATAATTTGTTTCCTTATCTAATTTTAAAATTTTTAAATTCTTTTGATAAACTTTTAAAATTTTCAGTTTGATAAAATAGATTTAATCAATTCAATTCATAAGATGATATTCAATGTTAATGTTAGTTATTTCATTACTCTTTTATTTTTTAATACTGATTTATTATTATTCTATTACAAATTATGAAAATTTTTATAATGACGATTTTACAACAGACAATATAATATCCGCATTGCCTCTATTAATCTGCATAAATTATGATAAATCGCATTCTTTCGGATTTGAATCTCATATCTCGGGATCTAGAAGTATTAGTGAACCCTTCATAATAAGTAGGTAAATAGGGCTTCCGCTGTTATTTCATTACTCTAGTAAGCCATATAATTTTTGATCAAACTAAAATAATTTATCTAACTTTTTCATATATAACACGTTTTGTAAGAATAACATAAATTTATTAACATACATTTTTGTATGATTTTATATATATAATAAATATATATGTTTGTTTAGCACTCGTAGTGACCAAAACCATCGATTTGTTAAGTCGTTAGTTTGGTAGTCGCAGCGACCGCGATCAGTTATGGTGACTGATCACTCTGTTGTTTGTTTATCAATCGCAGCGACCAATGTCTGGTTGCTATGTTGTATGTTTCATAGTCGATGCTAGACCTGTTAAACGGGCCTTATGCATGCGTGCATATCCCATTTGGTATCATTGCAGGGCGGGCCTGGATGTTGAAAAATTTGTCCACAAATAGGCAGGAGTAGCGGGCATGGTCCAGGTGGAATGCGAGTGTAGCAGGCTTATCCTTTGCGGTTTGGTGGGCTTGCGGGTGGTCCGCAAAACTGAAAGCTTCTTTGTCTTGTAGAGGTTTTGATACTTTTGAAGCTTATGTCCCTTGTAGAGGTTTTATAATTTTCAACCTAAATGTTTAAAACCTACATAATTGAGCTTTGTTATTGTGTAGCTTACAAGATAATTGAAGAGACACGTAGACGATTCAAAACTGAGATTTTGGAGACGAGTCAAACTTAGAGGATCAGAGATTTCGGAGATGGCTCATAGTAAGAGGGTTATATCGTTCATCAATCATCATCATTCATCCATCAGAGATTGACAAAACCACATTCAAAAAGAACCTGAAATTGTAATGGTAAGTTACTAAAAATTGCCCAACTCGAGTTAGACCACATTTGACCAATATATGAATAACTTAAGAAAAAAATAGTGCATTTTTCTTTGTTATGCATAAAAAACAAAATTAATGAGCTATATTCTAAAGAGAGGGGGTGATTTCCAATCTATGATTAGATCAATATGGGAGTGAAAAAAATTCGGATCAATTATGGGTTTTTTTGTTCATACTTTCCAACTTTGTATGAATTCACTTCCGGCTACTATGTCGGTCAATAAATTCCAACTCGTTTGGATTTTTTATTTTATTTTTGTGGTCTATTACATCATTATTGTTAGAGATAACAGATCTAATCCTAATATTATGATTACTCGACTTTCTGGCAGCATATGCGATTACGATGAAAAACTTCTTTAAACAACGATTTCATGAAGCAAATTCTTCTCGACAGATGGTTCTGCATGTACGACTTCCCAATAATGGATAAGATCTCTCCACAACACACGAGACCACGACGGACGACTCTATCTTCAGCACTATGGAAGACTGAAACCTCTAAAATGCTTTGCATCCTCAATCTGTAAAAAACTACGGTCTCTGAGATTCGAAACCCAAATATATAAGTTTTTAAACTTTAACCAATAGGTAAAATGTGCTTCCATCAACTCGTTTGGATTTTGCTTTGTTTTCGTTTCTTTTAGTTTTAATCGATCGTGCCTTTTAAGACTAATCATATTTAATTCATTTAATGTTGATTTTCATAAAAGACATGCATAATCTCTACTATAAATATTTAATCCTTTTGTTGTTTGGGTTTTTTCTCACTGGAAGAAGAAACTTTCAGCTATTTTTCTAACTTCATCCTCGTCTTTCACTCTTTGTATGGGTGTAATTTTGTTATTATTTTTTGTGTACTTTAAAGTTTATCCAATAACATCTGCACGGGATAGAGATCTATTAAATCTCTCAAAAATAAATATATTTAATATTTTAATATAAATTAAATATATAATTAAATTTTAAATATTTTTAAATATTTTTAGAGATGAACCAATCACTGATAGACAGATGTAGGGTAATCTTCTTACGGATCTCTCAAAAGTCCTTATTTAATAATTTCTTATATTTTTTCCTTTTTTTATTATTTTTCTTTTTCTTAATCATGAAAAAATATATTAGACTAACCTTAATGTGTAGGCTTCAAATTTTATTAGATTATGGCTTTTAGATCCATCTGTAAACTTTGCCTTTGGGCTTTATGAAATCAAGGATTGCCGACCAAAAAGAAGAGCTAAGTTGAAAATAAGTCAACTTTACAATTTATTTAAGGACTAATGGGCTGTGACTAATACTTAGCCCAATATGCCCAAAATGACTAAACAATCTTCACTCTATATTGGAGTGATTATTTGGTGAGAATTGAGTTTTAATGAATTCTGAGAGGATTTGATTAAATTTTGGTGAATTAGAAATTTTGTTATTAAATTCTCTGAAATCTCAGCTAAAACCATGAGAATTGAGTCTTTGTATTTTTAACTAAGAATTCCTCTCAAATCTCAGCTGAAACTTTTAAATGAAATCTTAATAACGTTTTCAATAACAGTGGATTTGATTGTATATTTTAAAATCATTAATCCAATAACAGTGGAATTTAAAAAATATTTTAAAATTCATGTTTCAATAACACATGATTTGCCATTAAAACTCAATTCTCACCAAATACTCACTCCAATATACCCCTCTCAGAGTGGAAAGGAATTAGCAAATCACTCTGCAATTTTCTGGCGTTACTTACGAATTTGTCTCTCTCGCTCGCACTTAGGTTCGTCTCTTTGTTCTTCAAGCATTTTCACCATATTCGTTCCTTAATTTGTTTCTACATCTGTCTCTCTGAGTTCGAATATCGAGCTAGAATTTATTGGATATGTGTATGAGATTATTCTTCTAGGGTTTCTTTTTTTCTAGAATTTGATCGCAAACATTTTTGTTTATTTTGATTTGCAGACTTGTATTGTCTTCAGAAGAATTTATACATGTTTGAAAGAGGGAAAGCTAAACAGGCTCGTGCCATGGGGTCGAGTCATAGGTTGAAGGAAGATAGAATAAGCCAATTACCAGATTCTTTGATATGTCATATAATTTCTCATCTTCCACCAAAGGAAATTGTAAGAACAAGCGTTTTATCTAGTAGATGGACAAGTCTCTGGCTTTGGGTTCCTCGTTTGGATTTGCATTGGTGTCACTTCTCTAATTTCAATGCCTTAATGAGTTTTGGTGCCAGATTTTTCCATTCCAGTAGGGTTTCAAACATACACTATCTCAAGTTACATCTTGATGAGAATGATGCATATTATCTCGCACCATGGATCGATGCTGTAGTAAAGCGTAAGATTCAGCATCTACATGTTCGTCGCGCTCGAGGGACTTATTTTTGTGAGATGCCCTTAAGCCTTTATGTCTGTGAGTCACTGGTAAGCTTAGAACTTCATCGGCTGACCTTGGTTAATACGGAGTTTGTTTCCTTACCTTGTCTGAAGAACTTGCATTTAAAAGATATTTTGTATCCCAATGAGGCCTTTTTTGAGAGACTTGTCTCAGCATGTCCTGTCCTAGAAGACTTAGAGATTGACATATTTTGGAAAGATGGAAATGTCTATCGGGTGCACTCTCAGTCATTGAAGAGACTCTGTTTAATACGATGTTCTTCATTCTCGTTTGATTCTGTTCCGGGAGTTATGATTGATGCTCCTCTACTATGCTCTTTGAAAATCAGTGATTTCTCATCAGAAAGCTTTATAGTAAACAACTTGGAGTCCAGTGCCAAGTTAGATATTCATATCGGATTTGGTTTGGAGGATTTTGACGAAGCAAACGTTTCATCGGGGAGAAGTCGCATCCGTAATTTTCTGCCCGGGATCTCGAAGGTCATGGATATGAAGATATCTGAAGAAACTTTCAAGGTATATATGTAATGGACATGCACATTTTCTATAATGAAAAGTTTCTAACACCATAAATAATTTATGTCTGGTTTCAGGTCATTGATAACTATTCCAAATTCGAACCACTACCTCAGTTTGATTGCATGTCCCGTCTGCATGCTACACTTAATGTATCCAATTTGAAAGGGTTGCAGACTTTTCTTAAGGGCTGTCCGAATCTAAAATACCTTATTTTGGTGATGATCTGCTATACATTCTTTGTTTTTTTCTTCTTGTTCCATGGATTTTTTCATTGTGATTTAAATGGTCTCTTTCTTTCCTCAGGAACTGGATAATGACTATGGATATATGCATTATGAGGAGGTGAATCAAATAAGTTTTCTTGCTGGGATCTCGAGGGTCATGGATATGACGATATCTGCGGACGCTTTCATGGTACATAACTACATATGTATGGATGATGCACATTTTCTATAATGAAAGTTTCTAACCCACAACACTTTCTGTTTTGGTTTTAGCTCATCTACCAATACTCGAAATTAGAACCGCTTCCTCAGTTTGGCTACTTGTCCCGCCTGTGTCTTACTCTCCATGTATCCATTTTGAAATGGTTACCAACTTTTCTTGAGAGCTGTCCGAACTTAAAATCCCTCAACCTGGTGATGATCTGTTCAACCCAATGAGTTTTTTTCTCATATCTATATGAAGATTCTGTTTATCTTATCATTGCGTTTTCATCCTCTGTTTTTTCCTCAGGCATTGGATAGTGACTTTGAGAAGAATCAAATAAGTTTTTCATCTGTTCCTGAGTGTTTGCTATCGTCGCTTGAGTTTGTTGAGTATGATATCTCATTCTCAGGAAGTGCTGCAGAAATGAAGTTGGTAAAGTACTTCCTAGAAAATTCAGCAATCCTGAAGAAACTCTCTCTGCAACTTTATTTTCGTGCTAGAAAAGATGACATCTTCAAGGAACTTCTCAAAATCCCTAGACGCTCTAGCACATGTCAAGTCGTCATACGCTGATTCGTAAAGATCAGAGACAGCATGTGAAGCTTGTCTTTTGACCAGTTTTGTTCCACATTCAAAATTTCGCTAGGCGTTGATCGGACGGCAAGGGTGGCCTAGCGAGTAATCGGAAAATCAAATTTAAATCATGGATTAATCGTGGATTAGTTTTGAAGGTTTTACGAATTTATGATGTATTTATATATTACTAGGTGATGATCCGCGTGGACACGCGGTTTTACGTTTTATTATATATTTAAAATTATAATTAATATCATAATTTAAATAATATATATATTATTTTGGTTGTAAGTTTTTATAGTTTTTTCTTACTTTCAAAAATAAATATTTTTTATTACTTTTTAATATGCTGTTTTAAAAAATGACCAAATAATTTAAGTTTACAAAAAAATGGTCGATGAAGAAGTCTTTCAAGTTTGTGGAAGTTTCAACAATAAAAAGAATTAATCCTATTTCGAACCGCCTTCTCTATAATCCGAAATTGTTTTATGACAATGAGCCGAGAAGTGTTATATCATCTAATATTCCTTTCCTTCCACAAATGATAAATCGATCATGCTCTGAAAACCCATTCAATCAAAATAAACTCCAATATGCTAAATATAAGCAAAGTGTACTACTTTCAAATGCATCCATTTTTATGTAAATCAAATTACAAATTAAAATTACTTTTCCTTTTCCTTGTCATCTACTCTCGCTCCAACAAATTCAAACGCCATATGCATATATTTAGTAATTATAGCATCTATCATTTATCAAACCAATCATGATTCATAACAGATAAAATATAAAATTGGAACACATGACCTTAAACCACATAGCTTGCTTATAATTTAAAAATTGTATATCTTAAGAGTCCATACTATATATGCTACATGCTCTAGCATTATAATAACAATAATGTACAGAGACCTTAACACATCAATAAATAAATTACAAAGGTAATTAAAATCAACCAGTATGACGTAGTAGTTATTTTTTAGTCTTAACGAAACGATTCATGTATTTATCCCAAAAAGAAAACCGTAGGTGGATTTGTGAGAGACAATTGCGACAAAATAAACTAATAAAATGATTTTATAATGAAAGCAATTTAAAAGTAAGTACATACATCTTTAGATTTTAAATATTGATTCTCTTGTGAAATAGAATAAAAACCTTGAATTTGAAAGAACGAATGAACAAATATTAGCTTAAAGTAAAAAAAGACGAAGAAGATGTGTTGTAAACCGAGATAATATATATGTGAGACCAAATATTTTGTGCTGTTTCCATTGTATAATTTGCCCACATTCTCACTTCACTTCCATCGCTTAAGGTTTTTCAAAATCATTAATTGATGAGAACCGATGGTAAATCAGAGTATTTAGAAATATAGAAAGAAGCTAAAGGCTTTTTATATAAGCCGATGATTATAAAGCATATAAACGGTTGAATGCATGGTCATCTTTAAAAAAAAAATTATTTCTATGTTTAATTCTTGAGATACTTAACTAATTATATTTTTTTAAATTTAAATAAATAAATAAATGAACTGATGTGTGAGAAGAAAATTTTCAAATAAATAAATAAGTGAGTTGGTGTGTCATAGAGAAAAATAATGATGTATTAATGACTTGTGAAGCATAAATATAAAATTATAAATAAGTAAGATGATGTGTCATTGAGAAAGGTGCTCAGGTGTCAATCTCTTGTGAGACATAGTGAGTCTTTATATAATAGATTTGAGGGAACATTAACAAATAATTAACATGGTCATGTGGTTGTTGGTGTGATTTTGACTCCTTCCCAGCGTATCTCGGGTTCGAATCACTACAAACACTTTTTATTAATTTTTCCTACTGAAGGGCAAAATTGTCATTTTCTTCTTTATCTTCAACCCTCGATATTTCATCTCTGCAACCCTATTTTTGCTGCCATTTTTCTATATTTGTACCTAAACCTTCATTTTTCTTGTGAATCTCTTGTTTAAAACCATTAAAGGTTAGGGATTTACCATGGATTCAAATGATTTTGGCTGATTTTTTCCAGATATAACAAAAAAATATGTTGAATAATGATAAAAACGATTTCTTCATCCGATAAGTCAAAATCGCCGCAGCTGACCACCGCCGAACGCTTCGCCGCCACTTAATCGGCCGCCGCAGCCCATTTTTTGAACCTGGGTTTTGTCATATAAATATCTTCCCACACAAGAATTGTTTAGGGTTTTCTGCTAAAAACCTAGCCCTGGGCATTCGGTTTTTTCGGGTTAATCGGTTCGGGTTACTCGGTTATCTGTTTTTTTTTAATTTTGAAATCTTTTCCTAATTAAACAAGAATAGAAGTTCAGTTATTTCGGTTCGGTTCGGTTAATACATTTAAAATCTGTTCCGAATATAATTCTAATTCGGATTATACAAACCGAAAATGACCAAAAAACATACATCTTGAATCGAATCCTAGTTACAGAAGTTGTATGAAACCGAATCCTAGGTACCCTGGGTCATCTCCTCTGGCTTCAGAAGACATCTACAGAAAGACCAAAATGGATTAGAGTTTCAACTTTTAAATTACAAGATGAGATAATCAGAGTATGAGACCAATCAAAGTTCAAACAAAGACAAAATTCTCGGTAAAATAAAGCATCTGTAGACTATGGTTTCAAAAATTAGAAAATCACGATTAAGATTTCTAAAAATTAGAAAATCATGATAGGGTTTCAAACAACTTTAAAATTACAAACTAACAAGAGAATAAAATAATTTAGAGTTGAAAAGAAGAACAAATTTGAAAAACCCCAAATTTCTCGATTAGGGTTTCATTCAACTTTATAATTTTGACCTAACAAGACAATCTAACCGTTGGAAGTTGATAAATAACAAATTCGAAGCTTAGTAAGACATAAAAGAGCCTATAAACTAATCTGATTTGAAAACCCCAAATTTTCAAAATTTAAATCGAGATTAGGGTTTCAAAAAATCATATTAAATACTCGTTTTAGATGATGAGCTGAAGAACTTGAGAAAATACGCTGTGAGATGATGTGTCATGGTTTTGAGGATTTAAACCTTTGATTTCATAAGTCTTTTAGAGTCTTTTATTTATTTATATCGTATCTTTAGAGTCTTTTAGTGCGTTATCGAGTCTTTACAGGTTTTTGGCTACTTTGGAGAAGAACTTGTTGTTTTGGGATGAAAACGCGGTTTTGGAGATGCAGAGTCATGCAGAAGCCTCCGAAGTTTGACATCCGTTTGAGGTCTTCCAGAAATCGGATTGAGATGAATTTTGGATACAAGATAGCTCTTTGAGTTAGCTTTCATTTGGAACTGGTCCCATGTCATTCTCATTCCTGGTTCAAGAGTTATCCCCGTTTTACTGAAGATATGTCAATCTGGCGACCAGGTGAACGACCAGGAATCTAAAGAACGACCAGGACAAGTCAAGAACGATCATTCCCATGCCAAGAACGATCATTCCTCGTTTTTGCGGATACCCAAGTGAACGACCAGGAAACTCAAGAACGATCGATCCCATGCCAAGAACGATCATTCCCATGCCAAGAACGATCATTCCTGTTGCCAACAACTTCTCCATCCACTTGACTTAGACATTTCACCTGCTCTTCTTTTCTCTTTATAGCCACGACTTTGGCTCTTTTTAGACATACTTTTAATTATTCTCAGAAGATCTGAAACTTCTCTCATCAGCTCTCAAAAACTTGAAGAGACAACTTGCAAAATCCATAATATTTAGAGAAGATTTCTTATTTCTCTTGTACTTTTATTCATATCTATGATCATGAGTACTTGCTATTTAAGTTTCTCTGTTTTCTTTGCTAATATGTTTGAGTATTCTTTTTGTTGAACCTTGGATTCATAAGGGGGTTTCATGATCCATTGAACTTGACATAGATAGGGGTTTATCTTATAGAATTCTTCATCTATTGTTGATCTTAAAGCTGAAACTTGAGTAGCTAGCTAGTTTCAGAGCCTAGGTTGTTTAACTCACCAAAAGTGCTTGTTAGAGAACCTGAATTAGGCTTTAGATGAGTGGTATGTCCTTAGCCAACGAAAGCTGATGCTAAGGCATCCCATGAACCGATCAAACCTTCTCGTTAATGCTTATTTAGAAGTTTAAGTTCAAACGACAGTTTAAACACTTAACTTGCTAGATAATGTAATTGATGCCACGAAAGTGGATTAGTTATTCATTCATGTTTGAGTTCGAGAATGGTTTCTAAAAATCCCCTGAATAATTGGCTAGTTCAAGATACTTGATCCCCCGATAAGAATCCTTGGTTTAGCATCTCTTTTAATAGTTCTTTACATCGTTTTGAATTGCTATCTTTTATGCATTTTCACAACAAACAACCATATTTCTGTCTTAGCTTAATTTCATTCATTGAGAATCGTAGTGTAACTCTTGGTCTCTGTGGATTCGACCCCTAATTTACTATATCATATGCTGTGCACTTGCAGTAGTTATATAGGGTTAAAAACATTGTGAACCAAGTTTTTGGCGCCGTTGCCGGGGACCAATTGCGTTACTTTCGAATCTAAGATTGAAGTTTAGTCTAAGATTTACTAACTCTGTTCTGTTTTTACTTGCTTGTGTGTTTCAGGTGAATGCAAACAAGAAGCAAAAGCGCTAGCAACGTCCTGCAACTTACCAACCAAGAGTTAGCAAAGACAGAACGTACTAACAAAGCTACAAAGAAGAAGTCGAAACGAGTCGTCATGGACGATAACGTCGACAACCCAGCACAAACTAAGGCTCAAGCTACTCAGGCTGAAGAGATCCGCATCATGCGACAACAACTTCGGCAGTTACAACAGCAGCAAGCGCAGCAGAATCCGCGTGCTATTGGGGATGTAGATACACCCCACACTTTCTACCAGAACAGGGCAGCTATTTGTCCACCAGAGATTGCGAGGCAAGATTTCGAGATCAAGCCTCAGATGATAGCGCTGGTAGAAAGACATGTGTTTCATGGATTACCCGCTGAGAATCCAATGGATCACATCGAGAACTTCGAGGAGATTTGCAGCACTACTAAGTCGAATGGGGTTCCCGCTGATTACCTCAAGTGCAAGCTTTTCCGTCACTCCTTGGCAGCTAAGGCACTGAGATGGCTCAAGTCACTACCTCCTGGTTCGTTGAGGTCTTGGGATGAATGCAGAGCAGCCTTCTTGGATCATTTCTACACCAAGTCCAAAACAGCTTCGCTCAGGAACAAGATCGCTACTTTCACGCAGCATCCCGGCGAAACTTATTGCGAAGCTTGGGAAAGATTCAAGGAATACCGTAGAGAGTGTCCGCACAATGGGTATTCAGATGAGCAGATTCTCAGCATCTTTTACGATGGAGTTGAATGGGATTTCAGGAATGCCCTCAATGCTGCGAGCAATGGAGATTTCATGACTAAGAGCATTGACGGAGCATATCAACTGATAGAGAAATTGGTTGCTAGTTCTAACAATCGATGTCCTGAGTATGATCGCTCCAACAAAGGCAAAAATGTGGAATCTCAGAAGATTGAAGAATTCAACGCAAAAGTGAGTATGTTTATGAAGGCGAATCAACGAGGTGTTCAGCTTTGTGATGAGTGGAAAGAGGCTGTTTTCTGTCAAGAAGTTGCTACTAATGAGATTGGCGAGTCACAGGAAGTGAACTATGTGAATGGACAGGAGTTCGTGCAAAACAGGGGATTCAACCAGAACTACAGAAGTCACCCCAACTTTTCCTACAGAAGCAAAAATGTTGAAAATCCTCGGGATCAGGTTTACCCACAGCAGGGTGGAGTTCAGGGTCAACAATTTTCGGGAAAAACGTTCGCATCAAACTCGGGCATCACTGGTATTCCTCCGGGCTTTCAGAACAATTTTTCCCAGAATTTTCAGGGAAAACAGCCCATGCAAAATCCGAGCCAGAACAACTTTCAAGGTAGATTTCAGCAGAAGCAACCATTCAACAACTTCCAGGCGAGTAATCATGTTGCATTTCAAGCCCCTGCAACCTCTGCGAATGAATCTCAAAGTGAACTCAAGGTTCTTATGCATCAGCTCCTCCTCCAGCAACAAAAGTCTTCTAACGAGATCAATGCAAAGGTGGACAATGTGTACAATGATCTTAACAGTAAGTATGAAGCTGTCTCTACTCATATGAAACTGCTTGATACTCAAGTTGCCCAGACGGCTGAAGCAGTAAAGAGACAGCAGGGAGTCCTTCTTGCGAAAGGTGAGCATAATCCTAGGACTGGAGATGCATCTAATGGCTCACGTGCGAATGTTAACTATGTTGGGAACCAAGGAACCAATCAGAGTAGAGGACATCAAGCACCACATCCCCAAGAGAATAATAGACTTGAGATCATGATGCAGCAGATTTTAGATGGGCAGAGAAAGAGCGCACAAGAAGGGAATGAGAAAATGAACGCTCTTGATAACAAGCTGGATAACATGAACAATGATCTCACTCGTAAACTTGAGAGTTTGACTTGTCGGGTTGATTTGCTTGATTCTACATCTGAGATTAAGGCGCCCAAGAAGGTTGAGCAAAATACCAAGACTGCATTGATTTTCGCAGACGAGCAAGATCGATCGATCCCCTCCATACCGGTTCTGAATTCTCAAGTTCTAAACAAAGCTGTAGATTCAGGTAGTATTCAAACTCCACCATTGAGGCAATTGCCTAAGCTAGCGGATCCAGGGAAGTTTGTTGTTCCATGCTCAATCTTTGGAGTTGCTTTCGAAGACTCTATCTGTGATTCTGGATCTACCGTGAACCTCATGTCAACAGAAATTGCAGAATATTTGGGGATTGGTAATATTCAGGCCTCTGAGATGTCCATCAGGTTTGCGGACGCTTCAGTTAAAACTCCGCAGGGATGCATTGAAGACCTTCATGTAAAGATTGGCAATTGCTTGATGCCTACTGATTTTCAAGTTGTGGAGATGAGCCTCAATTCATATATGCCTTTGATCCTTGGAAGATCTTTCCTCGCTACAACCGGAGCAGTTGTCGATTTACCTAATAAGAGGGTTTGTTTATCTAACATCGACAAAAAGGTCTTCTATGATGCAGTCTCAGAGAATGATAGAAACCAGTATGGCTCCTATGTTTCCATTGAGGAAAAGAAGCTGGATGTTATGACAACTGCGGCACCTGACATTAAGATGACTGTTAATGAAGTTCTAGCTAGAGACATTCCTTCTTATGTGTGGAAACCCCGAAAGGTCAATAGGAGAGACAAACCAAAGAGCGAGAGAGTGATGACTGGCTCCAACATCACCTTGACACTGCAGACATGTGTTGGAGACTCGATTGAGTACAAGCTGAAGTGCAAAGACACGTCAAGACCTTTCTCAAAAGTCAAAGCTATAATCACTCCGGAGTTTAAGGAAAAAGGCCAAGGAGTTGTGGATGGTATGCTGAGTAGGGTTTTGATGATGAATGTAAGTGATCAGAGTGCAAGCAGACCGCGTCTTAAACCACCTCCACCACACCCTGATCCGGATGAGGAAGTCTCTAATCCTCATATGGATTCTTCTTAAGCCTAGACGGCGTCTGAGTCAAGCTAACGACTTAAAATAAGCGCTTGGTGGGAGGCAACCCACCGGTAAGTGTATATAACTTTGTATTCGTTTATTTTTCTAACGTTTGTTTATAGTTTCAGGAATCAAAAAAAAAAAAAAAAAAAAAAAAAAAAAAAAAAAAAAAGAGAAGAGTGGTGGTTGGGATCGATCGATCCGTAAGAATTAGAAAAATGCGAGAGTCTCTTGGATCGATCGATCATCCTTGATCGATCGATCAGTATGCGGAACGATCGATCCCATTTAGGATCGATCAATCCGGTTCCAGGTAAGTTTTCTACTCGCATTTTTCGGTTTTCTTATTTATTTTTTTACTGTATTTTTGTTGCGTTTGTCGTAACTTTCTTCGGGATTATTTCCACACCGGGTCGGTGCGGAGTAAGTCTGGGGGAGGGTACTTGCTGTGACTAACGCTATTTTCTTTGTTTTGTTTTATTTTCTTGAGTCAGTTCTATATGTTTTATTGAGTCAAAAAAGTCTATGAAACGAAAATTTTTCATAAAAACCGCCACATTTGCAGGAACTTAAGTAACCATTTGATTCAAGCCTGGTTGGCATCTGAGACTATTGGAAAAGCCAAAGACTTAATGGTAGACTTGAGACGCCCATATCTCCAGCAGAAATCCACTTACACCTGAGCCAATTTCTGTTAGTTCCTTTTACCTCATCTTTGTGACAGGTGTTCTGGGGCTTGACTCATCGTTCACACTGAACAAAACGACTTCTGTAAACCAACAAAAAGCGGTACTCCTCTCCCTACTCTAAAAATAAAAGATGATATGATTCTCGTCTTAAGTAAAGGGGTAGGAAAATTTCTCGTGACCTCATTATTTTACTTAAGATTGAAGATGATCACGCAGAGGTGGAAGTGAGGGGTAGGAAAATTTTCCGTGACTCCATTATTCACTACATCTCTAGATTCAAAAAAAAAAAAAAAAAAAAAAAAAAAAAAAGGGATATAAGTCAATGTGGCCGAGGGATAGAGTGCGTAAACCCGTGCATCCTTCGGAGTTCCGCGGAAGCTTATATTCGCAAGAAAAAAAAAATATATATATATATATAAGGAATAAGTATGGGGGAGAGAAAGAGTACCGATAAATATATGGTTGTTTTGTTCTGGTGTTATACGTGAAAGAGTCTAGAAGGTCCCGAGCATCAAGATCAGAGCTGAGACCCGGCAATGAAGGTAAAGTGGACTATGCTGTGAGATTGTGGGTTTATTAGGAAAACTGTGAACGACTACGGTGAAGTACATGGTGGTCTATATCCTTCCAGGTAAGAATTTCTAGTGGATTAGTAAGGTAAATGCGAGTGTGGTGCTCTTATGACGAAATGAGTTTCTGTTTTTTCAAACCTTTCTTCTATATTTGTTTTCATTTGTTTGTTCTTGCTTGAGGACAAGTAAGGATTCAAGTCTGGGGGAATAACCCCTCATGAATTTACGATTTCAAATCGAAGAAATGGTGATGAACAGACCAAAGATGAATCTCAAACACGAAATATGAGTATGTCTCTCAAAACTTCAATACTCTCTCTCAAGTCTCCACTCTCGATGACATTGTGTTAAGATTGTTAGTGACTTAGTCACTTACGACTAATTGAATTAATTCAATTGACAATTACTAAGGCCTATATAAATTGTGTATTGTGTAATATGGGCTCAGCAACAATTAGTCTATTATGATGGCCCAATAAATTTTGTAAACATCCAAACATAAAACAAACTAGAGCCCAAATGAGATATTCATCTTCTTTGTATTATCATCATCAGTTCATCACAATTCACAAGAACATCCCAGATTTTTAGACGAGATCTTAGAGGTTATGGTGGATTGGAAGGGATCCGAATAACCGTTCGGTTATTGCGTTTCCGAACAGAACCGATTCAAAATCCAAAAACAATTTGAGATGTCTCTGATCGGTTCGCAACGCAAACCGATTGAATTCCGAAACACCATTTTTTCGGTTCGGTCGGGTCGGTTCTTTCGTTATCCGACCGAATGCCCAGGGCTATAAAAACCCATCAGACTTTTAAAAATTTGCAAGAATTACACTCAATTCAAAGTTGTGCAAGTCAACATATCGAACTCAAAAGTCATCCGCTATACAGCCACTGCCAATATTGTCGATATGTCTCTGTTTGTTTCTGTTAAAAAATACCGAAAGCCTCAAAACGTCGTAATTTTGAAAATCCAAAACTACTTGTTGTTTTTGTTCTGGGAGTCTAAAACTGCTTGCAGTTTTTATTCAGAAATTGTTGTTCTTAGAAAACAAAACAACATTACTTTCAAATTATCATTAATTATTTTCATTTCTTTAGTGACTCATAGAGGTGGGCATTCTGGTTTATGGTTTGGTTCCGGTTCGGCTTTTTCGGTTTTATGGTTTTTTGGTTTTATATAAAATGAAACAGTTTAGAAACCGATTGAAATACGGTTTGGTTTTCTTCGGTTTACGGTTTTAGCGGTTTTAACCGAAATTAATTCGGTTCTGTTTATTTTGGGTTCAGTTTTGGTTTTTTAGATTATTTTGATTGTATAAAAATAATAATTAAAAACTTAATATTAAAACATTGAGTTTGTAAGTCATATATAAATCAAAATCGAACAATTAAAAAATCAAAACTCAAAATTGATTATAGTGAAAAATTAAAGAGAATAGAAGTCAAACCTAGTAATGTGGCTTGCGAGAACAATTTGATGAAACTCTAATAAATTGTGAATAAATGACCAAAAACTTTAGATTATATATAAAATTTATATCTATCTAGAGTTTTTGTATCTTTCTTTTTTAGTGCAACCATTTTTAAAATATTTTTGTTAAATTGATTTAAACTAGGTAACTCAAATATTTATCTAAAAATGTATAAAAGGTAAATTCAAAAACCGAAAAAAACCGAACGGTTTTAAACCGAAACCAAAATAATTTGATAATGGTAATCGAACGGGTTTTTAAGCAAAGCCGAACCAAATGACAAATTTACGGTTCGGTTCGGTTCGGTTTTTTTGGTTATGGTTATTTTGCTCAGCATGTTCGTGCTTTGAAAATTACGAACAAATTGTTGCTTTGAAAAGTACTGAGTAAATCCAGATCTGCTACTATTCACATATGTTTTCATCTAAATCCCAAAATCACAGCTTCTTCCAATCTCCGATTCATCTTCTATTCAAAGCCCATGCTTTTTCTCTTCTAAATCCCAAAATCCCAGATTTTTTCTCTACCAAATCCCAAAATTACAGATCCATCTTCTTCCAATCTCCTATCCAATACAGAAATCTCTTCTTTATCTTTTTCTTCATCACCAATGTCAACCCTTCTTCCATCGGTGCTGGTCTAGCTTTCGTTATTTCTCCAGACGTAAACATTTTCGGCGCCGCCAGAGGCTCGCTTGGCCTCGCCGGTCCAAACGGGTCCGGTTCAAAACAGATCTAGAATCAGCTTCCAATTCATCTAGCTTCCTCTTCGCCTTCTCGTCTTCGTCGTCAATCGCACCGTTCACGCCGAGATCGCCGGAAACAAAAGAAATGACGCCGTTCACGTTGAATCCAACATAGATACTTTAATGGACGTTGATTTCAAAGATATTAATAGCAACTATGTTGGATTCGACGTGAACGGCAGTTTCCGGCGATCTCGGCGTGAACGGTGAGATTGACGAAGAAGGCGAAGAAGAATCTGGATGACTGGGACGCTGATTCTAGATCTGCAAACAATCTTCCACCTGAAGGCAAAGAACACTTAGACTTTCAGTGATCCAAACCATTAGATTTCGTGAATGATTTGTCTATCTGTTTTCTCCACTTTAATTTCAGACATTATTAATCAGTGTTCATGGTCTATTATGCTTGTTAAATTGGGTGGAGCAAATAATTTGTTTTGAGTTCCATGCTAAAATCCGTTAATTATAAATACCAACAAAATTTGCTTTGACCCGTGATCCAGTATTAATGGTTGATTAATATTTGCAATCAGTCTCATATTTACATTATCTTTAACTTAATGAGATTTCATATCTTCAATAAGTGTGTTAATATGTTATCGAAAGAACATGAGAAAAATGCATGATTTTTTTAATTTGGTTAAATATTTTTCATAATATAAATCCATAATAAAAGTAAATGAATATATTATTACTGGTATTATATTAATTTTTCTATAAGGAAAAAATTATTAGAATTTTTTACAAACAACATACAAAATTGAAAAAAATATATTATTTTATAACAAAACTAAAATTAATTTCATAAAAAAATAAATTATTAGATTATTGCTAGGAATTAAAATCTATAATCTTTATAAATGTGAACGAATCAAAATCAATTATATCTTAACAATCCTGGTATTAAATATTTATTTTTATCATATACAAAGTCACAAATAGATTTTTTTAATATCTATTTAATGTAATAAAATCTTAACAAGATCTTCACAATATTCTAGTTTCATGTGACTAGTATATTAGTTACAAAAACAATTTGAATTAAATTTAATCTCTAACTAATTTAAAACAATTATAATTTAAATATATATTAATACAATGGTAGTTTATGTAATATGCCATATCAAAGTTGGTTATTTTGCTAATAACATTTCTCAAATAATAGTATAAATATTTGAGTTAAATTTAATCTCTAACTAATTAAATTTTGATCCAATTGAAGAACGATCTATCCAGTATAAGAATGATCGATTCGTAAATATTAAAATTTTCTGTAGATAACAAGAACGATCGTTCTTCTATAAGATCATGTATAGGAACGATCGGTCCAATATAAGAATGATCGATCTCTAATGAAAAAAAATTTCGTAAATAACTAGATCGATCGTTCTAGTATCTTTGTGTGATAACTGGGTTGGTAATGAATATGGATGAGAAGGCAATGATCCATGTATATATCATACGTCCAGTTGGTTATGGATTTTGATAAGGGTAGGACTTATCCTTGGGATCGTGTTGCTTTTGACCTTTTAGTTGACACCATTGGGAAAAGAATAGGTAAATTGAAGCAATTGTCCTACTCTCTCCACGGTTTCACTTGCGTATTTCAAATATGGGCTATGGAAGCAGTTCCTGGGATTGGAGACTTATTGGGAAAAATGATAAAAAAAAATGAATTAACAGAAGCTCCTCGAATTTCTAATTGGAGTGGCGCTCTAAAAGTATCGTTTGGTGACATTATCTGTTTAGAGGTCCAACCAATGGTTAGTTGAACAACTTCTTTCTTGCACTCTTATTGTCCTATGGATTATTTTTGGGTTTGGTTGATCTCTAACAACGGTTTTTTTTTTTGTTTTTTTTTTGTTTTTATGTAGGATGTTGTTTATCCATACATTTCCTCTACAGGAAATTATGGCATATGTGAATCTGCTGAGTTTTTGAGGGATGAGGAAATCAAAGATTTGCAAGTGGATGAGTTAAAGACGTTGATCATGTCTGATTAAGATTTTACACACCACAGTTGGGCAAGTCTTGAAAATGATGTTTTGGAGAATGGTAATATTCAGGATAAAGAATCATAAGATTATGTTAAATGTGGCTGTGAGATTCCTCAAGATGATAAAGCGATTGTGAATAACTCCACGTCCACGTGCCTTATGTTGATTGTGAATGACTCCACATGCCTTATGAATGATTGTGAATGACTCCATGTGCCTTATGTTGACGTGTCTATTACAATCAAAGACTTCAACTGTTTTTAGCACGAAGTTAACGTAAACCAAAATCCAATGATTACCATTGACGAAAATTAGAGCATAAATTCTGTCAAAATATAAACCCCATTTTTCGTCTTTCTATGAGCTGGTAATTCACCGTTTGCGTAAACGAGAATATGAGTACTCCGACTGTGTAGTTTTTTATTTGCCTAATACTTCGTGTGTTCGCCTTGTAATTGCGTGCTAAACATACAATTCATGAAACCAACACGATCATCCTTGAATCGGCCTAAAGATGTGTACTCTCGAAATATATACATCATAACATCTAATTCCTGAAAAATATATAATCGTTACATAAAATAGTTTAGCACAACATAAATAATTTAAATATAACGGGTCGAGGGATTGTATCCCCATCCAAAGTTTCAATTAAGTGTATATCCCCATGAAACTTCAACCTTGGGGTGTAGCTACACTATACAACTTTTACGGATTGTATCCCCACACAAAGTTTCAATTAAGTGTATGTCCCCTTGAAACTTCAATCTCGGAGTGTAGCTACACTATACAACTTTGAAATGATGAATCCCCACACAAACTTTAATTTAGGGTTACATCTTCATATTAACTACATCCACTAAATGTAATATTAAATTGGATTAAAATAAAAATTAACTAATTTAAGTTTTGTGCCTATTTTAAATGCAAGTTATGAACATTTACAAGAAAATTTTGAAATTAATCCCCGCACAAAATTTAATTTTGGGTTATATCTCCATCGTCGTTAATGAGTAATAATTTTTGATTAATTTGAAACTTAATTGGATAAAATTATCATTAACCAATAATCTACGGGAACGAAGACGAAGAACACAATGAAATAAAGAACATGGATTTATAGATTTCTTTGCATGTGTTGATCCAGAGGAGGAAATTTCGATTCAACAGTTGTGATAAAGTAAGAGTTTCAAATAACCCTAATTCTTTGTTGACATTTCGGTTGCCAGAATTCAATTTTTCATGGAGGACAACACTCAAGTCATTATGTGATAGTCATCAGAATACTCGAGTTCTTCTCACTTCTATTCTTCTTCTTCCCCTATCGTCTTTATATTTATTTATGGTTTGAGGTTAACTTTTTTTTTTAATTTTATATCAAAAAGAAGGTTTGGTAGTGATTAGCAAATGGGTTTCAAATAGAATTAAGTGTCAGATTAAATGGACATCATTACTCATTAACGAGGATGGAGAAATAACCCTAAATTGAAGTTTGTGTGGGGATTCATCCTTTCAAGGTTGTATAGTGTAGCTACATGATAAATGGTTTTTTACACCGGTCTATCAAGTAAACCTTTTGTGCGTAGCACTTAAGGGTCGATTCCACGGAGAAACAAGAATAGCACACCAAAAATACAAGCTTCAATTCAATCTAAGCACATAGAAGTCAAGGATTTAAGTAGCAATATTCAAAATAAAACAATTAGATAAACGAGAAAACAGTTAAAATGATTTGAAACTTTAAATAATCAAAACAAGCTTTCGGGATAGAGGGATTCAACTTAGGGTGACTAATTGTGAACTAGTGGAGCATTTAACAACTTAAACAAGCTGATCCTTAGGCCTTAAACACTAAACTTGATTAATTCATTTCCATGATATTAATCTCTACTCTAATCACACAATCATCAATAACTTCTGTTAGCAATTATGCAACCAAAGAGCATTAATAACAAGTCTAACTAACCACCTAACATCTTAATCAATCATTCCCATGAGCTAAGCATGCTAAGCACTTATTAAAATCAATCAAGCATTTTGTCGAACACCTTGTGGGCGTGAAAATGCCAATCTTCTAAATCAACTTAATCAAGGCTAATCTAGCATTAGGAACTCCTAATAAGTAAGGATCTATCATAAACTAAACCTATACTCCACTAATCCACTCTCAATCACCCTAAATCTTCCTCAACCCTCAAGCTTTAAAAGACTACTCACTCTTAGCCATGAAAACACAAAAGAAATAGATTGTTCTTTGCATAATCATAACTATAAGATGAATAATTGAAAGATTTAAGGAAGAAAAGAAGGTTTGATACTTGAAAATCTCAAATTCATACAAAGAGTCTTAGCAAAAGTTTAAAGGGGCTAAGAGAGATCTAAGAGAAAAACAAGCATCCCCTCTCCCTAATTAGGTTTAGAGTATTTATAGGGAGAGCTCTTAAATTGGTTCAACACATAACCAACATTGAATCAAATCTGGTTTAAAACGAAAATAGAGTACTCAGGTCCGGTTCACCGGGTGCTCCAAGCTGCTGGTTCATCTCGCTGGAACGTCACGGGCACACGATCCCGCTGGTTTTGGCCGCTGGCTGGTCTCGGGTACACAATCCCGCTGCTTCATCTCGCCAGGATGCCAGGAGGTTTTGTTGAAACTTCAGCGGGCACGCGATCTCGTGGAAGCATCCCGCTGGACTGTACTGGTCTTAACTAAATTTGATATATCTCCCTAACCACTGACTCAAATCACTCAAGCCCACCTCCATTAGAAAGCTAACTCAATTTTCTATAACTTTTATTAAGGACTCTAGATCTGAATCTCAATGGAAGGCCTTCGTCTGAGTCGATCTTTGAGACACTTGAGAATGGTTCTTCATCATCATTTCTCTTATTTGAATCCAAATGACCTCTCTTGTTGCATAACTCATTCTAAAACCTAAAAAAACAATAAAACATGCAAATATATGCTCCTAAACTCTAATTATGCAATGAAAACACAAGAATCTATATGAGAAATGTCATCTAAAATGGTGTAAAATAGAGGCATATCAACTCCCCCAAACTATCTCTTGCTTGTCCTCAAGCAAACCACAAGAGACAAGTAGAAGAAAGGCTTGAAAACGTGATTTAAAACCTCAATGTTCGAAAATGGATTCAACGCAAAGTCCTTAAACAAAGTTAAACAATGCAAAACTCAAAACTTTACTATTTCGTACTTCGCCATAATCATATCAATCCAACTCTCTAATCATACTCGAAACCAAAGCAAACTTGCAATCAATCTCAAGACAACTCTTCACATTCATTTAGCTTTTAAGTGCGGTCTTGCTAAGGGAATCTAAAGCAAGTTCATTTGGCTAGGTATAACAAGGGTTAGATATGGAAAAGAGGAGGTTCAATGGTGTTTGTGGTTTATCTTCAAAAAAAATGCAAGTCACTTCGCAAAAGCAATAGAGAAGGTGACCAAATGTTGGTACAAGACTCTCTTCCATGATCCTACCCATTCTCATGTCTTCATCTCTTTATCTATGTCCATCCCATTACTTGAACATCTTATTCCCCAAAACTCTTAGGCATTTAAATTATTAACCTCAATCCCTATGTCTAAACAATGCCTTGAACATCTTATCCCAAAACCCTTAGTCACCCAAGCAATGAGCTTCAATCTTTATAAGGACTTTAACCCGAGTCTCTTCTTTTCCTTTTTGGCTAACTAGAGAACTTTTTCATATACAAACACATGCTCATTGATCTTTAATCATACTTTTCCTCTTTTTTTGGTGCTCTCTTTTTCCTTTTATGAACTTTTCAACTATAGGGAGAAAGCACTATCCATTTTTCTTTTCTTTTTCACATTTGAGCAACTATTTATTTTCATAGGTGTTCTCTAGAAGCTTTTATAAATACAAGACTCTTTTTCGGGCTTACCACACTTGTCCTTCATTCTAATGACTATTTCCAATCAAAGATCACCAACCATTCCTAAGCTATAATTACATTCTTAGTCTAATGGAAGAGAGGACTTGTCGATCACCTTCTCTAGGGGTTTTGCAAATGAAAGCACACAAGAGACCTCACTCAATCAAAATCAATGCATGGTTTGAAAGAAAATGGTTAGGGTGAAGGTGGGGAAACTATCTTAAAGATGAGGATGGCCATTCGAGTTAGCAAGGGTGGTAAAATAGGTATAAGATAACTCGAATGTGTCTATGGAAACCCATGAACAAGAATTTTAACTCCCTAAGCAAGAAATTAGATTCAAGTTATGTCCAGTAATAAAGAGAGTTGTAATGAAAATCATGCAAAGCTCACAATGATCGAGATTTTCGAAAGAGAAAAGGGTCCAAATGATGGATTTTCCGGCTTTTCAAGATTGAAATCATGCATCAAGTAACTATGAACAAGGGCTTCGATCTCAATCCAAAATTTTAACTTCAACAAGGCAAATATCCCCAATGTATTTCATATGTAAACGCGAACCTATATGCTTTTAGACTCAATCTAAAAGGCAATATGCAAATGCAAAACTACATGTTTCTTTTTGTATTTTTAATTTTTTTTTTTGTGCTTTTTCTATGCACATAGATGAATGCATGAGACTCAAGTATGCAAAAAGAAAAATAAGATCACAAAACACAAGATTAGAGATGGGTCTCTCCCCCACACTTACTTCACACCGTCCCGGTGTGAAATTAAATAAAATTCAAGAAAGAGACAAAAACACACAAAAGGCAAAACGAATAACATAGAAAACGAAAATAAATGATATATACAAGGGAGAGAAAGGACCATACCTTGGCCCTAGTCGGGAACCTTAGGGAGAGGAGATAATGAAGGTGTGGAGTGGCTAGGATGGTCCTTGAATGTGAGTGTGATGACTGTCTTCATTAACTCTTCGACACCTTGAGCCCCTTTCTCTTTGAACTCCGGTGTGATGATTGCTTTAATCCTTGCAAATGGATTTGAAATGGCCTTGCACTTAGCTTTATACTCAACCACTCCATCAATACATCTCAAAGGGTGCAAGGTCATTGAAGGGGGACCCAATTGTGAATGGACAAGGGTAGGAGGGTGGTTTTCTCTCATCATTCTCTTGTTCTTTAAAAGAGCTTCCTTAGCTTTCTCCACCCTCTTGTCATTACCACTTCCTTCAGACTCATAAAATAAGGAGTGTAGACAGTCACCATCCAATATTTCCTCATCAAGCTTTAGAGTCTCTTGGTACCTCACTTTCACAACTTTGAGCTCTTCCTTACTTCCCAATTCTTCATTGGTGATTGTTCCACAAAAATTTGTAAAGGAAGGCTTGATTGGATAAGAAACTTTGGTGTTGACGTGGTGAAGAGTCACTCTCTTGGTTGGGAAGTCAATGCTTTCTCCCGTGGTGTTGAGAAATGGAGTTCCGAGAATAAGAGGAAGCTTGTCGGGTTTTGGCCTCTCCACTACCATGAAATCCGTTGGGATTAAGCAATCTCCAATCATAAGAGGAAAGTCCTCAATTAACTCAAGTGGAGGTTTTGAAGAAGCATCTCCAAACGTAATGGAAGAGGAGTGTTGCTTCATTCCTTTAATCCCTAAGCTCTCCGCCATTTCAAGCGATATCACATTCACACTAGCTCCGGAATCACACAAGGCATTATCTATCTCCAAATCACCAAGAGAGCAAGTGATGATGAATGTACCAGGATCTTTAAGCTTTGGAAGTGACTTGGGTACAAGTAATGTTGTACTTGGTGATTTAAACACTCCCATGACCTCTTCAACTTCCTCTCGGTTAGCTAGAATGGCTTCAATGAACTTTAAGTAGAGAGGAACTTGTGATAGATCACTCACATTAGGCAAAGGTGCTCCAACTCTATTCATGTTAGCCTTGAAGCTCGAGAGAAGTTTCTTTTGAGCCTTAGTAAGAACTCGTCCCGGAAATGGGAGCGGAGGCTCATAAGAAGGAGGCTCAACCCGTGGTGCACCTCTTGCTTCAACACTCCTTGATACCACATCATTACTTATGATGTCCTTCACTAACTTTGCATCTTCATTACTTACAAAGATCTCAACACTAGAACCATGGAGAAGTCTAGAGATCTCCTCTATTGATTTTTCATTCTCAACCATATTCGAGTCACTTGTGGAGATAACATTGCAAAACTCTTTGGGATTAGTTTCGGGTTTGCCCGGTAATGTTCTGCTTGGACCCTTTGAAATAGAAGAGGCTTGAGCAACCTTAAGATCAAAGGTTTTTATGTGAGATGCCAAACTAGCAATCTTACCATCAAGATCATTGTACATCCCGTTCATCTTGTTATTCATCTCAACAAAATGATTACCAACATCCTCATAACCCTTAGTTTGTCTCCCTCAAGAAGTTTCTTCAACATTGCATTCATCTCATTGTCTTGAGTTGGAGATTGACTAGAAGAGTCTACTTGGTTGGTGAATTGAGACCTTGGTTGAAACCCTTGTTGGTTTATGGGAGGATAGGCTTGATCTTGAGGATTCTCCACATTTGGGTTCCTATGGAGGTTTTGTTGAAACTTCAGCGGGCACGCGATCTCGTGGAAGCATCCCGCTGGACTGTACTGGTCTTCACTAAATTTGATATATCTCCCTAACCACTGACTCAAATCACTCAAGACCACCTCCATTAGAAAGCTAACTCAATTGTCTATAAGTTTTATTAAGGACTCTAGATCTGAATCTCAATGGAAGGCCTTCGTATGAGTCGATCTTTGAGACACCTGAGAATGGTTCTTCATCATCATTTCTCTTATTTGAATCCAAATGACCTCTCTTGTTGCATAACTCATTCCGAAACCTAAAAAAACAATAAAACATGTAAATATATGCTCCTAAACTCTAATTATGCAATGAAAACACAAGAATCTATATGAGAAATGTCATCTAAAATGGTGTAAAATAGAGGCATATCACTACACCCCCGAGGTTAAAGTTTCATGGGGACACACACTTAATTGAAATTTTGGGTGGGGATACAACCCGTCAAAATTGTATGGTGTAGCTACACCCCGAAGTTGAAGTTTCATGGAGATACACACTTAATTGAAACTTTGGGTGGAGATACAACCCGTCGACCCAAATATAACATATCGTTACTAACTATGCTTAATAATATGTACTTCGTTGCCAAGCCACACTTTGCGTCCTATGATTTGTTTCCATAATTTATCATCAAATTTAGTTGGACCTAATTTAATTTTTATGCAAATTTAATAAACGTAATTATTGGTAAAAGCATAAACTTGTAATAATTCTTGAAAAAAACTAATAAAATGACTTAATCCTTTTTGTTTCACCACAGTTGAAAAGATTCAAATCGTTGGTCTGAAACGTACACCAATACATCATCTTCATCTTTTTCTGGCTCATGCACATTGGTTTCCCTCTCTTGTTTGATCGATCACATCTTAAACTTTTTGCCAAATAAATTAAGTATAGGATCAACCTCGGGGACAACTGATTTCTGAGATAGGTGATCTACTTTTTCTTGAAGGAACTCTTGTGTATTCATATGTAGGTGTACGTCTTCAAGTTGAGAAAAAATATCATCAAACATTAAGTTCTTTTTCTGTAAAAAAAACATTAGTCTTTAGAACATATTACATAAAACTTACAATTCAAAGTGTACAAACAAAATTATACATATCCGATTAGATCGAACCGATTACATGCAAAGTTGCAACTTACAAGTACATAATATAACTTCAAAAGTAAAGAACACACCAAGATATAAGCAACATTTAGATCTTTTTTTAAACGTACCCCAGATTTACTCTGCACTTGTGGTGGACTGAACGTAACTCCAGAAGTATATATCAATTCCTTTATTACTGAGACCTCCCCCTCTAATTTATCCAACCGTGTGACAATCTCCCCTTTAAAAGTTTCTAGTTGTGTGCCAATGCTGTCCACGAAACTCTTGAAAGAAGAATCAAACAATCCAGTAAAGAATTACTTTATTTCTTCATTAAAACTCTCATTTACTAAATAACCATGTGTTGTTGCTGCACGTTGACATAACAATTTTCTTTTTCGTGTCTCTGCACCAATATCAACTTGCCTCTTCTTTTGGTTTTTCGAAGAAGACACAACCACATTAGCAGCTTGTTTTTTTTCATTGCTCTCTAAACAATCTATTTCACTATCTTCAACTTTATAATCTTGAGCAACCTCATGCTCATCTTGAGGAATCTCACTGCCACCTCTAACATAATCTTCTGATTCTGTATCCTAAATATTACCATTCTCCACAACATCATCTTCAAGACTTGCCCAAATGTGGTGTGTAAAATCATAATCAGATATGATCAACGCCTTTAACTCATCCACTTGCAAATCTTTGATTTCATCATCCCTCAATAACTCAGCAGATTCACATATGTCATAATTTTCTGTAGAGGAAATGTATGGATAAACAACATCCTACATAAAAAAAAAAAAAAATTCAAGAAACCGTTGTTAGAGATCAACCAAACCCGAAAATAATTCATAGGAGCAATAAGAGTGCAAGAGAGAAGTTGTTCAACTAACCATTGGTTGGACCTCTAGACAGGTAATGTCATCAAACGACACTTTTACAGCGTCACTCCAATTAGAACATCTAGGAGCTATTACCAACCCAGCTATCACACAAAGATACACTAGTCGAAGTTTGTCATCTTCTCATTCCCAAGTAGGAGCTTCCACTAACTACACATCCATCAGCTTCTTCACCAAATTTATGTCTTTATCTTCAGCAAATTACTCCAAAAGCGTTTATCATCTGTCCAATTCTCTAAATCATAATTACGATCATCTTTGATTTTTAGCCTAGTAACTGCATAAAACTCTTGCATAGAAAATCTTAGTGGCTTCCTTCTAAACACAAACCAGAGCTCGTGTTTTTTCTTCGTTGCCAACTGCCTACACAACATTGTGTGTACAATCCGAACCAAAAAATGAAGACCGTTTTCATATATAGCAAATACATTTGCAAAGACAGAATCACATATGTCATAATTTTCTGTAGAGGAAATGTATGGATAAACAATATAATAAAAAAAAAAAAAAAAAAAAAAAAAAAAAAAAAAAAAAAAAAATCAAGAAACCGTTGTTAGAGATCAACCAAACCCGAAAATAATTCATAGGAGCAATAAGAGTGCAAGAGAGAAGTTGTTCAACTAACCATTGGTTGGACCTCTAGACAGGTACTGTCATCAAACGACACTTTTACAGCGTCACTCCAATTAGAACATCTATGAGCTTTTGTTAATTCATTTTTTATCCTTTTTCCCAATAAGTCTCCAATCTCAGGAACTGCTTCCATAGCCCATATTTGAAATGCGTAAGTGAAACCGTGGAGAGAGTAGGACAGTTGTTTCAATTTATATCTTCTTTTCCCAATGGTGCCAACTTAAAGGTCAAAAGCAACACGACCCCAAGGATAAGTCCTAACTTTATCAAAATCCATAACCAACTGGATGTATGATTCATGGATTGTTGCCTTCTTATCCATAGCTATTACCAACCCAGCTATCACACAAAGATACACTAGTCGAAGTTTGTCATCTTCTCATTCCCAAGTAGGAGCTTCCACTAACTACACACCCATCAGCTTCTTCACCAAATTTGTGTCTTTATCTTCAGCAAATTACTCCAAAAGCGTTTATCATCTGTCCAATTCTCTAAATCATAATTACGATCATCTTTGATTTTCAGCCTAGTAACTGTATAAAACTCTTGCATAGAAAATCTTAGTAGCTTCCTTCTAAACACAAACCAGAGCTCGTGTTTTTTCTTCGTTGCCAACTGCCTACACAACATTGTGTGTACAATCCGAACCAAAAAATGAAGACCGTTTTCATATATAGCAAATACATTTGCAAAGACAGAATCACTCTTCACCTTAGCGTACTCATTTGGCAATGTACGCTTGAGTTTGTCTAACATAGGCATTCGGCATGAATTGTTTATTTTTAGCTTATCTGATTGTGGCTCATATCCTTCTCTTAAAAGACGTTTTGGTAACTCCATTTCTATGCCTGCAGAAAAATAAGAAACACAAAGTTAATCATTACCTACCATCAAATATATATCAACTCCAAATAAAATTTGAACTCCATAATAGCAAGCTACATTTTAAATAAGCAACAATATGATCAATTAAATAGAGCAGATTATCACACCCTTCAATCTTTCAAAAACTCATCGTCACAAAAGCTTAAATCTAACATAGTCCACTAACTCTTGCATACTTTTGAAGATAATCAGCCAAAATCGAGTAAACATATAATTGAAAGCAATTTACTTTTATCTTCTAATTGTGCGTACCAATTTCAGACATAACATAAAACATGCACAAAAACTTCAATGTAGTACTAAAAATCTCAAACCAAGAGATTTTTTAAAAACAAAAATCTCCATAAACAGTCTCCACCGTTCTATGCTATCAAAAGACCAAAGTTCTAATCAAGCAATTATCATCCAGAAATTAGCATGTAAGTAGTTACAGAGCAAGAGAACTCTAAGAATCAACAAAAGAGATGAGTAAATAAAAAAAAAATTAACAGACAAAAGTGAAGGAGAAGGAGAAGAAAAAGATAGAGAAGAATAATTTATCTGTCGCTAGAAAAGAGGACCTCGCTGGAGAGGAGAAGCTAACCGGAGAAGGAGATGAAGATGATGTTTTTGGTGAGGAGGACACTGATGTTTGACGTTCGTTGTCAGGAAAAAATAAGTTTTTTCCACCGATTAATAAGAGGAAATTTCGGCTTTGTTTTATCTATATTTATTGTAGAAAAATTTAGCTAAAAACAAAAACAATTTTCATTAAAAAAAAAGGAAAAACTCTATTTGAGATAGAGGTTTTGAAATTTGTAAATTTTTAGAATTAAGGGTATAATGGAGTTTATATAATTTAAAAAGTATATTATATCAAAGTAATCAAAAAGATATAGATGGTCAAAATTCATCAAAATATCATATATCAACAAATTTCCCATATTTTATCAATTGGAATAGATTGAGTAGTTAATTCGGGTTTTTTGAAGAAAAAGTTAGTTCAGATTGAATCCTCACTATATTAAAACTTGTATGTATAAAAAAAAAGAGTTAGATCAAAACGATTAATTTTTTTATTGATATTAAATAGCTCTTGCTATCCTCCCACAATCAACTAATCAAGCCATCCTGTTTTAAAGGGTATAATGGTCTTTTAAGTAGATCGATAGCCAAATGAGCTAATATATAAGCAACGAACAAAAAAAAACCCTAGTTTTCTCTGTTGAATCTATTCTGAAGAGAAGAAGCTTGAAGACGGCGAGAGCTCCATCTTTTTTCTCAGGCAGCTCTTCCATTCCAATCACAATGGTAATCACTAATCAGATGCTTAAACTATCGTCTCACTCGTATTAGTTTGTTCCCCAACAACTATCATTATCTCAGATTCGTTACTTTGATTTCGTAATTCCGCTCGATCTGAGAATTAGTAGCTTAGCTTATTCCGTTCATAACCGAATCGAATATAGAAGTTATTATTAATCTTCCGGTGAAAAAAATGAGTATAAATCGAACCAAGTATTTTTCAATCTTCTATTTAAGCTCTTAATTGGAGATTTTTTTTTTTCTGATTTTTGTGTGTATTTTTGGTTACTGTGTGTAGTCTCTGGTAGCAAATGAGGAGTTTCAGCACATTCTGCGTGTGCTCAACACTAACGTTGATGGTAAACAAAAGATTATGTTTGCTCTTACCTCTATCAAAGGTATTGGAAGACGATTTGCCAACATTGTCTGCAAGAAAGCCGATGTCGACATGAACAAGAGGTACTAATATCAATCAAAATTCAACCTTTTGGTTAGTTAGAATCGAAATTAGCAATTTAGTATATGTGTTTTGAGAATTTTTGCTGTAAGGGTTTAGGTCTGTAGTTTACTCTTTGTGGCCTATATGAACTATGTTTCAACTTTGTTACTCTTCTTTTAACATCGCAGCCTCTGTATGTGAATGTAACCATTGTAACTGTAGAATAGTTAAGTGTATTGTAGGATCAGCCAAAAGTTGTTTAGCATATTGTATCATTCTTGTGTATCCCAATTTCGCATAGTGATACCAATTATGTTTTAAATTTGTTGTCTAATGTGAACTGAAACTTTTACGCTTCTTTTGACACTTTTGCCGCTGTATGTATTCTATAAAAATTCAACCTTTTGGATAGTTAGAATCGAGATTAGCAATTCGATGCAAGCGAATAGGTTAATATATGTGTTTTGAGTCTTTTTGCGGAAAGGATTTGGTCCTATGACTTTGCGGGTTATGTTTGTCAATAAAATCACCATGACTGTAGATTAGTTTAGCATATTGCATATTACTTGTGGATTGTTGTCTAATTATGATGTCAACTCTTCAGGGCTGGTGAGTTATCTGCAGCTGAGCTTGACAACCTTATGACAATTGTTGCAAACCCAAGACAGTTCAAGATTCCTGACTGGTTCTTGAACAGACAGAAAGACTACAAGGACGGTAAGTACTCTCAAGTTGTCTCCAATGCTCTGGACATGAAGCTCAGGGATGATCTCGAACGTCTCAAGAAAATCAGGTAACCTCATACAGATCCTGAATCATATTAACACATGTATCTCAGTCCTCTTGGATTGAATTGAATCATTTTTACTTAATCGTGGTTTCTCATTTTCTTACCAGGAACCACCGTGGTCTGAGACATTACTGGGGTCTTCGAGTCCGTGGACAACACACCAAGACAACTGGTCGCAGAGGAAAGACTGTTGGTGTGTCTAAGAAGCGTTGATGAGCCTATTTTGCTAGTTGCTGCTCCATTGGATCTTTGTTAAGGACCCATTTTTATAAGTTTTGTTATCGTACAATTTTGCTCGACTTGATTTTGGGTCTTTTATAAGAGATCTCACGACTATTTTGTTCCTTTAAAGATAATATTTTGTTGCTGGATCTTTTTGTCACCTATCGTACTATATCATACCCTTCCATTTTCATATAACTCACATGAGAACTCAATAGTGGTGCTCTTACCGTACCAGATCATACCCAGTACTGCAAAAACCACGTGCAAAATTTAGACCTTTATATACCGAAGAAGAAGCCCATTGGCATTTGGGATCGAAAGACTCTAGCTCAGCCAGAGAATTTGCAGTTTTTGCTATTTTCTAGTATAAATAAGAAGAGTCTGTGTTTACGATGCTTATGCTCATTGTTGTGTGAAGAAGACATATGAGTCTTGGAACCGCCATGAGATTCGTATTAGGTTTATCTTCTTGTAATCGTGTTATTCAGATCAATACCTAGTTATGTATTGATCTGAATAACTCGCATTTACGAACTTATGAGATACCGCCATGAGTTCGGAGTTACCAACTTATCAGATACAACTGTGAATCTCCCAATGCAGATGAAATGTCGCTATTGAGCATGACACGGTTATAATTTTATAAACAGCCGCAGAAGACAAGAACGAGTTAGGTTTGAGTGAGTTTACGATTTGGCGTTTAAGAGCATTGGTAAGCATTAGAGCAACGGTTCTTGAGTTATATATATAACTAAGAAACAGACATGGAATTGCATATAACATGCTAGTTAGTCATATAGAATCTTCTTGGCTTGGGGCGCTGAGTCCAAAAATAATTTTTAATTAAAAAATAGTATAAAGTTATATTCTATAGCTTAGAAAATAGTACAAAAATTCACCTTTCTAGACTCAAAAATAGTATTTATTTATCTCTAATTTATTACAAGATATATTAAATATTGGTTATAACGCATATTTTTACCGCAAAAAAAAAATATATGAACCAATTTGTTTTTGTTTTGCTTAGATCTCTAAAATTCTTAGCACGGCTCTGAGTACTAAAATGGCAGAAATAAATAGTAGAAGATTATCATAATCATACTACCTCAAGATTTTCATAATGTAAATGACGAATACTAATTGGTATTTTGACATAATGACGCTATTTTGCTAAACAGTGGCAGCAGTATCTGAAAATTAAATGTTTCACACGTGTGAATAGTTGACGTACTGATAAAGTTGAATACTGTGCATGGAAGAAGTTCGTAAATTAATTTTCACTTAATTAAAAAAAATCCAACGCAGTTGGGGAGATGCACGCATTTATATAGGTTATATTACTACTACATAAATGAAGAGTAGAGGATCGATAAACCTAAATTACTGAATTATGTCGCCGGTGACCACCGTTGTTTCCCGTTCAGACGAAACCAGAGCCCGGTCCTGGCCAGGCTGGCCTTGTCACGAGGTCTATTTCTTTCTTTCTCTTATAATCATTTTGCTTTAATGTTCTTTCTCAAATCTTTTTTTTCTTGTCAAAACGTTCTTTCTTTCTTAAATCATTCGCTTGAAAATGTTGATTTTACATAGAAAAGTTAATTGATCTATATATCGATTCTAATAATTATATCCCTTAATTGACTTTTTCTTTGTGAAAACTTTTATGAAATGTCCTTAAAGTTTAAGGACCTAATTTTAAAAAAAAATCCCAGTTCTTAGCTAATATCTAGGGGCGGCGCCACAGTGGTAGATGATGTGAAACGAAAAATTAGGTTTAGTGTTAGATAAAAAACACAAACGTGACTTTAAAATATTAAATTATGTACATTGAATTTGCCTCCATAAAAACTTCATTGCTTTCATCTCACTATAGATAGTTTTAGTTTTTTTATGCATTGATTATTATGAAATTGTTAAATGAATATATAAAGGCCTTTTTTAAAAATATGTATTATAGAGTATATAGATAATGAACATGAACCATTAAACTTTATGCTAATCATTTTAACAGAAGGGCTTAGGAACTCAAATGAGGTCTATAGCGTTAAGAAGAAGTCAACGTCAATGTTCCATAGGAATGGCCTTCCTTGTCGTAATCAATTTGCTTCTAGAGATTGCATCAGCAGTTACAGACCAGCTCTCTTCCATTCGCAAGCCTTACCTCGCAAGAATATCTTTGCTACTGTCAGTTCTATCTGTGATCCTCTCCATTGTTGAACTCACTCGCAAAATCCAATACCACAAAGTTCAGTTCCGATGCAAGTGGCTTATACCTTGGTTCTACTATCAATCTGGTGGATACAAAAGAATGTTTGGGAGTTTAACGGAGATGGTTTTATTATTTTGTGTTGTTGGTCAGTTAATAGTGTCGACGATCAATTGTACTTTTATCGAAAGAGGAAGTGATAGTCCTATAAAAATATCACTGTGGCCATTATTTTTTGCTATTGGTATGGCAGTCTCGAAGCTCAACGATTTTAGTTTCGATCTTACACTTAAAGTCCAGCCCAAGGAAAGCCTATAAAACATCAAAGATGCTACTCCAATTGTAAGGTGTTTGTTATTTGAATGTTAATATTTTTTTTTTGTTAAAAGTTAAAACAATGTATTTGAATTTATAAATGTTTTTAGTGCATTGTGATGATCTCATTAAAACATTATTTCTCTGGAGAGCAATTTTCTTTTGTGTATATTTCCTCTCGATCTATTTTATGTTTTCTCCAAAACTCAATCTTTATTTTCTCCTTCTAAAACCAATGAACCATGGTATCAGAGTTTTGAGGTTCTGGTGGCATTAATGTTTGTGTGCGCACACAAAAACCACAAAATATCCGAAAAGGAAAGAAGTGTATATGCATTCTAAAATCTAAGTAGCATGGCAACGGAAACAGGTACGTGGAAGCAAAACGTGCGGAAACGTGAAAACAATAATTTCAAAAAATTAGAAAACGGATATGTGTTTGAAAGGTGAACATAAATATATATATATATATATATATATAGAATTAAAAAAATATAGTAAAACATTAAAACCATATTAGAAAAAATATTTAAAACAACACATCCAATATATAAATATTAACTATTAAGTATCTCATGTTTCCAATTATTTAGTTAATAAGTTTCCAAATTTTTTTTAAAAAAAGAAAGTTTAGGAAACAAAAAAAACGTTTCTATCGCGTTTTCGAAACGAAAAACAGACGTTTCCATCGCGTTTCCAAATTGCAGTTTTTAGAAAACGCGTTTCTAAAAAATTTTGTTTCCAAAACGTTTCTGAAACGGGAAACAGACATGAGAGAGAGTTCCCAATTCCATGCTACCTAGTCTAAGATTAAGATTTTTTTTGGGTTAAAATGTAGGATCTACAAGTTGTTCCAATGTTTAGAATGGGAAGAACTATAGACTTTGGGTCAAAAGAATGAAGGATACACTTAGGTGTAGAGTTTAGACTATGTTTTATCTCTATTATTAAACTTCAATTTGATATTTGCAAAGGATTTTCTGGCCTTGTATTTATGGTGATAAACACCCATAAGTAATAGAAATATCTTATTGCAAATATGGAAAAGCTGTGCTTTGATGTAACTCGATTCCGCAAAAAACACAGCATTACAAAAATCTCAATCGTCTGTCTGTATGAAAAAATCGACTTTTTTCGTAGCTAAGCAAAATTAGCACGAGGGATCATAAATTAAGCTAAAAAATAAAGAACAACTCATAAACAAGAGATGTAACTATGTGATGTTCCTGATAATTTACTACTTACTACTAGGCTTTGTCTTCATTGTCATCAGAATCCGAAGCAGTTCCAAGTTTCTGTTGACGAGTCGTTGGAAGAGAGTAGTTTCGTCGCTCTTTGCCTCCTGGCTTGGAAGAGGCATTACCGTACCAGATCATACCCAATACCGCGATAATCATTCCAACAACCACGTGCAAGTTTAGACCTTCTCTACCGAAGAAGAAGAAGCCCATTATAAGCACTAGGATCGTCTTCATGTGTCCGAGGACTTGGAAGGACACAGCTGTGAATCTCCCGATGCAGATGAACTGGCTTAGGTTGGTTCCAATCGCTATTGTGCACGACAGGGTTATAAACAGCTGCAGAATAAAAAAAAAGAGTTAGGTTTGAATGAGTTTATACCATGTAGGAGCAGCATAGAGAAACGGTCATCAAGTTAACTAAGAAACAGGGATTGTAACAAGCTAGACTCGTATAGAATCTGCTTGGCTTGGTAGATGAAACAAGAAGACTATCATAATCAGACTAGAACATGATTCATAAGGTAGTGACGAATATATATATAGGTATGGACATGCTTTTGTGAGGAGAGTCAAATTGAATCTAATGCCAACGAGACTAAGGATGAAACTAATTGAGGTTTATGACGCTTACCACTGAGACCAAGTTGTAGTCGTACATGTCAACTCTTTTTTCTGTCAGCCAATAATCAAGAAATGGGCCAACTACCAGCAATGTTGCAGCTTGGGCTGGAGCAGTATGTCCCAATAAGTTGAATGAGTTAAGCGAGTACTTGCGCTGAAGGTAATGTACATACTGCATCATGTAAAAAACCACTCCAATATTAGTTTCAAGTTAGATAAAGAAACAATAAGTTACTTCGTAAAAGCAATAATGTTTTGAGAACACTTACGTATTGTTGCAGAGCAGTACTCCATACAGCAACGAAAGCGGCTACAAAGCCTTTAGTGTTTACACTAACATCAGTAACAGTGCAAACACCAACACCCACAAGAACCAATCCTATGCTAAGCTTCGTGTCTCTGGAGTAACGAATCTTATCGAAAACCATTTCCAACAAGCAGGATACAGGAATCATACTGAGTTTCGCAATCTGCAAACCAAAAAAAAAACACGACACCATAAGATCAAAACTAAACGTATTTCTTTACGCAATCGAAGAAGTACAAAGCAAGATTGTATATATCACCTGATAAAATCCAACAGAGTTCCACATAAGACTGACATTCATACCAACGATCGAGAAATTCGCAAACAGAATAAACCTCAAAAGCTCCGTAAACGGAAGATGAGAAGGCTGAATGTAACCAAGACATCTTAGAACAATTGTCATCAGAGTCGTGGTAGCGAAATGTAAACCGGTTAAGGTTGTAGCTGCAGAGAGTTGCAAACACAATAAGTAAACAAAATTAGATGAATAGCTTCAGGTTCTAAAGAAGAAAGCTTAAGAGAGATCTTACCAAAGCTATAACCATAAGTGGCCATTAAAGCTTTATTAACAATGATGATACCAACAGAAGTGACGACATTGAACATCCAAGCAGCAGCATCTACAGCTGCTTTCTTATCAGCTTTACTAACAGAAGCCATTTTTCTTTCTCTCTTCTTCAAATTTGAGCAAATCTCTCTACTTCTTCAATTTATAAGCAAATCTCTCTACTTCTTCTTCAATCTCCCATTCTCCAGAGACTCAAATCACCACAAGAGTTACAATTTCCGCTAAAAGCTTAAGAAATGAATCGAGAGTTATAAAGCAATCACAGAATCAATTCAAAGCAAAACAAAAATCGTAAAATCCATAAGAGTTCGATCGCGATTCTAAAATGTTTGGATCGGATCCGGCGCCGGAGATTGGAATCGGAACGAATTATCGTAAGATCTAAGATCAAACAATGATTGAAAACGATCGATCCTTATTCACACAAATTCAAGAGAAAAAAAGAAGAATCTGAGAATACGGCGTGGAGTAGTTACCTGGAGAAGGAGAAAACGTAATAAGAGAGCAAATCGGAAATAGTGCGGAGGTGATCGGAAGAATCAGGAGCCGTCGACGGCGAGAGTGGTAGAAATCGGAAAAAAAAAAAAAAATGTAATCTGAAAAGGCAGTTAGGAAGCGTAGGGCTCGTGGAGCGAGAAGAGTAGTAGTAGTCACTAGTCAGGCTCCAGCAAATTCGTTTCTGTTATTTTTATTTATTTTTTACTCATAAAATAAAACTACGTTTACTGTTTTACAAACAAAAGGTTACTGTTTACAATCTGGGTAAAACTGCCTCTAAATGGGCTTTTTAACCACAATGGTTTTGTAATTCGACACTGAAATATACATAAGCTGAGAACGAAAGAGCCCATTAGGAAATTCTATATCCGGTTTTAGTTACTTTATGTTGGACATAAGAGTTATAAATACATTTTATTAAAGATATAGTGTAATGTTTATATGAATGATTAGATGAAATTGTAAAACATAATAATATTAAAGTAGATTTTTTCTTCTTTCTAAATTTCATTAAAATATCAAATTACAAAAAGAATTATAAAATCGAATACGAAAGTAGATATGTTTATTTCTTTATACATAAATCCAAATATTGGTCGAATTCTAACAATAAATTTAAAATAAATATAGGTATAGAAAGATATAGCAGTTATTAAAACCATAATACCCAAATCGAAGAAACTAAAAGGTACTCGTGCATAAAATGTTTATATTTTATAAAATGTTTTTGCTTATTTTTATTTTATTTTATTAGATATTTTGCAAGTTTTAATATAAAATTCAAATGCATTTGATATTTTTTGATAATTATATTATGCAGTATTTTCTTTAATTGGTTAAATTGATTTAAAGTAAAATATTAAATGATATTTAGAATTTTTAATATGCATGTTTTTAACCAAAACATCTAATAAAATAGAATGAAGGAATTAATAGATGTTTTGAAATAGTTCTATGTACAACATTTATTGTTTTTGTTTAAGGTTTTCCATCATTACATTGATCATTAATACTGTAGGATCGTGAGGGTTCCAACAATTACTTCGACATGATGTATGTGGTTTGATTCTCTGTGTTTGGAAATTATGTAGATTAACTAAGCCAAGTGATCTGGAGATTTCCACCTTGGTGCAGATATAACAGTTCATGGTGAATCAATTTACTAAAGGTAAAATTGTTCAAGAAAATGAATTAGACGATTGCCTAGACTGTGTTTAGAAGCAATGCAGACTTCCTACCATGTTGTTTGCAAATTAGGTAGAAGGTTTCAACCAAAAAAAATATTGCAATATAGGCACGATTTATATTGCTTTGACGGCGCCTAAACAATCTAAATATCACTTAAAATGTTTAGCGATTTTGTCCATCTAATTAGAGCTGGGTACGAGGCAAGTACTTGATAATTTCAAGATACTTGTGACTCAATTTGTCTTGTACAAATAATTAAATTTTTGGCTTGTTACTTAACTTGCCTAAAATGATTATTTGCTCAATCAAGTACTTGTCCAAAATTTGATTACTTGCAAGTTACTTGATCCGCCTTGTTATTTGTCAAAGTCAAGTTAGACCGCAAGTAAAAAACCACAATTATATATATAATATCCATAAATAATATATTTGAACCTAAAAGACTAAAATAAAATAAAATAAAAACTATTTTATACATAATATTCAAGGTTGATGAGTTCTGTCGCAATAATTAATTTCCGGTTTTGTTGCAAGAGGAAGTTTTGGCATTTTCGTCTTTATGAACGAAATCAAAATTATAAAAATTTATAGTAATTTAAAGACTTAATCTATTATAATAGTTTAAGCATTAGTATTTTAGTAACATGTAACAAAAAAAAAATATATCAATCAACGGGTATCAAGTAATTTTTAGATAGTAACAAGTAACAAGACAAGTAGTATAATTTTTATTTTTGACTTGTGCTTGCAAGTAGTCTAATTTGATGGCTTTTTACTTGACTTGTCCAAAACGAGTGCTTGTTTTTTCAAACCGAATACAAGGCAAATAGCGAGTACAAAACAAGTAACGAGTAATTATGCCCAACCCTCCATCCAATACATATTTTTATTTAAAATTAAATAGTGTATCCATCAAATCCTTTTAAACTTTTACTTCTAATGATTCTCGTATCTTTAAAACAGTAAACAACTAAAATTTGAAATCTTAAAAACGCTAGCAAATTTTATATGTTTAATCAAAACGAAAAAAATATATTTATGCTACATACTACGTTTTTATTTTAACTTATAAAATATACTTATAATTGATTATCTTGTTTATAAATAACTTTGTTTCATAAATTTGTATGTTATAGTATTAGAATAGGTAAAATATCAATTTAGTCCATAAAAAGCTTAAAACAGTTTAAAATGGTACAAGTCCTAACTAATCATTTTAGGTTGTGTTGGGTTGTCGTCTACTTAAGTTCTTAACACCTAACGTTTTCTTAAAACATTGGAAAAAAAAAAAACTATCAATTATGAACAAGATGTAATTAGAACCGTCTTTTGTAAATCCTTAATAGTATTCGTCATATCCTCCTCATTCATTCGTTAAAACTGTTTGATGTCCAAGTACTACAAATACGGTTTGAACAATACAAAACTCATCATTACTAGTGAGACAGAACAAAAGAAAAAATGAATATTGGATAGTGGTGCTTTATTATTTTAAGAAAAAAAAAAAAAAAAAAAACTGATTTGAATTGATTCGAATGCAGATTTGTAGTATCTCCACATCGATGACGGGTCGTTCTAACATGACTGAAATCAAAATGGGACCCACTCACGCGCCGTTTACTTTACTTTTTTTATTATGACTTATGAGCTTTGCCTTTTCATTACAAAGCAAACCCAAAACAAAAGCCCACTTTCACATCTCCCTTCTCTGTGTCTGCGCTGTCTCCGGCGTTTTCTCCGGTACTCCTCCTCGTTTCTCAGATCCGTCAGGTGAAAAATCTTCAGCATCCTCAGTTAATACCTAAATCTCACAAATACACTTCCTTTCTAAATCTCAAGGTGAAAGAATGATGTAAAGTTCTTATTTTTTACTGAACTGAAATCATTTATGATGTTCCTGTCTTAGATTTAGTTACTGATTTCGAAATCAAGCTTCGTTCTTTTCTTGTTTTCTGGGTTTTTTTTTTTATTAGCTACATTTAGTCAAATCAAAGAACAATGAAAAATCTATAAAGTTTGGATATTGTAAAAATGTCTTCTTTTTCATCTTAATGATTTGATGATTCTTGGCTTTTGGTTTAGGGATTGGAGTGTGTGAACACAAAAACACTATTGTTGGAATGTGCAAATGAGACATTATTGCAAATGTTATTTGCAGCAGAAGGAGGAGGATTCTTCTCTTCATCAGCTTCTGGTTATAGCAATGGTTTAGCTCTTCTTCTATTAGGTCAAAAGAATGAACAACAAAAACCCATCAAAGTATCATCATCAACATGGAACCATTATCATTTGGTAGTTGAAGAATCTGATTCTAGGTTTCAGTTAGCTTCTTCGAAGAATTGGATCTCATCTGCTTGCACTTCCCTTATATGCTTTGGTCGAAAATCCGAAAGACCGGAAAGTCCATCTGCTACCCGAGTCAGTCCATCTCAACCACAACATTTCAACTCTTCAGTTCATCGCGAGAGGAAGAAGGAGGAGGATCATGTGGAGTATAATTGTGAGGTCACTAATAGGTTTGCACTTAAAAGCAGTTTGAAGAAAAGATCGTTTAGCGATGTTGTTCTTGGTGATGATGATGTGAGTAGAGATGGTGTTGTGGATCATACTGATAGAAGGAAAGTGCAGTGGCCTGACACATGTGGTATTGAGATCGCTGAGGTCAGAGAATTTGAGCCTAGGTATGTATGCTTTCTCTTATGAAATCAAAATATTCGGATCGATCTTTGTATTTGTGGCTAGTAGATGTTAGAATAGGGATATAATAACCTGTATTCCGTAAATGCAGATACATCTCATAGGAAAAAAAAACTGACTTAATCCCTCGTTGTTTACTTAAAATGGTTTGGAAACATCATTTATCATGTTTTTACCGTATTCTTCCATATAAACTTAAGCTGTGTATGTGTACAATCATGTGACCACCTTCCCTCTTAAGTTTACATGGAAGAATGCGGTAAGAAGTAAAAACACGATAAAGTATGTTTCGAAACAAATTTTAAGCAGACATGGAGGGATTTTAAGTCAGCTTTTTCACACATTCTAAGCAAAAGATTCTTGAATAGATACTACTCAGAACCCTTTAATGGACTAGTGATATTTTCCCCTGACAACTTGGTAATTTGTTCTTAAGAAATTTTGTAGTAGCTGTGCAATCATTCTCGTTTTCGTCTTTCTTTTCTTCTTGTCATATCAAAGTACCAACATTGCTGATTTTACTAATCCGTTTTTTTGTGAACACATGCTGAAACCATTGTGCGATTTGATTGTGTTTGCAGTGAAGTGGATGAATCAGATGATGAGTTCAATCATGGAAGTGGAAAAAGCTGTATGTGTACAATCATGTGACCACACACCTTCTCTCTTAATCCATTACAAAGTTAAAAACTTGTTTTCAAAAACCAAAAGCTCTTTCATATAGTTGTGGACTAGATGCTCCTCTCCTTATCCAGTGCACCTTTGTTATTATATATATAGAGAGAAGGGAGAGTTAGTTTGCAAAAAAAGATTGGATAAGAAGAGAGAACTTTATGATTTGTACCTTTGTTGTAGCCACTTGATTTGTCAATTCTGTGCTGTATTAGATTTATTCAATGTACAACAATATCTATATGCTACTCTGTCTTGTAATGATAAAATCCACACCACAACTTTTTGGAGGAGAAAAATCCATTGTTTATTTTATCAGTTCTTAAAAATTTACTCAGCAAAAGTTTCATTTTTTGCCTATTAGCTTCAGAGTTAAACAATTTACACGCGCCATCCACGCGCGTGTGATGAATCCAAAAGTACCATTTGTGCATACGCTGAGACTTGGCCATATCTCATCCACAAAGACATTACCAAAAAGACATTACAGAACAGCTTTGAACATCATAACAATTTCAACTATCAAAAAACATTAACGAAGAAGATGTCAGTAGCTTCACCGATTCAATATATCAGGATTCTAAATCCATCTTCTTCTTCTTCTTCATCTTCTTCAACAGCTTCATCGTCTTTTAGATTCTCAACGACAAAGCCATGTGTCTTCATCATCAGATGTTCTCAAGCTGAAGGTCCGCTGAGAAGACCCGTGGCTCCTTCTACTCTCCGGCAACCTTCACCTCCGCAAAAACCTACTCCTCCATCGCAGCCTTCTTCCGCTCCTCCTCCTTCTCCTCCACCAACGCCGCAGACATCAGTGGCGGCTGATGGTAAAAGTGTAATTACAGTGGAGTTTCAGAGGGCGAAGGCTAAAGAGCTTCAGGAGTACTTTAAACAAAAGAAACTTGAAGCTGCTGGTCAAGGTCCCTTTTTTGGTTTCCAACCCAAAAACGAGATCTCTAATGGAAGGTATTTCAAATTCACTTCCTTTTACCTTAAATTATGATCTCAAGTTTTGAGTTTGATAGGTGGAATTTGATTATATTGGCTCTTGGTGTACAATTGTTCTTGGTAGTTTTAAAGAACAAAGCTTTTTGTAATTTGCTGATGTTTAAGGTGTTTCTTCATAAGCTTATATGTATATTGATGCTATATGATACATTAGTTTACAAATGATGTTCTCAGTTTCATTTGGGATAGCTCTGGTTCTTAAAAATAAGTTTATGGGTCATTGATGTTTCATCTGCAAGGCATACAAGAGCCTAAAGTTTCACACTTTATGAGTTCTGTCATGATTTTTTTGCCCAATTTGTATCCTAAAGTTTATATGTATCCTGATTCTATATGATAACATTAGTTTGCAAATGATGTTCTCAATTGTAATTGAGGGTAGCTCTGGTTCCTAATACAAGTTTCTGGGTCATTGATGTTTCTTCATCTGCAAGCATAACACTTCAAATTCATATATACAAAGAGCCTAAAATTTCACACTTTAAGAGCTCTGTCATGACTTTTTTGCCCAATTTGCTTGTGCATTTTTGTCGAGTTCTTACGAATGACACTTAGGCACTCACAAGAACTATGGTTGATTCAAGAATTAGTTGGTAGTGATCTCTGTTTGTTTACTTGTGTAGGTGGGCGATGTTTGGTTTCGCGGTTGGAATGCTTACAGAGTATGCAACAGGCTCAGACCTTGTGGATCAAGTTAAGATCCTCCTCTCGAATTTCGGCATTATAGACTTGGAATAACAAAGAGTGTTGTTGTTACATATAGACAGATCCTTTCTCTCATGTATTCGATTCCTCTTCTTGTTGTTTATTCTTCTTCTTCCTGTATATGTATCTCTAAGACCTTACTTAAATACAGGGCCATTTGTGTATTCAATCACTTTTATCTTCAAATGGTATAAAATATCGATTCTAAAAATGCATACAAGAAAAGGGTTTTGATGATTAAAATGAAAGTGTACTCTTAGTTTTAAAAGTATAATCAGTTATGTTCTCTTCTCCAAAGAAATCTCAGATCTTTTGTTTTAAGGAATCTGTGCAATCTCTAGAAGAATTTTGTGGAGAGATTGAGGCTTTGAGAAGAAAGGACAATGGTCACTTCCTTTGATCTTGAACACTCCTTCAGGGCTGTTCTCTCTCACTACCTTCTCTTGAACATCTGGTGAAAGCGCACGGTCATCTAGCGTCTGGACATAGAATCTTCTTCCTTTCCCGTATCTTTCTGCGGTTAGCGATACTTTCTCCATCATTGGTCCAAGTGGTACAGGTCGCATTGAGATCATTGCTAATGCTATATCCTGAAAACCATAAACTAGAATCACTTAAAAAAGCTGCAGACTTTGCCCGGTGATTTCCAAAAGGGCTGTGAAGGTCAAGAATTAGCGGATTGGATCGTACCTTGTTGGGTGATTGATTGAAATACAAGCCTTTCATGTGTTGTTTCTCAAACATGAACCCTGTTGGAAGCTTGTCTTTTCCATTCCCATAGATCAAGAACTGCGATTCTTTCATGAAGCGCTCTGCGGAACCAAGCTGCAGCAGTGTAAACGGTTTCTCACAAATGTTAGCACAAAAAAACAGAAACAAAGACTTCTCTAATGCACAATGAACTAAAAGAGTGTTTATTACCTCTTCAGAGAAAACATCAAAGGGTCTTTGGCCATCAGAAACCATTGTTGCACACACAAATATAGCTTTTGAGATTTTCTCTGGAAACCGCTCTAGCGCATAGGAAATGGACGCACCTCCAGTACTATGACCCACCAGAATAACCTGAATAAAACGAAAAAACTCATATCTCATTGCCTCATTCTTCCAGTCAAATGATTTTTGAATATTCCTACAAACAAAGAGAGCAGATTCTAACCTTCTCTTCTTCAGGTAGATTTTCAAGGAGCTCGATCAATGGTTTCGAATATTCCTCCAAGGTAGAGACACTGTTTGTGTCTGTCATATTAAAACCAGACCCAGTGAGGTCAACTGTAGTAGGAGACAGTCCTGACTCTTCCAATGAAGCAACAATTTTGTACCAACACCATGCTCCAAACCCTTCACCGTGCACCAAGACGAATTTCTTCACTATCAAACTCTCTGAAAAATCAGGTACCTGAAGAAGGAATCCAAAAATTAAGCTTCTACACTCATTAATTCTTCTTAACATCTAAACTCTAGTTAAAAGCAATAGCAACATCAATTTCATAAAGCAATGACAAGATGTGACAGGAACAAGAAGAATCTCTCAAACAAAGTTGTGCAATTTCAGTTCTTCCAGAGAATCAATAGCTTCTTTTCTCATTCAATTTTATAATCATAGCAAGCCACAGGCATAAACTGTACTGTAACGACAAGCAAATCCTTACAAAACATAAAGAAACAAAAGCAACTCAAACAGTTAATCAGTACCAACTCAAAGTCAGTATCAGGTTATAAGGTGGCTAAAGCCACTCAATAGTTTTTATAACACAACTGGTCCCAACCCAGTGTCAATATCAGAGTTATAAGAACATTTCTTTTCTGAATAAAGTTAACATTTCCAACAGATAAATTAGATATCTCTGAACACTTTTTCAACATCTCTTTTCTAATTATAACTAAAGAATCTTCACTTCTCCACTTTTGTAGTAACCTTTTTCTTCACATATACAGAAACAAAAGTTCCCAAACAATGATTAAACCAGTACCAAATTTTCAATCAATATTATTGAATCAAAAAGGTGAAGACTCAGTCGAAATAATCATTATATCATATAAAAATAAGATTCGATATGTAAAGCTTTGAACTTTTCCACAAAAAGATTAAAACTTTTCAAAGTGTAGATAGAGATTTCAGTAGTGACTTAAACCTGCTTGCCATTAGAAAACGGGTCAGAGAGAGTTCGTTTCCTAGTACTCGTAGACCCGACCCGTCTAGACATAGATCCATCAAATCTCTGAGAAAGCTGAGCTTGATGAATCGCCATGGAAAGAGCTCGACGATGCAACATCTCTTCATCAGCAAGCAATTTTCTCTGTGAACGATTCATTCTCTTGCTTCTAGATCCTCCATCTTTGTTATCTTTCTTCATCATAGAGATTATCTTGTTACCCATCTTTCCCAAATCAAGAATCAAGCTTTAACTCAGAAGCAAAATTCGAGTTTTTGAGAAAGTCAAAGTTGAAGCTTTTGCCCTAGATTGGATCAGCATATAGGCTTATTACTTCCAAAGAGAGAGAGTAGGTGATGAAGCAATCGGTCATTAATTGTGAATACAGTTGTTTCTGAAATTTTTGTACCATTGGAAGAAAAAAAGAAAGAAAAAAAAAACACAAGATAGAGACAGATTTGGACAAAAGCAAGCAAAGTTAGTTGAGGCTGTAGATTTTTGTAAGAGATTTTTCTCTTAAGATATGAATTCACACTGTTTCTTCCTAACTGTTATAGTTTTGTGACTTTTGTCTTTTAACTCCAAAACTTTTGTATTTTCTATCATATGATTTGTTTGAGAATTTCTAAAAAATTTGAACTTTCTAAGTCAACATACTTGACTATTATTTTTTCCCCTTAGTCAACATATTTGATTTCATTTTGTTGTTTAGAGAGTATTTGTATTTTAACATTTGCTTTGAAACTATTTTCACTCTTATGTTATGTACAATATAAATTGGAAATAAATCTTAGGGTATGTCATATGTGAGATGTAATATTATATCATAAGCTATAAAAGTTTGTGTTGATGACTCGAATCTGTTAGTCTTGAGTATTTGGCCATTGCAAACTTTGAACTTTGAAGCAATTATATTGAATCATCACAAAAGCAAGTGAAAATATAGTGAAATGCAAAAACATGCTTAAGTGCTATTTGAAAAGAGATTGTAGTTGCTCTAGATTTTTTTTTTTTTTTTTTTTTTTTTCTGATTGATCATAGATAACCCACTCCAACCTAAAAGTTAACACAAGACCAAGAAGTATATACTTAACAAGAAAAACTTATTTTTTAAGTCAGGTAGAGAGATACTAAATTCATTAAATATTGTTTGGAGTTGTTGGTCTCCGGACCTATAACCTATTGCACTAGTTTTTAATCCTTCCATCTTGATTTTTAGTATTGACATTTTTGTCAAATTTTGGATAAGCTAATTTTGTTGATATTTTCTAGTATGCTTTCACCATTTTTGATTAAACATTAGGTCCTTTTTTTTTTTTTTTCTAAATTCATCACAACAGAAATAGAAAAATTTACCGCATCATTTTATAAAGGCTCCGTTTTTTTTTATTTAAAATACATGTAACACTAACTCAGATAAAAACCTAAACATTCGGTCAAAATTGATTTGATTTCGACACACATAAGAATTAGTGTAATTTTAAAAAAAAAATTTGTAAGTTAACAATTGAAAAACACATTCAATCTTACTATGTAAAAAAATACCAAAGGAAATTGGCATTTTTCACCATTGTTGTGCATCAAAAGTTTTAACAAGAAATAAAAGCCATCGGTAACATGCAAAACAATAAGTTAAATAAACCAACTTCAACAAAAAAAAAAATATTACTTATAGCAAGAAATTCACTTCACAGTAATCAAACTATTATATGGTTAAATCGTGCAATCACATTACTAAGACCTCTCAGGAACCCAAAATAAAACTCAAGACAGTGTGATTCCTGCTCCCTATACACTTTTGACTTAATATCATTACTCAGACTTAGGAGTAAGTTCTCACTTCTCACCCACTTGTCTTGTAACACTGCTCAAGCCAAAAAGGGGATGCAGGTACCGTAAACCGCTATAGGGCCTTCAAAGGCAAGAGTAGCAAACGAGTATTTTCTTGTCTCAAACTCTTAAATCTTGAGCTGATTCCTACTTTGAGAACGGCCTCTTTTTATGTGCAATACTACGACGACTTACAACGCTCGACCAAAAGTCTTCAAACCCGAGTGATGTTGATAGTGTTACTCCCCCATTTCGATTGAGATCTATAGATTCCCGTTGAAAGGACAAAATCCATTTGAATGGCTGATATATTTAAGCCTGAAAGGTCAGAACAATCATAACATTGTGTTGACAAAAAAATCCAATCATTCATCAAGAAAACAATAAATTGATGTTAAAGGTGTGCGACTAAAGCTTACCATATGTTAAGTAAATATATCAAGTACCCGATGATGATTTTTGGATCCACATTTGCTTCTGCAACACAGTAAAAATGAGTTTTCTAGACATGGTTATAAGAGCATATAGTAAGATATAGTAATAAAAGGCTTTGGTTTGGCTTGCCTCCTGTGAATTGGGACCACCACCACCACCACCGCCACCACTTCCTCTCCGGGATGATTTACCCTCACCAGTGATTGAGTCTTCTTTTCTATTACGACCTCCAACACGGCGACTAGAGTGTCTAGCAGAACCTGGATAGAGTTAGAAGTTTTGGCAGAATCAACATCACTATACTTTATTCATATAATGACTTGAGGTATATTATGCATTCTCTCCAACTTCAAATGAACTAACCATTCTCAAGAGTGTGTCCACCAGACGAGTTCCCCACTTCTCCAGATCTTTGGGAGAACGTCCTGTCTTTCACTTCTCCATTGTTTGCTGTAAGATCATATACAAGATGAGATGAAATGTCATGGAGAAGAAACACAGACATAAAAGTTAAACTAGTTACATATTGGTCTGCAAATAGAACAGTACCTGCTAAAAACAACGGCTGATCCTCACTGATATTAGACCCATCACCACGACGAAGAGGAGCCCACACAACACGATCAGGTCTGTCCTTGTTTCTTGTTCGCCTATCTTGCTTCTCACTGATGGCGCCAGAAGCATGATAGTCTTTCCCTGCACATTTACCATCTGTATTTTGAGTTATCATCCTAACTTGGAAAGCAAACACTTTGAATAAAATCCTACTCCTTAATAACCTGCTCGAGTGTTGGCTGGCCGAGGAGGTCGTTTGCCGTTTTCTGCTTCTGCGGATTCCACTCTTTGCTCAGGCTGGACAAAAGTTGAAGACTGGCTCGGTCGTGAGTCACTTTTCAGAAGTATTCCCTTGATCAACCTACCACCAACATCGCTCTTCTGATTCTGTCTTAAAACCGAGGAGCTTCCAGAAATATTAGTTTCCGTCTGCTGTTCTGGTTGTTTTAGAGGGTTCTGAAACACCATTTTAAAACACCCATTGAAAAATGAGAAGCTGTACATGGCTTATGAACACTGTACAACTATTAAAATACTAGATGCAAAAGAAAACAAGGCTTTTGATCTGCAGAACTTTCTTTGAGTGTAAAAAGCTTACATCAGTATTGTCTCGGTCTTTAGATTTCAAGAGCAAAATCTTTTTCTTCCCAGAATCCATAGTCAATGCAATCCCTGGGAGAGAGCTATCTATGAAAGGACCTGTAGTTGAGTAGATTAAAAAATAAGTTAGAAAGACAATGGGAAATATGTAACTCGCTAGTTAGGAGTAATTATAGCAGTTGACTGATTACCGGTATCCTTTTCCGGTATTTCCTTTCCACTAGAATTCTGCTTAGAGCTGCCGATGTCCAATGTGGCCTTCCGAGGCACGTTTTTTGAACTGTCCTTTTCAACATACTATAAAGAAGAGTGAAAGACTTTTACAACATACACAAAATTTTCTCCATAAGAAGGTAACAGACGAGTAAAATGGCAGACTACACCAACTATTCACTTCAACAAAGTGAGAGACACACCTTTTTCTTTTCAGAGTTTCGTTTTGAGGGCCTTGAACTTGGCTTGTTTGCAGAGACTGCCCTGGCTCTTCTACCTCCTCTTCGAACATCCGACAAACCCTGTTGCTTAAACAGAAACCAGAGATCAACATCAGAAGTTCCATTTTAGAACGGAAAAACTACAAAGATATTTATCCCAGTAAACCTCTAAATTTCCACTTCGTTTTACACGGAAAGAGAAAAACATGAGCATAATGTACCTGGGATCCCATCACAGTAGCACGTTTTTGACGTATGAATTCCATAAGAGGGGTAACAACAGGAGCAGCTTTTGAAGTACCTAATAATTGATTTCTTTGTTAGTAAATTCCATTAATTCACTAAACAATAGCCGACCTAGTCAGATAAAAGACATTAAAATGGCTGCAAAATAGAACTCAATTCCGAAAACACGAACCAGACTGCTCAGCTTCTCTTCTTTCCAACTGAATTTCAGCACTAGGGAGATTCTCAACAGGTTGAGCAATTAGCTTAAGGAACTCCAAATACTCAGGGTCTTTACTAATAGACCCTTCACGAGGATCTTTCTTCTCAGATGGTTTCGGCACACGCTGTGAAGGTGCATATTCAACTATAGCCTTAAACTGAGCACCTAACCAAACAACAACCACATAATCACATCTCCAAATACACACTACTTAAAACACATCTCCCAGTCAAACAAAGACAGATTAGAAAAAAAGTAAAAAAATACCCTTTTCATTAACAAACACATGCCCATTGAAAAATGCAGCGAACTCAAAAACATCTTCTGGTGCCTTGAAACTTACGTAGGCCCGTGAATACTTCTGATTTTTATAGCTGAAAAGAAAACACACACACATCACTAAAACTCATACTTAGTTAAATAATTTCACTAAAAGCAACTTAGTAACGAGAATCTCTAACATAATCAAACACTATTTATCTTCAAATTTCCATTTAACAAAAATCGATTATCTTCCTTAATTTAACCATAACCCTAAAATTAAGCAACATTCCTAGAAACCCAAGTTCCAAATTCAACACCCGGAGGATAAGAAGAAACCCTAACCTGGACTTCCCAGGGCGAAACGAAACCCAATTGTAACGATCAGCGAAACGAGGGTCAATTTGAGATAAGAGATCGGACTGAGAAAGAGAAGGCGGCAAGTGGCGAACAACCACCTTCTTCTTCGGTAACGGGTCTTTCATCAGATTATGAAAACCCTAAAATTCCAGACGCAGAATCAAAGAGAAGAAACACGATGATGAAGAAGAAAAGTGAAACACATCAGAAACGCAGTGAAAAAAAATATCGCACGCAATTTTTGCCCTAATTTTGATTTCCTCTCTAGAAATGAAAAAAAAAAAACTCAGCTAAAAAAGAAAATTAAATAAATAAAAGAAACTGGAAAAAATCTCATAAATTTTCGAACCCGGAAGAGAAGAAAACCAAACCGTATTCGAGAAGAATAGGTCTGTCTACGTGGACTTTCGTAATGATATGGGCCAACATTTGGGCCTAACGATGGCTTTTAACTTTTGTGTTTTCAACCGTAAGATGGAGCTTCATGGTATCGGACGGCAGCTAATCACTCTAACAAGTGATGCTTCAAGATACTCAAATTGTTCCATCCGTTTTGTATTTGTCCCGTAGTTTTCATTCCATATCTGTATCTGTTAAAATATTGATATTTTTGGTCGAGAGTAACCTGTGTCTAGAACTGGTCCTGAGATTTATTAGACTAGAAGTGATAAGATAAAATAAAATAAAAAAATTTGGTTCCATAATCTTTATATATATATAAAAAAAATAACTTAAAAAGAACGATAGTGTTAAACAATATTAAAAACAAGAGTAAATGGTAAGACACTATTTTTGAAATATGGCTCTTTTTGCATTTTTACTTGCAAACGAATTTGTATAGTCAAATTCTTTAACCATAACCTTTTCAATTGGCAGTATTGATAGTTCATTATATATATATTATGACATAGTTGATCGTAGGTACGATGTTATGAATTTCAACTTTGAAAAGATTATTTTTGCAGTAGCAACCAAAATTGGAGTAGTCATCATTATACGATATGCAATCCATGTGTTTAGATAATGCTTTCCCATCTTTTTTAAAAATTCCAATACCTCGACCAGTTTTCTTTATTTTTTTAACACATTTCTTAGAAGGTTCAACTCCATAAACAGATTGTTGGTACCGGGTTTAACACTCGATCTTAGACCCGACTCGAATAAAGAACCGACTTACCAAACCCAATCGAAGTGGTCCATGAAAACTTAGACCGACTAAATCAGCTCGGGAAAAAAAATTGATTCGAAAAATAAAATCTATTCAGAAAAGGAAAGCTTGGACGAAAATGCAACTCTAATTCAAGAAAGAAAAAAAGCCTTCAACCTCCTCAAATCACTATAAATAAAGAGCTGCCCTCCTCTTTACAAATCATCCAATAACCATTGCAGAAGACTAAGAGCAAAGCAATATCATTCTCCAAAAGTCTTTTGTCACTGAAATCCTAAATCGCCTAAACGCTCTTCTGTAACATGAAATACGAATGGCTTGATCCATTTTCAAGCTTACGTAGACAACCTTCACAAGGTGCAGCTATCCCACAAACAAACCCTAAATTTCCTTCTAGCATCATTGACCTAAAGTTTCTTGTCTTTGAACCCCTAGTTACTTTATTGCTACAGAACACTAGTGGAATTCCTAGGTTCAACACATATCATTACCATCACTATCAGAACGAACATCATGCTTCACATAAGCTTCTAGGTTGGCACAAGAAACCATGAAACTATCATCTTCTGTTGATTTGAGTTTCTTCAAGTAAAAAAAAATCCAAAAGTTTTGCATAATTTTGAAGTTGATTAAACCTTGTCTGAAGAGAAACCAAACTTTGATCCATAATTTTAATAAGTAATCAACCCTGAAACTTTCTTTGCGTTTAGTATCACACTTTATCCATATTTTTCAGGTATTTCATCATGATATCATTTTCTTCTACCGACACGTTTTGGTTCACTAAAAAATCAGGACGATCTATTTCCCCATCGGAACTATCGTATAGCATTAGATGCATACCAAACTAAGACCTCGTTCTACATATCCTCTAGAAAATAGTTTCGTATCCATATCTCTCCGAATTGAAAGTTTCATATGTATATGTCCTCAAATTGAAAGTTTAAAACTTGAGAACCCATAAACCCGAGTTTTATTTGGTTTACTGTTTTGAAATTTTATGTTAACCAAGTCAACCGATTCTAAACCAATGAACCTTTTTAATTAATTGTAAATTTTTAATTGTTTATATTCAATTTGAGGACATATAATACATATGAAATTTTCAATTCGAGGAGATATAGATTCGAAACTATTGTCTGAAGGATATATAAAACCAGATCTTAGTTTGGACTGCATCTGATGCTATAAGATACTTGCGATGGAGAAATAAATCGTCAGCCCGGATTAATTTAATCTTCATATCTGTAGCGATCCGTTCAACTTTTTCTCTGTGATTAAAAAAAAAAAGTCCTTGCAATTAGGAAATATCAATGTCCATTTCTTCTTACTGCAAAGTTTTGTTTATTTTGTTCACAGCAAATAGAAGTTCATACCAAATGACCATTCCAAACAAAAATCAAAACTTTCAATTTCATGGATGTCACTCATTGCAAGAGATACATCGTCGCTTCTTGTTTTTAGATTATCACTATTATCTGTCAAAGCAAAATAGCCACACATTATATTGCATTATGAGATAATAACAAAGCAAAACTTTCACAATTAGAGATTTGAGGGGAACTCATATCTCTGATAGTAACAAAGCGGTATGAGATAATAACAAAGCAAAACTTTCACAATTAGAGATATCAGGGAAATATCTGTGGTAGTTGTTGCTATTAACATATCTCTTGTTCAGTTTCGAGAAGTGGATGCAACACACGGTAATTTTATTTTACTTTTTAACGTTTTAACTTTTTTTCATTCTTGAAGAAAAAAGGATGTGTTTCATCACAAAAATAAATTAGTTTGAGTTACTTATTAATGACGGATACAAATTTTGTGAATTAGCATCGAGCTTTTGCGGACTAGTTAGTCACCCAATTTTCTTTTTATAATATCATGTTTGTTTACTAGTAACATAACTTTTTATTTTTTTCCGAAGATTAGGGCTACTCTAACATGTGGTCTATGCAATGAAGTATTTCCATGCCGAAAAAATGATTTAAATAATTTATTTAGCTTTTAAAATGGTAAAAATATTTCAAATTATTAAAATATTTTTAAACAATTTCTTAAAAAGTTTCTGAAATCAAAATATTCGTTACAAAATTGAAATCAATAAAATTTTGAATAAAAATTTTAGCTACAAAAACTTCCTAAACTTGGCTATTTATCTAAATTTTTTATTATGTATTTTTTATTGGGTATTACTTGTCGTTTGGTAATATATTTAAAAACTCAAATTATTTGTTCTCTATCTTTACACATGAATTTTCCATCCAATATCAATATTTAGGGCTATTCTAAACCGCGATCTATGAATTGAAGTATTTCTGTGTGAAAAGAATGAAATATGAAAGATTTATTTTTGTGAGTCAGTTCATGTTTTGAAGAGCCAAATCCGCGGATTTGGGACACACATGAACCAAGGCTTGACTACTCCAGAGGAAGTCACATCTGCTACATAAACCATCATTCGATGCTATGGAGTCATAGTTGAAGCCGTATGGGGTATTTTAAGTCTCGTACTCGATTCTCGTGCAGTCAGCCAAGGTGTAACTCCTCCGCTGGAGAGGGCTTCTGAAGCAGCTTATGAGGACCGTCTTTCCACTCAGTCTGCATCGCCGTGAGAGACAATCAAATCTGAGATTTCATGTTGACCGTCGAGTTTGTTATATGTTGTTTGAATTTTTTTTTAAAAATATGTGATTTTGTTTGTTGGTTAGTCATGTTGTTTTTTTTGTTTGTTTGTGTGATCTTTGAATTTTTCCACTTATAAAAATATGTTGTCAGATTGGCAAAAAATTTTGGTTTGTTTAGATTTTTGGATATCCTAAAAGAAAATTAATTTTTTTTTGAAAATAGTAATAGGATTTAGCTGGGCTTTTAATTTTATGTTCTAGCCTTAAGATGGAGTTTACGGGTTGCCCCGAGCAAAAAACCCATACCCGAAAACCCAAACCGATACCGATCCAAAAAATTGGACGCGAATCCAAACCTAAAATTTTAAAATATCCGAATAAGTTTTAAAATTTCAAGACCCAAAAATCCGAACCCGAATCTAACTCGAACCTGAACATACCTGAACATACCTGAACAGATACCTGAACATACTAATCATCATACATATAAAAGATGAGTGTGCTCTCCATCTTCTGCCACGTCAGCACGCCAGAGTGCGACACCTGTCCCTTCTATTAAGAAAAAACCCAAAAAAACAAAATTTCAAAATTAAAAAAAAAAAAAAAAAACAAAACGTTTCTTACCCTCTCTCTTAAAAAATCTCCTCGCTCATGATTCTTCACCTTCTCCTCGCTCACGATTCTTCACTTTCTTTTCATCGATCACGCGATCATGGTGGCGGCTACAAATTGTCCTAACAAATTCAAATCGAGAAGAGACAAAATCGCTTAGATTTTATTCTGCTGTAGAGTGAGTCGTTGTATCGGATGCGATCATCTCAAGCTTTCTGTTTCGGAGACGATGATGAAGCTAACCGTGGCCGAGGAACCACCGGAAAAGGATCTGATGACGGTGGAGTTATGGCAGTTGCTGGCAGTGAAGATAATTGTAAAGACAACAAAGCTAATAGTAGGTAATATTGTAATAATAACATCGATGATACGAATTTGAAAAGTAATCAGATTGTTAGTAATTATACCATTGATGAAGCTGAGGCTTCGAGTGATGAGATTGAAGAATTTACTATGATTTCTAAGGAGGTTTGTAGGATCAAAGAGATCTTGCTCAACAAAGAAGACGAGGTTTGATCTGAAGTTCCTGAATTTGTAATAATTTTCATCAATGTGAAAGCTTTGTTTCTGATTGTTTCTTTGTTCTCTTGCAGCCAAACTCGGTGTTGCTTGAATCCTTGAGAAAGCTTAAGTTTATGTCTTTGAATGTGGATATTCTTAAGGTTGGTTTATGAGTGGAATTGATCCCTGAGTTTTGTTTGGAGTGATTGGGTTATAAGGTTTTGAGATTATTCTCGCAGAGTACGGAGATCGGAAAGGCTGTTAATGGCCTGAGGAAACATGGTTCTGATAACATACGACAACTTGCAAAGACTCTTATCGCGTTCGAGTTTGATCAATCATAAACATACAAGTTTGACACTTCTTACTCTTTTGAACTTTTGGGATATGACATTGAGTTGTTTTGATGGGTTAATGCAGAGAGTGGAAGTAGCTGGTGGATCAATGGGTTTATACCACTAATAAATCACTGGTAAATCGCGCTTTTTCTGTCTCGCTTTTTTATCCTTTATGCCTTATATAGGATTTGCTTCTTACAGTTACATTTCTTGAATTAGATCCATAGACTTTGGTTCTAATTTTGTGTTTAAAAACAGGTGCTAAATGTACACCAGAGTCTGTAAAACCGTGTGTTCTTGATGAAGAAGAAGCGTTTCCATCACATCCATATGATGTTGATATCTTTACATCATAACCAAATGGATATGAATTCTCACATTTCTTAGATTCCTTGGACTTTGATGGAAGTGAGAAGAAGAATAGGCTAGACAAGTGAGCTCTCTTCTTTCCATTCGCAAGAGAAATTTGAAATTTAATAGTTAAAGATATTTGATAATGTTGATGCAGGCTCTCAAGGCAAGCTCACAGAGCCAGAAGTCAGGGCCAGCAGGTGATGATTAGATGGATCCAACGGTATTAATCCCTTTGATATTTTTTGTATTCTCTTATGAAATGCAGCTTTACAGGTTATGTATGAATCAATTGTTCTTGTTTTGTTTTTGGCATGTGGTATCTTTTGCAGAAATTCTTTGAGAACAGATTGAGATATCTTGAGGCTGAGAAGGATAGGGGAGACCCTCATAAGTTTTCTGTGTCAATGTCAATTCCTGAATACATTGAGAAGTATTGTAGTTTAAACAATGGGGATCATGTTGAAGATGCTGAAGTTTCTCTAGCTGGTATGTTTAATTGCTAAATGCCATTTGCATACGTTTCTTAGTCGCTTTGCCCTTTTATTGAAAAGAGGATTCTTGTGTTTTTATACTTTGATAGGGCGAATAATGAGCAAGCAATCTTCTTCTTCCAAGATGTTCTTCTATGAACTACACGGTGATGATTTGAAGGTCCAAGTTATGGCTGATGCAAGGTGAATGCTTTGTTTACCGGATTCTCTGCTTTATCTTTTCAAACTTAATGCTGATTTACTTAGATTTATTTGATTATAGTTCCAGTAGGTCAGGATTGGATGAAGCTGAGTTTTCAAAGCTCAATGTGGATGTTAAGCTTGGTGATATCGTTGAAGTCACTGGGTTTCCAAGTTTGTGCAGCCTCTACATTTTATTTTTCAATTTTCAGTCTGAAAGCCTATCCCATCAGATTCTGCAAAACAGTTGGGAAAAGCTCAAGCACGAGCTGCTGAATTAGAGAAGCATGTGAGAATTTAAGTTTAAGAACTCAATCTATTTATCTGGCTAGAATATGCTAGCGGTAATCTGAATTTTGTGATGCCACTTCCGCCATTCAGGTAGAGTCGTAGAGGTGCTCAAGAATTTCTTGGAGTTAAAAAAGAAGAAGAAAGATTCCACATGTTATGTCAAAGTATTTAGGGGCGGTTTGTTTGCTCATCCATCATCTCCTTTCAAATGATTCATCTAGATATCTCATCTAGATGATTCATCTGAATGTTGTTCGTTTCTACTTTTGGTTATTCATTTCGATGATTCATCTGAATGGTAAAACGAACAGTGCCTACATCTCCATCTCCATCGAGATGATTTTTAACAAAAAATGACTAAAATGCCCATAGTTTAATCTAATCATATTTTTAATTTTATTTTAACCATATTAATTTTAATTCTTAATTCAAAATATACTTAAAACTAATATAATTTTGAAATTCTTATTTTTGATATTTATAAATTAATTTTGCTCACGTAAATTTAGATAAACTTATAAATTAAAATCCAAATTTCGCAAAAATCTCGGAATTACATTTTTCCTCCATAATCGCAAAAATCTCAGAATTATATATTTTCCGCCAAACCGTGAAATCTCCGAATTATATTTTTCCGTCAAAACGGTGAAATCACAATTTTGGTATAAAAAACACAAAATAGCGTTTTTCTGCCAAAACCGTAAAATCTCGAAAAGTACATTTTTCCGCCAAATCAGTGAAATCACAATTTTGGGTAAAAACATGAAATGTCATTTTTCCGCCAAAATCGTAAAATCTTAAAAATTATATTTTCCCGCCAAAATCATAAAATCTCAGAATTACATTTTTCCGCCAAAACTATGAAATCACAATTTTGGTTAAAAAACGCAAAATGACATGTTCCCGCCAAATCGGTAAAATCACAATTTTGGTAAAAAACGCAAAATGACGTTTTTTCGCAAAAACCGTAAAATCTTGAAAATTATATTTTCCCGGCAAAACCATAAAATCTCGGAATTACATTTTTCCGCTAAAACCGTGAAATCACAATTTTGTTAAAAAAACGCAAAATGACATTTTTCCGCCAAAACCATAAAATCTCAAAAATACATTTTCCCGCCAAAACCGTGAGATCAAATTTTTGGTAAGAAAACGCAAAATTATGTTTTTCCGCAAAAACCACAAATCTCGAAATTAAATTTTTCCGCCAAAATCGTGAAAAATAAATTTTTTGGCAGAATTTTTTTTTGTGAAATGATGTTTTTCTACTAAAAATGCAACATTACATAATTTCATTTTTTCTTCAAAACCGTAAAATTAAAATTTTGGCGGGAAAACATATTAGCAATGTATTGTCAAATATTTTTATAAAGTTTTTAAAATAGTATATCAATATATATATCAAATTATATCAACAAAACAAAAATTTTAAGTTAGGGATATATTTGTCATTTGTTATTTTATGATGAATCATCTTCATCCAAATGATCCAATTTGGATCATCTAGATGAATCTTGAAATTTTGTCTAGATTTGAAAACTCATCTAGATGATCCATCGAGATGGTCCATTCAGATGCATCATTTTTACCACTAAAGGAACATCAATTCTCATCTCCATCCGGATGAATCATTTGAATGAGCAAACGAACAGCCCCTTACTCTCCAAAACAAGGTCACAAAAGTTAATAAGATCCCAAAGCCAAATCCAAAAATAGATAAAACAATTAAGACGGAAAACACAACGAAGACGGAGGAACAATCAAAAGTTTCTTCTGATGAAGCTTCCAAAGAAGAAGGCCACGACTGGCGTTGCTCAACATATAAAACTTAATTTGGTGTTTAAGAGGCAAATAAGAGTAGACTAACAATGGTTATTTTTCTCATGTCACATGTTACTTCAAGAGTTTCATAATATGGATTACTGTAAATATATTTATAATCTATATTCACAATTATTGATGATGATCAGTCATATGTTGATATATGTAATAAAATTATTTTTGTAAAATTTAGGATTATGTAATAAAAAAGTTTACAAAGTTCAACTGATTATTTTTTGTAATCATGGATTATTTTAATAACACGCTTTGTTTTAACTTTTCTTAATAATATGATTGGTTATTATAATACACGATAATAAATTAAATTAATCATTGATACAAAATTACACATAATTTCAAAAAATAGTTATTTCATATAATAATTATTAATTTACAAATAAGAAAACATACAAATAATAATTTCTAATCTCCAGTTAATAGTTCATTTAAAAAGTTACAATGTAAAATGTTGTTAATATTATATTTATTTTAGTAATTAAGACCAAAATTAAAATCATATTATTAAATAAATTATAACTCCACTAAAGATGATCAAATAAATACATTACATCAAGTTATAAACATTTAAGTTAACTCAACTAACACTATTAACCCAAATATAATTACATAAACTACTAAAATTAACAAAAATAAAAAAAACAAACAAAACACAAACATTCATCCGCGCGTAGCGCGGGCTCCACCATAGTGATATTAGTAATAGTTATACTTGTAATAAACCATGTGCCCAAAATATTCAGGGTGTTCGGGTATTTAAGATATTTTTTTGGTATTTTTGATTATTTTTGGGTAGATTTTTAGATAATAATACTCGTGTTGTTTTTTAAAAAAATATTGGATATTTTTAAGTAATTTGGTAAACCTGCATTAAAAATTTTCAATTTTCAAATATTTGGGTAAATTCAAACCGAATCTGAACCTGAATCCAATCAAACTCAACCAAATCTGATTCGAAATTTTAAAATACGTGAATGAATTCGAAAAATCCGATTCAAACCCAATTCGAATACCCGAATACCCGAGCATCGGAGGCAGCTAATAACTCTTGAATATTTATAAATTGGGCTTTGTTATTGGGCTATTCTGAACCTCAAACCAACAAACAACGTCATTACGTATTAGCCGTAGGATTAAAACTATAGCATCCTACGGTCTACAATCACTCTACTAGATATTCCGCATCTCAGACGATAACTACCACACAAAGACTTCAGGTCTCGTCAGGTTCACACTGATTCCGTATAAAAAAGGGCTTTACTGGTTCCGTATAAATTGCGTGCTAAGATATTTGCTTTTTGTTAGGCTAACATTATTTTATCTAAATTCTCGCCTCTTCAGCTTCTCCTCCTTCAAAGCAAGTAAGTAATCTTCCATCTTTGTTTTTGATCTGTTAGATTCTGTAGTTAAGATTCCTCTGTTTCTACTCTGTTTTTGTTTTTTTGTTTTTTCTTTAAAATTCCTCTTTGCAAGCAAAGTAATATTCGATTTTGTTGCGATCGTCATTGAATCTGTCAAAGATCGAAACTTTAGGTCGACCCTTTTAACTAATCTACAGATTTTTTCACTGTTTTTTTTTTTTTTTAACAGGTTTATGAGTTTATTAGAGATGGGTGGAGATATGATGGAAGATGATTGGGAATTGACCTCATCATCAAACCCTAGCCGAACCCTAGTTCTTGTTGGCCGTACTGGTAACGGAAAGAGCGCAACAGGGAACAGTATTGTCGGAAATAAAGCTTTTAGGTCAAGAGCTAGCTCTTTAGGTGTGACGAGTACTTGTGAGTCACAAAGAGTTGTTCAAGAAGATGGTCAGATCATCAATGTTGTTGATACTCCTGGTAATTAAGCTTCATTGAAGTTCCAAATTGTGTTACAATTTGATCTGCTATGTGATGTTGTTTAAACCTGTTGAATTTTGTTTTGTACAGGTCTGTTTGATTTGTCAACTTCAGCTGATTTTATTGGTAAAGAGATTGTGAGATGCATAAATTTGGCTGAAGATGGGATTCATGCGGTCTTGTTGGTGTTCTCTGTGAGGGCAAGATTAACAGAAGAGGAGCAATCTACTCTCTATTTCTTGCAAACATTGTTTGGCAGTAAAATTGCTGATTATATGATCATTGTTTTTACTGGTGGAGATGAGTTGGAAGAGAATGAAGAGACATTAGAGGAGTATTTGGCTTTGGGATGTCCTGAGTTTCTGAAAGTTAGTATCTTTGGTTTGGCTAAGGATTAAAGAATGAGTTTTTTTTTAGCTTACTTATGTATACTTTGAATTGTGTTGTTTGTAGGAAATTCTTGAGCTTTGTGACAATAGGTTGGTTTTGTTTGATAACAAGACTACTGATAAGGTCAAGAAAGCTGAGCAAGTTCAGAAGCTGCTTTCACTTGTTGATTCTGTTGTCACAAAGAACAATGGAAAACCGTTTACGGATGAGTTGTTCCACGAGCTACAGGTGAATTTGTTGTTTTCGGTTTTGGAGTTTATTTGTTTATCTGTTTTGAAGAAGAGAATACTAATTGTGATTGTATCGCAGGAGGAGGCTATTAAGCTTCGTGACCAGAGGAAAGAGGTTGAATCGCTCAAGGGTTATTCACAGAATGAGATATCAGCGTTCAAGAAGCAGATAGATATGTCGTATGACATTCAGCTTAGCCGTATCACAGAGATGGTAAATTCTGTTTATCAATCTTTATTACATTGTGTTATACTAAAGGGTTCATGTTAGGAAAGTTCTAAAAATTTGTTTAACAGAGTCTCTGAGATATTAAGTTGGAAGTATAATTAAAAAGATTTGGTACCTATGTGTATAGGTTAGTTACTTGTTAGGGTGTCTGGTTCATACAATTTAGAATCTCCTTACGGAAAATTAGCTCGGTTTTGGAAAAGAAAATTATAACAAAAATTATAGGCATGGGCATTCGGGTACTCATTCGGGTTCGGGTCGGGTCTTCGGATTTTCGGGTTTATGGCTAGAGGTATTTTTCGGGTATTTCTTATTGTCGGGTTCGGTTCGGGTCTATCCGGGTTCGGGTACCGGAAATATTGGAGAAAAATAAAAAAAGGTTAAATTTGAATAAAGTTTGGTTAAACTTTTACAAATATAATTAAAAACTTTCTTATAATTTTAGTTATTTTTGATATTTTGATTATTTTAAACTTAAAATAATTGATATAGTTGGGTTTATATATGTAATTTTAGATAATTATGTTATATCAAATCTAAATATAATTAATATTTGTATATATATAATTACTATATTTTGAGTATTTCGGGTACCCATTCGGTTTTCGGTTCGGTTTTTCGGGTATAGAAATTTAAGACCCGTTCGGATATTTCTAATTTTCGATTCGGATTCGGTTCGGGTATTTTCGGATCGGTTCGGATCGGGTATTCGGGTTTGGTTACTTTTGCCTAGGCCTAACAAAAAATAAGCATAAACTAACTAATTTTTAATTGATATTATAAACTTTTACTATATTTAAATGTATTTTTCTATATATATTTAAGTATATATATTAATCTTATAGTGGATTTGGGTTTGTTTGAGTTTGGGAAATTTGATTTCTATACCATTTGGGTTATTCTTAGCTGTTTTCCTTGATAATTTCTTAACCACCTGTTCCTCAGCTAAAGCTATAAGTTGTTAATGCGGATTGCAAGAATGATTGACTAATTACAATCTTAATCTGTTTTCTTGTTGTTGTTTAGGTTGAGACAAAGCTGAGAGAAACAGCAAAGAGGTTGGAGCAACAACTGGGTGAAGAGCAAGCAGCAAGACTTGAAGCAGAAAAGAGAGCAAGCGAAGTTCAGAAACGGTCGAGCGATGAGATTAAGAAGCTCAGAGAGAATCTGGAGAGAGCTGAAAAAGAGACAAAGGAACTCCAGAAGAAACTGGGAAAGTGCATCAATCTTTGATGCTGAGATGTTGAAGCTTCACTGATTTCTGATGAGGGTTTTTATTTATTTATGTCAATATATGGGTTTTTTTTCTTCTGTTTTTTTGGTTTTTAAAATACTATGGTTTTATCATTAAAAGACAATGTGTTATTTATAAATATAACTAAAGACGCATGCGTGTCTTGTTGCTGGACGAATTTGAGTTAGAACTTTCGTTAAACCTTGAAATCTTTCTGATAAAAAGCTAGATATCTGGTGTAAATTTTATATTCTATGGTGTTGATGTCACAATCTTGGTTTTTTCTTTTGTCAACTATGTAACAATTTTGTTTGATCTTGTTTTTAATCTTCAGACTACTACGGTGTTTGTTATCTATTATATAAAGAGTGAGTGTGTCTCACAAGGGATTGACACATCATCATTCTCTTTCATGATATATCAATTTATTTATTTATTATCTAATAATTTATACTTTATAAGAGATTAATACATCAACATTTGTTTTTATGATACATTAACTCACTTATTTATTATTTTTAATTTTTTAAAATTTAATTAGTTAAGTATTTCAAGAGTTAAAGTAATTTTTTTTTAAAATAATATCTTATTATATAAATTTGGGTTGCAATCACGAGAGCTCGACACATGTCTAAATTATAATTAACGAGATCGTGACACATGTCAGCTATAACCTCAGATCTTGAAATATGTCAAAATTGCTAATATAATAACAAAATTAAATAAAAAAGTTAAATATATTTTACTATTAGCAAAAGAAAATCTTATATACATTTGTTCCTCCTTGCTTTAAATCTATCAATGTTACCATCCGTTTTACGCTTTGCTGTATACACCCACTTGCAAGAAACGGGGTTTTCATCCTTGGGTTTGGAACCAAATCCCAAGTCTTATTTTTCATGATAGCGTTCATCTCCTCATTCAGTGCAGTCTCCCACTCTCAATCTCCTTTTTCTTCTTAATAAGATGTTGGCTCTCAATCTCCTTTTCCTCTGCTCAGACTTGGATCTCCTTGCATCCTATTACTCTACAAGTTGACTGGCATGAGGCAGTATGGTTTAGAGGGAGAGTTCCAAAGCATGCATTCATTACTTGGGTTATAGCCCGAGATAGGTTGCTTACGAGGGATAGGCTGAGAGGCTGGGGCATTCCGGTCCCCTCCTCATGTCTCCTATGCAGTCTTCATGATGAATCCAGACAGCATCTATTTTTTTATTGCTCTTTCAGCTCCGAGATATGGTCTTCCTTCACATCTAATGCTCATCTTATTTCTCCTTCTTCTTTTGAGGAAATGCTTAGATGGATGAAAGACCATACTCCTGATCGAAACGTTGCTCTAATTATGAGAATTCTTTTTCAAGCTTCAATTTATTTGATTTGGAAAGAGCGCAACTCAAGGTTACATTCTAACTCGTCAAAGCCCGCATCAATCATCATTAAGGAGATCCAGCTGCTGGTACGTTGTCGTCTTGATCCGTTATCTCGAACACAACGAAACCATCCAACCACGATCTCATATCTTACTACTTGGTTCTCTCTCTTCCAATCATCTTCTGCTTCAGGATTACTCCTTATGCAACCTGTTTAGTTGTTTTGTCACTGCTTGGTCTGTTGGTTTGTAGTTTGTTTGTTGTAGTAGTTTAACTATTGTTGTTTGTTCTTTTGTTGTAATTTTTCCGGTCAAACCGGTATCGTTAATGGAAATCCAAAGGAAATTTAAAGAAAAAAAAAAGATGTTGGCTCATCTTCATCTAAGGGGGCTGCAAAGAAGCATGAGAAGGTAGTGACAAACCCTTCATCTCTAAACCGAGCATGCCTAATAATATTTCTTTTTGGTCTTTGATTTACAATTGGACCATGAACTTGCTCCTCTTCTTGCTCTTGGTTAGCGCTCCCCCTTTCACCTTGTATCTCTTTAGTCTTTTCTAGGACTTCTATTTTCAAGTGGTACTTGAAGAGTTTATTCATCGATGTCGGAGGAACTCGCACCATCTGTCTCAACCAAGACTTGAGGTGGCTTATAGTATGAAAAAACTTTATCAAAGACAACATCACGAGACACATCATACTTGTTTATCTCGTGATTCATACACCTCCAACCCTTCCTTTGTTCATCATAGCCGACAAAGATGCAATTCTTAGCCTTTGCCTCCAACTTGGTCCTTTGAGAATCAAACACATGAACGTAGCAAATTGATCCAAATATTCCTGAGATGTTTCATCATTGGTTTCTTCCCATGAACCATCTAAGACTTCATATTTTTGTGGACTAAGTGGTATCCGGTTGATGACATAAGCTGCACATCTCATGCCTTCCGCCAATAAGGCCTTAGGAAAATTCTTCCCATGTAGTTAGCTTCTAATGTCTCACTCAGATGACTTATCTTTCGTTCCGCTACACCATTTTGTTAAGGTGTATATGGACATGTAAATTCTCTCTTGTTACCACAGTCTCGACAAAAAAAAAAAAAAGAGAAACTTTTTTGACATATATTCCCATCCATTATCCGTCCTTAGAGTCTTAATCTTCCGTCCCAACTCCCCTTGCACGGTGATCTTGAACTCATGAAACTTGGAGAATACTTCTAATATTTCCTTCACAAAGTATACCCAAGTGTACCATGAGAAGTCATCCACAAACAATAAATGTTACGAAACCCGGAATATGTGGGTGTTCTTGTTGGATCCATTTAACCAATATGGTCCCTCTCCAATGGACCATTGCATCATGAGGTGGAATAGTCAAATGGAAGCCTATGTGACTTTCCATATTGACATCCTTCACTGTTGAATCTATTATTATTAGAATTTATATTTCTTTAATTAGATTCCTTATTTGGTTTTTGACTTGCAGAAAAAGAATTATCTTTTCTAAAATATTGGAAATTCATATTGTTTGCCTTTTTGTTCACTTAACGTGATTGGAGTATTATTTGTTTCCTTTTATATAGAGATATGTTTAACAATTTATTCTCTGACATTAACTTTGTGATTGTGAATGATATTATTCTTTATTAGAAAAGGAAAGGGACGTTGACGTCTTGGTTATAAGAAGAAGACGTACACTTTGTTATTAGGTACACACAGAATCACTGTCAAAACGGCAAAAACATAGAACAGAGCTTTTACTTTCATTTGTGCTGTGTGAGTTTGGGAGAGATCACCTTGAGGAGATATTGCTGGAGCTGTGTGAAGCACAGGGCAAAGACTTCTGCAAGAAGAAGACAGCCATGATTAAGGGGGAGTAAATTTGATTTACTTGTGTTATCCTTTAGTTCATGTGTTTAGATAGATGTATTAGAATTGTGTAGAATTTCTAGTCTATCTTGTACTTCTTAAAGTGATCTAATAAACTTGTTTGCAGCCCGTGGACTAGTGGTTGGTTTGAAAGAGAACCAACCGATACCACGTTAAATTCTGTGTCGTCTCCTCTTTGTTTTATTGTTTGATTTATCGCTTCCGCACTTTTAATTCAATTATCTAGTCTCTAGGAAATTTCATTCACAAAGTTTTCCTTCATCTTGAATCTTCAACTTTGGAAGCCTGTAAACTGAGTCTTTATTAACCATAACCTTAAGCTTAGTCATATTTATATGACCGACTCTATAATGCCATATATAGGCATTGTCATTGGTACTCATCTTCTCCACATAGGTGTTTGATGCTGATAAAACATAAAGATCTTTAAATCATGCTCTAGTGTGAACCATGTCCGCCTTTAACTATTGAATAAATTTTTAAAAAACTTATTATCTGAGTCCACCATGTTCACCACAGAGAGAAGGTTTTTCTTTTCTTCAGGAACATGATATACATTCTTGAGAGTGATTTGGCTTCCACCATCTTCCTTGATGATAATTGTTCCTTCCTTCTCAACGTGATGGATTCAATTATCCGTGGTGAGGATTGCTTCTTTTTTCGTCATGGCGCTGAAGACTAGAAAATAACTTCTCTTCTCTGGTGATATGATGGTTAGAACCGGAATCTACAATCAATTATTTTCCGCTTTCATAGGAATGGATGTTCCTAAAGATGTCGATTCCACCGTGAAACATTTCCCCCATTCTTCATCTTCAATATGATCTTTTGACATGTTGATCTTTCACGTCCATCATAGTTTCTTGGGACTCTATCCTTAGGTTTGGGTTTGAAACTTTGTTTCAGAAGTACTAGACATGCTCAAATACTCCCGAGGATATTGACCACTTTAAAGCAAACTCTGTTCCGTGTCCACTCCTTTGTCGCTTCCGCAGATGCAGCATCTCTTGTAAGTGGTGTAATGCTGCTACCACTGACATCTCATAAGTCCTCACTCACCAAGTTGACCTCATACATGACTTCCATAACTAGTAATTAGATTGGTTTACGATCTCCATTCCCAATCCAACAACACGACCCATTGATTCTATACTTAGAATAAACACGAGCTCACTAAAATTCTGATCTTGATGAGCACATGATTAGAATGGCTCTGATACCATGCAAAGAAACCCCGATAGTGCTTAGCACTACCCCAAAACCGTAATACCCGAGAAACTCGAAATAAACCCAAAGAATAAACCTTCTAAGTATGAAGAAAAATATGGAAGAACACTTAGAGGGAGTATTTGGAGAGATTTGAGTTAAAATGACAAATTATGTGTTATTAAACACATGAATTTTAAAGTATCTTTTAAATCCAATGTTATTAGACTAATGATTTTAAAATGTACAATCAAATCCACTGTTATTGAAAACATTATTAGAATTTGATTTAAAAGTTTCATGTGAGATTTGAAAAGATTTCTTAGTTAAAAAAAAAGACCAAAATCTCATGGTTTTAAGTGAGATTTCAGAGAATTTAATTAAAAAAATTCCAATTCAGCAAAATTTTACCAAATCATCTCAAAACTCATTAAAACGTAAAGGGGCATATTCAATTGGGTGTTAGGAGAAATTTGAGTTAAATAGACAAATCATGTGTTATTGAAACTTGAATTTTAAAACCCAATATTATTGAAATAATGATTTTAAAAAATAAAATCAAATCCATTTTTATTGAAAACAGTACTAGGATTTGATTTAAAAGTTTCACGTGAGATTTGAGAAAATTTCTTAGTTAAAAATACAAACACCAAAATCTCATTGTTTTAGGTGAGATTTTAGAGAATTTAATAACAAATTCCAAATTCACCAAAATTTAACCAAATCATCTAAAAACTCATTTAAACTCAAATCACATCAAATATTTGATCCAATACACCCTCCTAAATCTCTCCAAATTTTTAGTCTAATACACCCCCTTTTAAAGAGGTGATGATCTTTAAGGGGGTGTATTGGACTGAATATTTATGAAGATTTGAGTTTTAATGAATTCTGAGAGGATTTGGTTAAATTTTGGTGATTTAGAAATTTTGTTATTAAATTCTCTGAATTCTGAGCTAAAACCATGGGAATTGAGTCTTTGTATTTTAAACTAAGAATTTTCCTCAAATCTTACCTGAAACTTTTAAATCAAATCCTAATAACGTTTTCAATAAAAGTGGATTTGATTGTATCTTTTAAAATCATTAATCCAATAACACTGGAATTTAAAAGATATTTTAAAATTCATGTTTCAATAACACATGATTTGTCATTTTAACTCAAATCTTACCAAATACTCACTCCAATACACCCCACTAGATGTTTCTATAAATTCTAGAATGTGGGCTTAATTTTGGGGTAGTCCAATAATGAATCATTGGATTATAAATCCATATTCAAGGTTAACCCAATATCAAGTTTAATTTCAATTACCAATTTTCGTAATGCCGCTGATACAACTCATCGGCCGTGTCTTTCATCGGTTTTATTAGTGTTGGAGTCTTGTGAGATAAGGAAATGTTTTCATTGAATCACAAGGAAAGCCTTTGTCGTCTATCGGGTTTGATTGGTAACCTTCAACCGCCTCATTTACAAACGAACCGTCTTGAAGGTTACCAGTCAATGTAGCGATTGAAAAAGTGAATGGACGAAGCGGTTGAAGAGAGCAGTAGAAAAAAAAAACAGGTGGTTGCAATCACCTAAAAATAAGGCTATTCGTTTGTAAACGAGGCGGTTAGATTTTTATTATATATTTTTAATTTTTTTTAATTTTTAAAAATAGTATTCATATACATTATTTTTAAATAAAATTTTAAAAATAGAAATAATTTTTGAAAGGTTTTTTCATATTTTATATTATTTTATATAATATTTTTTTACTATTCAACCGCTTATTACCAATCATAACTATTATTTAACCGCTCGTTTGAATTCAACCGCTTTCTCTCTTCCGCTATCTCTAATCGCCTTCTTTTTAACCACCTCATTTACGACCGCTAAGAAAATGCTTAATCGTTATGTTCAAACTAGATTACCAATCGGACTCATCATATGAACGTCTATATTTGTCGCCAACTTAAAAATATTATTCAGAAGATTAACCCAACTAAGGATACCGTTTTCTGTTCCTAAAAAAAGGAAGATAGCAGTGTTTGCAGGCGGTGTTTTTATATTTTCATCTGAGAGAATGGCGTTTTCACACGCTTTAGCGACAACAAGCTGGCAAAGGAATGAGAATATAGAAAAAGAAGACACCAGAGAGCACACTTAACAAAAACCAAAGGTAGATGAAGTTTGGACAACGTGCAGGGGACATTTACATTGACTTGATCTTGGTGGATATATATTGATCACAAAATGCTACATGGCAACCCCAATCCCGTCCCTATTACCGTCGGAACAAAGAGCCCAAGCTGAATCATCATTCGCCTCTGTTCCACCTGATCATGCTCATTGCGGACAGATTCGTTATCTCTCTGTGCCTTGTCAAGATCCTCTCTTAGCGTACGGACCATTTTCTCATGTGCAGCAGAAGTCTCTTTAAGCGTTTTCTCCACCTTCTTTTGCATTTCACTCATACTATTCTCATATGAATCTTGTAATTCTTTCTTCATATTTGCCAACTCTTCTTCCCCAAGGTTCCTAGCTTCAACCTCCCTTTGTTGTTCCTTAAGCCTTTCAGCTTCTTTGATGCGGACATCAATCCGGTAACTGAACTATCTGACGAGGACACACATGAGGGGCATACTGAAGTGACAAATATTCAAGAGAAGACTCAAGAAGGTCCAATAACCCGAGCAAAAGCCAAGGAGTTGAATATAGGATCACACAACAAGCAAGTAGCGGACCAAGTGCATCAAGTGGAGGACGACCATGTCATCAAGATTCCAGAAGTAGTTGGACCTATCACAAGAGCTAGGAGGGATAAACTAAGAGAAGAATTCAATGTATCCATACAAGCTCTACTCGACACAGCTGAAGATGTCCCGGACAACGGACCAACCATAGACCTAGCTGCGATGACTTCTCGTCCAAGTCAGGTACGATTTGTGTTTAATTATTTCTGTTTCCTTGCAGGTGATATGGCCTCGGCCTAGTGGCTCTAGTAAGCCCACAATGAGTCTAGTTCGAGTCCCAGCAGAGTCTTTTATTTTATTTCTTTTATTTTGTGTCTGTAGCTACACTTTCCATATAAGGAAACAGCATGTTGTTTCCATTGAGAGTGTGTGTCGTTTTCTTTTATTTTCGTACAAGTCCTGTTGTTTTTGTTTTGAGTCGCAACCCTAGAGGTTGTAGCCGTAAGGATCAAACTATAAGATCCCCGGCCGTGTATCTTTTTATTTACCCTACATCAATAAAGAACCGAATTTCTTCTAGCTTGAAAGTTGCTGAAACTTTTGTCTCAGATCTTGTCTTTGTGTGTGATTCACAAAGCCACGATTCTTAAGCTGTATCAAGGAGCCTTTCACACTCCCTGTGGTGCTTATCGATCCACCATCACGACCCCATCCATCCGGTTTCACAAGAGGAGCTTCGAGCTGCTTGTCTAGCCGTCCACACCGGTTTTTGTGAGTTGTAGCGGAGGAGGAGCTTCGAGCTAACTTCGTTTCCACTTCAGATCCGGCTCAAAGACTAGTTCATTTCGAGTCTTATATCATTGGTATCAGAGCCAAAGGTTCCTGCCTTTGGTTTTTCCTATCCCAGGTTGTTTCTTTTCATATTAGTTTTGTTTCAATTCAGTTCGTCTGTCTTGTTGTTTGAATTTTATAAAATCATAAAAAAATCATAAAAATATTTCGTCTTTTGTTTTGGATTCTAATCTCGCATTATCATCCAGGAAAATTGTTTTCAGTAATTTAGAAATTCATTTGATATTTTAGTTCCTTGTCAAAAAAAAAAAAAAAAAAAAAAACGAATCTGCTTTACCCGTCTGTTTGTTTCAATTTTCATAAAATCATAAAACCTCATAAAAATATTTCGTCTTTTGTTGTTGCTTCTTTAAACTCTTCAGAAAATATAAAAATTGTTATTTTGATTTCTGAGCATCATTTCGTATTTTTCCCATATCAAAACCTAAACTGCAATTTCCTTTGTTGTTTATCTGTTTTGTTTGAGAAAATTTGATTCTTGTGTTGATTCTTTTTGCTAGGAAAATCTACAGTATCCTTAGCACTTTGGATTCAGGTCGGATTGGAGTAAAGCATGGCTGACGGAGGTCCTGAATGTCAACAAGATATGATGGAAGTTTTACGTGCAATGCAAGCCGACATGAGAGCTATGACTCAACGCATTGTTGATAATCACCAAGAACTTGGCACTCGCCTCACCCGCTTGGAACAACCACAACAACACCCCCCTGATCCTGAAGAGGAAGTTCTCTCAGAATCCGATGGAGACTCACTCGACACGCTAGCTCGACAACCACGTCGAGTTGATCCTCTACGGAGACACCGACCAAGAGAGGTAGAACCTAGAGAAAATAATCACGATATCAAGCTAACTCCACCATCTTTTGCAGGCAAAACTGATCCCGAAGCTTACTTGGATTGGGAAAGGAGACTTGAGTATATCTTTGAATGCTATGGGTACCGAGAGAACAAAAGGGTGGCTGTAGCTGCGGCTCAACTCACGGGAAACGCCCTAGCATGGTGGGACAGAACAATAGCTGAACGGAGACGACTTCACTTTGGAGCTGTCACCAACTGGCCCGACATGAAGTACCTAATGAGGTTAAGGTATGTCCCTGAACATTTTCATCGAGACTTACAAAAACGTTTCCGTAAGTTGACACAGGGAACAAGGAGCGTGGAGGACTATTTTGAGGAGTTTGAAAAGCTAATGAACTCGCTGGAGTTGGAAGAATCCGAGGAGGCTATGATGGCTCAATTCATCGATGGATTACAAGATAGGATTCAAAGAAAAGTTGAGCGTGCCAAGTACAAGAGTTTACATGAACTCCTACACCTATCGGTCCAGATAGAGCAGCAGATTAAGCACAAGAATAACAGCAACAATCGTGCCAGAAATGTTCCACAAACATGGAAGAATGATGTGTCCAAAGTACAAGACAAAGGAAAAGCTGTTGAGATAGATTCCAGGTTCAAATCAAGGGCACCCGAACCACAAAGGAGTTTCCGTGACGAACAAGGTAAGTCTTCTAACCAATATAATCGAACTCGTGACATTACTTGTTTTAAGTGCCAGGGAAGAGGGCATATATCAAGAGACTGCCCAAACCGGAGAGTAATGATCGTCACCAACACGGGAGATTACGAGTCGCAAGATGAGGCTGTAGACGAGTCCGAAGAACACGGGGAAGACATAGAGTATCCGGACACTGGGGAATCACTCATGATAAGACGGGTTCTCAATGTCCAAGTAGGACCTGAGGAGACCGCACAAAGAGAAAATCTCTTTCATACACGATGCACCATCAATGGCAAGGTTTGCAATTTAATTATAGATGGTGGTTCTTGTACTAACGTGGCCAGCAAGCTTCTTGTTGAGAAATTAGGTCTCGTGAAAACCAAGCATCCACGCCCATACAAGCTTCGGTGGCTCAATGACAAGGCCGAGATGAAGGTCTCCGAACAGGTAACGGTTCCATTTAGCATTGGTAAGTATGTTGATCAAGTTACTTGTGATGTAGTGCCCATGCAAGCCGGACACCTCCTCTTAGGGAGACCCTGGCAATTTGACCGAGAAACTCAACATGATGGACGTACTAACCAATACTCGGTGACACACCAAAACCGTAAGTTCACTCTTGCACCCCTCAGTCCCTCACAAGTTCATGCACTTCACGCAAAAATGGCTAAGGACGGAGAGGTAAGTACATCGAACCTGTACGTAAGCTACGGATCAGTTGGTAAGTCCCTTGGTGCCAAGGGCGCCCTACTACTAATGTTCTACCAAGAATGTCTAAGTGCAGATACAGGTGATCTAGAAATTCCTGAGGAAGTCCAACCCTTACTCCAGAGTTACTTGGACGTATTTCCCGAAGAACTACCCCCCGGACTACCACCAATTAGAGGCATAGAACATCAAATCGATTTGGTTCCAGGAACAGCTCTGCCGAACAAACCCGCTTATAGGATGAATCCGGAGGAAAGCAAGGAATTGGAGAAACAAATCAATGATTTGTTAGGCCAAGGTTACATCCGAGAAAGTCTTAGTCCATGTGCTGTGCCCGTTCTGCTCGTACCAAAGAAAGGAGGCACTTGGAGAATGTGTGTAGACTGTCGTGCCATCAACAACATAACCATCAAGTACCGGCACCCTATCCCACGTCTCGACGACATGTTAGACGAGCTCTGCGGTTCCACACTCTTCTCAAAGGTGGATCTTAAAAGTGGATATCATCAAGTACGTATGCGCGAAGGCGACGAATGGAAAACTGCTTTCAAAACAAAACAGGGGCTATACGAGTGGCTTGTCATGCCCTTTGGTCTCACCAACGCCCCCAGCACCTTCATGCGCTTGATGAACCAGGTTCTTCGTTCTTATATTGGAAAATTTGTAGTAGTTTATTTTGATGACATATTAATCTACAGCAAAAATCTTAAGGATCATTTAGAACACCTAGAACTTGTATTTAAATCACTTCGGAAGGAAAGCTTATACGCTAACCTAAAGAAGTGCGTCTTTTGTACTAACAAACTTGTGTTCTTAGGTTTTGTTATTAGTGAACAAGGAATACAGGTGGATGAAGAGAAGATAAAAGCTATCCGAGATTGGCCAACTCCCACTACCATCGGACATGTTCGGAGTTTCCACGGACTAGCTAGCTTCTATAGACGATTCGTCAAGGATTTTAGCACGGTAGCTGCACCACTCACAGCCGTGATCAAGAAGAATCAGCCATTTAAGTGGGGAGTTGCTCAAGAACAAGCCTTCAATACCTTGAAGGAGAAGCTAACACAAGCACCGGTTCTTTCTTTACCTAACTTTGACCTTATCTTCGAGATTGAATGTGATGCTTCAGGTCTAGGAATTGGAGCCGTGCTACACCAGAACAAGAAGCCCGTGGCCTTCTTCAGTGAGAAACTCAACGGAGCTGCACTCAACTACCCGACATATGACAAAGAGTTGTACGCCCTAGTCCGAGCCTTACAAACCTGGCAGCACTACCTACTGTCCAAGGAGTTCATCATCCACACCGATCATGAGACTCTCAAGCATCTCCGAGGACAAACAACACTCAAGAGGCGACATGCAAGATGGCTGGAGTTCATAGAAACGTTTACTTACGTCATTAAGTACAAGAAGGGCGCGGAAAATGTGGTAGCTGATGCCTTATCCCGACGATACATACTAATCACCACGCTAGAAGCCAAGATCATGGGGTTTGAGCATCTCAAGGATCACTATGCCACGGATCCTGATTTTTCCGAGGCTTATGAAGCCTGTGGTAAGGGTGAATTCCATTCCTACTATTTGCATGATGGATTTCTTTTCAGGGATAAAAGACTATGCATACCAAGAGGATCCATGCGTGACTTGTTGCTCAAGGAGGCTCACGGAGGTGGTCTTATGGGTCATTTTGGCGTTGACAAGACATTGGCTGTAGTGACGGATCATTTCTATTGGCCTCATATCAAGAAGGACGTCGAGAAGACTTGTGCCAAATGTGTGACTTGCCACAAAGCCAAATCCAGGTCCCATCCTCACGGATTATACCTACCTTTGCCTATCCCTAACGCCCCTTGGGAAGATATTTCCATGGATTTTGTCTTAGGGTTACCACAGGTTCAGCACAAGGATTCAATCTTCGTGGTGGTTGATAGATTCTCGAAGATGGCACATTTCATACCGTGCAACAAGACCAATGATGCCTCCCAAATCGCCGATCTGTTCTTCAAAGAAGTGGTAAAATTACATGGTGTTCCTAGAACTATTGTCTCTGACCGTGATGTCAAATTTTTAGGACACTTTTGGAGAACCTTGTGGAGAAAGATGGGGACAAAGCTCTTGTTCTCAACTACTTGTCATCCACAAACGGATGGACAAACGGAAGTGGTAAACCGAACCCTTTCCACTTTACTTAGAGCCACACTCGGAAAGAACTTAAAAACATGGGTTCAATGTCTACCATTTGTTGAGTTCGCCTATAATCATGCCAGGCACTCTACTACTAATCTTTCTCCCTTTGAGATTGTCTATGGTTTCAGGCCCTTAACACCGATTGATTTAACTCCTATACCACACACCGAACAAATCAATGTCGATGGCAAGAACCGAGGCGAATACATCAAGAAACTACATGAACAAGCACGAGATAAGATTCTCAAGAAGAATGAGAAGATCAAAGCGCAAAGGGACAAAGGACGCAAGCGAGTCATCTTTGAGCCCGAAGAGTGGGTATGGATTCACATGCGACCGGAGAGGTTTCCTCGGAAGAGAAGTTCCAAACTAGCACCTCGAGGCGATGGACCGTTCAAAGTACTTGAGAAAATCAACGACAACGCCTACAAGCTGGAGCTTCCAGGTGAGTTCAACATTTCACATAGCTTTAATGTTGCTGACCTTTCACCTTATGTCTCAGATGAACAAGTTTTGAGGACAAAACCTTCTCAAGAGGGAGAGTATGATGCGGACATCAATCCGGTAACTGAACTATCTGACGAGGACACACATGAGGGGCATACTGAAGTGACAAATATTCAAGAGAAGACTCAAGAAGGTCCAATAACCCGAGCAAAAGCCAAGGAGTTGAATATAGGATCACACAACAAGCAAGTAGCGGACCAAGTGCATCAAGTGGAGGACGACCATGTCATCAAGATTCCAGAAGTAGTTGGACCTATCACAAGAGCTAGGAGGGATAAACTAAGAGAAGAATTCAATGTATCCATACAAGCTCTACTCGACACAGCTGAAGATGTCCCGGACAACGGACCAACCATAGACCTAGCTGCGATGACTTCTCGTCCAAGTCAGGTACGATTTGTGTTTAATTATTTCTGTTTCCTTGCAGGTGATATGGCCTCGGCCTAGTGGCTCTAGTAAGCCCACAATGAGTCTAGTTCGAGTCCCAGCAGAGTCTTTTATTTTATTTCTTTTATTTTGTGTCTGTAGCTACACTTTCCATATAAGGAAACAGCATGTTGTTTCCATTGAGAGTGTGTGTCGTTTTCTTTTATTTTCGTACAAGTCCTGTTGTTTTTGTTTTGAGTCGCAACCCTAGAGGTTGTAGCCGTAAGGATCAAACTATAAGATCCCCGGCCGTGTATCTTTTTATTTACCCTACATCAATAAAGAACCGAATTTCTTCTAGCTTGAAAGTTGCTGAAACTTTTGTCTCAGATCTTGTCTTTGTGTGTGATTCACAAAGCCACGATTCTTAAGCTGTATCAAGGAGCCTTTCACACTCCCTGTGGTGCTTATCGATCCACCATCACGACCCCATCCATCCGGTTTCACAAGAGGAGCTTCGAGCTGCTTGTCTAGCCGTCCACACCGGTTTTTGTGAGTTGTAGCGGAGGAGGAGCTTCGAGCTAACTTCGTTTCCACTTCAGATCCGGCTCAAAGACTAGTTCATTTCGAGTCTTATATCATTCTTCCTAAGAAACAAACAACAAAATATTAAAACATTAACAAACATTCTATAGAGCCATGCACTTTTTCATATCTTTTTAATACTAAAGAAAAAAAACTAATCTGTAGAGCAATGCAGATGGGAGTGTGTACGTATCAACCCCAATTTCACCTTTACTATACGATGCATTTCGTGTGTAAACGATTTCCCATCATTGAGCTCTTCAATCGAAGCGACATGGGCAAGAAACTGCTGGACTTGCTCGACCTTCTTGTTTTCATCCGTAGTCTTATTATTAAACAGGACCTTTCTACCTCCACACTCTGTGAGAACTGTCTGTAATTGCACAATCCAATTCAACATACATAAACTAATAGGTAAATTATTCTTTAACGGTTTAGGACGGAATTTAACGGAAAACGTTAGGGAATTAAAGACCAAAAGAAATACAACTCAAATTTCAAAATTTGTGGTATTACACTTTGTTGATTTTCATTTTACGTAAATAGAGTAAGAGACTCAACTTTAATGGGGCAATGGACTTAATTGAAATTTTATGCGGGGTTGTGCCCCTTCGATCAGGGGCGGATGTATGTTTGGGAGGGGCGGTTACCCCCTAAAGTTTTCAAAATCAGCTTAATTATTCTTTAAGGATTTGCAATAATGTTCCACCTAAAATTTCCAAACTTAATTTAATTTTTCAAAGATTTGTAATAATGTTCCGCATAAAATTTATCTCTAGATCTGCCCTTGCCTTCGACCATAGATATATAATGCAAATTTTAAACACCATTGTCAAACCACCAACCTTCAGAAAATCAGGGCAACCTTGAAGAAAATAATCGTCTAGTGTTTGGTTGTTCGCTTCCAACTCATCACCTCCCGTGAATAAAACGATCAAATATTTAATAATTTCACTCCCGAAAAGGACTTGCAAGGTACTAAGTGTGTTCTCTTCCTCTTGTGTAATCCGATTCTTCACTGATAGAACTAACACCACAACATGTAATCCTCCTTCCGCGAGCCTAAGGCAATTGATGATTTCTTTACTGATATATTCAGCAGACACCGCCAAATCAAACAGGCCTGTATCACATCAAAACCTGAATGTGAAATGCTTGGTTCCACAAAATTATATAACCACATTGATATCAACTAATTATAATGATGTGAGTTTAAAGCAAAAACATACCAGGGGTGTCAATCACGTTGAGTACCAAACCATCTGGTGTCACAGCTATAGATGTCTGACATGTCGTGGTAACACCTGTTGCTTGCGACTCTGAGATGAACACTTGTTCTCCGATGAGAGAGTTTCCGGTGGCGCTTTTCCCGTTTCCGGTACGCCCCACCAAAACTATGTTTTTGGCTGGCTTTGACGCTGGAGGAAGTTCCGAATGATCCATACTTAGCTGTTTTGACATACAAATACTTGTAAATACTATTAGATAACAGATTGTTAGGTGAACGTAAAAGCGTTGATCAAGAAAAGTAAAAACTGTATCATTTTTACATACCTTTCTTGAAATATTGCAAGAAGAAGAATGAAATACAAGAGTAAATTAGAAAACTTTTAAAATGAATCGTCTAAACAATCAATGTTTATATACAAAAAAGATTACTTCCTCAACGCGTTTCTGAATTGTTGAGCAATCTTTTCTTGTATGCCATGTTGAAACTTTTTAAGAATTAATTAAGTTTTGATATTACTATTTTTCTTTTGTTTGCCATTTCAGTTTTCATTTTTTTTTTGCTTCGAATAGACGAAGTCTTGTAGGAATATGTAATAATTTCAGAAGTTGAAGTCAACTAATATTTTTAGCAGATGAATTGTCCGCTAGATATTTTGTATTTATAGGTTTTATGAGAGACAAAAGTTATATACTTTAATTAACTTAAGATAAGAAAAAATACTATTTAAAAAAAATTAAATTGTAAGTTAAAATATGAATATTGTTTTTTATTTGAATTGAGAGTAATTAAATCTGAACAACTGTTGGGGTAAAATTTAGTGATTAAATACAAATAAAAAGGAAACTTGACTTATGAGATGACCAAATTTCAAAAATTTATTCAATTTAATCTGATTCTTTAGTTGAAATAATTGAAAATAATTATCTATCTACTAACTATTAATAAAACTCAATATGTCCGGGTGTTTCCAAATACTATTCAAGTAATAATGCATATAATTAATAAAATTTTAACTATTTATACATATGTTGTGATTAGAATTTTTAAAAAGGGATATTTATTACTCAATCGATGAAGAAAAAATAATTTTTGTTCAATGTCCCGCATAGGCTAAAGAATTTGGGTAATATTTCAGGATCGTATTATAAAAATGATCAAAATAATTTCAAATACGAATGAACAAAAAGCTTGATTTATCAAGAGTTTAAACTTAAAAAATATATATATTTGGTTTAATCCAATTCTTTAGTTGAATAAATTTAAATTTTTAAAATTTTAAAATATTGCAAATATTTAAATTTTAAAAGAATTTTAATATATTATACATATAGATTTATACTCTATAAAACGTTTAAAATATTAATAACATTTAAACTCTCTAAAAACAAGAATTCACTATACTATTATTTGAGAAGTACATTTAGAAAGTAATTTATATGTGTTAGTTATTATAAAATGCATTAAAGATATACTAACTGTTTTTTAATACTCTAACAATAAATGAGATTTAAAATAATCTAAAACATTGACTGGATCATAATGATCAACGTGTTGGTAAAATCTCTACACGGGTATAATGTTCTCTTACTAAATGTCTTACCCCGTTGAACTAAAATAATCAAATGTAAACATGTAATTATATAAAAGAGATTGTTTACAAGACGAAAACTTCCCAATGGATACAGAACATCACGGGTTTCCATCCTAAAATAGATAGATCAAATAGATTGTTGGATAACTAATTTTATAATATTGACTAATAAATAATATATATTTTAAATATTAGAAATACTAATTTATAATAATTAAAATTTATTTATTCAATTTTATTTTTAATACAGATGGACAAAAAAGTTCACGACAAGTACGGGACAAGACGAGTTTGCATTCCAAAATAGACAGATCTAAGACAAGTGTTGGATAAATAATCATAAAACATATAGTAAAAAATAGAATATATTTTTTCAATATTAGAACTACTTACAAAATATTGAAATGGGTTTAGAATAAATAGGTTTAGAATCATATTTTATTTAAATTTAAATTATAATGAGCATATTTAAATTACATAGGATTGATAATTGTATTGGTTTTCATTTAGTTAGGATTTTTTTTTAATTCAACTAATTTAATATATAATTTGATATGATTTGCTCTAAATTGTTTCAATGAGAGTAAAGAACATCATTTTTTTTGGCTTAAGTGTGATTCAAATAACAAAAAATTTCTATTGTTACATAAAAATAAAATAATTTGATGTTGAAAACACGTTAAATATATTATAAAAATAAAGAAACAAAAAAAAATACAAATATATATATATATATATATCAAACTAAAAATAAAATTATTTATAAATATTATAAAAATCAAGTTAAAATTATACGAATAAAATAAAATATTTATTAACAATAAAAAAATAAACACCTATAAATTTATATTAAAATAATTTGCGCGGGTATAAATCTAGTTTATATACAAAAAAGAAGATTACTTCCTCAACGCGTTTCTCGATTGTTGAGCAATCTTTTCTTGTATGCCATGTTGAAACTTTTTAAGAATTAATTAAGTTTTGATATTACTATTTTTCTTTTGTTTGCCATTTGAGTTTTCATTTTTTTTTTTTGCTTCGAATAGACGAAGTCTTGTAGGAATATGTAATAATTTCAGAAGGTGAAGTCAACTAATATTTTTAGCAGATGAATTGTCCGCTAGATATTTTGTATTTATAGGTTTTATGAGAGACAAAAGTTATATACTTTAATTAACTTAAGATAAGAGAAAAATACTATTTAAAAAAAATTATATCGTAAGTTAAAATAAGAATATTGTTTTTTATTTGAATTGAGAGTAATTAAATCTGAACAACTGTTGGGGTAAAATTTAGTTATTAGATATCATCGAATACAGTTGGGAAACCTAGTTAAAGGAAACTTTATAACTATCACCTCAAGCGCCATGTAATCTTCTTGAGTATCCAAAACCAATCTTTAGATTATTTTTAGTTAGATAATATCTCTCCATCTGATATCATTGCATTTTACCTCATATTTACTTTAGCTTTCATTTGTTTTTCCTTTGTTTTTCACTTCATTTAGATTGTAAATGTTTGTTTTAAGAGTTCATTCGCATTCATTAGGTTCTAGGATCATGAAGTAGTGTTTTTGGTCTTTTTGTTGTGTCTTGAGTCTTTTCTAGGTGAATATGAAGCTTGGGACATGAAGGAGAAGGCTCGGGATGATCAAAGGATGCTAGAATCTAGTTTCGGGAACTTTCAGAGATCCTGGCTGTATTAGGTGTCTTTGGAGGAAACTTCGGTGATTAATGATGAAAATACGGATTTGGAGATGCAGAATCATGCAGAAGCCTCAGAAGTTTGACATCCGTTAGAGGTCTTCCAGATATTGGATCGAGCTGAATTTTGGACACAAGATAACCCTTTGAGTTAGCTTTCATTTGGAACTGGTCCCATGTCATTCTCATTCTTGGTTCAAGAGTTATTCCCGTTTTACTGAAGACATGTCAATCTGGCGAGCAAATGAAGCAGATGCAGAGTTAGGACCAGATCGTCCGATCCAGTAGCAGATCGGACGATCCTGAAGAATCAAGATCGACCAGAGCACATCAAGATCGGACGATCTGAGCTCAGCCGCCCATACCCCACAAGAAAATGACATTCACTCAACTCCGATTTTTCTCTTTTGACTTTCATTCTTAGCCATTGTTCAGGCAATTATTATTCCGACATTAGCTCTAAAAACCTCTCTCTAAACTCAGAGAAAAACTCTCTCAAGTTCATGAGTTTGACTTCATGATCTAGCCACATCTAGTGAAGTTTTCTTAAATTTTCTTCTACTTTTGTGTTTATCATGCTTATGTTTATATTTTGTTCGGTTTACTTTTGTGAATTGATCATGTGTGAGTAGTCTTCTAGAGTTCTTGGGTGAAGTGTGATTAGGGTGATTATAGTTTAGTTCTAGGAGTTTTAGATGCTAAGTTATCGGTTATCCTTGCTTATTGAGTGTTCGTAATGCTAGATTAGCCTTGATCAAGTTGATTTAGATCATTAGGAATTTATCACCCGAAAGGTGTTCGATAAAATTCCCGAGAGAATTTAATAAGCGCTTTTCACATCTTAACCGACTAATCATCGATGCTTAAGGTGAATTGTGGTTAGTTAGACTTGTACGCATTGCTTGTTAACTATGATTCCGCGAACGAGAGTTGATGCCGGATAGTAGTCGACAAAGGGATTAGCGCCATTAACCTGGGTTAATCTTTAGTAGTGATCTAAGGCCTAAGGAGGCTTGTGATTGATCGTTTAAAGGTTTTAGAGCTAATTAGAAATCACCCGAGTCGATAGCTTCACCCGAGGATTCACTTGTTTTGAAATATCGATAAAAAGTTTAAGTCTTTCTTTGTTGATCGTTTTAAGTTGTTAAATTTCCTATTGACTGGGTTTTAAACATTGCTTAATGTGTTTTAAAGTATTAGTTTTCCGATTCACTCATATAATTTAGTTTGTATGATTAGCCTTTATAGGTTGCTGAATGTTTTATTTTAAATCGACACTATAAAAACCCATCTTTTGATTTTCGCTTAGATTAAATAGACTCCTGCATTCTTAGTGTGTTATTCTTGATTTCTCTGTGGATCGATCCCTAAGTACTCAACGTACGAAAGGGTTTATTTGATAAACCCGAGCGTAAAAACCTCGCTTATCAAATTGGCGCCGTTGCCGGGGAAACTAGCAATAGCCATTAGGATTTGGACTCTGTTTGAGACTAAGTTTTATTTTTATTGTTATCTAATTACTTGCTTGTTGATTTTCTTTCTTGCAGGTGCATGAACCTGAGGAGTGGAGGACATTTGAATCTCATTCCCCTCGTTCCAGACATAAGACGTTTAGAAAGAGCGAATAGACGAGCAAGAAGGGACAGAGACAGAGCAGATCAACCAGATCAATTTGAAATGGATGATCGTGTGCCACCAGCTGAGGGTGGAGAAGGAGAAATCAGAGGCGTCGGAGTTGGAGTGATCCCTCAACATCCTCCAAGGCAACCTAGAGCCATTGGAGCGTTTGATGCACCAAATGTACATGGACATCGAGCTGGAATATATCCACCAGCTGTGGAAAACAATAATTTCGAGATCAAGGTGAGCTTGATTTCCATGGTGCAAGGAAACAAGTTCCATGGGCTGCCCATGGAAGACCCATTAGATCATCTAGACCAGTTCGATCAAGTATGCGATATGGTGAAGATGAATGGCATCTCCGAAGATGCCTTGAAGCTGAGATTGTTCCCTTTCTCACTGGGGGACAAGGCAAGACAATGGGAGAAGAGTCTACCACAAGGTTCTGTGACTTCATGGGACCAATGCAAGAAGGCATTCTTGACTAAGTTCTTTTCTACAACAAGGACAGCGCGTTTGAGAAATGAGATCTCGAGCTTCACTCAAAAGAACCAAGAGAGTTTCAACGAAGCATGGGAAAGATTTAAAGGATACACTACGCAATGCCCGCATCATGGATTCTCCGATGAATCATTGCTTAGTACTCTATACCGTGGTGTTCTACCCAAGTACCGAATGCTTCTCGACACAGCAAGTAACGGGAATTTCTTAGGAAAAGATGTCAATGATGGAAAAGAGTTAGTAGAGAACTTGGCTCTGAGCGATGGGAACTACGGCGAGGATTATGACAGATCTTCAAGAGGAGGAAGTGATTATGATGATCACACCAAAAGGCAGATCAAGGCTTTGAATGAAAAGATGGATAAGCTTCTTAACGCCTCACACAAGACTGTTAGTTTTGTTGGAAACGCTGATGAGTGCCAAGATTTTCAGTATCAAGGAGAAGAGGACAGTGCACAAGAAGTGGTGAACTATGTGGGGAACCAAGGAGGATTTCAAAAGGGATTCAATCCAAACTACCGGAACCATCCTAACTTCTCCTACCGAAACCCGAATGTTGAGAATCCCCAAGATCAAGTTTATCCAAACCCGAACCCGCAGAACCAAGGTTTTCAACAAAAAGCTTATGGACAACCTAATCAAGCTCAAAGCTCCAACTTCCCGCAGCAAGGATATGTTCCAAGAAACAACTTCCAAGGGAACAACTTTCAAAGAAACCAAGGTGGTTTTCAGCCAAAGCAACCGTTCACGCCACCCGATTTCACACAGCAAAAGCAGCCGATTAACCAAACATCTCAAGACAATGAGATGAAGAACATGTTCCAGCAAATCATGGAAGGACAAGCCAAAACTTCTTTGGAGATTAGCTCAAGAATAGACGGGGTTAATACAAGGATAGAAGGAATGAATTCGAAGATGGATGGAGCTTACAATGACCTAAATGCAAAGTTTGAGCATTTAGCATCTCAAGTGAGGACATTAGACAACCAAGTTTCTCAAGTATCGTCTTCATCTAAGCGACCAATGGGTTCCTTACCCGGAAAGCCAGAGCCTAACCCGAAAGAATATATCAATGCCATAACATTAAGGAGTGGTAAAGAGCTTCCTTCTAGAGAACTTCCAGCAACAAAAACTGATGAAAGCCCTAAGAATCAAGGAGAAGAAGTCTCCATTGAGATAGACGATGGAGATAAGAAAGTGGAAGATGTTGAAGCCGGAGAGAAGAAGGACAAAGGCATTGTTGAAGAGAAGACAAAAAAGAGTTTTGTTCCACCTCCCTATGAGCCCAAGCTCCCTTTCCCAGGCCGTTTCAAGAAGCAACTCATAGAGAAGTACAAAGCGATTTTTGATAGTCAAATGGACAAGGTTCAAGTGACTATGCCACTAGTTGATGCATTTCTCCTAGTCCCTCAATACAGCAAATTCCTTAAAGATGCGGTTAAAGATAGAACAAAGGAGTTGGAGGGAATGATAGTACTTACTCATGAGTGCAGTGCCATTATTCAAAAGAAGCTTGTGCCGAAAAAACTTGGAGATCCGGGGAGTTTTACACTTCCCTGCGCTTTAGGACCCCTTGCATTCGACAAATGTCTATGTGATCTCGGAGCAAGTGTAAGCTTGATGCCACTCTCAGTTGCCAAGCGCCTAGGTTTCACAAGCTACAAAGCTTGCAGAATATCACTCGTCCTAGCGGATAGATCGGTGAGACAACCAGTTGGCCTGCTTGAAGACTTACCGATTATGATTGGGAATTTCATAGTACCAACAGACTTTGTGGTTCTAGAGATGGATGAAGAACCCAAAGACCCTCTCATCTTTGGAAGACCGTTTTTGGCTACCGCCGGTGCAATCATAGACGTGAGAAGAGGAAAAATCGACCTTCATTTGGGCAAACACGATGTACTACGATTTGACATCAATGATGTGATGAAGAAGCCCACAATTGATGGTCAAGTCTTTTATGTAGAAGTTATGGATGAACTTGCGGATGAGCTATTGGAAGAGTTAGCGTTGGAGGACGAACTCCAAATTGCACTAACCAAGAAGCAAGGAGAGCATGGGTTTCTTTGTGAAGAAAGTGCAACATACACAAGAATTCTTGACTCGCGCGCAACACTTATTGGAGAGAGCTCGTTTTTAGAACTACAAAACAAAGAAACCGTCAACACAGGACATGCCAATGATGCTTTGGATAAGACTCTTAAAGACCAACAAGAAGTTAGCAATGGTGAGACTAACTTCGAAGATGATTGGAGCGAGCTGAAAGCACCAAAGGTGGACCTAAAACCGCTCCCAATTGGGCTAAGGTACGCTTTCTTAGGTTCCAATGAGTCTTACCCGGTGATAGTTAATGAGAACCTTAGGGGAGATGAAATGTCAGCCCTCTTGAGAGAGTTGAGAAAATTCCGTAGAGCAATAGGCTATTCTTTAGAAGATATCAAAGAAATTTCTCCCTCTCTATGTACACACCGAATCCATTTAGAAGATGAATCTATGAGCTCTATTGAACATCAAAGACGGTTAAACCCGAATTTGAAAGAAGTTGTTAAGAAGGAGATTCTTAAGCTTCTAGATGCGGGGATAATATATCCCATTTCGGATAGTACATGGGTTTCGCCGGTTCATGTTGTTCCAAAGAAAGGTGGAATTACGGTTATAAAAAACGATAAAGATGAATTAATTCCCACTAGAACAATTACCGGGCATAGGGTATGCATAGACTATAGGAAATTGAACTCGGCAACTCGCAAAGATCACTTTCCTTTACCTTTCATCGATCAAATGTTGGAAAGACTAGCAAACCATTCGTTCTATTGCTTTCTAGATGGATATTCGGGTTTCTTTCAAATCCCTATCCACCCCAATGACCAGGAGAAAACGACTTTTACTTGCCCCTATGGTACCTTCGCATATCGGAGAATGCCATTTGGGCTTTGTAATGCACCAGCGACTTTTCAACGGTGTGTAATGTCTATTTTCTCAGACTTAATTGAGGACATGGTAGAAGTCTTTATGGATGATTTTTCTGTATATGGTTCTTCGTTTGGTGTTTGTCTTGCTAATTTGTGCAGGGTGCTCCAGCGATGTGAAGACACCAACCTTGTGCTAAATTGGGAAAAGTGCCATTTCATGGTGCAAGAAGGAATTGTCCTCGGGCATAAGATTTCAAAGAAAGGAATTGAGGTAGACAAAGCCAAGATTGAGGTTATGCTGAGCTTAGAACCGCCATCTACGGTAAAAGGAATCAGAAGTTTCTTGGGACATGCCGGTTTTTATAGGCGGTTCATTAAAGATTTCTCCAAGATAGCGAGACCCCTCACCAGGCTTCTCTGCAAAGAAGTTGAATTCAAGTTCGATGAAGACTGTCTTGAAGCATTTTTGGAGATCAAAAGAGCCCTTGTGAGTGCCCCGATAGTGCAAGCGCCAGATTGGGATCTTCCTTTTGAGATCATGTGCGACGCTAGTGATTTTTCTGTTGGCGCGGTATTGGGACAGAAGAAGGATAAGAAAACGCATGTGATCTACTATGCGAGCAGAACTCTAGACGATGCACAAACGAAGTATGCAACCACGGAGAAAGAACTCTTAGCGGTAGTGTTTGCATTCGAGAAATTCCGCTCATACCTGGTGGGATCAAAAGTTGTGGTATATACGGATCATGCTGCCCTGAGATATTTGTTGGCAAAGAAAGATGCTAAGTCAAGACTTCTCCGGTGGATACTTCTCTTGCAAGAGTTCGACATGGAAATCAGAGACAAGAAAGGCATTGAAAATGGAGTTGCGGATCACTTGTCTAGGCTAAGAATCGAAGAAACAATTCCAATAAATGATTCCTTACTTGAAGAGCAGATAATGGTGGTTGAAATCTTGAAAGAATGCTACCAAGCTGGAAAGAAATTGGAGGAAGTAAAGACTTTGAGCGATCTCGGTCTACCATGGTATACAGATTTTGTGAATTACCTAGCTTGCGAAAGAGAACCGCCAAACCTGGAAGGATATGCAAAGAAGAAGTTCTACAGGGACATCACTCACTTCTATTGGGACGAACCGTACCTGTACAAAAGATGCTCGGATACTCTTTACCGAAGATGTATCCCCGAAGAAGAAGTGAATGGAGTATTGTATCATTGCCATGGCTCTGCCTATGGAGGGCACTTTGCATCCTTCAAAACAGCAACAAAGGTACTCCAATCCGGGTTTTGGTGGCCAAGTTTATTCAAAGATGCTCACGCTTTCGTCTCCAAATGCGATGCTTGCCAAAGAAAAGGCAACATAAGTAAGAGGGATGAGATGCCGCAAAACCCAATTCTGGAAGTAGAAGTGTTCGATGTATGGGGGATAGATTTTATGGGGCCATTCCCGTCATCTTACGGGAACAAGTACATCTTGGTGGCAGTCGATTATGTTTCTAAATGGGTGGAAGCCGTTGCAAGCCCGACTAATGATGCCAAGGTGGTCATTAAACTTTTCAAAACAATCATTTTCCCTAGATTCGGAGTACCAAGAGTGGTGATCAGTGACGGTGGAAGCCATTTCATAAACAAAGTGTTCGAAAGCTTACTCAAGAAACACGGAGTTATGCACAAGGTTGCCACGCCCTATCATCCTCAAACGAGTGGTCAAGTGGAAGTCTCGAACCGTCAAATCAAGGCAATACTGGAGAAGACTGTGGGTAGTTCGAGAAAAGATTGGGCGAAAAAGTTAGACGATGCTTTATGGGCGTATCGAACCGCATTCAAAACGCCAATTGGAACCACACCGTTCAATTTACTCTACGGGAAGTCGTGTCACCTGCCTGTCGAACTCGAATACAAAGCATTGTGGGCAGTAAAACTACTCAACTTTGATATCAAAACAGCCTCTGAGAGACGCTTGATTCAACTGCATGAGCTTGATGAAGTACGCCTCGATGCATACGAAAGCTCACGGATCTATAAGGAAAGAACAAAAGTGTTTCATGACAAGAAGATCACAATAAAAGATGTCAAAGCTGGAGATCAAGTGCTGCTGTATAATTCTCGGCTGAAACTCTTTCCCGGGAAACTCAAGTCGAGATGGACGGGACCATTCCAAGTCAAAGAGGTACAACCTTATGGAACTTTGACACTTCTGAACAAGAATGGTGATGAATTTACAGTGAATGGGCAGAGGGTTAAGCCATACCTTGCATCAGAGTTCAATGAAGAAAGGATCTCAGTTCCTTTATCAAACCCGAGCCCTGTCTAAACGACAACCAAGTCGAGCTAACGACGATAAACAAAGCGCACTTGGGAGGCAATCCCATGGTATCCTTTGTACATATTTGTTCAAATTTCTTCCTTAATTTCTTTTATGTTCTAATTTATGTTACATATATGAATATTATATATGTATGTATATATATATATATTTAAAAAAAAAAACAAAAAAAAAAGATGGTGTTTCAGCGGTACCCCCCCCCCCCCCCCGCTATGAAGGTGCCGCCACAATCAAGCCACTCAACAATCGATCCGGGAAAAATCCTAGCGGTTGCTGGACCGCCAGAGAGGACCCGCCAGAAGTAACCTCAGCTGACTTGATTCCCGGACACATTCCTAGCGGTCCTTACACCGCTAGAAGACACCCGCCACGCTCAACCTTCACTTCCACCCAAACCAATATCCACCGTCAAGCTTAGGCGACGTTAAACGAGCCATTGGGGACTCCCCCAATTCTATCCCTTGTATATATGTTTATTTGTTTGTTTAAGCGTGATTTTATTTTCGTGTGTTTTGATTTAACAGGGCGCTGATGAGTAGTTAAAAAAAAAAAAAGGATTCTGGGTGAGCAAGCGGGAATAGAAGAAGATCGTTCGAGCTATCAACGAGCTCATGCCGAGCAAGAGAGCTTTGGTGAGGATCAATACGACTATCAAGATCGATATAGCTACCAAGGCAACTACAGGACCAGCCACTTCTATCCCGCTACATACGATTTAGGAGGCTTAACCTTCTTCCGCCATTGACACTCCAAGGTATCACCACCTCTTTTGTATATATTTTTCTCTTTTATTTTAGTCTCAAACTCAATTTATTTTCACACCGGGACGGTGTGAAATAAGTTTGGGGGAGAGACTAACCATTTTAACATTATGTTTTCTTTTGATTTTCTTTATTTTGATTTTCTTTATTTGAGTCTTGCATTGTTAATAGATTTATTTAAAAAAAAAAATATATATATATATCGAGTCTAGAATCATTTTAGATTTGCATTCATTCGCATTAGGAGCAATGATGATTTTTCCTTGTAGAGTATCATTCTAAAGGATGTAGTGATTTTGAAATTAAGGACTCATCATGTTTTGAACTTATGCTTCATTGTTCTTGTCCTAGCTGAATCAAGTTGTGAATTAAATTCAACCCTATCAATAAGAACCTTAATTTGATTTATAATTATCATAATCATGCTTTGAAAAATAGACTCATGGATCACCATATACATATTTGGGTCTTCTTTTACCTTTTACCACTCTCTGTTGACCCAAATAGCCATATCCCATTGTTGGAATGGTTTCCGCACCTAGAACATTACGTCTTTTCAAGCCAAATCCTTTAGTAAGAGATTGTGAGGCCTTATTTCCGAGCAAACTTGGCAAAAAGTGTTAAGTTCAGGGCGACAAGGATAGGTTTTCATGTAGATGTAGTTCCATCATCAAGGAACTATTTTTTAGGATAGGCTAGATAGGTAGGGAAACTCTGGGACATTTGGTGTGAATATTTAAATAAAAGAAAGGTGAAGCAAAAAGAAAATTTTTGGGAAAAGGATTAGGGGATTACAAAGTTTTACAAATCATTGGTGTCTAGATCAAGTATAGCCTCTAAGTGTTTAAAGTGAAATGATTAAAAGTCCAAGAGATGGCTAAAGCATCCAATTGATGAGGTTAGAGGCGAGATAAGAAAAATATAAAAGGCACCAAACCAATTTGAGAATAGAAAGATTTCCCCTAAGTGAAAATAAATTTGAGTGATGAAGGCAACATTGCCTTTAGAAAAATGGTGGTCTAGGGTGTAATTCCATTGGGTTTAGAAGCTAGAAGTTAAGTGCATTCGAAGCATTGGGTAGATGGAAATTTATCCTTGTATGCATCAGTTGCCTTTTACTTTTAGCATTTTGTCGAAGTTTGTTCGTTCATCGAGAGATCCCTAGCTTTTGGAGCACCCCATGCATATGTTGAGATCATCTTTATCTCAAGACCTTGTCCCTTAACCAAATGAGTTTGTTTGATTTGCATGAGCATGATTCACTATATAGTTTAATGAACGTTAAAGGGTTGGATGCTAAGAATTCTTGTGCAGGTTGAGGCTTGAACTTGAATCATATAGGAATAGACATGATTGACTCCTTTTGACTCCTTGTTGATACTTGTGGATCTGAGCTCCTATTTTATTTTAAATCTCTCTTTCTTCTCTTGTTCTTTATTGTTTGCTTGCGGACAAGCAAAGGATAAGTTTGGGGGAGTTGATATCATTGCATTTTACCTCATATTTACTTTAGCTTTCATTTGTTTTTCCTTTGTTTTTCACTTCATTTAGATTGTAAATGTTTGTTTTAAGAGTTCATTCGCATTCATTAGGTTCTAGGATCATGAAGTAGTGTTTTTGGTCTTTTTGTTGTGTCTTGAGTCTTTTCTAGGTGAATATAAAGCTTGGGACATGAAGGAGAAGGCTCGGGATGATCAAAGGATGCTAGAATCTAGTTTCGGGAACTTTCAGAGATCCTGGCTGTATTAGGTGTCTTTGGAGGAAACTTCGGTGATTAATGATGAAAATACGGATTTGGAGATGCAGAATCATGCAGAAGCCTCAGAAGTTTGACATCCGTTAGAGGTCTTCCAGATATTGGATCGAGCTGAATTTTGGACACAAGATAACCCTTTGAGTTAGCTTTCATTTGGAACTAGTCCCATGTTATTCTCATTCTTGGTTCAAGAGTTATCCCCGTTTTACTGAAGACATGTCAATCTGGCGAGCAAATGAAGCAGATGCAGAGTTAGGACCAGATCGTCCGATCCAGTAGCAGATCGGACGATCCTCAAGAATCAAGATCGACCAGAGCACATCAAGATCGGACGATCTGAGCTCAGCCGCCCATACCCCACAAGAAAATGACATTCACTCAACTCCGATTTTTCTCTTTTGACTTTCATTCTCAGCCATTGTTCAGGCAATTATTATTCTGACATTAGCTCTAAAAACCTCTCTCTAAACTCAGAGAAAAACTCTCTCAAGTTCATGAGTTTGACTTCATGATCTAGCCACATCTAGTGAAGTTTTCTTAAATTTTCTTCTACTTTTGTGTTTATCATGCTTATGTTTATATTTTGTTCGGTTTACTTTTGTGAATTGATCATGTGTGAGTAGTCTTCTAGAGTTCTTGGGTGAAGTGTGATTAGGGTGATTATAGTTTAGTTCTAGGAGTTTTAGATGCTAAGTTATCGGTTATCCTTGCTTATTGAGTGTTCGTAATGCTAGATTAGCCTTGATCAAGTTGATTTAGATCATTAGGAATTTATCACCCGAAAGGTGTTCGATAAAATTCCCGAGAGAATTTAATAAGCGCTTTTCACATCTTAACCGACTAATCATCGATGCTTAAGGTGAATTGTGGTTAGTTAGACTTGTACGCATTGCTTGTTAACTATGATTCCGCGAACGAGAGTTGATGCCGGATAGTAGTCGACAAAGGGATTAGCGCCATTAACCTGGGTTAATCTTTAGTAGTGATCTAAGGCCTAAGGAGGCTTGTGATTGATCGTTTAAAGGTTTTAGAGCTAATTAGAAATCACCCGAGTCGATAGCTTCACCCGAGGATTCACTTGTTTTGAAATATCGATAAAAAGTTTAAGTCTTTCTTTGTTGATCGTTTTAAGTTGTTAAATTTCCTATTGACTGGGTTTTAAACATTGCTTAATGTGTTTTAAAGTATTAGTTTTCCGATTCACTCATATAATTTAGTTTGTATGATTAGCCTTTATAGGTTGCTGAATGTTTTATTTTAAATCGACACTATAAAAACTCATCTTTTGATTTTCGCTTAGATTAAATAGACTCCTGCATTCTTAGTGTGTTATTCTTGATTTCTCTGTGGATCGATCCCTAAGTACTCAACGTACGAAAGGGTTTATTTGATAAACCCGAGCGTAAAAACCTCGCTTATCACCATCTCAAAACAAGATTGAACCGAAGACAGAAAAAATACCAACGTTTTGTGTTACCACTAGACCACCATACTTTTGGTAAACATCATGTAGTTGTACCACCTTCTTAACTCTTTTCGAACCTTTTTAAGTTAAGCGTCAGGGAGTCTTCGGAAGATACATCACTTCACCTCTTAAAAAGTCTAAGAAAATTACTGATGATGGCAGCACTAAGTCGATCCGGAAACCCATCGATCCAAAAGATTTTTCGTATTTGCCTTCTAAATCTTTCTTTGCAAATTTTTTCCTTCTTTATTAATGTCACACAAAATCATAACGGTCTCTCTCTTGAGTTTCTTCCCCCTTTACTCTCACTGATGGCGAACATTAACCATAGCCGTAGGATCCAACCCTCTTTGAAACTCAAGTGTTAAACTTTCCTTAACTTTTGGGCAATGAAAACATTGAAAAATATGGTTTATTGTTTTGATGTTCCTTGATATTATTTCTTTTGTCATGTGTTAAATCATTATAGAGGTAGATTTGGATTCCCTGACGATGAATATGAAATTGGCTCCCCTTGGCGATGCAACATAAATAAATATTTTAAGAAAATTTTATGAGGAATTAAATGATAAAAATAACAAGTTAAATGAGATAGATATTCAGGTTAAAATGCATTTTACTGTACATATTGCTATTACACGTTTTGTTTTCATAGAGCTAGATTTGACATCACTCGTGGAGTAGTACCATTGTAAAACCCTGCCAGTTGGTTTCTAATTATACTATCTTCAGTTGTCATGTATTGTATTCCCAATGGTTAACGGCCTGAATTGTTTTAGACATGCATTAATGTCTCTTTTTTTTTTTGGGGTTAAAATCCACATAAATTATGTCATATTGCTAATTCAAAACATTTGGATTTCATTTATAACTGTCTATATATGTTGTGTGCAAGACTACTTCGTTTTTTTTTTTTTTTTTGTTAATTAAACTTTGACGTTTCTAGTATCAAACATGTACACACGATACCTCTTTGTGACTTCTTCCTTGTACATAACGTTTTGCTACTTGCTATTAGAGAATATAAGATTCATAAAACTAAAGAAAACCATCATGACGTATAGGTATATTTTATAAACAATAGAATTTAATTAGGTCAATTATATATATGATTTTTTATTTTTCCCAACAATTACATAGATGACTTAAAAGAAGTATTATTTGTATAACATCTTTAGTTATTTATTTATTTTTCCAAGTATAACAAATTTTGAGTAAAGGTTGTCGCGTTACGTCTGGATGATGGGTTAGAGCTTGATTGGTTCATCTGCAACTACCCGCAAATGCTAAGTTTGCAAACGGTTGCGGGTGTAAGTGGTTTATAACAATCATGTAAATCAATATAGATCGCTTCGAACCACTTGTAATCCCTCTATTTCAAAAGCTTCTTCCAGCCAACGTTTGCGATTGCGGACGGTTGCGGTTGATTATTTTTTTTAATTTTTTTAAATCTGTAATACTAATAAAAATCTATAAAAACAAAAACAAAAATTTTTATATCTCTTATCAAATATTATTATATTAGAATCTTAAATACTTTATAAAAATATTATATATATATATATATATATATAATCTTTTAACCTTAGTTATTTTATAATTTATTTAGTACTAAATTTTGTTAATACAATTTTTTTTTTTTATAAAAATTATATGTTATAAGTATCTTTGATATATTTTATATTAATTCGTAACTGCAACCGCTGTCAAGCAGTCATAAATTTCCGCAAACACATCCGTTTTTAATTTTTAAATCACTCGTTTAAATCACTTAATAACGCTTATAACTGCAACCACCGCTTCCGAAAACTCTCGCACCCACAACTGTAACCGCTGCGTTTAAATCAGTCGAGCTCTTAGGTTAGTCTTATCCCACGGATGAAACTATAACGCCTCGACCGCCACCGTCTGTGGGCTCCCACATTCTTTTTAGGCCCGTGAGCCCCATGCCCTCTCTAGGCCCGTGGGCCTCCACGTCCTCTCTAGGTCCATAGGCCCCATTCTCGACGGACGGCCGGTTCATTATCTCGAGAGACTCAAAAGACTTGTTTAGTGTCTCTACAAATCACAACATGATCTTTCTCCGTGTTTTGGCCTCACTCACATGGTACCGATAATCATTTCCTGGTAGGTCACCCATCCTAATACTACTCCAGCCCAAACACGTTTAACTCTCGAGTTCTGTCAGATTGACGGAAAAGATAAGTACACTTTGGTGACATAGGTAGCCAAAAAAATTCTTTTAAGTTTCTTTTCATGCACCACCATATACCAGAAATCGGGATGTTATAGAAACTCTAAAAGATAGCGAGAACACCAACGGAGCCAACCCCCAAAAGTCTTCCTGATCATTTTGGTTACTTTACCGTTTCCTATTTCATATTATGTACAGCAATTTACAATATCAAAATAATTAATAACATTATATAGTCAACTGGTGCAAAAATAAAATGAATGAAGTTTCTGGTAAAATCACAAAATGCCGTGGTCACCACACAATATAGTACAAAATCATCGTCTATTTAAACTTCAATTACATAATATGTCTTCAAATAGCTTTATTAATTTTTCCTTTTTGTTAAAAGCATATCAATTTTTCTGTTCTTCTCTATTTCGCAAGTACTGAGAAAGGTTAAGAAAGAATCGTGAGTTTCCAGATCTTCCCATATCTTACATCGTTCATCTATCACACTATATATTTTTCTTTTCTTTATTGTAGAACATAAGTGACCGATCCATGGCTTCTAGTTCACAGCCTATAAAAAACATAGTTCTAGTGGGGCGTGCAGGCAACGGAAAAAGCGCCACCGGGAACTCACTCATCGGAAGAAACATGTTCACATCAGGATCCCAAGCAACAGGTGTTACTATGACATGCCAAACATTTAGAGCTGTGACACCAGATAGCCAGATTATCAATGTGATTGACACTCCTGGTATGTTTTGGATCCCTTGAAACTTTAAATGAATCCTCATGATTATTTTAACATAGTTTTGAACTTATATAACGAGGATAATCAGGTAGTACCTAATTTGTTAGTAAATTTCACGTCCCACGTTCACAAAACTCTTAATTAAATTTATTTTAGGGTCTTGTGTGAGATTTCGTTTTTATTAACAATATGCATATTTGAATTCAAGTGGCAACACATTTACAACACTGGTAAAAACTATACTAGATTACATGTTCTAGTCGTTAAAATAAATTTGAAACAACCAAGTAGTGGTGGTCTAGTGGTTCCACTTGAGGAGGAGTTGTCATGTTGATCTAGGCCAGAGATCGATGCCCCTCAAGCGTGAAACTCTTATTTATTTCCATTTGGTCACCGGAGCATTCACATGGTTTCTCCGGGTCCCGAAATTAGTCGGATCTCATGGCCCGTTGACACGAGAATCAGGTAGGGAGTAACCATCTCCGCTCTTGACTCGGAGCCTGTGTATGTAAGCATACTTCTAAAAAGTAAGTACTGGTATATATTTAACACAGTGTTGACCCAGTTTTCTCAATCTAAAATGACTCAATCAGCCTAAACTTCATAATTCGTTTGGTGCATTATTATAAACTTAAGATTTCTTTTAATTTCTTCTTTTAGTATTTGGGACTTAACCCAAAAAAAAGAAAAAAAAAAAACAAACAAACAGAAGCTTTTTCCTACATATATATCATCTTAGAATCAGTAATTAAATATATTCTGACTTAAAATGTTTTCACAATGTATATATAAATTTCGATTGTAAATTTGGTCTCAACATTTTTTTTTCTTTTTTAAAACCGTGAGAGTTCTATATCTTCAACCTTTAATCTTTTTCGGCATTCGGAGTCAAAATTTAAATATTTCAATTTAAAGAATAGCCCCTCCGTATCAAATGAGAATTGAACTCGAAGCCCAAAGGAATCAATACTTTTGTAAGACTACTAAACCACCAACCCTTTGGTTAACTTAAAATTTAGTTGAAACTCCTATAGTTTAAACTTTAAATGCAAGAAATAAAATTCAGGATTTGCTCTGTGGTTCATTACACAGGTCTATTCGATTTAGGTACGTCAGCCGCATTTGTCAGTAAGGAAATCCTTAGATGCCTTGCCCTGGCGGAAGAAGGATTACATGCTGTGCTATTAGTTCTATCTGTGAGGACTCGAATGACCAAAGAAGAAGAGGATTCTCTTTGTACGCTGCAACTCCTCTTCGGTGCTAAAATCCTTGACTATTTGATCATTGTATTCACTGGCGGTGATGAGTTAGAATCGAACAATCAGACCTTGGAAGCTTATTTGTCCAAATGTCCTGAATTTCTGACGGTCAGTGACTCGATATATTTGTATTATTCATAAACGGATGTTTCTAAATTCTACCTATTAATCTTATCTACTTTGAACTGGATTGTTCAACTACAGAGAATATTCACATTGTGTGGAAATAGAAGGGTTTTGTTTGATAACAAAACTAAGGATGAAGACAAGAAGAAGAAACAAATCAAGAAGCTTCTCGAACATGTTGCAAAAATTCAAAGTAACAATTGTGGGAAACCGTTTACTGAAGAGATGCATCGTAAGATAAAGGTGAGACAAACCCATCCCTACTGTTATACGCTCTATGCATGGAATATGTGTTCATTGTATGAATATGCGGTTTCTCAGGAAGAGAATAAAAAGCTTAAGGAAAAGGAAACGGAAGTAGCTAAACATTTTACAGAAAAAAGCAATGATAGAAAGGGAGAACAAGAAGTTAAAAGAATCGTATGATCGTAAGATTATGGACATGGAAAAGCTGGTAACTATATTCTTTTTCGTATACTTTATATAGATGAGAGTCCCGTGGGGGGGGACTGATAAACAGGTTTTTACACCGTCTTAAGGCTATCAAATAAACCTATCGTGCATAGCACTTTAGGATCGAATCCACAAGGACTAAAGATTACACACCAAAGATGCGAGATGCGAACTAATCTAGAGCAAATAAAGAATTGTATTCTAAACTAAGAAATGCAAAGAAAACAAGTAAAATGCAAAACGAAAAATAAGAGAAAAGCATTGGATCATAAGCTCTACTATCCTAAGAGTGAATCAAACAGAGATGCATTAGATCGAATATTCATTATCCTAGAACATGGAACACAAGCATTAGATTAATCCACTCTCGTGGTAATAACCCTTTCATCAATCATCAACCGTCATAGACTCTCGTCCGCGATCCAATGACCAATGAACATTAATCGCAAGCCCAATTGTTCACTAATCACCCTAAACATCAACTCTCGTTGGCTAGGATATGAAAAGCTCACGAAAGGTTTAGGATCAAGCATTCAAAAATTCCTTTTGAGATATGAATGCCTAGGATCTAGAAATTGAACAAACAAACCTAGCCTAGCACTAACACCGCTTACTCGAATCACACCCCTAAAGGCATAGGATGTGACCAAAAATCCTAAGGTGTAATTCTAGCTCGGTTGTCACTCCGACTAGAACTACCTACTCTAAGATGCAACACTAGAAATCGGTTAATCATTGAAAATCTAGCATTAAGAACAAACCTAAGTGAAGGAACTAACAAATAACAACCCAAACAATCATCAACTAACCATCAATTCATCCTAATCTAGCAAATCCCATGATCCAACTAAAAAAACTAACACAAGAACACTAAGAACATGCTAAGAACATCAAGAACACAAACCCAGAAAATTAAAGTCAACTCATAAAAATAACACAAATCAAAAATCTAAACCGATCAAATGAAAGAAGATAAAGAAAGAAGACATAATATATATATAGATTGAAGAAATCTTCATAAGAGTTGGATTAAAAATGAAGAGCAATTCAAGAACATGATAAGGAGGTTTTTAAGGCCTCGGGCAATCAAATAACCCTTTCGTACGTTGAGTACTTGGGGATCGAATCCACAAGGAAACAAGAACAACTCACTAAGAATACAAGACACTACTTAATCTAAGCAATACAATGTTTTTTGGTTTTCTTTTTTCGTCACAAACTAATAATTAAAACAGAGCGATGCGAATTAAATTAAGAAAGCAAATAAAGCATAGAATTCTAAAACATTCAAATAACAAGTAAAACAAAGCAACTTGATTGAAATGAACGGTTTTTACGATAATAAAAGATATGGACCGTTGGTACGGTAATATGATAAGAGCGATTAACGGGTTGATAAGTGATGAACTAAATGAACAATTTAAGCTTTATCCTATGACATGAGTCGCTAAACTAGTCTAGTCCACTCCCGTGATACTAGACCTTTTACGAATTATCCGAATTAGCTAATCTTCCGATTGCAACCGAATAACTCATAAACAATGCACACAAACTCACATATGCCATCATTCAACTCTTAAAACTCAATTTCCATTGGCTAAGATTTATTAAATGCATGCAAAGATAGCTCGGATTATCTCAAATCACCTTCCGGGTTTGAGATAATCTAAGATCAAGAAAACTCTCTTGCGAAGCTCATTTCTAGCATTAAAATCAATCTATGCATGAACATAAACATAAACCAACAATCAATTATCACAAACAACCATTAAATCACTCTAAATCTACCATACCAACAGCCCAAAAGTCAACTACTCACACATGCTCAAATCACAAAAATAAACCGTACAAAAGATAGAAAACGAAGACATGATCATTAATATATAAAAAGATTTAAGATAAAACTAGTAACATGAGCAAGATCAAAGAAACAAAATTGTAAAAGCTATGAAGAACACCAAGATCAGAGAGAAAAGTGTTTTTTTTTTATTTATCAAAGTCAAGTCTGATTTGTTTTTTACAGAAAAAGGGTAATTATAGAGGGTTAGGTCGGATAGGAAAAAGTGAAGAAAAAGTGTCGGCAATCGGTTTGCCTGATCGGTTGTAAACCGATCGTGCATTGCCGATCGGTTTGCTCGATCGGTTGCAGACCGATCGCATAGCTTTGTTCTTGAATTATTTGCATTCCCGATCGGTTGCCACGATCGGTTGCAGACCGATCGTGTGGCCTTTCTGTTCTTTTCCCGTTCCTTTGTCTTCATCCATCCTCGCCTTCCTCCATAAGTCCCGAGAAACCTGAAATATAAACACAAACTCAAGTAGAATGTGCAATATAGAATATATAGCTACTAAAACTCATAAAAACTCAATATAGCATTAAGATGCTACATTGTTTATTGAATTCATCAATATACACATAAAACACAAAGAAAACAAGAGGTAAAATGCACTAAAATATATACATATCAACACCCCCGGACTTGCCTTTTGCTTGTCCTCAAGCAAACAAAAAGAAATATTCCGAGAAAGAGGTTTGAAAACGGGGACTCAATACCAAAATTCTTAGTAAGCACTTGTTATAATCACCTCGAGTAATACAATCATGTCGCGAAAACGAACACTTAATCCACTCTAACTCATTCAAGGCTTATCGCAACTCCTAATCTTTTCTCTCAACAAAAATGCCTTTTGCCTACAAGTTCTCTTCGTAACCAACCCTCACATTCAATTGATCTTTATTAAGGTGCGGTCTCACAAATGGGCAAGTGATCAAGGCCAATTGGCTTGGGAATAAAAAGGTTCTTTAGCACTAGTATATGTAAGTGCAAGGAGGAGGCTTGTTTTCCTTTTGGGTGGCTCACTCTCAAAACATAGGAATGCTTTATCAAATGCAAAATCTATCTAAGAAGGGGAACAATTTATGCATACAAAGTTTACTTCTCGTTATTCTACCATTTCTTGTGAAATGCATCCTAGTTTATACCCTTTTCGTTCCCTTTAAATTTCATGATCAAAAATGTTTTTGATTAAGCACCTAGCTCTTTTTATCTCTTTCTTTTGCTTTTCTTTGCTCACTATTGCTTATTTCTATCTTACAAATATACTAGCAATATTTTTCTTTTCTTTACCACAATAGAGACTTAGAGCTTTTTAACTCACAATTTAGCTTCCCTAAGGATTCTTTTCATCTAATTGATCAAGCCTTTATTTCCAGCTCCTTAATAAACTACCAAATCGAACCAACCATGCCCTTCATTCCCATCCTAATTGCTAGACTTACCATTGCTAGCTTAGAACGAGAGATAATCCTTTGTCGTTCCCGATACTCTCAAGTTTTTGCAAAATCAAAGCATTATCAACAAAAGGCCTCACTCATCAAATATACACAAGGGTTTGAAAGGAATGGTTAAGGTTATGGGTGTGGGAACTATTCTAAAGATGAGAATAGCCACTCGGGTTATTAAAGATTGGTAAAAGTGGATAAAATAACCCGAGTGTTTTATTTGAACCATGGTTATGTATCACAAGCCCATATGTGAGAAGATTAAATTCATTTAAGTCCGATATCAAAGGGGTTGATTTTTGAATTAAACAAGTAATTATGAGACAATGAGTTAAGAGTAGAGAGATCAAAGCAAGAGTGTACAAGTTTCAAAAGTTACTCTGAAATAACATGATAAACTCAAATTCTTAACTAAGCTTTTGATAATTTCTATCATTGTCCCCTATGCAAAAATCAAAAAGAAAAAAAAAATTTTTATTTATTTATTTATTTATTTATTTATTTTTTTTTTAGAAATGCAACGCCGATCGGTTGCAGCGATCGGTTGCAGACCGATCGCGCTTCCCAGACCGGTTTGCTCGATCGGTTGCAGACCGATCGGCAATGCAAAAATCCGAATTTTTTTTTTTTTTTTTTTAATTTTTTTTAATTTTTTTTTTTTTTTTTAGAAAACAATGAAATTTTAACAAACAAACACAATCACACAAACACACCAAATAAAATTAAGATAAGAAGAAAGTGAACAACGTAATCCTCCCCCGGACTTGTTGAACACCGTCTCGGTGTTTGAAAATAACAAATAACTAAAAATAAACATAAGAGTTCTACAAACGTTGCGGAAAATATAGAGATGGAATTTCTTCACCTTAGTTTAGCTCTCGGGGCTAAAATGAATCACTGACGTCTTCTTCCTCCTCGCTTGAGACATAGTCAGGAGGCTGGATCTTCTTGACCTTGCGGAAAAGCTTGTTGATCAACTTCTTCTGGAGTTGGTTGATCTTCCTTTGTGCTTTGTATGCTTTGTTGATGAGCTTTTCCCGAGCAGTCCTTGGTGTGAAGTCAATCTCGGGCAAGTCAATGGCGTTGAGTTGCTCGAGGTAGTCGTGTGACTCTTCCGCTTCATCACTAGCTTCATCCTGCTCCATTTGCTCTTGCTCCTGGTGAAAGAAGTCATCCTCTCCTATCTCAAACCTAACATTAGCAAATGTTAGGGTGTCAGTGTTCGGACGAGGCAATACGAGGACCCTTTGTTCCTTGTTCCGAAGCTGCATCCTGTAATGGAACACGTTCACGTCGCTCGTCCTTTTGAGAAACCAAGACGAGATCAAGTAGTCTCGGTTCAGATAGCCTAACTCTGGCAGCTGCTCACTCTGGGAGAGGTCCACTCCCGCTTTTGCTAACAACGGAGTTAGCATAGCGCCAATGTAGAGGTCTGGGTGCTCTGTGGTGTCTGCCCAAGCCTTGAACTTGACAAGTTCTGTAGCGAAGACGCATCCGTAGTTGATGTCATCTCCAAACTCGTATTCGTAAATTACTCCTCGCATGTCAGAGATCAAGTGTTTTGTCCCTTGGTACAGCAGACACAACTCCTTCATAGTAACTGCACCCGCGTCTCTTCTCGCAAAGAACGTGTTGGCAAGCAGTTTAGCGACGTAGCGGATCGTCGGGTTTCTGATACCCGTCATCTTTGCCTTGTTGCTACGGTAGGGGCCATTCGCGATACGGTTCCAAAAGTCGCTTGCCCCATGGAAGGTATCAAACCCGGTTGCTTCACCGTTGCTGAACCCGTAGACCTCACAAATTTCTGCCATGTTCAGCTTGTACCCCTTGTCTTGTATCTTGAAGGTTAACAAACCCTCACTAGCCTTCTTATCCCTTGGTTTCTTATACTCGAGCTTAGCCGATGCCAGAAAGTCCTTCACCTCACCCGGGAATGTTGGGTAATACATATCTCTCAAGCAGCTCATTCCCATGCAGTCTAGGAGGTTATCGACTCCTTCTAAAAGCCCCATATGCCTTAGCAGAGACCTATCGTTGAATCTCGTTGGATGAATCTTAACTCGCTCAAATTTCTCTCGAAACGCAAGTTCTTTTATAGACCACGTAACCGTTGTGGGTTCGCTTGTGTCGTCCATAGGCTCTTTCCCCGCTCTTCTCTTCTTGTTTGGTGCCATTGGTATCCTAAATCTGTCATCAAGAAATAAGATACCACCATTAGATTTATAAGAGATTGTCAGAAAATTCCATCAAATAATCAAAAACAATCAAACGAAAAATTACGAAATCACACATAATTATACAAAAATTATACAAAAACAATTCACAAAATTCACAAAACAAATTAAAAAGAACACAATTTTACAAGATAAGCAAACCAAAATAGATGATACAAATCAAAAATTTTCACAAACTAAACAAAACAAAATCCAACGAAAAATTCAAACTAGAAACTCAAATTTCTCTCAATTCCTTAACAATAGCAAGTAAAGATCAAATGTAAGAGCAATGAGTATCAATTTAAGAACAAAATTAGCTCAATTTGACCAAGTTCTTCATCAAAACAATTTTGGGCGATTTTGACATTTGAAATCAATAGAAACACACCTTAACAGGTCTAATCCAGCAATTAAACTGTCTAGAAGTGTTCTCTAAACCATTCTAATCAACATTCTAGCATCCTATCGATTGTAATTTGTGATTCTAAGAAATTTCGTTCATCACCCTATTTTCCCAATTTTCGGAATAAAAATCAAGAGATTGAGGGATTTACCTTAGCAGATCGATGTAATGGATGCAAGAATCAGATAGAGGATGAAAAATAGATGGATTTAGAGCTAAAAATCGTCCAATTTGGTGAAGAATCGAGAGAGTTAGAGAGGTTTGAAGTTTTGAAAAATTAGAAATTATGAAATTTTTCGCGAAGAAGAAGAAGATAAACCCGACTTTGCACTCCCGATCGGTTTGCAACCGATCGGGACAACCGATCGATCATGCTGAGAAAACTTACCTGTGTACGTGTGATCGGTGTACAACCGATCGGGACAACCGATCGGTGTGACATTTTGTGCCGTTTTTTGGGTTTTTGCAAATCTCGTCTTCTTTTCTTGATTTGTTTTGTTCCTGTAAACAAAAACAATTAAAATTAAGATTCAAAAAGGTTCAAAAATCATCAAAATAATACATATATACAATGATGTATAGGGAATGCCTCCCTATAGCGCTTATTTTACGTCACTAAGCTTGACGAAGTATCGCTTTAAGCGTTCGTAGGATCCGAAAGAGGAACTGTGGTTCCTTCTTCGATCCTCTCATCAGCCATGTATGGTTTGAGACGTTGCCCGTTCACTGTGAAGTCTCCCCCGGACTTGTTCCAAAGCACAACCGCACCATAAGGCCTCACCTCTTTGATCTTAAACGGTCCCGACCATCGAGATCTAAGCTTCCCCGGAAAGAGTTTCAACCTGGAGTTAAACAATAGCACCTGATCATCAACCTTGAAATCTCTAGAAAGGATCCTCTTGTCGTGAAAAGACTTGGTCCTCTCTTTGTAAATCCTTGCGTTTTCGTATGATTCTAGACGAATCTCATCTAGCTCATTCAATTGTACCAAACGCTTTTCTTGAGCTGTTTTGATGTCAAAGTTGAGTAGCTTGACTGCCCAAATGGCCTTATACTCTAACTCCACCGGAAGGTGACAAGACTTCCCATAAACAAGGTTGAAAGGAGTCGTTCCTATACGCCCACAGCGCGTCATCGAGTTTGTTGGACCAGTCTTTTCTAGTAAGTCCAACCGTCTTCTCCAATATAGCCTTTAGTTCTCGATTAGAAACTGATAACACCATATTTTGCATGTTTTTAAGGCATATTTTCATAGGTTTTCATTTCCACTTTGTATAGTTTTGAAAGTTTTCCTTGCATTTGAGTCTCATTTTGTTTTAACTTGAATTTTAGAGTCCTAGGTTGTATATATAGGTTTTTGCATATGTTTTGAGTCAGTTTAGGTAAATGGAAGACTTGGAGACTTGAAGTTTGGATGAGGGATTATTTGGAAGAAAATAAAAGAAATGATGTTTCGGAACCAATCTGGGTCTGGAAGATCTGCTTATATGAATGCCTTACATCGAGATTCAGCTCCGGAACCCTTCATGAAAGTTATAGGAAATTGAGTTAGCTTTCCAATGGAGGTGGTCTCGAGTGATTTGGGTCAGCGGTTAAGAAGATACACCTCTTGATCGGTCAACAACCGATCACCATGACCGATCAACTTCACCCCGATCGGTCAGCAAACGATCCCGAAGGACGCACGCAGAAACGGCTGATAAGCATGACAAATCATCTTGATCGGTCAGCAACCGATCACCATGACCGATCAACTTCACCCCGATCGGTCAGCAAACGATCCCGAAGGACACGCAGAAACGGCTGATAAGCATGAAAAATCATCTTGATCGGTCAGCAACCGATCACCATGACCGATCGCCGACACTTTTTAGTGCGAATGCTTTCTCTTTAAAGGAAACTTTTTCCCATTGTAAAAGGAGATACGATTTTTAGATCTAAAACTTTTCTCTCTGGTTTTTTTCTTCTGGTTCTTCAGCTTTTCTTCATCTCTTTTCATCATTTGAACTTATGTTTTAAGTCTTTTGTTGAATCTTTTTATAAAATCATCATTATGTCTTCATTCTCTATCTTTTCTATGGTTTACTTTTGTATTTTGAGCATGTGTGAGTAGTTGACTTTTGGGCTGTTGGATTGGTAGATTTAGGATGCTTTGATGGTTGTTTTATGATGTTTGATGGTTGATTTATGTTTATGTTCATGTATAGAATGATTTTAATGCTTGAAATGAACTTGGAAAAGTGATTTCTCGATCTTTTGACCGTTTCAAACCCGGAAGGTGTTTAGAAACGCCCAGAATTTTCTATGCTTGCTTTTCTTATTCTTTGCCAATGGAAATTGAGTTTTAAGATAGGATTGATGATAGAAATGAGTTGGTGTTCATTGTTTATAAATCATTCGGTTGCAATTGGGAGATTAGCTTAATCGATTGTTTTGTAAAAGGACTAGTATCATGGGAGTGAGCTAGTCTATTCTTATAACTTATATCATAGCATTTTCATTGATTGACCATTCATTTCGTCATTTGTTAGGCCATCATTCATCCTTGTCGTTATGCCATGCCAATAGCCCATATTTACGTTTTAGGTTGTTAGTCTTTTGCATTCTACTTTCTTTTGCTTTGCTTTGCATTGTTTAGTTTGAATTACATTGTTAGTCGTATTTTAGGAATCAAGAACCATTTTGTTTTGCTTAGATTAATCGAACTTGTGTATTCCTAGTGTGTTGGTTCATTGCTCTCTGTGGATTCGATCCCTAAGTACTCAACGTACAAGGGTTATTTGATAGCCCCGAGACCCGAAAATCTCGCATACCAAATTGGCGCCGTTGCCGGGGAGCAATAGCAATTAGCCATTAGGATTTCATTTTTGGTTGAGACTAAGCTTTCTTTATTTTGTTTTATTTCTTTTGTGATTACTAACTTTCTTTCAAGTGTTTGTTCTTTTTGCAAGGCACAATCACAAGAGAGAAAGCATGGCTTCGGAATTTATTTCAATGTTGAAAATAATTCTAGAAGCTCAACAAAGAGAGATGGCTTGGGACCCTACAAGTCATCATGGTTTTGAAAGCTCATCCACTTATCAAGAAGGTCTTCCTAATGGATACTCGTCTCAAGAGTATCAATATGAGTATGGTGATGGATACTCTACTCAAGAGTACCAAGGTGAATATAGTGGATACTCTTCTCAAGAGTATCAATATGGGCATGGTGAAGGATACATGGAGCATGAACAAGAGTATCATGAGTATCAAGAGTATCAATCTTGGAACATGGAGCATGAACAAAAGGCAACATACTCTTCCCAAATATCAGATAAGGAAGAGATCTTCATCATGTTGAAGTTGGCATTGGAAAAACAAGAAGAATTCAACGAGAGCATAAAGAATTGGCGCACCAATGTTGGAGGTTGGTCTCAAGATGCTCAAGTTGTTGAGTCAACACATGTGGAGTCCATAAAAATCGAACTTACACAATGGATCGACGAAGAAGAAGAAGGAATGGTTGAGGAAACTTTTGAAGATCCTTGTGAAGATGGTTTAGTTGTTGAGTGCATAGAGATCACAAGAGAGAGCACAACCCAAAATGAGCTCTCAACCATAGAAGAGATGCAACAACATGATTCCAAACAAGAGTCATATGGAGAAACATTTATGGAGGAACAAGAGATTATCATTGAAGAAGCCTCCGAAGAGAATGAAAAAGAAGAATCTCCAATGACACAACAGTTCGACAAGCACCTTGGCATACTCCCCACCACACCATTGAGCTTTCGTGGTCCAAGGAAGATCTCTTTCGAGGTGAATGCTCAAACCAAAGATGAATTCCAACAAGGAGCTGAAGAGTCTATAAAGGAATTTGAATTGCTTCTTGGATGCACGGTTGGCGAGAATCTTGTGATAAGATATGATGAAGAAGAAGAAGTTAAACCCGTGGAAATCAAGAGTTATTCAACCAAGAGTAACGAGGTAAAAGTAGACGTGGTTGGAAAACAATTTGAGGATCATTGTGAAGGTGTTTTTGTTGTTGAATACATTTGCGACAAACATCTTGGTATAATCTCCACCAATGAAGTGAGCATTCATGAACCGAGGAAGACTCCATTTGAGGAGATTAGGATGAACGAGTTTAGGGGATGGTTCTACGATGAGTATGATCCCGGTGATCCAAGTTCAACCTTCACTCCCACCCAAACCAATATCCATCGTCAAGCTTAAGCGACGTTAAACGAGCCATTGGGGACTCCCCCAATTCTATCCCTTGTATAATATGTTTATTTGTTTGTTTGAGTGTGATTTGATTTTTGTTTTTGTGTGTTTTGATTATCTAGGACGTTGGTGAGTAGTCAAGGCGATTTCCGATTGGGCAAACTAAGGGCAATTAATCCATCCAATCCACTCCAAGGTTTCACATTTCACCTTTTGTACATATTTTGTTATTTTTGTTTGCATTTTTATTCTCTCTTTGGATTCATCTCACACCGAGACGGTGTGATTTAAGTCCGGGGGAGAGGTCATTGTTATTTAACATTGTGTATTTTTGTCTTATTTTCGTTATTTTGAGTCTCACGCATTCACATATATTGCATATAAAAAAAAAAAAAAAAAAAAAATTAAAAAAAAAAAAAAAAAAAAACGAAAATCATATAGTTTTGCATCATTGAATTTTGTTATTTAGGATTGAGTCTAAAAGCATATAAGATTGCATAATGCATAGGGGACAATGATAGAAACCACTAAAAGTTTTGCTTGAACAAATTTTTGAAACTTGTACACTCTTGCTTTGATCTCTCTACTCTTAACTCATTGTCTTCTAATTGCTTGTTCAATTTAAAATCAACCCCTTTAATATCGAACTTAAATGAATTTAATCTTCTCGCTTATAGGCTTGTGATACAGAACCATGGTTCAAAGAAAACACTCGGGTTATCTTATCCACTTTTGCCACTCTCTAATAACCCGAGTGGCCATTCTCATATTTAGAATGGTTCCCTACCTTTCATCTTACCCATTTTATTTTTGACCACTCGTTGTTTGATTGAGTGAGGCATTTTTCTTGATAATGCTATTGTGTGTAAAATCTTGTAAGTATCGGGAACGACAAAGGTTAGCTTTCGTTTTTAGCTAGTCTAAGTTGTTCAAAGAAAAGGGCTAGCATTAGGATGAGGTTCAATGGGAAAATGGTAGTTGGTCTCGGAATTATGATCAAGAAATAAAAAAAAAATTGAGATGGGAAATGAGAGTCAAGGAACCCTTGGTTAAGCAAATTCTAGAGAAGTACTTAAAAGAAAGACCCTAGGAAAGGAGAAGAAAAATAATCTCCATGTTTGAAAAAAAAAAAAAAAAGATAGAACAATAAGTTGAGGGTCAAGTAAAAATAAAAATGTTCTCTAGAAGTTTGATGTTTTGGAAAAAGAAAAGGAAGTTCGATTTGGCCAAAAGAATATTGGAGGTTTAATGTGCTTCAAAGAAGTAATAAGAATAAGAAATGAAATCACCATTCGGGTAGAATGCTTTGCTAGGAGGGTAGAACAATGTGAGTTAAGCTTTGTATGCATAAATTGTTTCTAGTGTTCCTTGCTTTTGCATAACATATAGCATTCCATTTTCTTGAGAGTGAGTCACTTAAAAATAAAATAAACCTCCTTGCACTCATATTTACTTGTGCTAAAAGCCTTTTCTCCCAAACCGATTGGATTTGATCACTTGCCCATTTGTGAGATCACACCTTGAGAAAGAGTAAATGAATGTGAGGGTTGGTTGCAAAGAGAACTTGTAAGCATAAGGCATTGTTGTTAAGAGAAAAGATTAGGAGTTGCGATAAGCCTTGAATGAGTTAGAGTGAATTAATTGTTTGTTTTTGCAACTTGTAAAATTTCGGTTTTGAGTCCTCGCTTTTAAACCTCTCTTTCGGTTTGTCTTCTCTTGTTTGCTTGCGGACAAGCAAAAGGCAAGTCCGGGGGAGTTGATAACACCATATTTTGCATGTTTTTAAGGCATATTTTCATAGGTTTTCATTTCCACTTTGTATAGTTTTGAAAGTTTTCCTTGCATTTGAGTCTCATTTTGTTTTAACTTGAATTTTAGAGTCCTAGGTTGTATATATAGGTTTTTGCATATGTTTTGAGTCAGTTTAGGTAAATGGAAGACTTGGAGACTTGAAGTTTGGATGAGGGATTATTTGGAAGAAAATAAAAGAAATGATGTTTCGGAACCAATCCATAGGGTCTGGAAGATCTGCTTATATGAATGCCTTACATCGAGATTCAGCTCCGGAACCCTTCATGAAAGTTATAGGAAATTGAGTTAGCTTTCCAATGGAGGTGGTCTCGAGTGATTTGGGTCAGCGGTTAAGAAGATACACCTCTTGATCGGTCAACAACCGATCACCATGACCGATCAACTTCACCCCGATCGGTCAGCAAACGATCCCGAAGGACGCACGCAGAAACGGCTGATAAGCATGACAAATCATCTTGATCGGTCAGCAACCGATCACCATGACCGATCAACTTCACCCCGATCGGTCAGCAAACGATCCCGAAGGACGCACGCAGAAACGGCTGATAAGCATGAAAAATCATCTTGATCGGTCAGCAACCGATCACCATGACCGATCGCCGACACTTTTTAGTGCGAATGCTTTCTCTTTAAAGGAAACTTTTTCCCATTGTAAAAGGAGATACGATTTTTAGATCTAAAACTTTTCTCTCTGGTTTTTTTCTTCTGGTTCTTCAGCTTTTCTTCATCTCTTTTCATCATTTGAACTTATGTTTTAAGTCTTTTGTTGAATCTTTTTATAAAATCATCATTATGTCTTCATTCTCTATCTTTTCTATGGTTTACTTTTGTATTTTGAGCATGTGTGAGTAGTTGACTTTTGGGCTGTTGGATTGGTAGATTTAGGATGCTTTGATGGTTGTTTTATGATGTTTGATGGTTGATTTATGTTTATGTTCATGTATAGAATGATTTTAATGCTTGAAATGAACTTGGAAAAGTGATTTCTCGATCTTTTGACCGTTTCAAACCCGGAAGGTGTTTAGAAACGCCCAGAATTTTCTATGCTTGCTTTTCTTATTCTTTGCCAATGGAAATTGAGTTTTAAGATAGGATTGATGATAGAAATGAGTTGGTGTTCATTGTTTATAAATCATTCGGTTGCAATTGGGAGATTAGCTTAATCGATTGTTTTGTAAAAGGACTAGTATCATGGGAGTGAGCTAGTCTATTCTTATAACTTATATCATAGCATTTTCATTGATTGACCATTCATTTCGTCATTTGTTAGGCCATCATTCATCCTTGTCGTTATGCCATGCCAATAGCCCATATTTACGTTTTAGGTTGTTAGTCTTTTGCATTCTACTTTCTTTTGCTTTGCTTTGCATTGTTTAGTTTGAATTACATTGTTAGTCGTATTTTAGGAATCAAGAACCATTTTGTTTTGCTTAGATTAATCGAACTTGTGTATTCCTAGTGTGTTGGTTCATTGCTCTCTGTGGATTCGATCCCTAAGTACTCAACGTACAAGGGTTATTTGATAGCCCCGAGACCCAAAAATCTCGAATATCAGAAACCTCCACTTGGCCGCTTGTTTGGGGGTGATAAGGAGTTGCAACCTTGTGCTTCACACCGTGCTTCTTGAGTAAGTTTTTAAAGATCTTGTTTATGAAGTGTGAACCTCCATCGCTTATCACTACCCTTGGGACTCCAAATCTTGGGAATATGATGCTCTTGAACATCTTCAATACAACTTTTGCATCATTGGTTGGACTTGCTATCGCCTCTACCCATTTGGAAACATAGTCCACCGCTACAAGAATGTAGCTATTCCCGTAAGAAGATGGGAAAGGTCCCATGAAGTCTATCCCCCAAACATCAAAGATCTCCACTTCTAAGATTGGATTTTGAGGCATTTCGTTCCTCTTGCTGATGTTTCCTTTTCTTTGGCACGCATCGCATCTCGAGATGAACTCATAGGCGTCCTTAAACATTGTAGGCCACCAAAATCCCGCTTGCAGCACCTTAGAGACTGTTTTGAATGTTGCAAAATGTCCTCCATAAGTGGATCCATGGCAATGCATCAAAATCCCAGGAACTTCTTCCTCCGGTACGCATCTCCTATAGAGCTTATCTTTGCAAAATGTATACAAGTACGGCTCATCCCAATAGAACCGACGCACGTCTTTGTAAAACTTCTTTTTGGCGTACCCTTGAAGGTTTGGCGGTTCTTTCTCGCAAGCCAAGTAGTTTACAAAATCCGCATACCATGGTAAGTTCACATCCATGGTTTCGATCGCTAGAAGTCCCATGAGCATGGAATCGGCTTTAATCAAGCCTTGAATGACGTTGATTTGCTCTTCGGGCAAGGAATCATCGATTGGTATGTTCTCCTCAATCTTCATCCTTGACAAGTGATCAGCTACTCCATTCTCTACCCCTTTCTTATCCCTTATTTCCAGATCAAACTCTTGCAATAATAGGATCCACCTCAACAGTCTTGGCTTTGCTTCCTTCTTGGCCAACAAATGTTTTAGTGCTGCGTGGTCCGTATGCACTATCACCTTAGAACCCACCAAGTAAGATCTGAATTTCTCAAAAGCATAGACGATTGCTAATAGTTCCTTCTCCGTTGTTGTATATCTTGTTTGGGCATCATCAAGTGTCCTACTTGCGTAGTAGATCACGTGCAACTTCTTGTCCTGTTTCTGTCCCAATACGGCTCCAACGGCGAAATCACTCGCATCGCACATTATCTCAAATGGTAGTTCCCAGCTCGGTGGTTGAACAATAGGTGCACTAATCAATGCCCCTTTCAGTTTATTGAACGCTTCTAGACATGCCTCATCGAACACAAAATCTGTATCCTTGCATAATAGTCTTGTTAGCGGTCTTGCTATCTTGGAGAAGTCTTGAATGAATCTCCGATAGAACCCAGCGTGACCCAAGAAGCTCCTTATTTCTCTCACCGTCTTTGGCTGTTCCAACTTCACCATGACTTCTATCTTTGCCTTGTCTACTTCAATCCCACTCTTGAAAATTCTGTGCCCGAGCACTATCCCTTCTTTGACCATGAAGTGACACTTCTCCCAATTGAGTACCAAGTTTGATTCCTCGCATCTCTTGAGTACCCTGCAAAGATTTAACAAACAAGAACCAAAAGAAGAACCATAGACAGAAAAATCATCCATAAATACTTCCATTATGTCCTCAATTAAGTCTGAGAAAATGGACATCATACACCGCTGAAAAGTAGCCGGTGCATTACACAAGCCAAATGGCATCCTTCGATATGCAAAGGTACCATAAGGACATGTGAATGTCGTTTTTTCTTGGTCACCCGGGTGGATTGGAATTTGGAAAAACCCGGAGTAACCATCGAGGAAGCAATAGTAAGGATGACTAGCTAGTCTTTCCAACATTTGATCAATAAATGGCAAAGGAAAATGATCCTTACGAGTTGATGAGTTCAATTTTCTGTAGTCAATACACACTCTATGCCCTGTTATAGTTCTTGTTGGGATCAGTTCATCGTTTTCGTTTTTAATTACAGTGATCCCTCCTTTTTTAGGCACTACATGAACCGGTGAGATCCAAGTACTATCGGAGATAGGATAGATCACACCTGCTTCAAGTAGTTTCAAAATTTCTTTCTTGACCACTTCTTTCAGGTTAGGATTCAATCTCCTTTGATGTTCAATAGATGATTTGTTTTCATCCTCTAAGTGAATCCTATGCATGCACAATGATGGTGAAATTCCCTTAATGTCTTTCAATGAATAGCCTAGGGCCCTTCTATACTTTTTTAGTTCATGCAGCAACATTTGGGTTTCTTCTTGGTTTAATGCATCATTGATAATGACAGGATATGTAGAATTGGTTCCAAGAAATTCATACCTTAGCCCTTTCGGTAATGGCTTCATCTCCACCTTTGGAGCATTGAGTTCGCTCCAATCATCTTCTATACTAGACTTACCATTGCTAGTTTCTTCTCTTGAATTCCCCTCCATGCTTCCTTTCATCTCCAAGAAGCATGTCTCATTCTTCAACGATTTTTGTGAGTCAAGGAACTCCTCATAGGCCTCCGCTTCCTCGTTCTCAATTCCGTCTTCATTGTTTGGCCTCGTGATAGCCACTTCAAGAGGGTCCTCCATGTTCAGCTCTTCCATATATTCATCAACCATTTCTTCTAGGGTTTCTATGTAGAATACCTTTCCTTCTATGGTTGGCTTCTTCATGATATCTAGTATGTCAAACTTCAAAACAGTATCTCCCAAGCGAAGATCTATTACCCCCTTCTTTACATCGATTAAAGCTCCCGCGGTTGCTAGAAATGGTCTTCCCAAAATTATCGGATCTGTTGGTTCTTCATCCATCTCTAATACCACAAAATATGTTGGGACTATGCAGCTCCCAATCTTCAAGGGTAGGTCTTCTAGTATCCCAATAGGATGGCGGATCGATCTATCCGCTAGTACCAATGAGATTCTCGTTCTTTTGAAGTTAGTCAATCCAAACTTTTTAGACACCGTCAATGGCATCAAGCTCACACTCGCACCAAGATCAACCAAGCATTTGTTGAAGTGTAAATGCCCTATATTGCAAGGAAGCGTGAAACTCCCCGGATCTTTAAGCTTCTTAGGCAAGTTATTCTGAATTATAGCACTACACTCATGGTTGATTACTACCATTGATTCTTCGATTTGTCTCCTCTTCGTTAGAACATCCTTGAGAAGTTTGTGATACGTAGGACATTCCAGAATAAGATCCGAAAACGGTATAGTAACTTGAACCGTTTTCATCACCCTCTTGAACTTCTCGAAAGCTTTGTCCAAGATTTGCTTTTTGAATCTTCCGGGAAATGGTAGCTTTGGTTCGTATGATTGCGGTTGATGCGCAATGATCTCCGGTTCGTTGGTTTCGGGATGCAGCGCCGATCGGTCTTGCCGATCGGTTGCAGACCGATCGCTCATCTCCGATCGGTCTTCCTGATCGGTTGCAGACCGATCGAGGACCTCTTTCGTGGAATTTTCATCAATTTCTTCTTCTAAGGCATCCTCATTGCTATTCCCCTTGTCATTAACTCGCACCTCTACTTGGTCCCTTGACGGTAGCTCTTTCCCGCTTCTTAAAGTTATCGCCAAACAATACGCCTTTGGGTTTTCTTCGGCTTTCCCCGGTAAGGTTCCTTGCGGCCCTTTTGAAGTTGATGCAACTTGAGCTATTTGGTTGTCTAGACCCTTGACATGAGTGCTTAGATGTTCAAATTTGGCATTGAGATCATTGTAAGCTCCATCTACCTTGTTATGGATCTCGAGCATCTTCTTGTTCAAATCGTTTGAACTATTAGTTTGCCCAACCAGAATTTGTTGGAACATAGCCTTCATTTCTTTCATCTCTGTATCATGTTGTTGAGATGTGCTCGCTTGTCCCACTGGCCTGAATGCTTGTTGATTGTTGGGGACGAATGGTGCCTTGCCTTGAGAATTTCCTTGGTTGACTTGAAATCCACCATGATTGTTTTGGAATCTAGCTTGATTCCCTTGATATCCTCCTTGATTGCCTTGTTAAGGTTGGTTGGGTACAAACCTTTGTTGTGCAAAGTTCTGTCCTTGAGGATTTGTTGGTACGAAAGGTCGCGGTTGATAGCCTTGATTTTGTTGTTGAAAGTTTGGGTTGTACCCCTTGTTGTATCCTCCTTGATAGTTTCCTTGATTTCCAACAAAATTCACTTCTTCTTGTAATTCTTGGCTATCTTCGTATATGGCTTCCTTACAAGCTTGACCTCCATCGTATTCCCCAACAAAGTTTATGGATCTTTCGGTAGCTTGCAGCACTTTGTCCATCTTCTCGTGTAAGGCTTTGATTTCCTTACTTCTTTGGTCTTCTCTATCCCCACTTCCTCTCGGAGCTCTATCGTATTCTTCACCATAGCTCCCATCGCTTTGTGCAAGATTCTCCACGAGTTCAAAGCCTTCTTCAACACTCTTTGACAAGAAACTTCCATTGCTAGCGGTATCCAATAGCATTCTTATCTTTGGAGCTATCCCTCTATACAATGTGCTCAACAATGATTCTTCAGAAAATCCGTGGTGAGGGCATTTGTTGGTGTAACCCTTGAACCGCTCCCAAGCTTCACTAAAGCTCTCATTGTGTTTTTGAGTAAAACTCGATATATCATTTCTAAGCCGAGCCGTTCTTGAAGTTGAGAAGAACTTTTCAAGGAACTTCTTCTTGCATTCTGCCCAAGTGGTGATTGATCCGGGAGGTAGACTCTTCTCCCATTGCCTTGCCTTATCCCCAAGAGAGAAAGGGAATAATCTCAGTTTAAATGCATCCTCCGAAATGCCATTGATCTTCGTCAAGTCACATATGTCATTGAAGTTGTCGAGATGGTCCAAAGGGTCTTCAAGTTGTAGCCCGTGAAATTTGTTCCCTTGAACCATGTTGATGACACTCATCTTGATTTCGAAGTTGTTGTTGTCAACCGGAGGCGCACGAATACCACTGCGGTTTCCGTGTGTTTGGGGAGCATCGTATGCCCCTATCACTCTCGGCCTTCTAGCGGCATGAAGTGGTGGGTTAAGAGGAACTCCCGCTCCATTAGCTTCTTCTTGATGAACTTCGGGTTCGTCCTCCATGTTTACTCCAAGTGTTCTTGTTAGTCTCTCTCTTTCCCTTCTAGCTCGAGTATTGGTTCGCTCTAGTCTTCTTATATCCGGTACAAAATCGACCAAGTTTTCTTGTCCTTGGCTTCTCAGGTTCATGCACCTTCAACAAAGAGGAAAACACAAGACACAAGTCAAATATTCGAAAATAAAAAAAAAACTTAGTCTCAAATAGAGTCCAAATCCTAATGGCTATTGCTAGTTTCCCCGGCAACGGCGCCAATTTGATAAGGAGGTTTTTAAGGCCTCGGGCAATCAAATAACCCTTTCGTGCGTTGAGTACTTGGGGATCGAATCCACAGGGAAACAAGAACAACTCACTAAGAATACAAGACACTACTTAATCTAAGCAATACAATGTTTTTTGGTTTTCTTTTTTCGTCACAAACTAATAATTAAAACAGAGCGATGCGAATTAAATTAAGAAAGCAAATAAAGCATAGAATTCTAAAACATTCAAATAACAAGTAAAACAAAGCAACTTGATTGAAATGAACGGTTTTTACGATAATAAAAGATATGGACCGTTGGTACGGTAATATGATAAGAGCGATTAACGGGTTGATAAGTGATGAACTAAATGAACAATTTAAGCTTTATCCTATGACATGAGTCGCTAAACTAGTCTAGTCCACTCCCGTGATACTAGACCTTTTACGAATTATCCGAATTAGCTAATCTTCCGATTGCAACCGAATAACTCATAAACAATGCACACAAACTCACATATGCCATCATTCAACTCTTAAAACTCAATTTCCATTGGCTAAGATTTATTAAATGCATGCAAAGATAGCTCGGATTATCTCAAATCACCTTCCGGGTTTGAGATAATCTAAGATCAAGAAAACTCTCTTGCGAAGCTCATTTCTAGCATTAAAATCAATCTATGCATGAACATAAACATAAACCAACAATCAATTATCACAAACAACCATTAAATCACTCTAAATCTACCATACCAACAGCCCAAAAGTCAACTACTCACACATGCTCAAATCACAAAAATAAACCGTACAAAAGATAGATAACGAAGACATGATCATTAATATATAAAAAGATTTAAGATAAAACTAGTAACATGAGCAAGATCAAAAAAACAAAATTGTAAAAGCTATGAAGAACACCAAGATCAGAGAGAAAAGTGTTTTTTTTTTATTTATCAAAGTCAAGTCTGATTTGTTTTTTACAGAAAAAGGGTAATTATAGAGGGTTAGGTCGGATAGGAAAAAGTGAAGAAAAAGTGTCGGCAATCGGTTTGCCTGATCGGTTGTAAACCGATCGTGCATTGCCGATCGGTTTGCTCGATCGGTTGCAGACCGATCGCATAGCTTTGTTCTTGAATTATTTGCATTCCCGATCGGTTGCCACGATCGGTTGCAGACCGATCGTGTGGCCTTTCTGCTCTTTTCCCGTTCCTTTGTCTTCATCCATCCTCGCCTTCCTCCATAAGTCCCGAGAAACCTGAAATATAAACACAAACTCAAGTAGAATGTGCAATATAGAATATATAGCTACTAAAACTCATAAAAACTCAATATAGCATTAAGATGCTACATTGTTTATTGAATTCATCAATATACACATAAAACACAAAGAAAACAAGAGGTAAAATGCACTAAAATATATACATATCAGAACACCAAGAGGTGTTCTTGAACTCTCTCAACTCTAAAAAAATGAAAAAAACTCGTCCTGACATTATTGGTGATTGGTATTTATACAAAGGGGAGAGTTGGAGTAGGTAAAAAGGTAAAGTGAGTCGGCCGGTGGTGTGGCGGTGGTGTTCTGGCGAGGGGGTATCGCCATGGCATCCTGGCGGTCCATTTGTGGCGGCCAAATGGCCGCTAGGATCATCCCCTGAGAGCTGAGCCTTCATTTTCGTCTTTGCGGTCCTCTGGTAGTGGTCTGTGGTGCGGGGGCCATATCTCCTTAACCGTTTACCCAAATCAATCGGGATCACTTCCATTCGAAAGCTAACTCAATTTCCTACAACTTTTATGAAGGGAGCTGGAGCTGAATCGTACGGTAAAGGCTTCCTAGGAGACGATCTTTCAGACCCTTTGGTATATGGCGGAGGGGGTCGCTACGGAGTCTCTGGCGGGCCTTAGGTGGCGGTGGGGTACCGCCAGGATGATTCTGGCGGGCCAATCCTGGCGGGGAAATGGCCGCTAGGATGCACTCCAGATGGTGAGTACGGGGTATTGATCTTGGCGGGCCATTCTTGGCGAGGGGGTGCCGCCATGATTGGAATGCGAAGGGTGGCGGTAGTGTTGTGGCGAGGGGGTACCGCCAGGATCTCTGAAAGTTCCCGAAACTCGATTCTAGCATCCTTTGATCCTCTCGAGCCTCCTCCGTCATGTTCCAAGTCTCACGATCACCTAAAAAGGACTCAAAATGCATGCAAAATGATAGATATGGAACTATATGTTTCTAGAATGCGACAAATGCGAATGCAAGACTAAATGCATATTTATAGTAGTATAGTATGTGAAATGTCGAAGAAAACGAATAAAAATCAATGTACAAATGATGTAAAATGCGTAGACATCAACTCCCCCAAACTTATCCTTTGCTTGTCCTCAAGCAAACATCAAAGAACAAGTAGGGAGGAACTAGGGGAGCGGGAGCTCAAATCCTAAAACCTCAAAAGACTTAGCCATACCCATCGCTACTCGAATATTTTTACTTTAGCGCCTATACCTTAGCATCGACAAACCTTCATATCTACCAACTCTTTAACATTCATTCATTATCTATCAAGGTGTGATCTCGCAGAAAGATCTCAATTACTCTCAATCGGCTAGGTGTGGTAAAGGCTTGAAGATGGGGAAAAGATGGCTATAATGGTGTTTGTGGTTACCTCTCAAAACCAAATGCTAGTCACTTAGCAAAATCAAATGAAGAACAAGACCAAATGTTGGTACAAGATCCTCCTCCACTAGTCTACCCATTCGTATCACATGACTTAGACATTTTAAATCTCGATCTCTCTAGCAATCTAAATAATTCAAACCCAACCTTGGTGATTTTTCTTAGACCCATTCTTTTCTTTTTTTTTTTACTTTCTCACTAGAGATTTTTCTTCACAAACAAATGCTCATGCCCATTTTTTTAATCAAACTCCTTTTTTTTTTCTTTTTCTTTGGGCATTCTTTTCTTTTCTTGAGACTGCTCTAGTATTTTTATTAAACTTCTTTTGGCCTACTCATAATTTCTTCTTATTCCAATCACCATTTTTCCATAGAGATCCTTATGTAATCCTAAGCCCTCATTACATCCCCAAAACTAGTGGAAGAGATCACTTGTCGGTCGTCTTCTTCTAAGATTTTACAAATGAAAGCACATAAAAGAGACCTCACTCAACAAATAGCATTGGTTGGAATGAAAGGATTGAGTTTTGGGTGGGGAACTATCCAAAATGATAAGATAGCTACTTGAGTTAATTATGAGGGTGGTGGAATGGATAAGATAACTCAAGTATTAAGACCATGAGAGCGCATTTCAACCTTTAAGCGAGACAATTAGATTTCCATTTTAGTCCAAATAAGATAGAGTTGGTATTAATTCAAAGTAAATCTCCGCTCAGGCAAAAACATTCAAGCCGAGAGATCAAAGTAGGGTTAGCCCTTAAAGACTTTTCGGAAATTAGTTTCATCATTGCCCCCTATGCATATGCATATGTGATCCTAAAATGCTTCTAGACTCAATCATAAATGCCAAATGCTAATGCAAAACTACATGATTTTTTTTTTTTTTTAAATATATCTATTAACAATGCAAGACTCAAATAAAGAAAATCAAAAGAAAACATAATGTTAAAATGGTTAGTCTCTCCCCAAACTTATTTCACACCGTCTCGGTGTGAAAATAAATTGAGTTGAGACAATAAAAAAAAACAAAAATAAAAGAGAAAAATATATACAAAAGAGGTGGTGATACCTTGGAGTGTCAATGGCGGAAGAAGGTTGAGCCTCCTAAATCGTATGTAGCGGGATAGAAGTGGTTGGTCCCGTAGTCGCCTTGGTAGCTATATCGAACTTGGTAGTCGTATTGATCCTCACCAAAGCTCTCTTGCTCGGCATGAGCTCGTTGATAGCTACTCCCCCGGACTTGCCCTTGAAGCGGATTGGAATGAGGAGGAGGAGGCGTTGTGCGTTTCAGCTCACCGGTCTTGACCGTTTGATCCGTACCATTATTCACCTTATTATTCCTACAAAAACGGGGAATCAACATTTATTAAACATGGTGATACAATCACCACGAAATCAAAATCAACAAAAACAATAAGATAAGGGATATAATTGCTTGTTTTATGTCACTAGCATTGACGAGGGATAGGATTGTGGGAGTCCCCAATGGCGCGTTTAACGTCACTAGCTTGACGGTTGCTTCCTTCATCAACTCCTTCCTTGCACATCTTCTCTACTCATAGTTGCGCACCTACAAGATCAAGATCACAAGCAACAAAGAGGAGAAAGATTAGCAATGAAAAACGCTCTAGTCTCAATTCGAATCCTAACTCTAATGGCAATCGTTTAGTCCCCGGCAACGGCGCCAATTTGATAAACAGGTTTTTACACCGTCTTAAGGCTATCAAATAAACCTATCGTGCATAGCACTTTAGGATCGAATCCACAAGGACTAAAGATTACACACCAAAGATGCGAGATACGAACTAATCTAGAGCAAATAAAGAATTGTATTCTAAACTAAGAAATGCAAAGAAAACAAGTAAAATGCAAAACGAAAAATAAGAGAAAAGCATTGGATCATAAGCTCTACTATCCTAAGAGTGAATCAAACAGAGATGCATTAGATCGAATATTCATTATCCTAGAACATGGAACACAAGCATTAGATTAATCCACTCTCGTGGTAATAACCCTTTCATCAATCATCAACCGTCATAGACTCTCGTCCGCGATCCAATGACCAATGAACATTAATCGCAAGCCCAATTGTTCACTAATCACCCTAAACATCAACTCTCGTTGGCTAGGATATGAAAAACTCACGAAAGGTTTAGGATCAAGCATTCAAAAATTCCTTTTGAGATATGAATGCCTAGGATCTAGAAATTGAACAAACAAACCTAGCCTAGCACTAACACCGCTTACTCGAATCACACCCCTAAAGGCATAGGATGTGACCAAAAATCCTAAGGTGTAATTCTAGCTCGGTTGTCACTCCGACTAGAACTACCTACTCTAAGATGCAACACTAGAAATCGGTTAATCATTGAAAATCTAGCATTAAGAACAAACCTAAGTGAAGGAACTAACAAATAACAACCCAAACAATCATCAACTAACCATCAATTCATCCTAATCTAGCAAATCCCATGATCCAACTAAAAAAACTAACACAAGAACACTAAGAACATGCTAAGAACATCAAGAACACAAACCCAGAAAATTAAAGTCAACTCATAAAAATAACACAAATCAAAAATCTAAACCGATCAAATGAAAGAAGATAAAGAAAGAAGACATAATATATATATAGATTGAAGAAATCTTCATAAGAGTTGGATTAAAAATGAAGAGCAATTCAAGAACACCAAGAGGTGTTCTTGAACTCTCTCAACTCTAAAAAAATGAAAAAAACTCGTCCTGACATTATTGGTGATTGGTATTTATACAAAGGGGAGAGTTGGAGTAGGTAAAAAGGTAAAGTGAGTCGGCCGGTGGTGTGGCGGTGGTGTTCTGGCGAGGGGGTATCGCCATGGCATCCTGGCGGTCCATTTGTGGCGGCCAAATGGCCGCTAGGATCATCCCCTGAGAGTTGAGCCTTCATTTTCGTCTTTGCGGTCCTCTGGTAGTGGTCTGTGGTGCGTGGGCCATATCTCCTTAACCGTTTACCCAAATCAATCGGGATCACTTCCATTCGAAAGCTAACTCAATTTACTACAACTTTCATGAAGGGAGCTGGAGCTGAATCGTACGGTAAAGGCTTCCTAGGAGACGATCTTTCAGACCCTTTGGTATATGGCGGAGGGGGTCGCTACGGAGTCTCTGGCGGGCCTTAGGTGGCGGTGGGGTACCGCCAGGATGATTCTGGCAGGCCAATCCTGGCGGGGAAATGGACGCTAGGATGCACTCCAGATGGTGAGTACGGGGTATTGATCTTGGCGGGCCATTCTTGGCGAGGGGGTGCCGCCATGATTGGAATGCGAAGTGTGGCGGTAGTGTTGTGGCGAGGGGGTACCGCCAGGATCTCTGAAAGTTCCCGAAACTCGATTCTAGCATCCTTTGATCCTCTCGAGCCTCCTCCGTCCTGTTCCAAGTCTCACGATCACCTAAAAAGGACTCAAAATGCATGCAAAATGATAGATATGTAACTATATGTTTCTAGAATGCGACAAACGCGAATGCAAGACTAAATGCATATTTATAGTAGTATAGTATGTGAAATGTCGAAGAAAACGAATAAAAATCAATGTACAAATGATGTAAAATGCGTAGACATCAGAGACATCCATAAAATTGGAACGATACAGAAAAAACTAGCAGGGAATGAGATAACGACACAAATCGAAAAAGGTCCAAAAACCCATAGCGGTAATGTATAAAAGCTACACCTTCAAGATCCGAACCCATATCCTCATTTACCCCACTTTGTTACCTATTCTTGTTAGTATTTTCATTAAAAAAAATGGCTTCTAAAATTAATAAACCTTAACCGGCTCCAAGCACATGCTGCATTGGCTGCAATTCAGGTTTGATACTGCCCCTACCAAACTAAAAATTGATGGAGTCACCTTATGAAATCAATCAATGGGCCTAGAGTCCTAGCATAAGGGCTAGCTTAGAGTGCCATTTAAAATATCTAGAGGATTGTTTTACGTTTCCAAGTTAATAAGAGTTTGTTTACACCATAAAATTTCCTTCGTTAATAATGTGTTATTGTTTATTGACCAAAGAAAAAGAAAAAAACAATGTGTTATTGTCCTGTTTCAGTTGGAGGAGACAATAAGAGATGCTTGGGAGTCACACCAGAGAATGATGCGTTTGCTTGATAACATGGCGTCAAATAGTGAACGACATCCAAAGACATGCAATATCATGTAATCAGCGTACCCAGTTCTGCCAAGACAGTTCCCAAGAAAGATCACTGAAGAAACAGTAGTCAAGATTTGGTCGTGCACTTGGCGTGTTTTTCATTTCATTTTATGTGTTCTTCGTGGTTTCTGTTTTTGTTTGCTTTTCCCAGCTTATTTGTAACCCTGACAAGTATTGATTTCCTAGCAACCCTTGTGTAAGTATTGTTGCCTTGTAAAGTCACCGTTCAGACGACATATGTATATTTAATGTTGTAACATCCTAGTCCCATTTACATGTCACCTCCATCTGTCACTCATCCAAAAAATAATGAAAATTCTACATTGTGAAATCTTTTAAAGACCGTCTTGATTAAGTTTACACTATGGTTACTAGTTTAGCCCAAAACTAGATTTAATACCCCCCATTAGAGATGAGACTTTTTATTTATTTTTAGAGCACAACTTTTTTCAACTAAAAATGTCAATAAAAACATATAAATAACACTAGAACGCTCATTTGAAAACGTATAAGCATACACAAGTTTTCAAACGGATTACCTAGAAACACACATAAATGAGTGTCATGAGTATACAATGAGAGAGATCAGATTAATTAGTCTGAAACTCAATAATCATGAATTTCTACTTTCCTTTACCGTCGTAAGATTATTATTATTAAAACATCAATTGCATTGTTTTTATTTTTTACACAATAAACTATAAAACATTTACTAATATGTTGACCCACGATTAGATCTGTCAAACGGGGTCAGTCCGCCGACCGCTTGAGTTTTTCCATCGGAAATCTTATCAATTTCAGACCATCGCGGATCGCCCGCGAAGGACCGCGGACATAAAATTCGGTGGCCATATCCGTCCCGTAAAATTTCCTGGGTATGCGGGTCAGCCCGCAAACCCGCAACGGGTGTGACAGCCAAACCCGCCGTCCGCCTGATCATTACCTGCAACACCCGCTATTTTTTAGACATACTTAGGTCTGTCCAAATCTGCCCCGCCAAAATACTAGACGGGCGACCGTCTACATTGACAGCTCTACCCACGATCGACCCACGGTCAATCCACCAACCCGGTACTTTAGAAGGTATAGAGTTTAAAAACATTGGTAAAAAAGCATAACCTAAAACCAGAGTACTTTTTGTGAGCATTCAATTAAATACCTTTCCAACCATTGAAAAGAGAGTTTGCCACGTATCTTCAAGCCCCTACATTGACCTGACCGCTCTGGTCAATCAGTGTGCTGCTCAGATATTGGGTCACACTGTAGCAATGCGAGATTAGACTTCACAACTCAACACGATGAAACTTTTCATTGAGAAAAACTCTTTCTCGACTCTTTATTAAATCAAATCAAACAAAGATTAGGCTACGAACGCCTTACACATTTAGGTAAATAAATGAAATGAAACTGAAACAGAAGCAAAAACAGACTCAGATCACGCCAAAAGCCCAAGAAGGTGCTCAAACGAGGAATATATATAGAAGATAAGTTACTATGCATCAGAAACACAAAGTCACACATTGATTCATCAGAGAATGTTGCAAACCCCTTGCCTCACACTTCCCCTAGGCACATTGCCTTCAATCTGAATTAATTTATCCTGCATCTGGTCAAAAGAATCAGATCTCGTTAATTTCCACATCAAAACCACTTATGTGTATGTGTCTGTGTGTGTTTATATAAACGAAGAGGATTAGTTTTTATACCATATCTGCCATAGCCTTTAGGTTCTGCTCATTTTTTAGCATTAACTCCTTCCTCAATTCTTCGAATTCTTCTTCTGAATGCCCTTTTTTCTCAAGCTCCTCGTGTTCTTGCTTGTGTCTATCATTCTCTTCCTGATGAAGTATGATATCATTTTGACTTCCGAAATTAAAACACGCTAGAAATGGATGTAAATGGAGTAAAAAAAAAATGTGAAACTATTATAATAACCTTGATCTTATGGTACATCTCATCAGTATATGGTTTATAACCAGTATGCTTTCTGACTAGGTCAATACTATTGAGAAGATCATGAACTTGCTTTGTCTTTCTCGCCTCATCATTGGTTTTGATATCGAACACGACCTTTCGTTGATCACACGATACAAGAAGTCTCTGAAACCACAGCAATACAATTCATAAGTCCCAAAAACAAACCTCAAGTTCAACTAAGTACGTGAATGTGATCAATGTTTATTTTTGGTTCTTGTTCTTCGGATTCGGCTTTGTGAGTGTTCGGTTTCTGAGTTTCAGCTTTAGTGTTTTGGTTTCTTTGGTTTGTAGCCCATTTGTGACATTTCTATGGTTTTTGTCCCTTGTTTTGTCTTATCTTTTTAGAGCTTTTGGCTCCATCAAGTTCTGTGAACTGACTGGTTTTGTCTCTGTAAGGTTACTATTCTTGCCAGCTTTTTTTGGGTAACTCTAGAAACATTATTCAGAAGATTATCCCTACTAAGGATACAAACAAAGATAACAGTGTTCTCACACGCTTTAGCGACAACAAGCTTGCATGGGAATGGGCAAATAAAAATAGAAAAGGAACAAGCAAGATAAATTTACATTGACTTGATCTTTGTGGATACATTGATCACAAGATGTTACAAAACCCCGTCGCTGCTGCGGGCGGAACCATGAGCGCAACGGCTATCATCTGCAGGAGCTCTTTCTTCTTAGCTTTGCGCTTTAATTCGTTGTCTCTATGTGCCTTGTCGAGATCCTCTCTTAGCTTAAGGATCATTTTATCACGTGCATCAGAAGTCTCTTTTTGCGTATAGTTCACCTGAAAGAGAACCCAGATGTCGTTAACATTGTTGTTAGATGTGTGTGGCCTAGAGACTAGAGTTTTGGAATATATATATATATTCACCGTCTTTTTCATTCCGCTCATCCTAGTCTCAAACGAATCTTGTAATTCCTTCTTCTTTTTTTCCAACTCTGCTTCTTCAGAGTTTCTAGCTTCAACCTCTTCCTAAGAAACAGAAAACAAAATATTAAAACATTAACAAATATTCTATTCCCTCTATTTCCGTTTATTTGTTGTTAGATCAAAGGGATGTAAGAAACTACAATTTTTTTTTTTTTTTTTTTTTTTGTTAAAATTAAGAAGGGAAAATTGGCTTTAAAGGATATTTTTTTTTGAGTTTGTCCATATACACTTCTTTTGTTTAACATTGTCCAACTACACTTTTTAAATAATCAAAATCCAAAAATACCCTTGAATATGTAATTTAATTTTAAAAAATTAAAATATTCACTAATTTGATTAAATAAAGAAAATTAGCCAAAAAAAAATGAAAAGTCAAAATAAAAAAATGGAAATTGGATATATACCTCTCTTAAAAAAATATTAATTTAATTAATAAAAAATTAACAAATACTAATATGTTAATCACATATTTTTCTTCATCAATCACAAATATCTACTCTTTGTTATCAAACCATCTCCATACACCACATGTTACATAAATTTCCAGAATATTTGTCTATGGGATACAAGAAATCAATATGAAAAATATAACCAACTTATGAAAAATGATTTTATCTTAAGAAAAACGTAACCAACTTATTTTATATTAAAACTATTTTCAAACTAGGTAGAATATGAATTCAAAATTCTATAGAACATAATCTTAATAAATATTCAATTTCCTTAGAATAGATTTAGACATTTATGTTAAAGATTTAATAAATATTCGGTTTCCATAAATATATACAATTCAGTTTCCTTATTTTACGAAATTCTGAATTATGCAGAATTCATCTTCTAAATTTCGTAGAACATGACCAAACCGTAGAATACATATTCTAACATTCGTAGAAAATAGAGTAAAGTTTAGAATACATATTCTAAACTTTGTAGAATATAGAGTAACCTTCAGAATACGTATTCTAAATTTTGTAGAATATAGGTAACATGCAAAATACGTATTCTAAACTCCGTAGAACATATAGCTAATTTGAATTCTAAACATCGTAGAATGGAGACGAATTCTAAATTCCGTAGAACATGAAAAGTATGTAGAATACGTAATCTAAACTTTCTAGAATGTATACAAAATTCAGAACGTGTATTCTAAAAAATCTAGAACACATTTAATATGAAATTAACATCAACAAAATTTCCTTAAACTAAACACGACTTGCCTTTTTTAACTCACAACTTACCTTTTTAAAAAATAAAATTGTTAAAACTATTTGAAAGGGTAGATTTGGCATGATTGACAATTAACAAAAAAAAGTGTATATGGACAAACTCAAAAAAAATTATCCTATATATTCAATTTCCCCAATTAAGAAACTACAATAAATAAGATGCTTTTTGTTTACCTTTTTGGTACATTGAAAACATCATTTAAATTATCCAACCAATGGTATTAAATACTGCAAAATTTTAATAGTTCCAAAGTTAAATGAATCTAATTTTGTTTATATAGAAACTTGTAAAAGTAAAATATTTTAAATACAAAAGTATATTCCTTCCGTTACATATTACTTGTCGTTTAATATTTTATCACACTTATTAAAAAAACAATTGATTTTTCATTTTTATCCTTAATTAATGTTTATTTAATTTTATTTCATTGGTCAAAACATTAAAATAAGAGAGATAAAAATAGCAAGTTTATCAAATATTTTCATTAAAAACATAAAATGTGATAAGTAATATGATTGTAAGGGAATATAATATACTGAAAGAGAGAGAGAGTATAAAACAATGCACATGAGAGTGCCTAGAGCATGAACATATGTGATGTGCTGTGATTGATAGATCGGCTTTTGATATGATATGATCAAAATAGTTTAATTCATAAAAAAAAAATTATTATATAAAAAATCATCATATTAACTTCATATTAAGCCAATAATATATAGGAGAGATCAATTCATATTGAAGCATATGATAATTCAGACAGACCTTTATCTGACGGTGCATATTGTCAGTATATGGTATTCCTTCTGTTTGCCTTGCAACATCTGCGATAAGTACCAAAAGCTCCTTAAGTTGCTTAGTCTTCTTTTCATTATTTGTAGTCATGTTATCTAACAAGATCTTTCGTCCACCACAGATTCTGAGAAGTGTCTGAAATTTCACAACTAGTACAATTTAAACAAAGAAAAAAAAAAGGGCAATTCTCAAAAATAGCACAAAATCTAGTTTTTGTTCCATAATTAGCACATATTTTCATTTAGGACATAAATAGCATTTTCATTAAAAGATAATTCAACCTTTTATTTTTAGGGTTTAGGATTTAGGATTTAAGGTTTTCTAAACCCTAAATCCTAAGCCCTAAACCCTAAATTTTACCTCCTACCCCCTAAAAACTATACCCTAAATACTAATATAATTAACCCAAATAAAAAATTTTAAATTATGAACCTTATAAAATGCTATTTTTGTCCTAAATAAAAATGTGTGCTAATTATGGAACAAAAACATCATTTGGTGCTATTTGAGGGAATTTCTCAAAAAAAAAAGAAAAGAAAGATGTGTAGAAACATGCATCGTATCATTTAGTTGATAGGGAAAAAAATGAATATCATAAAGAAAACAAACACACCTTCAGATATTCAGGGCAACCTCGAGACAAATAATCGTTCAACGTCTGACCATCCTTTTCTAACTCGTCACCGCCGGTGAACACAACAATGACATAGTCAAGGATTTTTCTCTCAAATATGTTCATCAAAGAATTAAGTGTGGACTCTTCCTCCTCTGAAATCCTAGTCGTAGCGGATAAGACTAACAGCACAACATGTATTCCTTCTTTTGCCATAGTTAAGCTAGCAAGTGATGATTTCCTTACTGATATAATCCGCGGACATAGACAAGTCGAACAAACCTGCACGTACCATAGTAAAGTTAGACTTTGATGATAAATTTAACTTTGCTACTGGCAAGGTTCTATTGAAGTGTTAGTGGTTGGGGGGAGCACATACCAGGAGTATCAATCACATTGATTACAGTGCCATCTTGTGTCGCAGCTGTAAACATCTTACATTCCATGGTAACACCTCCTGCCTGTTTCTTGGATTGGAACCTTTTTTGACCGAGGAGGGTATTTCCGGTTGCACTTTTTCCATTGCCAGTACGTCCTACTAGAACTATGTTCATAACTGACTCAGATATATTTCTTGAACCAAAATATTTCTGCATGAACCAAAAAACAAGTGAATGATATATATAGTAAATATTTGAAAAGAAGAAACAAGAAAGGAAGAAGATAATTGGTAGACTTACCCTTTTGTGGGTAAATTAAAGAAGGAAATAAGACTGAATCCACAAGTTATTTGATCAAACAATTCAAGTTTATATAGAAGATCGATTAGATTTTGGGATCTCTTCCTCCTTTATGGTTTCACACTTCACTACCTACCTACAACTTGGTCTTGTCTTCTTATTAGATCCCCTTATAAGGGTTGAAATCCTTAAAAGATCTTCATCATCACTTTAATTTACTATTTTAATTTTTTAGTTTTATATATTTGCATATAGTTAGTTAATAATTTTAAATTCAAATTTTCCAAACATATGATACGTTGTTAATCGTAAATGATTACCAACCCAAATTCATCCCAATCTTGAGTAAGTTTAAGACCATATGCAGTATGAAGGACTAAGTCCAACATGACCAACGTCCAGAGCCGGCCCCTCGAGAAGGAGTTTTGTGACCACTCGAGATGGAGTTTTATGACCAACTTGCTACGTACCTACAACTTGGTCTTGTCTTTTCTTGTTAGATTCAATTATAAGAAATTGTTAATTGACTCACTAAATGAATCGATGAATATCTTAGTTGACGGAGAAGGTTGACTCATTTGATTTTATGAGTTTTCTTAATCTCATTAGGTACGTGAATGGATTAATTGATTGTATCTATGATAACTTATCATATTTGCTATAGTGAATTATTTTATATTTTAATTACATTCAATTTTTCCAACCATAAGATACCTTGTTAATCTTTTTCTCTAGTTTAACTCATCTAACTGATTACTGATTCATCCCAATCTTGGGAAAGATTTAGTTTGTAGGACAAAGTCCAAAATGACCAACGTCCCCCCACTCCCCGCTGGCCCGGTCCCTCGAGAAGGAGTTTCGTGACAATGTCACATGAGAATTCAGAGTTACGTACGCCTCTCAAATACTGTAGGATCTGTGGATTACCATAGTTTTATGCGGTTTCTAGATGTGGTTATATTTAGTATCTTTAATACTTTTCTCTTTCATTGAAAAAAAAAACAAAATTGTAGGGACGTAAGTCATAGGAGATTGTTTGACTCACAAAATGAATCGGTGAAAAACTTATTTGACGGAGAAGGTTGACTCATTTGATGTAATGACCTTTCTCATTAGGTGAATCGATTCATTTTAGGTTTTTTTCTTTACTGGTTTTTGCGATTTCTCTTTAAAAGTTCAACGCGTTTTTTAGTAAATTTTTCGTTGCGATGGTCATCAAAAACTTTACTACGGATTTTTAGTTTAGAAGAGAAATTTATCTATAATGACTCATATTTCTGTAGATATAACTAGAATGACTTCATTTTGAAAAGAGTGACTAATGATTAGTAAAAGATATTTCAATCTATCTTTTTATTACGGTTTTTTTAAAACGTATGCCAATTAAACTTGTGCACTTCCTTCAGAAACACACGTCTAACACCCTTTAGGTCGGTTTGCCATCCAGCAATTTTACACTTATATCCCTGTACTAAGGACAAACTCGTTCGAAGTAGGCTCCTTCGCATAACCACTTGACTTAGTGGCATCAAGTTTGTTCCTTCACAAACTTATATTCTAAGGTACTTTCCCACAGGTATAGCCAAAAAAAAAAAAAATCCAACGAGCATGCACAACACAAATACTGTTCATGCAGCTACCGTCATTGTGACTGTTAAGAATGGAAACTCGAAGTCTTTATTTCTTAACCAGATAATACGGTTACAGTACTGTTCACAAGAAGACTTTTCAGAACATCTCTCTCAATAACACATCACGTTGCTCATTTTACAACAAAGCATAAGTCTTAGATACAAGTGGAGACTCTGTAATTATATGTGTATACAAATCAGTTTTTATTATTCTCTTTCTACTTCTCTTGCATGTGCTTTTCATGAAGTTAACCCTCTATAGATTATCAATATAATACCCCATCCTTCAAGATGAAGCTTGTCCCTAAGCACAAATATTGTAGGATATATACTGATGCTGCCATTCCAGAACTGATACCCAAACGTTCTCATGATCCGGCAATCATTTCTAGTGAACCCAAAGCATCCGAAGCACCTTCTTCATTATATCGAGTTTCTAGCACACATGCTCAGGCTCAATAAAAATTCATCTAGTTGTGATAATGATGCAGGTAAAGGATTTAACCCAATGTTGTTCTCTCAAAACCATATTCAATAGAAAACATATATAGAACACAAGGTGAAGGATGGGGTATATTATTTCATTGCATAGATTTCCCTACAGTCTCTCACATATATTATTTTACTATAGTTTAATTATTCTTCTTAATTTTAAAATAAAAAAAAAAACAATATCACTAATACATGTGTCAAATGAGTTTGTACATAATCTCTCAAAAATTCTCAAATGAGAATCAGTTCTCATTTATCTATCATATTATATATATATACTAGATAAGGACCCGCATATATGCGGGTTTATAGGAAATATTTTATAATCGGTAAAATAAAACTAATAGCAAAAAATGAGAAAAATTCATCTCTATAAATATAAAATAAAATTGGTTTTCAATCTCTTATATTTTTATTCAGTTTCTAACTAAATGATGTAATATATACATATGTATATCTAATTTTTTTATTCTCCTATGTGTATTGAATTATTATTATTTTTATTATTTACTCTTATTTTTAAGTTTTTAAACTAATTTTGATGAATTGGTTTCTTATTCATATTAAAATTAGATTTTGAGTTTGTTTGGTGTGAAGTTGAGACAAATTTGTATATTTTAAGGTAAAAATTTATAATTTTTTATTTTTAAGATTTGACAGTGTGTTATTATTTATATATGAGATTTTTTTAAAAACATTTTATTAGGATAGTACTCAATAAAAAATTATTGAGTATTATCCAAGCTATTTTGATATATTGGGTAATACTTAATAATTTATTTGTTCAAAAAAATATAAGAATGTGAAAAACTTTTATTAAAGGCTAAATAAAATAAAATCTAAAAATATAAATTTGAAAAGAAAATTTTAAAATTGAAAATTTATTAATATACTAATATTTAACATATATTAAAAAAGTAGAACGTAAAAAGTACATATTTTTATTATTTATTTATTTTTACTAGTTTTCCTTTTAATTTAAAGAGAAAAATAACACAATTTTACATGTGCCATAATCTAATCGCTCAATCAACATATGTCATCGTCTCATTAATTATAATTTAGAGTACATATTATCTAAACACTGCTCTTCAATAATTATTCCATTCGCATAAATGATTTCCAAATTTTTTGAGAAGAGAATGATGAATTAAATAGTAGTTAGACATATAATAAGATAATTATTAATTGTAATACAATTTTAAAAGAATGATATTTGAAAAAAAAAATTATAACCTTTTCATCAAGTAATAATAAATTTTTTCGTATGAGCTCATTATCTTTTTTGAAGTTTTTGAATTCTGACTTTCGAAGAAAACGCACCATAGCATAAATATGATGATAAGAACGTTTGCGATCTAACTGATTCAATATCCAAATCGAAGAAAGGAAAAATAAGAGAAAGCAATGGATCATGGGAATCTACTATCATAAGAGTGAATCAAACGGAGATGCATTAGATCGAATATTCATTATCCTAGAACATGGAACACAAGCATTAGATTAATCCACTCTCGTGGTAATAACCCTTTCATCAATCATCAACCGTCATAGACTCTCGTCCGCGATCCAATGACCAATGAACATTAATCGCAAGCCCAATTGTTCACTAATCACCCTAAACATCAACTCTCGTTGGCTAGGATATGAAAAGCTCACGAAAGGTTTAGGATCAAGCATTCAGAAATTCCTTTTGAGATATGAATGCCTAGGATCTAGAAATTGAACAAACAAACCTAGCCTAGCACTAACACCGCTTACTCGAATCACGCACCTAAAGGCATGGGATGTGACCAAAAATCCTAAGGTGTAATTCTAGCTCGGTTGTCACTCCGACTAGAACTACCTACTCTAAGATGCAACACTAGAGATCGGCTAATCATTGAAAATCTAGCATTAAGAACAAACCTAAGTGAAGGAACTAACAAATAACAACCTAAACAATCATCATCCAACCATCAATTCATCCTAATCTAGCAAAGCCCATGATCAAACAAAAGACTACTCACACATAACTATATCACAAAAGTAAACCGAACAAATGAAAGACAATAACATAATATGTACAAAAGTGGAAGAAAATTTAAGAAAACTTCACTAGATGTGGCTAGATCATGAAGTCAAACTCATGAACTTGAGAGAGTTTTTCTCTCAGTTTAGAGAGAGGTTTAGAGAGCTAATATCAGACTAATAATTGCCTAAACAATGGCTGAGAATAAAAGTTAAAAAGAAAAGTCGGATTTGAGTGAAAGTCAATTTCTTGTGGGGTATGGGCGGCTGAGGATGCGAACGATCGTTCTGGCCTTGGGAACGATCGTTCTTGGCAGGGAACGATCGTTCTTGCCTTGGGAACGGTCGTTCTTGGCTGGGAACGATCGTTCTTGAGGCCCCTGGTCGTTCTCTTGGGTATCCGCAAATTTGATGAAGTCTACAGCAGTTTCAGCTTCGTGTCAGATTTACATGCCTTCAGTAAAACGTTCATAACTTTTGATTGCACCATGGGATTTACTTCAAACCACTTCCACATGAAAGATAACTCAATTTACTATGACTTTTGTAGAGAGTGCTGAAGCCAAATCTCAACTTAGAGCCTTCATATGAGTAGATCTTCCAGACCCTATGGATTGGTTCCGAAACATCATTTCTTGTATTTTCTTCCAAATGATCCCTCATCCAAACTCCAAGCCTGCAAGTCTTCCATTTACCTAAACTGACTCAAAACATATGCAAAAACCTATATATACAACCTAAGACTCTAAAATTCAAGTTAAAACAAAATGAGACTCAAATGCAAGGAAAACTCTCAAAACTATACAAAGTGGAAATGAAAACCTATGAAAATATGCCTTAAAAACATGCAAAATATGGTGTTATCAACTCCCCCGGACTTGCCTTTTGCTTGTCCGCAAGCAAACAAGAGAAGACAAACTGAAAGAGAGGTTTGAAAGCGGGGACTCAAAACCAAAAGTTTACAAGTTGCAAAAACAAACAATTAATTCACTCTAACTCATTCAAGGCTTATCGCAACTCCTAATCTTTTCTCTTGACAACAATGCCTTATGCTTACAAGTTCTCTTTGCAACCAACCCTCACATTCATTTACTCTTTCTCAAGGTGTGATCTCACAAATGGGCAAGTGATCAAATCCAATCGGTTTGGGAGAAAAGGCTTTTAGCACAAGTAAATATGAGTGCAAGGAGGTTTATTTTCTTTTTAAGTGACTCACTCTCAAGAAAATGGAATGCTATATGTTATGCAAAAGCAAGAAAGACTAGAAACAATTTATGCATACAAAGTTAAGCTCTCATTGTTCTACCCTCCTAGCATAGCATTCTACCCGAATGGTGATTTCATTTCTTGTTCTTATTACTTCTTGAAGCACATTAAACCTCCAAATTTCTTTTGGCTAAATCGAACTTCCTTTTCTTTTTCCAAAATATCAAACTTCTAGAGAACATTTTTATTTTTACTTGACCCTAAACTTATTGTTCTATCTCTTTTTCAAACATGGAGATTATTTTTTTTTTCTTCTCCTTTCATAGGGTCTTTTTTTTTTAAGTACTTCTCTAGAATTTGCTTAACCAAGGGTTCCTTGACTCTCATTTCCCATCTCAATTTTTTTTATTACTTGATCATAATTGCCGAACCAACTACCATTTTCCCATTGATCCTCATCCTAATGCTAGCCCTTTTCTTTGAACAACTTAGACTAGCTAAAAATGAAAGCTAACCTTTGTCGTTCCCGATACTTACAAGATTTTACACACAATAGCATTATCAAGAAAAAAGCCTCACTCAATCAAACAACGAGTGGTGAAAAACAAAATGGGTAAGGTGAAAGGTAGGGAACCATTCTAAATATGAGAATGGCCACTCGGGTTATTAGAGAGTGGCAAAAATGGATAAGATAACCCGAGTGTTTTCTTTGAACCATGGTTCTGTATCACAAGCCCATAAGCGAGAAGATTAAATTCATTTAAGTCTGATATTAAAGGGGTTGATTTTAAATTGAACAAGCAATTAGAAGACAATGAGTTAAGATTAGAGAGATCAAAGCAAGAGTGTACAAGTTTCAAAAATTTGTTCAAGCAAAACTTTTAGTGGTTTTTATCATTGTCTCCTATGCATTATGCAATCCTATATGCTTTTAGACTCAAGCCTAAATAACAAAATTCAATGATGCAAAACTATATGATTTTCGTTTTTTCATTTTTTTGATTTTTCTATGCAATATATGTGAATGCGTGAGACTCAAAAGAACGAAAATAAGACAAAATACACAATGTTAAATAACAATGACCTCTCCCCCGGACTTAAATCACACCGTCTCGGTGTGAGATGAATCGAAAGAGAGTGCAAAAATGCAAATTAAAGAATATGTACAAATGGATTAGTTGTGTTACCTTGAAGTGGAGTATGTGGAATGAATGCATTTAGGTTCTTTTTCCGAGATTGGTTTGCGGAGAACGCCTTGACTACTCACCAACACCTTGTAAAATCACACTCACACAAAAATAAAAATAAAATCACACTCACACATATATATATAAAAGTATATATAAAGGATAGAATTGGGGGAGTCCCCAATGGCTCGTTTAACGTCGCTTAAGCTTGACGATGGATATTGGTTTGGGTGGGAGTGAAGGTTGAACTTGGATCACCGGGATCATACTCATCGTAGAACCATCCCCTAAACTTGTTCATCCTAATCTCCTCAAAAGGAGTCTTCCTCGGTTCATGAATGCTCACTTCATTGGTGGAGATTATTCCAAGATGTTTGTCGCAAATGTATTCAACAACAAAAACACCTTCACAATGATCCTCAAATTGTTTTCCAACCACGTCTACTTTTACCTCGTTACTCTTGGTTGAATAACTCTTGATTGCCACGGGTTTAACTTCTTCTTCTTCATCATATCTTATCACCAGATTCTCATCAACCGTGCATTCAAGAAGCAATTCAAATTCCTTTATAGACTCTTCGGCTCTTTGTTGGAATTCATCTTTGATTTGAGCATTCTCCTCAAAAACTTCCTCAATATCATTGGGAAGCACCTCTTTTGTCTTGATTTTGCTAGGAGGAATGCATTCTTCCTTTTCTTTTTCTTCGATCCATTGTGTAAAGTTGGTGTCGATGGACTCCACATGAGTTGTCTCAACAACCCTTAAAACTTGAATACATTTATCCAATTTGGCTTCAAACTTTCGAAGAGCTTCAATCGGTTTCTCTTGCGCTTCCAAAATCAACTTAAACAAGTTGTGTATCTCTTCATTATCAAAGGTTGGAGAAGGATTGACTGGTCCGTAGTCATACTCCATGTCCGGAGTTTGATATATCTCATCATATCCACCATGGTTGTCTTGAGCGTAGTTTTGATCATATTGATACTCTCTTGAATCGGGTTGCTCATAAGATCCTTGATAACAAGAGTAGTCATACTCCATACTACAAGGTTGATATTCTTCTCCATATCCACATTGGTGCTCTTGAGCATAGTATTCACTATATTTGATATGCTCAAATTTACCCTGAGCTACTCTCTCAAATTAAGAGATCACTGTAGTACTTAGGGATCGAATCCACAAGGACTATGAAATACTCAATAAATCCGAGTAAAAGTATTATGCTAAATAAAGTGTAATGTAATGAAATTGCAATGCGAGTAATTAAACGAAGTGTAAATCAATGGAGGAAAACGCTAGGCATAGGGAAATCTCAGGAATCTTCAGAACTGTGAATTAATTGAATCATCAGGATTATAATTAAGAACCGTTCTAGAACTCAAACATAATTGTAAAACCTACCAGCTTCCGCTGCGTAAACTATCTATCCCTGAATCTAGAATTCCAAATTCCTTTGCTAATTCTAAGATCCAGACAAGCAGTAATGATCAGGTTCAATTTGTTCACAAAAGCCCTAAATCAAATTCCTTTGCAGATAGGTAATTTTGCTCACCTAAGATAGATCTGGCAATCAATTACACTTTCATGTCAATTAATTACCCCAAATCAGATTCTAGGTCGCGAATCTAGAATAAGCAATAAGTTCAATCCTAGATGAAGAACTCTATCAATTAACCCTAATAAATCACTGGTTCAACAATTCCTCAGAAACCCTTGAAAACCCGTAGCCTAACAGGGAAACTACTCAGACATGGTGAAAGAAACAATCATCATGATATGAATAGAAATCATTCAATATAATAGAAAATAAAGTAGAGAACAAAGAGTATCAGAGATTAGAGAAAGATGATAAAAGCTTGAGATAGAAAGAGGGTCTGCTGCTTCCTCTCTAAAACCCTGATCTAAAACACTATATATAGCTAAAAACTCGTACATGGACCAATGCTGAAATATTAGAAACTTCTGGGCAAAATTGTAAAACTTCCAAAATCTCCGAAGTTGTCCGCATGTGGTGTCGATCGACACAAAGGCTTGGTGTCGATCGACACCAGGACCTGTTGTCCGAGAATACATGATCCTTCTACGCAACTTCTTGGTCTTTGCTCCAAAATCTCCCATATTCTTCACATTAGCCCTAAATGCATACCTGAAGACAAAAGACTCTAATAGACTCTAAAAACACCAAAAAGACTTGATTAGAGACTCTTATATCATGGTTAAAACCCATAAAAACCATGATATATCAACTCCCCCAGACTTAGCTTTTGCTTGCCCTCAAGCAAAACAGAAACTCAGCCTGTGAAAGAAGTTTGAAAACACAGGAAACTCATTTTGTCATAAGAGCACCACACTCACATTCACCATAGTAAAGCCACTGGAAATTCTTACCTGACAAGGTCCAGACCACCATGTACTTCCCGCAGACTTAGCAACTGTCCCAAACAACTCCACAATCCAAATAAACAATCCAAATTCACCATACTGACTTCTATAAACTAAGGTGAGGACTCATCCAGGGAGTATCAATCAGAGGACACATGGACTCTTTCTCAATCAGTTTTCCTGAACACACAGACTGTCTTAACTTCTGGTTCCTTTCCTCTCCATTTTCTCACTTCTGCAGTTAATTATATCAAAGGTGTAGGCGAATAATGGTATCACGGGAAATTTTCCTAACCTCGCTTCCAACCTTTGTGTGATCATTCCTTTCAAGTAGAATAATGAGGTCACTGGAAATTTTTCTACCTCTCTACTCAAAAGAAAATCATTTCATCTTTTACTGCTTAGTATATATATATTTTTTTTTTTTTCTTTTTTTTTTTTTCTTTTTTTTTTTTGAAGGGAAGAGAGAGGGGAACCATACTCACACAGACAAGTCTTTCAGGACTGAAGGGAGAGTCCGATCCAATGTATATCAAGCCCCTGGACAAGCAAAATAAAGTCAGGTTAATGGGCGAAGTCAGTGATGGATTCTCTGAAAGCTCAGGTGAACATGGGTAACATTGGTAGGTTGATCAGCCTTGGGGTTTTTCATTAGTCTCAGACACAAGTCAGGCTTGAATCAATGGTCACTCAAGTTCCTGCAAATGTGGTGATTTCCTCGAAAAATCATAGTTTCCAAACTAAGTTTTGACTCAATAAAACAAAAATTGGACTGATTCTAAGAAAACAAAAAGAATGATGTTAGTAACTACCTCCCCCAGACTTAAACAACACTGTCCCCAGTGTTATCAAGCAAGGAGTTGGTGAAAAAGGAAATAAAACTGATGAACCAAATTGAAAAAGTCAAAATATTAGAACACAAAATCTGAATCCGTGGTATGGGTGTCGATCGACACTCATGGCTGGTGTCAATCGACACTAGCAACAAGGATTGACACCATCGCAAATTTTTTTTTTTTTTTTTTTTTAATGAATAAAAGAAAACCAAAAATGAAAATTAGTCAAAGTTAGACTGAAAAATATAGAAAAACCCAAATAATTAAAAATAAAATAAATAAAATATATTCACAACTTACCAGTGGGTTGCCTCCCACCAAGCGCTTGTTTAAAGTCATTAGCTTGACTTTGTGACTGTTTAGGCAGAGGGTGCATAGGAATCTGAAAGAACCCTCATTTTTCTCATTCTGTACCACAGTGACTCCTCCTTTCTTAGGCACAACATGCACCGGACTGACCCAATCACTGTCGGAAATCGGATAGATGATCCCTGCATCCAACAGCTTCATGATCTCTTTCTTGACCACTTCTTTCAGGTTTGGATTCAGCCGTCTCTGATGTTCAACTGATGACTTAGTCTCATCCTCAAGATGTATCCTATGCATGCACAGATCTGGAGAGATACCTGAAATATCATCAAGAGAATAGCCAAGAGCCTTGCGAAACTTGCGCAGCTTACTTAGCAATAGGGTGAGCTCTGCGTTGTTCAAGGACGCATTAACAATAACAGGATAAGAATTATGTTCACCAAGGAATGCGTACCTGAGCCCCGCAGGGAGTTGCTTAAGCTCTGTCTTTGGAGCTTGCTCAAAGCTCCAATCAGCTTCTTTCTTGTCTGTCCGGGCACCGGTGTCGATCGACACCAGTGATGGGTGTCGATCGACACCCACTACGTGCATCACTTCCTTGGTTGCATCCATTAGCTTGACATACCCAGCAGCAATATCATCTAAATGCTCAACCTCATCCAGTGAAGCAATCAAAGCACGTTCCAGAGGGTCTTCACAATGCAACTCTTTGAAACTCTCCTCAACAAGATCTGTGAGAGTCTCGACGCAGAAGGTCTGACCATCGATCGTAGGCCGCTTTACAAGCTTATCCATCTCAAAGTTCATAACCAAATCGCCTACATTCAGACCAATGCGTCCCCTTCTGACATCAATCATGGCACCAGCTGTAGCCAAGAATGGTCGTCCCAATATCAACGGATCCTTAGGCTCTTCCTCATATGTCAACACAACGAAGTCCGTAGGAATCAAGCAACCTCCTATCTTGATAGGAACATCCTCAAGGATACCGTCTGGAAGACGAACAGAACGATCAGCAAGGATGAGAGTGATCTTTGTCGGCTGAAAGTCTGTCATTCCAAGATTCACAGCGACTGATCTGGGCATCAAATTCACACTAGAACCAAGATCACATAAAGACCGTTCGAACTTCTCTGCAAAGATGGTGCAGTCAAGAACGAAACTACCTGGGTCTGGAAGCTTCTCTGGAATCTTGTTCTGAATCACGGCACTAACCTGTGCGGAAATCATCATCGCACCCTGTTCAACATTCAAATCCTTAGTGACCATGCGTTTCACGTACCGTCTGATTACGGGGGATGTCTTGATGGCATCAATCAACGGTAACTCAACAATGAGCTTGTCCATCATAGCCTTACACCTGGCATCGTCTATCTCTTGCTTAGACTTCATGGGGTTTCGAGGATAAGGGATCCTTGGTTTGTATGATGATTCGGTGATCGGCGTAGCAGATGATGAAGACTCCTTGTCTGTCCGTGAAGGGTGTCGATCGACACCAGGTGTTGGGTGTCGGTCGACACTAACATCCTGTGTCGTGTCCTTGGTAGCGATCGACACAGCCTTGTCTCTGCCCATCTCTTCCGTATCAACTGGTGTCGATCGACACATAGTGTTAGTGTCGATCGACACAAATTTCGGAAGAACAACATCTTCATCTTCGACTTCTTCCAAGTCTATCATCTCTTCAGGTGTCAGAGTACTCCTGATCACAGGCTCGACTTTATTCCCACTCCCCAATGAGATGGCATTCACTAGATGCCTCAGATTAGTATCTGTCTTCCCAGGAAGAAAACCGTCCTGTCTCTTAATAGCTCTAGCTATCTGAGCAACCTGAGTGTCTAACTTCTGGACATGAGTGTTCAGCTGTTCAAACTTCCCATTCAGATCCTGATACAGTGAGTCTAACTTTCCGTTGAATTCCACGGTGATCTTCTGTTGACCTTCTAGAATCTGCTCAAGCATTGATTCCATCTTGCTCTCTGTAGTAGGTGGTGGAACGCTCTGATATGAAGATGAACCATAGTTCCTCTGATTGAAGTTGTTGTTGCCCTGATAGGGCTTCTGATACTGAGGCTGCTGAGTGAAAGTAGAGGAGGACTGATTCCCTTGATAGTTGCCTCGCGGACTACCCCCATTGTAGCCTCGGTTTCCTTGTGAGTTACCGAAACGCTGAAAGCCTGTGCCACCGACATAGTTAACATCCTGTTCCTCATGATCATTCATTGGCTCATAGGTTTCAACCTCAGCAGCAAAATGGACCTGCTTCTTGTTTATTAGAAGGTTGTGAACCGTATCAAGTTTCGCCTTCACCTCAGCTATCTGACTTCCATCTAAGTTGCCCGCTTGCTTCTTTCTCTCGAAATCAGCATTCTTAGTACTGTTGCTTGAAGCCAAATTCTCGATTAGTACCACAGCATCTTCAGGATATCTGGTATTGAAGTTGCCATTACTTGCAGCATCCAGAGCCATCTGATATCTCCAATCGATACCCCTGAAGAAAATCCCAAGCAACTGAACCTCACTGAACCCATGGTGTGGACAATCTCTCTGATAAGCCCTGAACCTCGCCCAAGCGGCCTTGAATGCCTCAGTAGGCCCTTGAGAGAAGGCTGAAATCTTCGTCCTCAGCTCTTCAGACCGTGCATCATCATAAAAGTTGTTCAGGAAAGCATTTTTAGTGTCCTCCCAAGTGGTCAGTGACCCCGGCTTCAACTGCTTAAGCCAATAAGCTGCTTCCCCAGCAAGAGAGTATGGGAAGAGCTTACAGAACAGATAGTCGTTTGATACCCCGTTAGCCTTGATGCTGGTGACTAGATCCTCAAACCGCTCAATGTGATCCATAGGGTGCTCATGTGATAGCCCGTGGAAAGGGTTCTGACCTACAAGAGTGTAGTATGCAGGTTTGAGTTCAAAGTCATTCCTTTGAAACGGAGGCGGACGGATGGCAGACCGGTTGGCGTAGAATTGCTCTGGCCGGTTGTAATCCCCCAATGTCATTGCACGTGGACCTAAAGCAACAGGTGCACCTTGTCCAACCAAAACACCACCAGCCGCTGGTAGGTGTCGATCGACACCAGGTGGTGGGTGTCGGTCGACACCAGCACCCTGGGCGTGTACTTCAACCTCAACAATGACTTGGCCGTTGTCATCGATCCTTTGGCCCTCTGCATTGTATGCATGGCCATCTCTGTCCCGGAGAACTCCATGTTCATCAGCCATAATGATAGTACGCAACATCGCTTCTGAATTCTTCGCTTTCCGGGTTCTTCGCTCTAACTTAGATAGCTCTTGATTTGAAAGGGTTACTAGCTCAAGATTCTTGTTGCTCCGAGTTTTGCGGTTTGGCATGCACCTGAAACACACAAGAAAGAAAGAAAGAACGATATTAGTAACAAAATAAAAAAAAATTTAGACAAAAACTTAAACTTAAATCTAATGGTAAATTCAAAAGTCCCCGGCAACGGCGCCAAAATTTGATATGCTCAAATTTACCCTGAGCTACTCTCTCAAATTAAGAGATCACTGTAGTACTTAGGGATCGAATCCACAAGGACTATGAAATACTCAATAAATCCGAGTAAAAGTATTATGCTAAATAAAGTGTAATGTAATGAAATTGCAATGCGAGTAATTAAACGAAGTGTAAATCAATGGAGGAAAACGCTAGGCATAGGGAAATCTCAGGAATCTTCAGAACTGTGAATTAATTGAATCATCAGGATTATAATTAAGAACCGTTCTAGAACTCAAACATAATTGTAAAACCTACCAGCTTCCGCTGCGTAAACTATCTATCCCTGAATCTAGAATTCCAAATTCCTTTGCTAATTCTAAGATCCAGACAAGCAGTAATGATCAGGTTCAATTTGTTCACAAAAGCCCTAAATCAAATTCCTTTGCAGATAGGTAATTTTGCTCACCTAAGATAGATCTGGCAATCAATTACACTTTCATGTCAATTAATTACCCCAAATCAGATTCTAGGTCGCGAATCTAGAATAAGCAATAAGTTCAATCCTAGATGAAGAACTCTATCAATTAACCCTAATAAATCACTGGTTCAACAATTCCTCAGAAACCCTTGAAAACCCGTAGCCTAACAGGGAAACTACTCAGACATGGTGAAAGAAACAATCATCATGATATGAATAGAAATCATTCAATATAATAGAAAATAAAGTAGAGAACAAAGAGTATCAGAGATTAGAGAAAGATGATAAAAGCTTGAGATAGAAAGAGGGTCTGCTGCTTCCTCTCTAAAACCCTGATCTAAAACACTATATATAGCTAAAAACTCGTACAGGGACCAATGCTGAAATATTAGAAACTTCTGGGCAAAATTGTAAAACTTCCAAAATCTCCGAAGTTGTCCGCATGTGGTGTCGATCGACACAAAGGCTTGGTGTCGATCGACACCAGGACCTGTTGTCCGAGAATACATGATCCTTCTACGCAACTTCTTGGTCTTTGCTCCAAAATCTCCCATATTCTTCACATTAGCCCTAAATGCATACCTGAAGACAAAAGACTCTAATAGACTCTAAAAACACCAAAAAGACTTGATTAGAGACTCTTATATCATGGTTAAAACCCATAAAAACCATGATATATCAATATTCATCTTGATACTCTCGAGATTGGTATCCATCACATCCATATTGATACTCTTGAGTAGAGTATCCTTCAGGAAGACCTTCTTGATAAGTGGATGAGCTTTCAAAATCATGATGACTTGTAGGGTCCCAAGCCATCTCTCTTTGTTGAGCTTCTAGCAAAGCCTTCAACATTGAAGTCAATTCCGAAGCCATGCTTTCTCACTTTTGATTGTGCCTTGCAAAAAGAACAAACACTTGAAAGAAAGTTAGTAGTCACACAAACAAAAACAAAAACAAAGAAAAACGCTCTAGTCTCAATTCGAATCCTAACTCTAATGGCAATCGTTTAGTCCCCGGCAACGGCGCCAATTTGATAGACAGGTTTTTACACCATCTTAAGGCTATCAAATAAACCTATCGTGCATAGCACTTTAGGATCGAATCCACAAGGACTAAAGATTACACACCAAAGATGCGAGATACGAACTAATCTAGAGCAAATAAAGAATTGGTTTTCTAAACTAAGAACTAAAAGAAAAGCAATAAACTCCAAATCGAAGAAAGGAAAAATAAGAGAAAGCAATGGATCATGGGAATCTACTATCATAAGAGTGAATCAAACGGAGATGCATTAGATCAAATATTCATTATCCTAGAACATGGAACACAAGCATTAGATTAATCTACTCTCGTGGTAATAACCCTTTCATCAATCATCAACCGTCATAGACTCTCGTCCGCGATCCAATGACCAATGAACATTAATCGCAAGCCCAATTGTTCACTAATCACCCTAAACATCAACTCTCGTTGGCTAGGATATGAAAAGCTCACGAAAGGTTTAGGATCAAGCATTCAGAAATTCCTTTTGAGATATGAATGCCTAGGATCTAGAAATTGAACAAACAAACCTAGCCTAGCACTAACACCGCTTACTCGAATCACGCACCTAAAGGCATGGGATGTGACCAAAAATCCTAAGGTGTAATTCTAGCTCGGTTGTCACTCCGACTAGAACTACCTACTCTAAGATGCAACACTAGAGATCGGCTAATCATTGAAAATCTAGCATTAAGAACAAACCTAAGTGAAGGAACTAACAAATAACAACCTAAACAATCATCATCCAACCATCAATTCATCCTAATCTAGCAAAGCCCATGATCCAACAAAAGACTACTCACACTTAACTATATCACAAAAGTAAACCGAACAAATGAAAGACAATAACATAATATGTACAAAAGTGGAAGAAAATTTAAGAAAACTTCACTAGATGTGGCTAGATCATGAAGTCAAACTCATGAACTTGAGAGAGTTTTTCTCTCAGTTTAGAGAGAGGTTTAGAGAGCTAATATCAGACTAATAATTGCCTAAATAATGGCTGAGAATAAAAGTTAAAAAGAAAAGTCGGATTTGAGTGAAAGTCAATTTCTTGTGGGGTATGGGCGGCTGAGGATGCGAACGATCGTTCTGGCCTTGGGAACGATCGTTCTTGGCAGGGAACGATCGTTCTTGCCTTGGGAACGATCGTTCTTGGCTGGGAACGATCGTTCTTGAGGCCCCTGGTCGTTCTCTTGGGTATCCGCAAATTTGATGAAGTCTACAGCAGTTTCAGCTTCCTGTCAGATTTACATGCCTTCGGTAAAACGTTCATAACTTTTGATTGCACCATGGGATTTACTTCAAACCACTTCCACATGAAAGATAACTCAATTTACTATGACTTTTGTAGAGAGTGCTAAAGCCAAATCTCAACTTAGAGCCTTCATATGAGTAGATCTTCCAGACCCTATGGATTGGTTCCGAAACATCATTTCTTGTATTTTCTTCCAAATGATCCCTCATCCAAACTCCAAGCCTGCAAGTCTTCCATTTACCTAAACTGACTCAAAACATATGCAAAAACCTATATATACAACCTAAGACTCTAAAATTCAAGTTAAAACAAAATGAGACTCAAATGCAAGGAAAACTCTCAAAACTATACAAAGTGGAAATGAAAACCTATGAAAATATACCTTAAAAACATGCAAAATATGGTGTTATCACAATTCGCTCATGCTACTCAAAAACGAATCTTGTAATCCCTTCTTCTTTTTCTCCAACTCTGCTTCTTTAGAGTTCCTAGCTTCAACCTTTTCCTAAGAAACAGAGACAACAAAATATTTAAACATTAACAAATATTATGTTCCCTCTGTTTCGGTTTATTTGATGTTTTAGGTCAAAGAACCGAAGTTAAGAAACTTAAAAAAGATAAAAATACTTTGAAATAGAAAAATTTCCTTAAAATATATAATAGAGAGTATAGAACAATTGTTTTTTTTTTTTTGGTATGAATGTAAATTTATTTATCAAAAACAAATATGGTTACATTATATGCATCTTTGAGCAGAGATGTTTTGAAAGGATAGCAGATGAAAATTTGAGCATAAAAGAAGCCGAGTATAGAACAATACATTACTCTTTTTATTTCTTTATTTTTGGTTAAAAGGGTTAAAACAAAAAATATTTAGTTTCTAAATTTCTGGAAGAACAAAATATATATATATATATATATATATATATGTACATCTAAAATTCAAAAGAAAATAAATAATAAATTTCATCAAATTATCATCATATTAAGCCAAGAAAATATACGAGAGATCAATTCATATTAAGAGCATATATATCCGTAATTCAAACAGACCTTTATCTGACGGTGCATATTGTCAGTATATGGTATTCCTCCAGTTTGCCTTGCAACATCTGCGATAAGGTCCAAAAGCTCCTTAAGTTGCTTAGCCTTCTTGTCATTATCCGTAGTCATGTTATCTAACAAGATCTTTCGTCCACCACAGAATCTGAGAACTGTCTGAAATTTCACAACTAGTACAATTTAAACAAAGAAAACAAAAAAGAAAAGAAAGATGTGTAGAAACATGCATCGTATCATTAGTTGATTGGGAAAAAAAAATGAATATCATAACGAAAACAAACACACCGTCAGAAATTCAGGGCAACTTTCACCCAAATACTGGTCCAACGTCAGCTCATCAGCTTCTAACTCGTCACCGCCGGTGAACACAACAATGACAAAGTCTAGGATTTTTCTCTCGAATATGCTCTGCAAGGTGGAAAGTGTTGACTCTTCTTCCTCTGAAATCCTATTCCTAACCGATAAAACTAACAGCACAACATGTATTCCTTCTTTCGCCATAGTTAAACAATTGATGATTTCCTTACTGATATACTCGGCGGACACAGACAAGTCGAACCAACCTATATTATGTATGTACCATAGTAAAGTCAAACTTTTTGATGAATTCAACTTTGCTATAGGTAAGGTTGTTCTATTGAAGTGTTAGTGGCTATTAGTAATGGGCCTAATTCAACACCCAAAAGCTAGCTCGAGAGTGGAGGTTTGCCACATCACATATATATTGTCCACAAATCTTTTCAAGTCTCGATGTGGGACTTAATAGTGGCTAGGAGCACATACCAGGAGTATCAATCACATTGATTATTGGGCCATCTGTATCGCAGCTCTAAACATCTTACATTCCATGGTAACACCTCCTGCTTGTTTCTTTGATATGAACTGTTTTTCACCGAGGAGGGTATTCCCGGTTGAGCTTTTACCGTTTCCGGTACGTCCAACTAGAACTATGTTTGTGACTGGCTCAGACGCGGAGGGAACATTTTGATCGGCCATATTCCGATCACCAAGAATTCTTCGCTAAATTCCTGCATAATTCAACAAAAATATAATGAAATAGTAAATATTTGAAAAGGAGAAACATGAAAGGAAGAAGATAATTGTTAGACTTATAGCAAATGGAAACTCACGAGCTTTCTTACCCAAAGAAGGAAATAAGACTGAATGGACAAGTTATCCGATCAAACAATTCAAGTTTATATAGAAGATCGATTAGATTTTGGGATCTCTTCCTCCTTTATGGTTTCACACTTCACTACCTACCTACAACTTCGTCTTGTCTTCTTATTAGATCCCCTTATAAGGGTTGAAATCCTTAAATTTACCTTAAATGATCTACCTATCACGGTCAAACCAGTTCAAAACTTTTTATTTTTTTGGGTAAAGCCTCACCACTTTATATATATATATATATATATATATATACATATATATATATATATATATATATATTTGCATATAGTTAATAATTAAAAATTCATTTTTTTCCAAACATAAGATACGTTGTTAATCCAAATAATATTTTCTCTAGTTTCTAAATGATTACATACATGTTCAAGCAAAATTCATCCATATCTTGAGTAAGAGTTAATTTAAGACCAAGAAGTTTTAAGGACAATGTCCAGAATGGCAGCCATCCCCCCGGCCCCCCCCCGAGAAGGAGTTTTATGACCAACTTGCTACGTACCTACAACTTGATCTTGTCTTTTCGTGTTAGATTCAATTATAAGAAATTGTTTGACTCACTAAATGAATCGATGAATATCTTAGTTGACGGAGAAGGTTGACTCATTTGATTTTATGATTTTTCTTAATTTCATTACGTGAATGGATTAATTGATCGTATTTATGATAATTTATATTATATGGAACAACCATATATGATCGAGATCTGAGGTCTTGGTTCACTTGGTGTCTATCTCGCCATTTTCCTGCGTAAAAAAATCTCTGCTTGGTAATGCTTTATCTGCATCGTATAAGACAGTTACACTAAGTAAAGGCTACGACATGAAAATACATGCAGATGCTTCTATAACTACACTAAGTATTGATTTCACAAAGTGATATTCAATAACAATCATAAGTTATGTGCGTAACACCATATAACGACCAACGGAATCTAAAGACGTCTAGTGATATCTCATTGACCCCGAAAATATCTGTTTTTTTTTCGATAAAAGGCTTTCTTTCTATTGAAACTGCAGATGGAAATGTTACTACATGAAAATTAAAACATAAGAACAACAATAGAGGAAATTAAAACATAAGAGAGAGGAAAATTTAACGGAAAGGATACGAAAAGGTAAGGAATCAGCTCAAGCAAAGAGCCTTGAACGAGACCAATGAACAACCAAGATCTACACCACCAAATGACGTTCGACGGCATAGGAAAAGAATTGCCCATTCGATACTCTCGAAGAAGACTGGAGATCACAATATGCCAAGAGTACACCCAAACTAAGAAGAGGGTCAACCAAAGAACTCAAACGCCTCCTTCAAATACAAAAGGAAGGAAGAACACAACAAACCCAAAGGATCAAATCTAGAACCAGGCCTGAGAGAAGCCAAACCTAAAGCACCATTGACCAAACAAACAGACACCAAACACTAAGAAAAGGCCACAAAATGAACAAGAAAAGGGAAAGGAGAGAACCAAACAACCTGGGACTTCGGAATGCAGAATGGAGAACAGTTGGAGACTCACCACAACTTGAAGAACAGAGAGGGGATAGAACTCTAAACTGTAAGAGGGGACAAGCCAACCAACTAAGCCCACTGTAACGCTCCAACCGCCACTATCTGTGAGCCCCCATGCTCTCTCTAGGCCCATGGGTCCCACATCCTCTCTAGACATGTAGGCCCCCACGTACTCTCTAGGTCTGTGGGCTCCACTCTCGTCCGACGGTCGGTGCATTATTTCTAAGAAAAACAGATGAAGAAACGAACTCTACCTGGATGCTTATCTTCTCTCTTTGGATATGACTATAAAAGAGAAGCTTAACGTACAAGCAAGGTTGAGCCGTAACAGAGCCGAGACCAAACATAGTCTAGGTTCAAGGAGCCTTCATGGCAATTTGATGAGAGACAAAGGGTTGAGCTGTTTCTTTGAGGTTCCAAGGGTGTTTCCATGGCGGTACAAAGAGGTGAGAGAGCTGATCCAAAGAGAGAAGATAAGCATCTAGGTGGAGTTTGTTTCTGCATCTGTTTTCTTCATTATCTTCTATTGATTGTTCCTCTCTAAGCTTTGTACCTGAAAGACAAAGAAAGCATGGTTAATATGCTCTGAAAGTGCAGTAACTACAATACTCGTTAGCTATAGACACTTTTCCCATCAAAGATAGGTCTACCGATTCAACAACATATTTGGTGACACGATGGCCAAATTAGACCCAAAAAAATTTAAGAAATGATCTAAGATGAAGAACACTATAAATAATCTCATAAGAACCCTAGCATAAACTACATGAACATCCCTCTAGAAACCCTAGACTTTATGAACAGATCTACTCACACATGCAGAGAGGATGCATGATATAAAATAATGAAGAACTTAAAATAAAAGATTATGTACAAAGTAACACCTTAAAGCTATGAAAAACTGTATTTTCGTCTTTAGCATCTATCTTCGTTCTTATTGTTATATGCTTGATTGATCACCTAACAAATGTTCTTAGGTTAATTTACTAATTTAAAGTGTTGTTAAATTTCTTGGACTAATTTAGATGAGAAAAACGTCTTAACCAACGAAAGCTGAGTTAAGAAGTTTTGTGCACATATCGAACTTGGAATTTAATGTATGTTTAGCCTCAAACGACAGTTTAGATTAATCGTTGATTGTTAAACATAATACTGCGACAATAGGTTGACTATAAAATATAAATTTGTGATTTGAATTTCAAAATGGTTCATCAGTTCACTATTTGATATTCTGATTTATTGTGATTCATGATTCTCAGCGATTACCCTAACACCTAGCGCATTCTATAATGATTTGATCTCGCTATTTACTTGATTTTTATTGAATTTACTTATAATTATCTTCCATCATTCTCACCTCACAAAAAAAAAAAATCCATATTCTTTGTTTTACCTTAACTTGAATCTCATAAATTCTGAATGTAATTGTTGTGGATTCGATCTTTTCAATACTATTATTGTGTTTGTTGCATGTGCACTTGCACTGATTTATTTGGATTAAAAACTTGAGTGTATCAAGATGTGAATTAAATGCAAATAATAAGACGTGAATTAAAATGCAAATTATGATGTGGCATTCACATCGTATTACATTTGGAAGCCACCTACGCAAGTGGCCATGTTTTCACCATAATATAGATTGGAGGTTTGAAATTTAAATTAATAATTAGATGGAGTATATTTTTGCCTATTTTAAAATGAAGGTATAAATTTAACATACTAATATAATGTTGGTATGTAAAAGCCGACTTCCCGAAATAAATTATCTAAAAAAACGTAACATATTTTGATCAAAAAACGCAAGCACACTAAAATAAATATCTAGATATGAATTAAGTGATAAAAACATTTACATTTCATATAGTATATGATATTTGGACGTCCTTAGCTTCATTTTATGTTGATCAAACCCATTTGACATTATCCGAATCACTTTTCCTTCATGGTCAGTTTGTTGATTAAAGGATGGGAAGTCACCTTTTTCATACCCACAAAACATAACTATGTTGAATTTATACCCCCAATAAAAAGTAGGCTTAAAAATACCTTCTCTAATTAATAATTTGAATATCGACCCTTCAATCATATTTTTGTGCAAAATCATTAAATGTTGCTGATGTGGATGCCACGTTTGACACAAGATGCATGACATGTCAAATTTTTGCTGACGTGCATCCACCTGTACATTTTTTTTAAGAATTTTCTCTAATTTTTTCTTAATTTCAGAAGATCTAAATTTATATACATATATACAAATAAGATATTATTTTGATATTACATATGAAATTACGTCATTTTATTTAAACTACACAATTAAAAATATTGATAAAATGATATTGTTTTGAGATTTTGAATGCATATATTATTTTAACGAAACAACCATTTTTATCTCTCTTTCATTGTCTATTCTCTTCAGTTTTATTCCTTCTTGATTCGGTGACGTTAGTCTACTTGTATTTAACTTTTTTTTTGTATGTACACACGTCAAGAGGCTATACAAATGTATATATCTTGATAGCTATTAAAAATAAAATATATTTGTAGATAAAAGGATCATACATTATGTTAAAAAAAGGATCATACATCAAACAAAACGATGTAATTTCATACGTTGTATTCATATCGTCATGATTTTAATAATTTTAAAATTTTGATGATAAATGTATGACTTAGCAGATGTTTTGGAGACGGTATAATTCTTTATGAAGATACAATTACGAGAACATTTTTTCCCCGATAAAATTTAACAAATAGATTATGAGAGTTTTAGAGAATTTATTGAAGATTTATATTATTTGTATATATATGTAAATCAACAAAACTTGATAAATTTTTGAAACTAAGAAAAATAGAGAAAATTCTTAAAAAAAAAAAAATTGTACATGTGGCATCCACGTAAGCAGGAATTTGACATGCCATGCACGTTGTGTCATACGGGACATCCACGTCAGCAACATTAATGATTTTGCACAAAATTATAATTGAAAAGTCGATATTCAAATTATTAATTAGTGAAGATATTTTTAAACCTACCCTTTAATGGGGATATGAATTCAACAAAGTTATGTTTTGTGGGTATAAAAAATTTGACTTCCCGTTAAAAGATCAAGTCTTTGAATATCTTTTATTCTACATTATTTTTTTATAATTAAAGATGATTTTGCTCTCAAATACTGCAGCTTATGATCCTTAAGAAACAGAGAATTATCAAAATAAAATGCTTCTTTAACTCCAAACATCTTGAATCGCCCATGATCTCTTTCTTTGCGTCCAATATGCATCCAATTATCATTTGATCACACCCTATTATATTATTTAGTTATGAAATATGTAATATTTTATAACTAAATATATATTGAAATATGTTTAGTTACTTTTAATTTAAATTGATTATTTAAAATATTTTATATAACACAGTTTAGTTATTTATAATAAGCAATTCTATATTCTTAAAAACTAAATGCTTGTTTCAAGGAAACTAACTTAAAAAAAAAAAGAATGAATCGTACAATAATAATAATTATGTCTCCTCATAGATGTGTGAATCAAGTGAGCTGTTACATTTTTCTGTAACAATAAAGTAACAGTCACATGATTAAAAAAAAATCTAGAGAAAAGATTAATGATATTAATGGAGAAAGTGGTGTATATTTATTATCTTTTACCTTCAGGTTATTCGAGAGAGAGCTAAATTCTGTTTCCATGACCCGAAATTATCCATTTTCTAAAGCCTTCAATCTCAGCCTTCTTTTTGCAATTTGAAAATGATCGTCGGATCATGAGTCGTTGGTAGTGCGAGTTTTTAAGGCTCGGGTCTATCAAATAACCCTTTCGTACGTTGAGTACTTGGGAATCGAATCCACAGGGAAACAAGAACAACACACTAAGAATACAAGACACTACTTAATCTAAGCGATAAAATGTTTTTGGGTTTTTAATTTTCACGAAACAAATAACGAAAACAGAGCAAATGCGATAAAGATGAAAAGCAACTAAATGTAAACTTCGACTAAACTCAATTAAGCAAATAAAACCAATCAAACAAGCATGAACTCCAAATGATTGCAATTAAAAAAGTGAAACAAAGCACAATAAGCTAAATGATTGGTTTTAGATAAATATGAGAAATATGGGCTATTGGCGTGGCATAACGACAAGGATGAATGATGGCCTAACAAATGACGAAATGAATAGTCAATCAATGAAAATGCTATGATATGAGTTATAAGAATAAACTAGCTCACTCCCATGATACTAGTCCTTTTACAAAACAATCGATTAAGCTAATCTCCCAATTGCAACCGAATGATTTATAAACAATGAACACCAACTCATTTCTATCATCAATCCTATCTTAAAACTCAATTTCCATTGGCAAAGAATAAGAAAAACAAGCATAGAAAATTCTAGGCGTTTCTAAACACCTTCCGGGTTTGAAACGGTCAAAGATCGAGAAATCACTTTTCCAAGTTCATTTCAAGCATTAAAATCATTCTATACATGAGCATAAACATAAATCAACCATCAAACATCATAAACAACCATCAAAGCATCCTAGATCTACCAAACCAACAGCCCAAAAGTCAACTACTCACACATGCTCAAAATACAAAAGTAAACCATGGAAAAGATAGAGAATGAAGACATAATGATGATTTTATAAAAAGATTCAACAAAAGGTTTAAAACATAAGTTCAAATGATGAAAAGAGATGAAGAAAAGCTGAAGAACCAGAGGAAAAGCAGAGAGAAAAAGTTCTTAGATCTAAAAAAAATCGTATATCCCTTTTACAAATGGAAAAAGCTGCCTTTAAAGAGAAAGCACTCGCACTAAAAGGTGTCGGCGATCGGTCACCACGATCGGTTGATGACCGATCGCTGCAATCTTGATCGGTGGTGGTGATCGGTTGCTGACCGATCCATCTGCCTCTTACGCTTATGATTCATTTGCCGTGCGTCCTTCGGGATCGTTTGCTGACCGATCAGGGTGAAGTTGATCGGTCATACTGATCGGTTGTTGACCGATCCAGCTGCTCTTTGCCTCCTCTTCGTTCCTTGATCTTCGTGCATCATCACACTGCTCCAGAATCCCTGAAATACATGCACAAACCACAGAAGAATGTCCAAAATGCAAACCTAGACTCTTAAAACTATAAAGGACTCAATATACACAAAATACTTAAGAAACACTCCTTTAAACAAACTTATATACACAAAATGCTAAAGAAATACATACTAAAAACTATGAAAATACATGCATATCAACACCCCTGGACTTGCCTTTTGCTTGTCCTCAAGCAAACAAGGAAAGATAATCCGAAGAGAGGTTTGAAAATGGGGACTCAACACCGAAACCTTTAGAAAGCGTTCGATAAGATAATCATGAGCAATGATAGCATGTCGCGAAAATGAAGTCTTAATTCGCTCTAACTCAATCATGGCTTATCGCAACTCCTAATCTTTTCTCTTTTCAAGAATGCCTCTCTCCTACAAGCTCTCATCTCAGCAAACCCTCACATTCATTTAATCTTTTCAAGTGAAGTCTCACAAATGGGCAAATGATCAAGGCCAATCGGCTAGGAAGAAATAGGCTTCTTAAGCACTAGTAAGTGTGAGTGCAAGGAGGAGGCTTATTTTCTTTTTGGGTGGCTCATTCTCGAAATATAGGAATGCTTTATCAAATGCAAAATCTATCTAAGAAGGGGAACAATTTATGCATACAAAGTTTACTTCTCGTTATTCTACCCTTTCTCGCGAAGTGCATCCTATTTTATACCCTTTTTGTACCCTTCAACCTCACGATCAATCTCTTTTATTAGCTTCATAGCTGGAAATATTTTCATTGAACACTAAGCTCTTTTCTATCTCTTTCTTTTGTTTTCCTTAGCTCTCATCATTTATTTATACTTTACAAGTATGAGAGAACAACATTCTTCTTTCCTTAACTATAATTGAGACTTAGAGCTTTTTGATTCACATTTTAGCTTCCCTAAAGATTCTTTTCTTCCAATTGATCAAGCCTTTTTATTTCCAGCACCCTAACAAACTACCCAGTCAAACCAATCATGTCTTTCATTCCCTTCCTAATTGCTAGACTTACCATTGCTAGCTTAGAACGAGAGATAATCCTTTGTCGTTCCCGATACTCTCAAGTTTTTGCAAAATCAAAGCATTATCAACAAAAGGCCTCACTCAATCAAATAACGAAGGGTGAAAAGGAATTGGCTTAGGTGAAAGGTGGGGAACTACTCTAAAGATGAGAGTAGTCACTCGGGTTATTAGAGAGTGGTAAAAGTGGATAAGATAACCCGAGTGTTTATTTTGAATCATGGTCAAGCATCAAAAGCCCATAAGTGAAAGAATTAAGTTCATTAATGTCTAATATCAAGGGGTTGATTTTGAATCAAACAAGTAATTACGAGACAACGAGTTGAGAGCGGAGAGATCAAAGCAAGAGTATGCAAGCTTATAAAAGAGTTTTCAAACGACAAATCATTCTCAAGTTCTCAACTAAGGTTTGGTAAATTCTATCATTGTCCCCTATGCATATGCAATCCTACACGATACATGTATATATATATATATATATATAAATGCATGCTTTTGTTTTGTTTTTCTCTTTTTTTTTTTTTTGGGTCCGATCGGTTACAACGATCGGTTGCTGACCGATCAGACGAGTAAATGCGGAAAATATGATACAACGCCGTGCGGTTGCTCTGATCGGTTGTTGACCGATCAGGCATCCGAAACTATGAAAAATAAAAACACACACAAGCACAATTGATCCTAAAAGTTCAAACACATAATAATGAGTCATAAAACACACAAATCCAAACCAAAGTAAAATTAAGATAAGAAGAAAGTGAACAACGTAATCCTCCCCCGGACTTGTTGAACACCGTCTCGGTGTTTGAAAATAACAAATAACTAAAAATAAGCAAAAGAGTTCTACAAACGTTGCGGAAAATATAGAGATGGAATTTCTTCACCTTAGTTTAGCTCTCAGGGCTAAAATGAATCACTGACGTCTTCTTCCTCCTCGCTTGAGACATAGTCAGGAGGTTGAATCTTCTTGACCTTGCGGAAGAGCTTGTTGATCAGCTTCTTCTGTAGCTCATTGATCTTGCGTTGAGCCTTGTATGCTTTCTGGAGAAGCGTCTCCCTCTTGGTCCTTGGCGCGAAGTCAATCTCGGGCATCTCAATCTCCTCAAGCTCTTGAAGCATTGCTGTAGATCCTCTTGGAGCGTCTTCTTCTACCTCTTCATCCTGACCTCCTGCAAGAAACCCATCATCCAATGGTAAGAGCTGATCTTCTGGAATATCAAACTTGACGTTCTCCAAGGTACGGATGTGAGTCTCGGGGTGTGGTAATACAAGGATCCTCTCTTCCTTGTTTCGCAGCTCGATGCGGTAATGGAAAACGTTCAAGTCTCTGTGCTTCTTGAGGAACCAAGACTCCTTGAGATAGTCTCGGTTCAGGAATCCCGTCATCGGCATTTGCTCGAACTTGGTAATGTCAACTCCGGCCTTGACGAGCAATGGTGAGATCATGGCACCAACGTAGAGGTCGGGCTTGGTCGTCTTCTCAACCCATTTCTTGTATGACATAAGCTTATCCGCGAAGATACACCCATAGTTGATCTCATCCCCAAACTCATACTCAAATATCTCTCCACGTCGATCGGTGACCATGTGCTTGACGCCTTGGTAGATAAGGCTAAGCTTAGTCATAGTCACTGCTCCCGCATCCCGTCTCGCAAAGAACGTGTTTGCCAACAGCTTGCAAACATATCTAACCACCGGGTTTCGGATACCCGTCATCTTCGCTCTAGAGCTTCGATAAGTATCGTTGTCAATAATGTTCCAAAGGTGTGAAGCTCCACCGAAATTCCCGAACTCAACCGCTTCACCATTCTTGAAGCCATAAACCTCACATATGTCTTCCATGGTGAGCCCGTAACCCATATGGCCAATCTTGAAGGTTAGCAAACCTTCACTCGCCTTTTTGTCTTTCTTGTTTGCATACTCCACATTGACGGTTGATAAGAAATCCTTAACCGCTTCCGGGTACGTGGGGTATTGCATATCCTTCAAGCAACTCATCCCCATGTTGTCTAGGAGTTCGTCTACTCCCTCTAACAGTCCCATACTCCTCAGAAAATTTCGATCGTTGAATCGCGTAGGGCGGACTTTCACTCGATCGAACAGCTCGCGAGTGGCGGTTTCTTGATGCCTCCATCTCACCTTTTGAGGTGCTTCTTTCTCTTGAGTCATTGGCTCTTTTCCAGGTCTATGCTTCTTCTTTTCCCTCACCATCCTGTAAATATCACATTGAAACAAACAAACAAGACAAAATCAACACCACAATAAAAAATCAAACAAACCCAAAACACACATATATATACATACATTATACAAAATCAATTCACAAAACTCACAAAACAAATTAAAAAGAACACAATTTTACAAGATAATCAAACCAAAATAGAGATACAATTCACAATTTTTCGCAAAATAAACAAAACAAAATCAATCGAAAATTCAAACTAGAAACTCAAATTTCTCCCAATTCTTTAACAATATCAAGCAAAGATCAAAATGTAAGAGCAATGAGTATCAATTTAAGAACAAAATTAGCTCAATTTGACCAAGTTCTTCATCAAAACAATTTTGGGCGATTTTGACATTTGAAATCAATAGAAACACACCTTAACTAGTCTAATCCAGCAATTAAACTGTATAGAAGTGTTCTCTAAACCATTCTAAACAACATTCTAGCATCCTATCGATTGTATTCTGCAATTCTAAGAAATTTCGTTCATCACCCTATTTTCCCAATTTTCGGAATAAAAATCAAAAGATTGAGGGATTTACCTTTGCAGATCCATGTAATAGATGCAAGAATCAGATAGAGGATGAAAAATATATGGATTTAGAGCTAAAAATCGTCCAATTTGGTGAAGAATCGAGAGAGTTAGAGAGAGTTGAAGTTTTGAAAGTTTTAGAAATTCTGAAATTTTTTTTTTCTTTCGTTCGCGATGGAGAAGAAGATAAACCCGATTTTGTTCTCCCGATCGGTCAGCAACCGATCATCATGACCGATCGCGTGAAGTTGATCGGTCAGCAACCGTTCTGTAGGGTCGCACGGCAAAACCTCTTTTAATCTTACCTGGGACGGTGATCGGTCCACAACCGATCGCCGTGACCGATCGGATGGATATTGATCGGTCAACAACCGATCGCTGTGACCGATCCCAGCTCCTTCTCATGCGTTTTTGACTTGTTAATTCTTGAATTCTTTCCTTTGATCCTCAACACTCCTGAAAACACAATAAACACACAAAATAAGAAAACAAAACTTCAAACAATCAAAGCACACATATGTCACATATACACAAAGATACAAATTGGGAAAGCTCCCAACGGCTCGTTTAAAGTCTTGAGCTCGACTTTTCAATGTTTTTAAGCGGAATGGGGTTCCGAGAGTGGAACAATGGCTCCATCCTCGATGTTTTCTCCAGCTAGGTATTGTTTGAGGCGTTGTCCGTTCACGGTGAATTCTCCCCCGGACTTGTTCCAAAGTACAACCGCACCATAAGGTCTCACCTCTTTGATCTTAAATGGTCCCGACCATCTAGATTTAAGTTTTCCCGGAAAGAGTTTCAACCTGGAGTTAAATAACAGCACTTGATCATCAACCTTGAAGTCTCTAGAAAGGATCATCTTGTCATGAAAAGACTTGGTCCTCTCCTTGTAAATTCTTGCGTTTTCGTAAGATTCTAGACGAATCTCATCTAGCTCATTTAATTGAACCAAACGCTTTTCCCCAGCTGACTTGATGTCAAAGTTCAGAAGTTTCACTGCCCAAATGGCCTTGTATTCTAACTCCACCGGTAGGTGACAAGACTTCCCGTAAAGAAGATTGAAAGGAGTGGTTCCTATCGGAGTTTTGTAAGCCGTCCTATACGCCCAAAGCGCGTCATCGAGTTTGTTGGACCAGTCTTTTCTAGTAATTCCAACCGTCTTCTCCAATATAGCTTTTATTTCTCGATTAGAAACTTCCACTTGGCCGCTTGTTTGGGGGTGATATGGAGTTGCAACCTTGTGCTTCACACCATGCTTCCTTAGTAGGTTCTCGAAAACTTTGTTTATGAAGTGTGAACCTCCATCATTTATAACCACTCTTGGGACTCCAAATCTTGGGAATATGATGCTCTTGAACATTTTCAACACAACTTTTGCATCGTTGGTTGGACTTGCTATGGCTTCTACCCATTTAGAAACATAGTCCACCGCTACAAGAATGTAGTTATTCCCATAAGAAGACGGGAAAGGTCCCATGAAATCTATCCCCCAAACATCAAAGATCTCCACTTCTAGGATTGGGTTTTGAGGCATTTCATTCCTCTTGCTGATGTTTCCTTTTCTTTGGCATGAGTCACATCGAGAGATGAACTCATAGGCGTCCTTAAACATTGTAGGCCACCAAAACCCCGCTTGTAACACCTTAGAGACTGTTTTGAATGTTGCAAAATGCCCTCCATAAGTGGAACCATGGCAATGCATCAAAATCCCAGGAACTTCTTCCTCCGGTACGCATCTCCTATAGAGCTTATCTTTGCAAAATGTATACAAGTACGGCTCATCCCAATAGAACCGACGCACGTCTTTGTAAAACTTCCTTTTGGCGTACCCTTGAAGGTTCGGTGGTTCTTTCTCGCAAGCCAAGTAGTTTACAAAATCTGCATACCATGGTAAGCTCACATCCATGGTATCAATAGCTAGAAGTCCCATGAGCATGGAATCGGCTTTAGTCAAGCCTTGAATGACGTTGATTTGCTCTTCGGGCAAGGAATCATCGATCGGTATGTTCTCCTCGATCTTCATCCTTGATAAGTGATCAGCTACTCCATTCTCTACCCCTTTCTTATCTCTTATTTCCAGATCAAACTCTTACAATAATAGGATCCACCTCAACAGTCTTGGCTTTGTTTCCTTCTTGGCCAACAAATGTCTTAGTGCTGCGTGGTCCGTATGCACTATCACCTTGGAACCCACCAAATAAGATCTGAATTTCTCAAAAGCATAGACGATTGCTAATAATTCTTTCTCCGTTGTTGTATATCTTGTTTGGGCATCATCAAGTGTCCTACTAGCGTAGTAGATCACGTGCAACTTCTTGTCCTTTTTCTGTCCCAATACGGCTCCAACGGCGAAATCACTCGCATCGCACATTATCTCAAATGGCAGTTCCCAGTTCGGTGGTTGAACAATAGGTGCACTAATCAATGCCCCTTTCAGTTTATTGAACGCTTCTAGACATGCCTCATCGAACACAAAATCTGTATCCTTGCATAATAGTCTTGTTAGCGGTCTTGCTATCTTAGAGAAGTCTTGAATGAATCTCCGATAGAACCCAGCGTGACCCAAGAAACTCCTTATATCTTTCACCGTCTTTGGCTGTTCCAACTTCACCATGACTTCTATCTTTGCCTTGTCTACTTCAATCCCACTCTTGGAAATTCTGTGCCCGAGCACTATCCCTTCTTTGACCATGAAGTGACACTTCTCCCAATTGAGTACCAAGTTTGTTTCCTCGCATCTCTTGAGTACCCTGCAAAGATTCAACAAACAAGAACCAAACGAAGAACCATAGACAGAAAAATCATCCATAAATACTTCCATTATGTTCTCAATTAAGTCCGAGAAAATGGACATCATACACCGCTGAAAAGTAGCCGGTGCATTACACAAGCCAAACGGCATTCTTCGATATGCGAATGTGCCATAAGGACAAGTGAATGTCGTTTTCTCTTGGTCACTCGGGTGAATAGAGATTTGGAAAAACCCGGAGTAACCATCAAGGAAACAATAATAAGAATGATTCGCTAGTCTTTCCAACATTTGATCAATGAATGGCAAAGGAAAATGATCCTTACGAGTGGATGAGTTCAGTTTTCTATAATCAATGCACACTCTATGCCCCGTTATAGTTCTTGTTGGAATTAGTTCATCGTTTTCATTTTTAACGACGGTGATCCCCCCTTTCTTAGGCACCACATGGACCGGTGAGATCCAAGTACTATCGGATATAGGGTAGATCACCCCCGCCTCAAGTAGTTTCAAAATTTTTTTCTTAACCACTTCTTTTAAATTAGGATTCAACCTTCTTTGGTGCTCAATCGATGACTTAGTTTCATCTTCTAAATGAATCCTATGCATGCACAAAGATGGTCAAATGCCTTTAATATCTTTCAATGAATATTCTAAGGCTTTCCTATACTTTCTCAACTCATGCAACAACATTTCGGTTTGTTCTTGGTCTAATGCATCGTTCACAATGACTGGATATGTAGAATTAGAACCAAGAAACTCATACCTTAGCCCTTGTGGTAGTGGCTTCATCTCCACCTTTGGAGCGTTGAGTTCACTCCAATCATCATCCATACTAGACTTACCATTGCTAGTATCTCCTTTCGGATTTTCTTTCACGCCTTCCCCAATATCCAAGAAGAAAGCCTTCTTCTCCCACGGCTTTTGTGAGTCAAGATAATCCTCATAAACCTTTGCTTCTCTATTCTTAATCCCGCTTTCATTGCTAGATCTTGTGATAGCTACTTCAAGAGGATCCTCCATGTTGAGCTCTTCCAAGTATTCATCAACCATGTTCTCTAAGGTTTCCACATAGAACACCTTTCCTTCTATGGTTGGCTTCTTCATGATGTCTATGATGTTGAACTTCATCACGATATCTCCCAAGCGAAGATCTATCGCTCCATTCCTAACATCGATAAGAGCTCCCGCGGTTGCTAGGAATGGTCTTCCCAAAATGATTGGGTCCGTTGGTTCTTCATCCATTTCTAGAACCACGAAATTTGTTGGAATTATGCAGTTCCCAACCTTCAATGGCAGATCTTCCAATATCCCAATAGGATAACGAATTGATCTATCCGCTAGCACCAATGATATCCTCGTCTTCTTGAAGTTTGTCAAACCTAACTTCTTAGAAACCGTCAATGGCATTAAGCTCACACTTGCACCAAGATCAACCAAACACTTCTTGAAGTGTAGAGGCCCCAAATTGCAAGGAAGCGTGAAACTCCCCGGATCCTTAAGCTTTTTAGGCAAGTTGTTTTGAATTATGGCGCTACACTCATGGTTGATTTCCACCATTGCTTCTTCGATTTGTCTCCTCTTTGTCAAAACATCCTTGAGAAGCTTGTTGTAAGGAGGACATTCCATTATAAGATCAATGAATGGTATGGTGACTTGAACCGTTCCCATTACTCTCTTGAACTTCTCGAAGGCCTTGTCTAAGAGTTGCTTCTTAAATCTTCCGGGAAATGGAAGCTTCGGTTCATATCCTCTTGGTTCAAACTCATTATCCTTTGTAGAAGTTCCTTTTGGCTTTGTAAACTTCATTGCATCTCCATAGACCGCCTTAGAATAACCTTAAGCATCATTGGACTCCACAGTCCCATTCTCCTCAGCCGATCGGTCAGACCGATCGGTTGCTGACTGATCGATTGGAGCTGATCGGTCAGTCTGATCGGTTGTTGACCGATCAAGATTCAATCCGGAAAATGGTTGTTTTGACGTGCGACCACTCGGATCGGTTGATGACCGATCCCGAACCTCTTTGTCAGAATTTTCAACATTTTCATCACCCAAGGCATCCTCATACTCATCTTCCTCGTTATTGACCTCAACCACAACTTGACCTCTTGTTGGTAACTCTTTTCCGCTCCTAAAAGTTATCGCTGCACAATATTCCTTCGGGTTTTTCTCGGCTTTACCCGGTAAAGTTCCCCTTGGTCCTTGAGAAGTGGAAGCTACTTGAGCTATCTGGTTGTCTAGCCCCTTTACATGAGTGCTTAAGTGCTCAAACTTGGCATTGAGATCTTCATAAGCTCTATCCACCTTGTTATGAATTTCAACCATTTTCTTGTTCAAATCAATTGAACTATTTGATTGCCCAACCAAAAGTTGCTGAAGCATATTCTTCATATCTTTCATTTCAGAATCTTGAGGCTGAGCAGTGCTTGCTTGTACTGCTGGTTTGAAAGCTTGTTGATTGTTTGGGATGAAAGGTGCCTTCCCTTGAAAATCGCCTTGATTGTTCGAAAACCTAGCTTGATTGTTTTGATAACCTCCTTGATTCCCTTGGAAAGGTTGTTTGGGTACAAACCTTTGTTGTGCATAGTTCTGTCATTGAGAATTTGTCGGTATGTAAGGCCTTGGTTGATAGCCTTGGCTTTGTTGTTGGAAGTTCGTGTTGTATCCCTTGTTGTATCCTCCTTGATAATTCCCTTGATTCCCAACAAATTCATTTCTTCTTGTAACTCAAGGCTGTCTTCATACATAACTTCCTTGCAAGCTTTAGTTCCATCGAATTCTCCAACGAAGTTTATAGATCTTTCGGTAGCTTGCAGCACTCTATCCATTTTCTCGTGTAAGGCCTTGATTTCCTTACTCCTTTGATCTTCTCTATCTCCACTTCCTCTCGGAGCCCTATCATAATCTTCACCATAACTCCCGTCGCTTTGTGCAAGATTCTCCACAAGTTCAAACCCTTCTTCAACATTCTTCCCTAAGAAATTCCCATTGCTAGCGGTGTCCAGCAACATCCTTATCTTCGGAGCTATACCTCTATATAAAGTACTAAGCAATGATTCCTCGGAAAATCCATGGTGGGGGCATTTGTTCGTGTAGCCCTTGAACTGCTCACAAGCTTCACTAAAACTTTCATTGTGTTTTTGAGTAAAGCTTGATATGTCATTCCTAAGCCGAGCCGTTCTTGAAGTTGAGAAGAACTTTTCAAGGAATTTCTTCTTGCATTCAGCCCAAGTGGTGATTGATCCGGGAGGCAAACTCTTCTCCCATTGCTTTGCTTTATCTCCAAGAGAAAAAGGAAATAGTCTCAGCTTAAATGCATCTTCCGAAATGCCATTGATCTTTGTCAAGTCACATATGTCATTGAAGTTGTCAAGATGGTCCAAAGGGTCTTCAAGTTGTAGCCCGTGAAATTTGTTCCCTTGGACCATGTTGATGACGCTCATTTTGATTTCGAAGTTGTTGTTGTCAACCGTAGGTGCACGAATACCGCTGCGATTTCCATGCGTTTGGGGCGCATCGTATGCCCCTATCACTCTCGGTCTTCTAGCAGCGTGAAGCGGTGGGTTTGGAGTAACCCCTGCTCCTTGAGCTTCTTCTTGATGAACCTCGGGTTCGTCCTCCATGTTTACTCCAAGTGTTCTTGTTAGTCTCTCTCTTTCCCTTCTAGCACGAGTATTGGTTCGCTCTAGTCTTCTTATATCCGGTACAAAATCGACCAAGTTTTCTCGTCCTTGACTTCTCAGGTTCATGCACCTTCAAGACAGAGAAAAACACAAGACACAAGTTAGTAATCTCAAAAAGAAAGGCTTAGTCTCAAATAGAGTCCAAATCCTAATGGCTATTGCTAGCATCCCCGGCAACGGCGCCAATTTGGTAGTGCGAGTTTTTAAGGCTCGGGTCTATCAAATAACCCTTTCGTACGTTGAGTACTTGGGGATCGAATCCACAGGGAAACAAGAACAACACACTAAGAATACAAGACACTACTTAATCTAAGCGATAAAATGTTTTTGGGTTTTTAATTTTCACGAAAAAAATAACGAAAACAGAGCAAATGCGATAAAGATGAAAAGCAACTAAATGTAAACTTCGACTAAACTCAATTAAGCAAATAAAACCAATCAAACAAGCATGAACTCCAAATGATTGCAATTAAACAAGTGAAACAAAGCACAATAAGCTAAATGATCGGTTTTAGATAAATATGAGAAATATGGGCTATTGGCGTGGCATAACGACAAGGATGAATGATGGCCTAACAAATGACGAAATGAATAGTCAATCAATGAAAATGCTATGATATGAGTTATAAGAATAAACTAGCTCACTCCCATGATATTAGTCCTTTTACAAAACAATCGATTAAGCTAATCTCCCAATTGCAACCGAATGATTTATAAACAATGAACACCAACTCATTTCTATCATCAATCCTATCTTAAAACTCAATTTCCATTGGCAAAGAATAAGAAAAGCAAGCACAAAAAATTCTGGGCGTTTCTAAACACCTTCCGGGTTTGAAACGGTCAAAGGTCGAGAAATCACTTTTCCAAGTTCATTTCAAGCATTAAAATCATTCTATACATGAGCATAAACATAAATCAACCATCAAACATCACAAACAACCATCAAAGCATCCTAGATCTACCAAACCAACAGCCCAAAAGTCAACTACTCACACATGCTCAAAATACAAAAGTAAACCATGGAAAAGATAGAGAATGAAGACATAATGATGATTTTATAAAAAGATTCAACAAAAGGTTTAAAACATAAGTTCAAATGATGAAAAGAGATGAAGAAAAGCTGAAGAACCAGAGGAAAAGCAGAGAGAAAAAGTTCTTAGATCTAAAAAAAATCATATATCCCTTTTACAAATGGAAAAAGCTGCCTTTAAAGAGAAAGCACTCGCACTAAAAGGTGTCGGCGATCGGTCACCACGATCGGTTGATGACCGATCGCTGCAATCTTGATCGGTGGTGGTGATCGGTTGCTGACCGATCCATCTGCCTCTTACGCTTATGATTCATTTGCCGTGCGTCCTTCGGGATCGTTTGCTGACCGATCAGGGTGAAGTTGATCGGTCATACTGATCGGTTGTTGACCGATCCAGCTGCTCTTTGCCTCCTCTTCGTTCCTTGATCTTCGTGCATCATCACACTGCTCCAGAATCCCTGAAATACATGCACAAACCACAGAAGAATGTCCAAAATGCAAACCTAGACTCTTAAAACTATAAAGGACTCAATATACACAAAATACTTAAGAAACACTCCTTTAAACAAACTTATATACACAAAATGCTAAAGAAGTACATACTAAAAACTATGAAAATACATGCATATCAGTCGTCTCGTCCTGCTTTTGAATAAACACAGACCTACACATAACAATATCCAAATATCTCAAAATAATATATCAATATACAATTCATATATTGTGCTTCAATTAATATCAATATCCAATAAGAAGCAGCTAATGATAATATATAAATTGTGTAGCTAATATACTAACATCAAACAGTGATGTCAATGATAATAGCTCTATCATTACATATTTTTAAATAATATTACATATGTTTGAGTTAACCTAATGGTGGGTTTTAATTGCGTAGGTAGTATAAAAATATACTTATTTAATATTTCTTCAATTTTTTTATGAGTTTAGTATTAAAAAAATAAACTAAAAATATTTTATTAAGAAAGTAAGAGATTAAGAAAAAAAAAATTAATCTTTTTTATATAAGAAATAATATTATCTTCTAAATAATCTAGTAATAAAAATATTAGAATTTCACTATGTGTCCTTAACTTCATCAACAAATTGTCCTTCTTCTTTGTCTTCCTTGCCTACTCAAAAAATAAATAAAGATAGAACAAATAGAGATACACCAATTAAGGATAACATGAGTAGGTTTTTATGGATTTGATCATTCTGTCGAGAATAATTACGCATTGTCACCAATGGACGTTAATAACAACAGAAAAAAATATGAGTATATATACTTACAAATTCTGCCGAGAATTATTATGCATTGTCACCAATAGACGTTAATAATACCAGAAAAAAAACTTCACATTTCTTTATTATATAAGATTTGGAAGATATTTAGAATTAAAATTTATAGTTGGAGTAAATAAAGATATTTTTTTTTGTATTTGGAGTTGAGCAGACACTTAGGGTTACCAATTGCATTTATCAAGCGACTCTTGTTCTATAGTTGCATTTTAAGCCATTTTCAGTTTCATTATGTATCTTATAAATTCAGCAAAAAATTATACATTACAAAAAAATTATGTCTTTTACGAAAAAATATCAAAACCAAAACAATTATGTCTTCGACAAAAAATTAAAATATTAACAAAAATATATCAAAATATATATAAATATTCTAATATTTATTTATTTTTGGTTTTAGTTAGTATAAGATAAAAAATATTTAAGAAGATAGGAATTTTAAATTTGGTTTTTTGGGTTGAGTTAGAAAAAATAAGAAATTAAGAAAAGTTAGAAAAATGTTGTATTTGACACGTGTCAGCATCTCAGAAAGAGTTAGAAAATGGGTTGTAAGTGACACGTGTCAGCGTCTCAGAGCTTCTCACAAAAAACCTTACTTTATTATATAAGAAATATATATAAATATTCTAATATTTATTTATTTTTTGGTTTTAGTTAGTATAAGATAAAAAATATTTAAGAAGATAGGAATTTTAAATTTAGTTTTTTGGGTTGAGTTAGAAAAAATAAGAAATTAAGAAAAGTTAGAAAAATGTTGTATTTGACACGTGTCAACATCTCAGAAAGAGTTAGAAAATGGGTTGTAAGTGACACATGTCAGCGTCTCAGAGCTTCTCAGAAAAAAACCTTACTTTATTATATAAGATTTCATTTTCATTATAGTTTCCTTCTCTTTTTAACCATAATTAAATTCTACTATCTTCCACATTTTGTTAAGCATTTTTTTTTTAAATTATTTTTCATACATATCTTATTATATAAACCTGGGTTGCACTTACGAGAACTCGACACATGTCAAAAATATAATTAACAAGATCGTGACACGTATCGATCGATCGATAGGATTTTGACACGTGTACAAAACATTATATTATTTTTGTTTTTTTAATAGAAAAAGAAAACCAGTAAAAACAATTAAATAATTAAAAAGATAACTTTTTATTCTAATTTATGTTAAATTTTTATTATCTCAATGAATTTTGAACTTTTCGTTTTTAAATTATGATTTTTATACTGTTTAAGCTCTAATAATTATTTTATGAGATGTTTCTAATTATTTGATCTAAAAATGATTATCAAGATCTCATAATAAAGTAGATATTTAGATTACAATCAACTAAAAATAAATAAATAATAAAACAGATATTTAGACTTTAAACTTTGAAATTTAAAATTTAATAAAATTTAAAATTTTCTTCTCATATGATTTTTAGTTTTTTTTTTTTTATCATTCAAGTTCCAATAAAAAAATTTAGTTCATCGATAAGATTCTGACACGTTGAAAAAAATTGTATGCTTTTTTTTTCCTTAATCAATAAGGAAAACCAACAATCAGAATTAAATAATAAAATGTATATACTTTTCAATTTTTTATTTTCTTTACAATATGTTAAATCTTATTACTTCAATAAAATTAAAACTCTTCTTTTCAAATTTAGATTTTTAGAATATTTCAATCCCAATAACTTTTTTTTACAAGCTTCTAATTATTCGAATGAACAAAATTGATTTATTTTTATATAATCTAACCTAATTCACTATTCTAATTGATTAGGTGTTAAATATTTTTTTTCGTCTAATTTTCAATAGAAGCTACATATAATTGGCATAAGATAACAAATTGGTTAGAAAATGCATAAAATTTTAATGTGCTAATAATAAAATTTTAATATAGAAATATAAATTAATTTATTTATGTAAAAATAAATAAAATTATGTAAATAACCATTTTCTTTAAGGAAAAATACTTTCTACTTTTTTCAATAACAACAAATATTTAATTTATTAATTTTACGTAAATTTAATTTATTTTAAAATTTTCGGACGGGTCCTCATCTAGTATATATATATCTCAAGTTATTTTCATTGTAACACTAATTTTCACACGTTATTTTCTCCAAGATCATGTTTTTTTTTTTCATTGTAACACTCATTTTTCCAAATGTCAAGCCATTGATTTATATTCAGTGTTTTGTTTTATTAAAGCATTATTATTTTTTAATCAGACACATAGATTTTCATAACAGACTGAAACACTTTCTTCCACATGAGAGTGATTATGTCTTCCTAAACGCATTTGACCATGATAGTGCCAGAGACATTGAGGCAGACAGCATAAGCATCTACCAAGGCCCCATCAAACAAAACCGCTTAGCTAGATGTCACTGGACTAGCTCTTCGTTAATCCGAATCGATTGTATCTTTTTTGAATTTCATTAATATTAAGTACCATATATGAGATTTTATTGTTTAGGTTCAATGATGACAATGCAGTAGCGGCAGAAAGTCATGAAAAATGACTTCAAGAGCCGGACATCAACTCGATTCAGAGCAACGACCAATTTAAACATTCTTAAAGAAATATACACAAAATACTTTTTCTGTCAAAATATTTCTTCTTCATCCTTTTTAGTCAGAGAAAGAGTGCTTAAACATACCTTTTATTGCAAACAAACATTGTATAAGTACGGAAAATGAAATCGGAAAAGATAATTATGCAAAAACAAGAAAACATCACACAAAATCAAAGTAAATAAAATTTTTGGAAATGAGCAACGACCACGTGACTAAACCTCTGTTACAATTTTTTATTAGAAGTTTTTCCAGCAGAGGTGGAGGCATCAGTCAGATAATGATGCAAAGAGAGTCCTCCTCCATTTTTTTCTGGTGTTTCATTTCTCTCTCATGTTCTTCGTCACTACGTCTTAGCGTACGCTCCACCTAAAAACATTACCCAAAAATATTAAGATAACAGAATGCAGTGAAGCATAAATATTCATCAACGTTTATGAATACAAATTTACCATTCTTGCCCACAAACTTATGTTTTGTTGATGCTCTTTTCTTGATAACTCCTTCATCCGTGCTCTCTCTGCTACGTCTGCAACGGAATAATCAATTCTCCTTTCTCTTTCCCTGAGCTTATCGTTTTCTTCCTGAGAAATCAAGGATTTTAGACATATATAATATACTAAGGAATTTCTAGAAATGTTTTCTAGGGAGAGCATGAACGTCTAAACAACATGATAAATTGTTTATGTGATGTGGTAATTGGATTATATATAGGTTTTCAACTCAAAAACCAATTGACAATAAGTGGATCGGTCCATACCTTTTATATTTCTTATGAACCATGTCCAATACACTCATTCGAGGTGATGGTTTTTCTACTATAGATTTTGGTATTTTTGAGCAAGCATCGGCGGACCAAATTTACATCAAACTGATTGTGGATCCGAGTAGACAACATGTAAATTAGGCTCTGATACCATGTAAGATTATGGACTTCCAACTCAAAACCCAATTGTCAATGAGTAGATTGACTCATAACTTTTATATATTGCTTAGGATCTGTCCAACTTCCATGTGAGACGTTATTCCCAATCCAAATTTGGTATGCCTATCTTTGCCCGAATATACCAAGATTAATGGTATTAGAGCTCGATCACACGCTATCCAAGCCGATCCATAATCAGCCCAATCCAAATTTGGCATGTCGATCCTTGCTTGAATATATTGAGATTAATGACTAGAATTGTCCTCATCTCGATGAGGTGTATTAAGAATAATATATCACATCGAAAGTTGGACAGAGATCCTAACTAATATATAAATGATATGGGTCAATCCACTCATTGCCAATCGGTTTTGAGTTGGAAACACATAATCTAATATGATAAAAGAGCATGATCCACACAATCATCTCGAAAGGACAATACACTATTGTCAATTGGTTTTGAGTTGAAATCTCATAATCTAATAGTGATGTGATGGATATAACGACTTTTAATATAACACAACTGAAATAGTTTGATTCATAAAAAAAAAAAATCATGATAATATCAAAATTACTGAAAATAAGAATTAGGAACAAAACAAAAACAAAAACATTTAGTTTGTAAGTTTCGGGAAGAACAAATATAGAATAATAATCTATCTAAAATTCAAAACAAAAATAAAAAATGGTTTCATCAAATTATCATCATATTAAGCAAGCATACGAGAGATCAATTCATATTGAAGCATATGATAATTCAAACAGACCTTTATCTGACGGTGCATATTGTCAGTATATGGTATTCCTCCAGTTTGCTTTGCAACATTTGCGATAAGGTCCAAAAGCTCCTTAAGTTGCTTAGCCTTCTTGTCTTTATCCGTGGTCTTGTTATCGAACAGAATCTTTCGTCTACCACAGAGTCTAAGAACTCTCTGAAATTTCATAATTAATCTAATTAAGAAGATAAGCAAAAAAATGGGAGAGAAGTGCAGAAACATTAGTTATCCCACTAACAAAAGATCAAAATCAAAATGAAAGCAAACAGACCGACAAAAATTCAGGGCAACCATCACCCAAATACTGGTCCAACGTCAGCTCATCCTTTTCTAACTCGTCACCGCCGGTGAACACAACAATGAAATAGTCAAGGATTTTGCTCTCGAATATGCGCAGCAAGGTGTTAAGTGTGGACTCTTCCTCTTGTGAAATCCGATTCTTAACCGATAGAACGAACAACACAGCATGTATTCCTTCTGTCGCCATACTTAAGCAATTGATTATTGCCTTACTGAGATAGTAAGCGGACACAGACAAGTCGAACAAACCTGTATTACATACCATAGTAAAGTCAGATTTTGATGCATTCAACTTTGTTGCTATTATGAATTCAGTGTGGCTTTTAAGGAACCCAATATTGTTAAAACTAAAAGTGGAAACCAATATGGAAAACAATATTGTCAAACAATTTAGGTTTGAGTTTTAATGGATCGGAGCACATACCAGGAGTGTCAATCACATTGATTATTGGGCCATCTTGTATCGCAGCTCTAAACATCTTACATTCCATGGTAACGCCTCCTGCCTGTTTCTTTGATGTGAAGTGTTTTTCACTGAGGAGGGTATTCCCGGTTGCGCTTTTACCGTTTCCAGTACGTCCTACTAGAACTATGTTTGTGACTGGCTCAGGCGCGGAGGGAACATTCTGACCGTCCATATTCCGATCACCAAGTAAATATTTGAAAAGAAGAAACAAGAAAGGAAGAAGATAATTGGTAGACTTACCCTTTTGTGGGTAAATTAAAGAAGGAAATAAGACTGAATGGACAAGTTATTCGACCTAACAACTCAGGTTTTTATAGAAGATCGATGAGATGTTAGGATCTCTTCCTCCTTTATGGTTTCACACTTCACTACCTTCCTACAACTTGGTCTTGTCTTCTTATTAGATCCAGTTATAAGGGTTGAAATCCTTAAAAGATCTTCATCGTCACTTTAATTTACTATTTTAATTTTTTAGTTTTATATATTTGCATATAGTTAGTTAATAATTTTAAATTCAAATTTTCCAAACATATGATACGTTGTTAATCGTAAATGATTACCAACCCAAATTCATCCCAATCTTGAGTAAGTTTAAGACCATATGCAGTATGAAGGACTAAGTCCAACATGACCAACGTCCAGAGCCGGCCCCTCGAGAAGGAGTTTTGTGACCACTCGAGATGGATTTTTATGACCAACTTGCTACGTACCTACAACTTGGTCTTGTCTTTTCTTGTTAGATTTAATTATAAGAAATTGTTAATTGACTCACTAAATGAATCGATGAATATCTTAGTTGACGGAGAAGGTTGACTCATTTGATTTTATGAGTTTTCTTAATCTCATTAGGTGAATGGATTAATTGATCGTATTTATGATAACTTATCATATTTGCTATAGTGAATTATTTTATATTTTAATTACATTCAATTTTTCCAACCATAAGATACCTTGTTAATCTTTTTCTCTAGTTTAACTCGTCTAAGTGATTACTGATTCATCCCAATCTTGGGAAATATTTAGTTTGTAGGACAAAGTCCAAAATGACCAACGTCCCCCCACTCCGCGCTGGCCCGGTCCCTCGAGAAGGAGTTTCGTGACAATGTCACATGAGAATTCAGAGTTACGTACGCTTCTCAAATACTGTAGGATTTGTGGATTACCATAGTTTTATGCGGTTTCTAGATGTGGTTATATTTAGTATCTTTAATACTTTTCTCTTTCATTGAAAAAAAAAACAAAATTGTAGGGACATAAGTCATAGGAGATTGTTTGACTCACAAAATGAATCCGTGAAAAACTTAGTTGACGGAGAAGGTTGACTCATTTGATATAATGACCTTTCTCATTAGGTGAATCGCTTCATTTTAGGTTTTTCTTTACTGGTTTTTGCGATTTCTTTTTAAAATTTCAACGTGTCTTTCAGTAAACGTTTCATTGCGATGGTCATCAAAAACTTTATTACGGATTTTTAAAAGATAAATTTATCTAAAATGACTCATATTTCTATGGATATAACTAGAATGACTTCATTTTGAAAAGAGCGACTAATGAGTAGTAAAAGATATTTCATTTTATCTTTTTATTACGACTTTTTTAAAACGTATGCCAATTAAACTTGTGCACTTCCTTCAGAAACACACTTCTAACACCCTTTAGGTCGGTTTGCCATCCAGCAATATTCAAGTGTTGTTGGTAGTATGATGTATTCAATGATTGGTACTAGGCCTGATCTTGCTTATGGAATTGGTTTGGTTAGTCGTTTTATGAGCAAGCCTGGTTCAGTTCATTGGGAAATTGTTGAGGTACATCAAAGGATCTCAGAACTTGAAGTTAATTGGTTTACACCAAGGATAAAGATTTTGGAGTTGTTGGCTATTGTGATATAGATTTTGCTGCAGACTTGGCCAGGAGAAAATCCATAAGTGGATATGTGTTCACAGTTGGTGGTAACACAGTGAATTGGAAGTCAAGTCTCCAAAAGGTTGTAGCATTATCAACTACTGAGGCTGAATACGTTGCTCTTACTGAAGCAGTTAAGGAGGCAATATAGATTAAAGGTCTGTTAGAAGATTTTGGTTTTAAGCAGGAGAAAGCACAAGTTTTGTATGATTCACAGTCTGCAATTTGCTTGTCAAAGAACAGTGTTTGTCATGAGAGAACTAAACACTTTGCAGTCAAAAGATAGTTTCTTAGTGACATTATTGAAAGTGGTGAAGTTGAAGTGTTAAAGATTCACACCTCCAGGAATCCCGCTGATATACTTACTAAAAGTATTCCGGTTACTAAGTTTGATTTAGCTTTAGAACTTCTGAAGCTGATCAACTGGAAATGATTAGTCATTTCACTATTACCAGAGGTTAAATCCATGATTAGTGCAGTCCATTGGTGGAGATATGAAATTTGATTCAAGGTGGAGATTGTTATGGTTTTGGTGCTGATTCAATTTTGAGGTTTGTATTAACCGGTGAGATTGAAGATGAATTAGATCCGGTTTTGGGTTTGTGATTAAACCAGGAAAAGAAGGAGAAGAGTAAAGCAAAGCCTCTCGTCGCGAAAGAGTCTTTGACTTATATAGTCGATACTTGTTTTAGTTATTCGATATATTAATGATTCATTCTCTTCTTCCTTCTTCTCTCTATCTTGTTGTAACGGAAACTTTTCCGAGCAAAAACTCATTTGTTGAAGAGCTCTATTGGAGCTTGTAATCTTTCTCAGTCTAGTGGATTGCCGGATTGAATATTGCCCCAGATGTAAGCTTTGTCACATCAACTTAGCTGAACTGGGTAAGCAAATTTCTGTGTCTCTGTTCTTGATTTCGTATTTTGAGTTTACATATTATTGTTTCTGGAATTTGACTTAGAGAGTTTGAGAGTTATGAGGTTAAAGATAGTTCTTGAGAGGTTGATTCGTTACATACAATATTATATATTAGGGACCAGGCAACAAAGCACAATCTTATGTACACAAATATAACTAAATCCACTATTTCAATGTATATGAAACAATATAACTTAGTCAATAACAAATAAAAATAGCAAGCAAACATAGAGCATGCAAACTGGATCTAATACAATAGCCACAACATACCAACGAAACTTTGAAAAACAACTACTAAAATTATGAGACACAGAGAAAATTATGAGTAAATTATCCTATATAACAAATCTGAAAAACAACTAAACAATGGAGAAGAACGAAGACACAAAATTGTGCACAGACTAACAAAAAACAAGCGCCTAAAACTCTACACAAACTGTAGTGAATCAATTATCTTACAATTCATTGAGGTCCCATGGGTTATCTATGCATTGTTTCAAAATGAACGCACTTCACTTTCAGCTTCTCTCAATTCTTAATTTTAGTAACATCTCACCGAATAAAAGAGAAATAGAACCCTACATCATTGAATTGGAGGAGCACAAAGACTTGAAATTGTATCCCTGTGAAATATGCATGGCTTCTTCCCATGCCGTCTTCACCATGTTTGGATTTGTTTCGGTGCTCTTTCTTGCCGCCATTGGATATGCAGTCCTTGTCACTATCAGACCGTGCCTCTTCTGTAGACTAGACTCGCCGGTTGATGAATTTTTTGAAACAAAGAGACAAATCTTCAGCGCATGTGCAATTGAAACTGCTGACGATGAGTTCTGAGGATAAAAGCGTCAATAACACACAGAAAATAGCTTTCTGTGAGAGTTTGGGCTCTGTGGCTTTTCTCGAAAGCCAAAGCCTATTTTGTGGCTTTCTTTTAATTTATAGAGTGTAAATGGTGACATATAAAAAAATTCAGCTCAATTCATCCAGATTCAATAATTCTGCCAACACTATGTAGACAATAGCTGAATTAAGTTTAGATTCAATAATTCTTCTAATAACAGGCAAAATGTACATAGTATGTTTGTATCAGATACAAGGATATTAGCAACTATACGCTGGTCGGATGGAAATATTTAGGATATCGGAAATTAGTTGAATAATTCGGATAAAGTATGGATATACCTGAATGGATTCATTTTTGGCTATTTTGGATCATTACGATTATTTTTAGAAAAGTTGGTTTAAAAATTTAGTATAGTTTTCATTATTTTAAGAAATTTTGGATAAATTTAGAAAAATTTTAAAGTCTCTCAAGAACTATCATAACTATGCTAAAGAATATTCAAAACACTAATTTGGATTGTTTGCCTTCTTTAATTAAAAAAAAAATATATATATATCTCCTTAGTTTTTTTTTTTTTTTTTTTTTTTGTTAAAAGGCATATGTCTTCCCTTAGTTCCTCCTTTAACTATGTAAAGTATGAAATTTCCCGAGAATGAAAATTTCTTTAGACCCATTTCTTGTGAATTATGAAAAAAAAAGTATATATATTACAAATCTTGCAATCCGATAAAATAAGTTTATTATTTAGTACTCTAGCTAGTTTTGACATGATTAGTCTATTAGTCATTGCTATTACTTTTGGAGTCTTGCGAGATAAGGAAATCTATTTTCATTGAATAATAAGGAAATCCTTTGTCATCTATCATATCATATGATTGTTTTATTTTTGTGTGTGTTTATGCGGTATTATTATATTTTAATCTGAGTAATGGCGTTTCACATACTTTAACGACAACAAGCTTTTAAGGGAATGGGAATATAGAAGCAAATATAAAAGATACCACAGATAACACTTAAAATATATATGAAGTTTTGGGCGACGTGCAGGAGACATTTAAATTGGCTTGACCTTGGTGGAAACATCGATCACAAGATGCTACATGACAATCCCATCGCTGTCGCTACTACCCCCGGAACAATTTGACCAAGCTGCATCATTATCCGCCTCATCTGTTGGTCTTTCTGTTCCTCGTTGAGATCCTCTCTTAGCATAAGGATCATTTTCTCATGTGCAGCAGAAGTCTCTTTTAGCGTATGTTCCATCTGAAAGAGAGCTCAGATCTCGTTAACATTGTTGGATGAGTGTGGCCTAGAGACTAAAGTTTAGGAATATAATATACTCACCATCTTTTGCATTTGGGTTATCCTAATCTCATACGAATCTTGTAATTCCTTCTTCATCTCTGCCAACTCTGCTTCTCCAAGGTTCCTAGCTTCAACCTCCCTTTGTTGTTCCTTAAGCCTTTCAGCCTCTTCCTAAGAAACAAACAACAACAAAATTTAAACATTAATTTTCTATAGTACAATGCAGATGGGAATGAGTAGAGCATGAACATATAATAAACATACTGATAGATCGGCTTTTGGTATAACATAATTAAAATAGTTTGATTCATAAACAAAATAAATAAATATCATGGTAATACAAAACTTTTGTAAACTAGAATTAGAAATAAAACATTCAACATTTAGTTTTTAAACTTCTGGAAGAAGAATATATATACATCTAAAATTCAAAAGAAAATAAATAATGAACTTCATCAAATTATCATAACATTAAGCCAAGCATACGAGAGATCAATTCATATTGAAAGCATATTATTATTCAAACACACTTTTATCTTATAGTGCATGTTGTCAGTATATGGTATTCCTCCAGTTTGCCTTGCAACATCTGCGATAAGGTCCAAAAGCTCCTTAAGTTGCTTAGCCTTCTTGTCATTATCCGTAGTCTTGTTATCTAACAAGATCTTTCGTCCACCACAGAATCTGAGAACTGTCTGAAATTTTACAACTAGTACAATTTAAACAAAGAAAAAAAAAAAGAAAAGAAAGATGTGTAGAAACATGCATCGTATCATTAGTTGATTGGGAAAAAAATGAATATCATAACGAAAACAAACACACCTTCAGATATTCAGGGCAACCTCGAGACAAATAATCGTTCAACGTCTGACCATCCTTTTCTAACTCGTCACCGCCGGTGAACACAACAATGACATAGTCAAGGATTTTGCTCTCAAATATGTTCATCAAGGAATTAAGTGTGGACTCTTCCTCCTCTGAAATCCTAGTCATAGCGGATAAAACTAACAGCACAACATGAATTCCTTCTTTTGCCATAGTTAAGCAAGTGATGATTTCCTTACTGATATAGTCCGCGGACATAGACAAGTCGAACAAACCTGCACGTACCATAGTAAAGTTAGACTTTGATGATAAATTTAACTTTGCTACTGGCAAGGTTCTATTGAAGTGTTAGTGGTTGGGGGGGAGCACATACCAGGAGTATCAATCACATTGATTACAGTGTCATCTTGTGTCGCAGCTGTAAACATCTTACATTCCATGGTAACACCTCCTGCCTGTTTGTTGGATTGGAACCTTTTTTGACCGAGGAGGGTATTTCCGGTTGCACTTTTTCCATTGCCAGTACGTCCTACTAGAACTATGTTCATAACTGACTCAGATATATTTCTTGAACCAAAATATTTCTGCATGAACCAAAAAACAATATATAGTAAATATTTGAAAAGAAGAAACAAGAAAAGAAGAAGATAATTGGTAGACTTACCCTTTTGTGGGTAAATTAAAGAAGGAAATAAGACTGAATGGACAAGTTATTCGACCTAACAACTCAAGTTTTTATAGAAGATCGATGAGATGTTAGGATCTCTTCCTCCTTTATGGTTTCACACTTCACTACGTACCTACAACTTGGTCTTGTCTTCTTATTAGATCCAGTTATAAGGGTTGAAATCCTTAAAAGATCTTCATCATCACTTTAATTTACTATTTTATTTTTTTAGTTTTATATATTTGCATATAGTTAGTTAATAATTTTAAATTCAAATTTTCCAAACATATGATACGTTGTTAATCGTAAATGATTACCAACCCAAATTCATCCCAATCTTGAGTAAGTTTAAGACCATATGCAGTATGAAGGACTAAGTCCAACATGACCAACGTCCAGAGCCGGCCCCTCGAGAAGGAGTTTTGTGACCACTTTATGACCAACTTGCTACGTACCTACAACTTGGTCTTGTCTTTTCTTGTTAGATTTAATTATAAGAAATTGTTAATTGACTCACTAAATGAATCGATGAATATCTTAGTTGACGGAGAAGGTTGACTCATTTGATTTTATGAGTTTTCTTAATCTCATTAGGTGAATGGATTAATTGATCGTATTTATGATAACTTATCATATTTGCTATAGTGAATTATTTTATATTTTAATTACATTCAATTTTTCCAACCATAAGATACCTTGTTAATCTTTTTCTCTAGTTTAACTCGTCTAAGTGATTACTGATTCATCCCAATCTTGGGAAATATTTAGTTTGTAGGACAAAGTCCAAAATGACCAACGTCCCCCCACTCCGCGCTGGCCCGGTCCCTCGAGAAGGAGTTTCGTGACAATGTCACATGAGAATTCAGAGTTACGTACGCTTCTCAAATACTGTAGGATTTGTGGATTACCATAGTTTTATGCGGTTTCTAGATGTGGTTATATTTAGTATCTTTAATACTTTTCTCTTTCATTGAAAAAAAAAAACAAAATTGTAGGGACATAAGTCATAGGAGATTGTTTGACTCACAAAATGAATCCGTGAAAAACTTAGTTGACGGAGAAGGTTGACTCATTTGATATAATGACCTTTCTCATTAGGTGAATCGCTTCATTTTAGGTTTTTCTTTACTGGTTTTTGCGATTTCTTTTTAAAATTTCAACGTGTCTTTCAGTAAACGTTTCATTGCGATGGTCATCAAAAACTTTATTACGGATTTTTAAAAGATAAATTTATCTAAAATGACTCATATTTCTATGGATATAACTAGAATGACTTCATTTTGAAAAGAGCGACTAATGAGTAGTAAAAGATATTTCATTTTATCTTTTTATTACGACTTTTTTAAAACGTATGCCAATTAAACTTGTGCACTTCCTTCAGAAACACACTTCTAACACCCTTTAGGTCGGTTTGCCATCCAGCAATATTCAAGTGTTGATGGTAGTATGATGTATTCAGTGATTGGTACTAGGCCTGATCTTGCTTATGGAATTGGTTTGGTTAGTCGTTTTATGAGCAAGCCTGGTTCAGTTCATTGGGAAATTGTTGAGGTACATCAAAGGATCTCAGAACTTGAAGTTAATTGGTTTACACCAAGGATAAAGATTTTGGAGTTGTTGGCTATTGTGATATAGATTTTGCTGCAGACTTGGCCAGGAGAAAATCCATAAGTGGATATGTGTTCACAGTTGGTGGTAACACAGTGAATTGGAAGTCAAGTCTCCAAAAGGTTGTAGCATTATCAACTACTGAGGCTGAATACGTTGCTCTTACTGAAGCAGTTAAGGAGGCAATATAGATTAAAGGTCTGTTAGAAGATTTTGGTTTTAAGCAGGAGAAAGCACAAGTTTGGTATGATTCACAGTCTGCAATTTGCTTGTCAAAGAACAGTGTTTGTCATGAGAGAACTAAACACTTTGCAGTCAAAAGATAGTTTCTTAGTGACATTATTGAAAGTGGTGAAGTTGAAGTGTTAAAGATTCACACCTCCAGGAATCCCGCTGATATACTTACTAAAAGTATTCCGGTTACTAAGTTTGATTTAGCTTTAGAACTTCTGAAGCTGATCAACTGGAAATGATTAGTCATTTCACTATTACCAGAGGTTAAATCCATGATTAGTGCAGTCCATTGGTGGAGATATGAAATTTGATTCAAGGTGGAGATTGTTATGGTTTTGGTGCTGATTCAATTTTGAGGTTTGTATTAACCGGTGAGATTGAAGATGAATTAGATCCGGTTTTGGGTTTGTGATTAAACCAGGAAAAGAAGGAGAAGAGTAAAGCAAAGCCTCTCGTCGCGAAAGAGTCTTTGACTTATATAGTCGATACTTGTTTTAGTTATTCGATATATTAATGATTCATTCTCTTCTTCCTTCTTCTCTCTATCTTGTTGTAACGGAAACTTTTCCGAGCAAAAACTCATTTGTTGAAGAGCTCTATTGGAGCTTGTAATCTTTCTCAGTCTAGTGGATTGCCGGATTGAATATTGCCCCAGATGTAAGCTTTGTCACATCAACTTAGCTGAACTGGGTAAGCAAATTTCTGTGTCTCTGTTCTTGATTTCGTATTTTGAGTTTACATATTATTGTTTCTGGAATTTGACTTAGAGAGTTTGAGAGTTATGAGGTTAAAGATAGTTCTTGAGAGGTTGATTCGTTACATACAATATTATATATTAGGGACCAGACAACAAAGCACAATCTTATGTACACAAATATAACTAAATCCACTATTTCAATGTATATGAAACAATATAACTTAGTCAATAACAAATAAAAATAGCAAGCAAACATAGAGCATGCAAACTGGATCTAATACAATAGCCACAACATACCAACGAAACTTTGGAAAACAACTACTAAAATTATGAGACACGGAGAAAATTATGAGTAAATTATCCTATATAACAAATCTGAAAAACAACTAAACAATGGAGAAGAACGAAGACACAAAATTGTGCACAGACTAACAAAAAACAAGCGCCTAAAACTCTACACAAACTGTAGTGAATCAATTATCTTACAATTCATTGAGGTCCCATGGGTTATCTATGCATTGTTTCAAAATGAACGCACTTCACTTTCAGCTTCTCTCAATTCTTAATTTTAGTAACATCTCACCGAATAAAAGAGAAATAGAATCCTACATCATTGAATTGGAGGAGCACAAAGACTTGAAATTGTATCCCTGTGAAATATGCATGGCTTCTTCCCATGCCGTCTTCACCATGTTTGGATTTGTTTCGGTGCTCTTTCTTGCCGCCATTGGATATGCAGTCCTTGTCACTATCAGACCGTGCCTCTTCTGTAGACTAGACTCGCCGGTTGATGAATTTTTTGAAACAAAGAGACAAATCTTCAGCGCATGTGCAATTGAAACTGCTGACGATGAGTTCTGAGGATAAAAGCGTCAATAACACACAGAAAATAGCTTTCTGTGAGAGTTTGGGCTCTGTGGCTTTTCTCGAAAGCCAAAGCCTATTTTGTGGCTTTCTTTTAATTTATAGAGTGTAAATGGTGACATATAAAAAAATTCAGCTCAATTCATCCAGATTCAATAATTCTGCCAACACTATGTAGACAATAGCTGAATTAAGTTTAGATTCAATAATTCTTCTAATAACAGGCAAAATGTACATAGTATGTTTGTATCAGATACAAGGATATTAGCAACTATACGCTGGTCGGATGGAAATATTTAGGATATCGGAAATTAGTTGAATAATTCGGATAAAGTATGGATATACCTGAATGGATTCATTTTTGGCTATTTTGGATCATTACGATTATTTTTAGAAAAGTTGGTTTAAAAATTTAGTATAGTTTTCATTATTTTAAGAAATTTTGGATGAATTTAGAAAAATTTTAAAGTCTCTCAAGAACTATCATAACTATGCTAAAGAATATTCAAAACACTAATTTGGATTGTTTGCCTTCTTTAATTAAAAAAAAAATATATATATATCTCCTTAGTTTTTTTTTTTTTTTTTTTTTTTTTTTTTTTTTTTTTTGTTAAAAGGCATATGTCTTCCCTTAGTTCCTCCTTTAACTATGTAAAGTATGAAATTTCCCGAGAATGAAAATTTCTTTAGACCTATTTCTTGTGAATTATGAAAAAAAAAGTATATATATTACAAATCTTGCAATCCGATAAAATAAGTTTATTATTTAGTACTCTAGCTAGTTTTGACATGATTAGTCTATTAGTCATTGCTATTAGTTTTGGAGTCTTGCGAGATAAGGAAATCTATTTTCATTGAATAATAAGGAAATCCTTTGTCATCTATCATATCATACTAGGTGAGGAACCCGCGCCCGCGCGGGCTATAATTAATTAACTTATTAACTCTATTTTTTGTAATTAATAGTATTAGTTGTTAATAATTGTATGTTTTTAACACAATAAAATCGATATTAAATTTAACTCATGCATAATAACTATGGATTACTAAATTTTAAAACTGAAGTAAAATGTAAAGTATTATTGTAGAAGAAAATGTGGATCCGCCTGTTGAATTATCCTTGGATGTGGATTACTAAATTTAAAAACTGAAGTAAAATGTAAAGTATTATTGTAGAAGAGAAGGTGTATCCTGTTGAAACATCCTTGGATGTTTGGAAATCGCAAAGCATTTAACCTGTGAAGTCTGAGTTAAGTTAAAATTTGAATTATGATTTTCACAATATTTTTAAATTATGAAGTCTGAGTGAAGTTAAATTTTGAATGCCAAAGAATTATATAACGTACAGCTCATTGACTTCGTTTAGATTGGGATTAAACATTATGTCTGATGCGTTTCCTCTATTGTGGATTGTTGGTGTTCCTAAATTAGAGGCAAAAGTAATCAAAGACAATTAATTTTAAACCAAACTCTCATGACTGATTGACAGACTTGTGATTCAGAACATCTTGAATTGGATCTTCCGAGTTGTAAACACAATACTGTTTGGCTGGCATGTGGAATGAAAGCTTCACAACAGACGTGGTTCTCATATGTGTCGGGAAAGCAAGTATCCTCCATGTAGCCTCAAATGCCGATATATACCTGACGAAATAATTTGTTCATTTTTTTTATAAACCATTATTCTTAAGTATACTGGAATATAAATAGATGAAATAATACCTGCATGTAAAATAATCCTTTATCTCATCTTCGATTACTCCATCTTGTTCTTGAGGTTGTACTGAAGCTCGAACGTAGTCTGGACCCTTGTTGATATATTTGAAAAGGTATTTGATTGCTCATGATTGATTGCACCATTCTACATTTACATGAGCACGGTAACGTAGACATAGATCTCTGTTGTATGGAACAACGTACATACCTGCTATCACATTTGAATCCTTTCTTTTCAATATATCGTCCATTGTCTGAACGTTTTTACAGTGGATATCCGTCATCGTTGACCTTCGTGGTAGGATTAAAAGGCTTTGGGAAGTGTTTTGAACACTTTCCATTTTTCATACAGACATTTATCTTATTTGCATCTCCGCATGGTCCATGCAGCATGGACTCAGATATTACTTCATATAGACATGGGTCCAAGTCTTTATCTGGTATTTCTGCACTTATGTATTTATCAATCTCGGTAGGGCCCGAAATCTTGGATTGTGGAGCTAAGAAAAGGACTATATGGGCGTGCGGCAGACCTCGTTTCTGGAATTCGATTGTATACAAAGCTGTTTTTCCGATAACAAATTAGTGTTAGTTAAACATAACTGACTAAACAGATAAGTAATATAAATAAAATGTATTTTTTTACCCGATGAAACTTCTCCAAACACATTCTTCTTAGTCAATTGATGCATCAAATCATCCAGCTTTATTTTGAACACTCTACACATTATATCTGGCCTATCTTCGACTCTGAGACAATGCTTCTGGAGGTATCTCGTAATCTCAGGCCACTTTGGATTACAAGTGAACGTAATGAAAAGGTCCGGATAACCATAATATTTGCAAGTTGCCATCGCATCAAGGTAATGTTGCATCATATACTTGGATCCACCAGTAAAAGAAGCTGGTATAAAAATAATTCTTCCTTGATTTTGAAGATGATAGCCACCGCGTTCAGCCACTTTCTGTAACCTATCATAATTATCGCACCTCAAATTCTTCTGGTTGAACCAAATATAGCGTAAACGGTTTGTCTCAATCATAGTGTAAGTGTCAACTAAGAACTGTTGGAACAATCTACCTGACATTGGAATAGTTGGAGTCTCACCAACTCTCGTTTGTATTCGATAAGCAAAAAACTCGCGCATGGTGACCTTCTTCCTTTTCTACCGCTAGTGTCTACAAAACCAATATCAATGCCTAGCCTAAAGCCGTCATCGCCGTATGGAAATAATAGAGGATACTGAAGTGGTAAATAGGCAGGATGTAATTCACTTATCCTTTGCAACTTTCCACTTGTTTTGTGAAGTATGATATCACGTGTGCTTTCACCGATGGTAAAGTCATCAGGTATTAAAGCCGCAACTTTATCCGCTGTTGGTAGGTTGTGAGTTCTACCATCACTACTCCGATCACAAGAAAGAACCAGACAGAGATTATTGTAATTGTTGTATTCGCTAAACCTGTCTCTGGCTGTCCAAAAGGCTCTCACGTGTACATTATGAGTGTCAAGCATATTCTTTAGCTGTTCGACAACACTTGTTCTAAGTTTGTTAGCGTCTCCTGTTTTCCTTTTGGAGGAGAATCAACGACCAAAAAAAAGGAAACACAAAGGATAAAATTAGAATCGGTGAATATTATATATATAATATGTGTAAGGAATATAAGATATAGCGAAGGTGGATATATTACCCGTAAGCATTTAAGCGATTTGATATCTCATTCAACGTGTCATGTATATAGAGCTGCAAAAACGCCGGATCGTTATTATCTTTTGGCAGGATGTCACCTATAAGGTGATAGTTTTCACCTGACAACTGGAACAAATATGGTCCTTTCCCATCGTTGACAGAGTTATCAATATGACCGCCAAGAGAAGTAAAGGCGAATAACATGTTATAGGCTCGAATAAACTCGCGGAAGTGCCTGCTCTTTTCATCACCATTATATAGTAAAGCTAACAGTGTCTTTGGTGGGTCTTTCAGTTTTGGTAGTTTGACCTTGCCTTGTTTACAACATATAGTGAGGATCGGTTTTTTGATGTTTCCACGATATTTATTGATGCGTTCACCCAACCACATGAAAGCTCCACAATGATTGCAGATGTATGTTGGATCTCCATCGTCATAATACCCTTTAAGAAAATTAATAAATTAATATGGATTGTACTTTTAAAACGGAAAAATGTATAATAGTGAGGAAAGTAGCGTACCATTATCTAACAAACCAGGTTTCATATAGACCCTTGAGTGTTAGCGGAAAACGCTAATCTACGACCTTTATGAGTTGTTGAGTGTTCTTTTTGATCTCCACCATCGTTATTCTCGACGTTATTGTTTAACGGTGCATCGGAGTATTGTTCAGTGTTATCATAAAAGTCATCTGTTTCTGATTCTGAGTCTATGGCGGCAAAATAAACAAATTCTTCTAGCTCTTGCGTTTTTTTTTTTTTTGGCTACAAGATATATTTAGAATCATTAGGGAGAAATTAAATGAAATTTTGAATATGTATGTTAGTATTATGAAAAACCTTCCTTTTCTTGAGCCTCAAGCATCCTCTTTCTGCGAAGATAATCGATTCTGATTTTCCTTGCCATCTTGTACTTATCCCGCATGATGTTGTTGATGTCGATGAATTCATGGTATACTTGATGCTGGTATGTTTGTGGAGCGTATGTTTGGTTTTTTTTATTGGAATCTAAAAGTTTTATTGTTGGGAAAGATCAAAACTTGAACAATACTCGATCATTAATATATAGTTAATAATAGAGGAATAACATATACATTTTCTGCAAGGGATTGAAAGTTTCTTTGTTTTCCCATCAGGATTACCTTGTTTTTGTTTCATGGCTTAGTATGTAATGTTTTTGTTCTGTCTAAGAAAGCGATGGAATTATTTATAGGACTTAGTAGGTTAAAACTTGACATTTTGTTTACACTATATATATTTCCTTTTAGAATTTAATATTTAATTTATTATTTTGTTAATAATGCATTATGATAAGGTTATATGATTTGAAGTAGTTTTCCTTATTTATTTCCCTTATTATCGTTTTCAGAATTGCTTCATATCTTTTGAATTAACTTGCAAAATTTTTGTGTTAAGTTTCAATTCATTACCCATATGAATCTTAAATATTTATTGTTTTAAATTATATGGACTAAAATTTTGTGTTAAGTTTTAATTCATTACCCATATAATTTTAAGCAGTGCCGTGCCAAGGATTTTAGAGGCCCAAGACAAACTGTTATATATATGTATATTTTTATGGTAAAACATGTATTTTAGTTAAAATTTAACATATACTTTATCGATTTCTTAAAACATGTCGTTTTAAGGTTTTAATTTTGTTTCAAAAAAATGTTTTCAATGCAGATTTTAGAACAAAATCCTATTTTTTCTCTATTTTAGCTTATTAATTAGAAAGAGAAAGTTGTTTAGTATATTTGTAAAGGAAGAGGAAATTTACTTAACTTTTTAATATGTATGAAAAATGTGAGAATGATATTCTTTGAAAAACGGAAGAAATAAGTGATAAAGAGTAGACAATAAGCACTATTTTTAATCTACAAAGATAAAATTTGTACTATTTTAAGTTATAAATATAGTTTTATACTATTTTTGTAATATATTGTTATTAAAATTATTTCAATCTATAAAAATACAAAATTTTAAAATAAATTTTGTAAAATATTATAAATAACTAACACTATTTGTTTAATATATGTGACTTAAAAATTTTAAACTCAAAAATACTCACACTAAAATACATATTTTACTAATATACAAAATAAATTTTATAAAATTGGGGCCCTAAAATTTACTTAATATTTTGGAGGCTAAGGCGAATGCCTTTTCATTTACTCTATAGGCACGCCTCTGCTGATAAGTATTGAAATCCACTGATAATTCCGGGAATTATTTGGTGTGTTTTATTTTTTTAGAATATGCATGTATATATATTTATTTATTCAGTTAAATAATGCATTTAAAACTATCGAATCTCTTATTGTAAATAAGACTCCAAGAAAACAAAAGCCAAAAAACAAAACTAACATTCCGAAAAACAAAGGGAGGAAAACAAAAGCTAGGAAAACATTTTTCTAATTTGATTCATCATTCTTCTCCACTTTAATCCTTTTTTTATAAGAGTATACTGCATCAGATGAATTCACGCCATGAACTTTACTTTTCTTCGACCGAGTGACAACTCCAGTTGAAACAATAGCACAATCTTGACTATCATCAAGCTCTATCGGTATCACTGGCTGATAATTAAGAACCAGTTATATACACTGAATGATAAAATATAATATATATATATATATATAGATTTCCTGGATTAAATACTCACCAGTGCTTTAAATCGTGCATCATATTATCGTCATCTGAAAATTTCTGAACAAAATTTCTGTTGTGGATGTTTTCGAGACCAATCTTCACTTTGAATAACAGTGTCTTACCTACCAGATTTGATATAGGAGCTGGTAATAGTGGATGTTTGTTCTGACGAGAGGAAAATCAAAGGTTCTTGTTAAATAAAGGAATCTCAAAGCAATTCAAGATTTGATAAATACTGTGTTATTAGGATATATATATCTAAAATAACCTCTGTCATTTCAGCAGCCAACTGATCAGCACTCTTCTGTAGTAGTTTCTCAGCTAGACTGTCTAAGAACAAAAATTTGGCATCTACCAACGTCAACTTTTGTAGTTAACCGATAATTCGAAACTTGATAATTTTATATATTTACTTGGAACGGAAGTTTTCAACATAAGTAGTGGCAGGGTCGAATATAATCTTGGTGGAGTTATATGAATTAGACACACTCCAATTTCCTGAAATACAATCATTAATAGTACACTATTCTATATATTTGGAAAAGACTGATTTAATCTCAATATTCGATTAATTGATACATACCTCTAAACTCCTTTATCTGAGCAAAACGAATAACACAAACAATAGCAGTTGTTTTGTGTTTCTCTGAATAAGTCTTGACTTGGTCAGCATATTTTCCCCATAGAGTGCATGTCAAACGTGTATCGCTACACAAATCAGTTATTTTAATCAATTTAACAAACGTCAAAACAGTTAATGCATTACAGAATATAATTCAATTATATGATATCATACATGGGATCACGTAGTTAGCGATAGCTTATATATAGATTAAGAACTTACCATTAGCAAGGAGACTGCAGAGTCATTGGGTACCGAGTCCTGGTAGACAAAGATTTAACTCAATTTAATTTAAGAACAAACACTTATATATACATTAAAAACTTACCATTAGGGAGGGGGCTGCGGAGTCATTGGTTGCCGAGTCCTGTTAGACATAAATTTAAAGCAAGTTATTAATCGAATTTATAGAAGCAGAGCCCTGTGTAGCAATCATATAAAGGCATGCATAAAATCATATATATATAGATCGCTCATAATAGTTTGAATGAACATTGCTTAATAATAATGGACATCTACCATTGTCTCTAAACCTAATAAACACGGGGGAGCATATAATAACAATTAAGATGAAGCATGTCGATATTTATAGAAAGGGGAAGGCGGTGCCTTTTTTATTTTTATTTAGAATACGTTTTGAAAGGATTAATAGAAATCTTACAAAAAAACGATACATTTTCCGATATGATAAGATTAAATTAACAAAATAGTAGATTCACCAAATCTATTCAGTTTTCGTGAATCTAATGGAGATTTTCTATTCAGTTTTCGTGAATATGGGCCCTAAGTATTAGATCCGACTTAAGAAGCCCGTTTTATTTTAATTTCCGTTTTGTTTTAATTTTGTCGGAGAGTTTTGTAATTTGGTAGATGGGCCGTTAGTAGTAGATGGGCCGTTGGTTTTTCTTTCGAGAAGTTTTAGATTTGGTAGTGAATAATTATGGGCTTTTAGTATTAGACCCGACTAAAGAGGACCTTTTATATTTTTTTCCAGTTTTTAAATTTTTGGAAAGATTATATATATAGATTCGTGAGAATATTTTTTAAAAATATTAGATTCTGTTCACACTCAGGGGCAAAACTATAATTGCAACCTCCAACAATAGCCTCAGAGGCCTCCGTTGCCTCAAAACTACATGTCAAATAATATATATATAGATGATTGTTTTATTTTGGTGTGTGTTTATGCGGTATTATTATATTTTAATCTGAGATAATGGCGTTTCACATACTTTAACGACAACAAGCTTTTAAGGGAATGGGAATATAGAAGCAAATATAAAAGATACCACAGATAACACTTAAAATATATATGAAGTTTTGGGCGACGTGCAGGAGACATTTAAATTGGCTTGACCTTGGTGGATACATCGATCACAAGATGCTACATGACAATCCCATCGCTGTCGCTACTACCCCCGGAACAATTTGACCAAGCTGCATCATTATCCGCCTCATCTGTTGGTCTTTCTGTTCCTCGTTGAGATCCTCTCTTAGCATAAGGATCATTTTCTCATGTGCAGCAGAAGTCTCTTTTAGCGTATGTTCCATCTGAAAGAGAGCTCAGATCTCGTTAACATTGTTGGATGAGTGTGGCCTAGAGACTAAAGTTTAGGAATATAATATACTCACCATCTTTTGCATTTGGGTTATCCTAATCTCATACGAATCTTGTAATTCCTTCTTCATCTCTGCCAACTCTGCTTCTCCAAGGTTCCTAGCTTCAACCTCCCTTTGTTGTTCCTTAAGCCTTTCAGCCTCTTCCTAAGAAACAAACAACAACAAAATTTAAACATTAATTTTCTATAGTACAATGCAGATGGGAATGAGTAGAGCATGAACATATAATAAACATACTGATAGATCGGCTTTTGGTATAACATAATTAAAATAGTTTGATTCATAAACAAAATAAATAAATATCATGGTAATACAAAACTTTTGTAAACTAGAATTAGAAATAAAACATTCAACATTTAGTTTTTAAACTTCTGGAAGAAGAATATATATACATCTAAAATTCAAAAGAAAATAAATAATGAACTTCATCAAATTATCATAACATTAAGCCAAGCATACGAGAGATCAATTCATATTGAAAGCATATTATTATTCAAACACACTTTTATCTTATAGTGCATGTTGTCAGTATATGGTATTCCTCCAGTTTGCATTGCAACATCTGCGATAAGGTCCAAAAGCTCCTTAAGTTGCTTAGCCTTCTTGTCATTATCCGTAGTCTTGTTATCTAACAAGATCTTTCGTCCACCACAGAATCTGAGAACTGTCTGAAATTTTACAACTAGTACAATTTAAACAAAGAAAACAAAAAAGAAAAGAAAGATGTGTAGAAACATGCATCGTATCATTAGTTGATTGGGAAAAAAAATGAATATCATAACGAAAACAAACACACCTTCAGATATTCAGGGCAACCTCGAGACAAATAATCGTTCAACGTCTGACCATCCTTTTCTAACTCGTCACCGCCGGTGAACACAACAATGACATAGTCAAGGATTTTGCTCTCAAATATGTTCATCAAGGAATTAAGTGTGGACTCTTCCTCCTCTGAAATCCTAGTCATAGCGGATAAAAATAACAGCACAACATGTATTCCTTCTTTTGCCATAGTTAAGCAAGTGATGATTTCCTTACTGATATAGTCCGCGGACATAGACAAGTCGAACAAACCTGCACGTACCATAGTAAAGTTAGACTTTGATGATAAATTTAACTTTGCTACTGGCAAGGTTCTATTGAAGTGTTAGTGGTTGGGGGGAGCACATACCAGGAGTATCAATCACATTGATTACAGTGCCATCTTGTGTCGCAGCTGTAAACATCTTACATTCCATGGTAACACCTCCTGCCTGTTTCTTGGATTGGAACCTTTTTTGACCGAGGAGGGTATTTCCGGTTGCACTTTTTCCATTGCCAGTACGTCCTACTAGAACTATGTTCATAACTGACTCAGATATATTTCTTGAACCAAAATATTTCTGCATGAACCAAAAAACAATATATAGTAAATATTTGAAAAGAAGAAACAAGAAAAGAAGAAGATAATTGGTAGACTTACCCTTTTGTGGGTAAATTAAAGAAGGAAATAAGACTGAATGGACAAGTTATTCGACCTAACAACTCAAGTTTTTATAGAAGATCGATGAGATGTTAGGATCTCTTCCTCCTTTATGGTTTCACACTTCACTACGTACCTACAACTTGGTCTTGTCTTCTTATTAGATCCAGTTATAAGGGTTGAAATCCTTAAAAGATCTTCATCATCACTTTAATTTACTATTTTATTTTTTTAGTTTTATATATTTGCATATAGTTAGTTAATAATTTTAAATTCAAATTTTCCAAACATATGATACGTTGTTAATCGTAAATGATTACCAACCCAAATTCATCCCAATCTTGAGTAAGTTTAAGACCATATGCAGTATGAAGGACTAAGTCCAACATGACCAACGTCCAGAGCCGGCCCCTCGAGAAGGAGTTTTGTGACCACTTTATGACCAACTTGCTACGTACCTACAACTTGGTCTTGTCTTTTCTTGTTAGATTCAATTATAAGAAATTGTTAATTGACTCACTAAATGAATCGATGAATATCTTAGTTGACGGAGAAGGTTGACTCATTTGATTTTATGAGTTTTCTTAATCTCATTTCGTGAATGGATTAATTGATCGTATTTATGATAAATTATCAGGTTTGCTATAGTGAATTATTTTATATTTTAATTACATTCAATTTTTCCAACCATAAGATACCTTGTTAATCTTTTTCTCTAGTTTAACTCATCTAACTGATTACTGATTCATCCCAATCTTGGGAAAGATTTAGTTTGTAGGACAAAGTCCAAAATGACCAACGTCCCCCCACTCCCCGCTGGCCCGGTCCCTCGAGAAGGAGTTTCGTGACAATGTCACATGAGAATTCAGAGTTACGTACGCTTCTCAAATACTGTAGGATTTGTGGATTACCATAGTTTTATGCGTTTTCTAGATATGGTTATATTTAGTATCTTTAATACTTTTCTCTTTCATTGAAAAAAATAATAAAATTGTAGGGACGTAAGTCATAGGAGATTGTTTGACTCACAAAATGAATCGGTGAAAAACTTAGTTGACGGAGAAGGTTGACTCATTTGATGTAATGACTCATTTGATGTAATGACCTTTCTCATTAGGTGAATCGATTCATTTTAGGTTTTTTCTTTACTGGTTTTTGCGATTTCTTTTTAAAATTTCAAAGCGTTTTTTTCAGTAAACGTTTCGTTGCGATGGTCACCAAAAACTTTACTACAGATTTTTAGAAGAGAAATTTATCTAGAATGACTCATATTTCTATGGATATAACTAGAATGACCTTATTTTGGAAAGAGTGACCAATGATTTTTTTTTTTTGTCATCTGATAAATTCATTAAGTGGTACCTGGGCATGCCCAAAGAAAACCAGAAGAAAGGAAAACATAGTTCCAAAACAAACACACGAGCATAACTCTCAAAATTGAAAAAAGCTCAAACTCTGCATCACAAAACAGAGCCAGGAAACTTTGAAAAAAACAGCAAGCCGGTTTAAAGTAACTCATCCAGACTGCTTATCTGCTTCAATTAGTGCTGAGAGCCACGACGGGCCACCTCGTGAGAGATAAGACTGAAGTCTTCCTTCCCGGATCACACTGGAAGCTATCCTCCGAGCTATTGTGTTCGCAGGTGGAGAAGATAATTCAAACTTGCAGTTACGAAAGCCCAAGAATAACTTGTAGAGTCTGTCGATATATGATCTGTAGCGCGGCCAGTCTTTGGGATTTTTAATTGCTTCCAACATTGCCCCACAGTCAGACCAAATCTCCACCTCATCCACATGAATATCCAAGAGACTTTTGAAAGACCAAATCGCCACCCGAAATTCTGCTGCGATTCTGTTTGATGCCGTTAAAAAGGCCTCACGAGCATGAAGGACGGGTTCACCACTGTGATTCCTGAGTATCCAGGCGCCACCACACCTTGTCCGTGGATTGATCCAGGATGAGTGTATGTCACACTTCACGAAGCCCTGTCTTGGTTTTTTCCATTTACTCGGGGCTTGTGTTGTGGATCTACTTGTAGGATTAACAACTTCAGATTCCTTTTTCATTGTGAACCATAAGTCAGCCTCCTCCAATGCTGTAGCAATTGTAATATGACAATCCCCTTTAGCACTGATGTGTCATGGTTTTGAGGATTTAAACCTTTGATTTCATAAGTCTTTTAGAGTCTTTTACTTATTTATATCATATCTTTAGGTTCTTTTAGTGTGTTATCGAGTCTTTACAGGTTTTTGGCTACTTTGGAGAAGAACATGTTGTTTTGGGATGAAAACGCGGTTTTGGAAATGCAGAGTCATGCAGAAGCCTCCGAAGTTTGACATCCGTTAGAGGTCTTCCAGATATCGGATTGAGATGAATTTTGGACACAAGATATCTCTTTGAGTTAGCTTTCATTTGGAACTGGTCCCATGTCATTCTCATTCGTGGTTCAAGAGTTATCCCCGCTTTACTGAAGACATGTCAATCTGGCGACCAAGAGAACGATCTGAAGCTATGAAGAACGGACGATCTCAACATGGATCGGACGATCTGAAGCTATGAAGAACGGACGATCTCACCTAGATCGGACGATCCATGAGCAAGGAGAACGTCCGATCTCCACCCAGATCGGACGATCTGAAGCAGCGACATCTACACCACCTTTTCCTTGATTTCGGGACTTTTGGAAGGCTTTATGTAGTGGGATTTTTCTGGGGTTTGGGGGATCCGTCCATTAACCTAATTTTGAGAGCAGCCACCTCTTGTAAGCCCTTGGAGGCAGATTTCTCATCTTGGAATCCTTAGAGAAGATTTCTAAACTCTATCTTTGTTTTTGTTCTCTTTAAGCAATTGAATCATGTCTTTCATCTCATCTATACTCTGTTTTATTTCTGTTATGGTTGAGTAGTCTCTTAGTTAGGATTAGGGATTTATCAAGGGAATTCATATCATTGAGTTAGACACAAATAGGGTTCATCATTAGATCTTCATCTATTGCTAAGTTATCGATTGGAATTAGAGTAGACAACTAGTTTCATGAAAACCTAGGATAAATCTATACAACGAAAGTTGATAGGTTTAACCGGATAGAGCAATAGGTGAGCGGATTGCCTAATACCAACGAAAGTTGAGTCATTAGGATCCGTGAATTTATCAAACCCGATCGATAAAGCTTGTCTAGGGATTGATAAGATCAAACGAAAGTTTAGACGCTTATATCACTAGAGATAGATATCTAATACTGCGAAAGTAGATTAGATTCACATTCGTGTTTGAGTTTAGGATGGTTCTTAGCATTAATTCCCTGAATAGTTGTGTAGCTCTTTGATCCCTGAATTCCTGAGATATTCCCGATGCCTAACGCTTTAGTCTATTGACTTTTACACCGTTTTACTTTCTGTTTCTCATAGCTTTGGTTTAGTTTGCATCATAATCAAATCTCTTATTATTGTCTTAGCTTGATAACTCGTTTCTATATTCCGTAGCGCATACTTAGTCTCCGTGGATTCGATCCCTACGTGCTACAACGCACAAGGGTATTTGCATAGACCCGGATTGAAAGATCCCAACTATCAAATTGGCGCCGTTGCCGGGGACCAATTGCGTTACCTTCGAATCCGAATTTTCAATCAAGTCTAAGATATTTTACTAATTTCGTTTTTCTCTTATCTTTTTGTTGCGTTTCAGGTGCATGCAAAGGAGAAGTAACCGAACTGAACCTCTAGTGCAGTGCACCAATACTCAACTAAGAGACCTTGAGCGTACGAACCGCGCTACCAAGGCTAGAAGAAGATCATCAGCTATGGAAGACCCTCCAGCAGACGAACAGCAAAACTTACGAGCGCAGCAAGCTGCGATGCTGGAACAGATGCAGCAGATGCAGAGACAGATGGAGCAGATGAGAGTACAGCACGCACAACAACTCGCCCAGCGAGCTATTGGAGACAATGACACGCCTCACGCGTTCTATCAAAACCGGGCAGCCATTTGTCCTCCAGAGCCTCAACGTCAAGATTTTGAGATCAAACCTCAAATGATTGCTTTGGTGAAACAGCATCTCTTCCATGGGTTACCAGCTGAAAACCCAATGGACCACGTGGAGAACTTCGAGGAAATATGCAGCACTACTAAATCTAATGGAGTTCCCGCCGACTATCTCAAGTGCAAACTTTTCCGTCACTCCCTAGCGGATAAAGCAAATAGGTGGCTCAAATCTTTGCAACCGGGTTCCCTCACCACTTGGCCTCAAGTTCGAGCAAGCTTCTTAGATAACTTCTACACCAAATCCAAGACTGCAGCATTGAAAAACAAGATCACTACTTTTACCCAGCAGAGTGGAGAACCATTTGGTGAAGCATGGGAGAGACTAAAGGAGTACCGTAGAGAATGCCCTCACCACGGGTATTCGGATGAACAAATTCTTAACATCTTTTATGATGGAGTCTCATGGGATTACAAAACCGCGCTCAATTCAGCCAGCAATGGAGACTTCATGACTCAGAGCATTAATGGAGCCTATAAGTTGATCGAGAATATGGCTGCAAGTTCCAACAGCCGTAGCATGGAGTATGACCGTTCTAAGAGAGTAGACAGTGTGGCTACACCATCAGTTGAGGAGCTAGCAGCACAAGTGACTCGCTATATGCAGACAAATCAGAAGAAGGTTCATTTTGTCGAAAACGATGTAGATGCAATACACTATAGCGTGGATTCTGGGGTTCCAACTGAGGAGTTTCAAGAAGTTAACTATGTTGGTGGCCAAGGTTTTTCCCAAAACAGGGGTTTTAATCCCAACTATAGGAGCAATCCGAATCTCTCTTATAGAAGTACCAATGTTGCAAACCCTGAAGATCAAGTCTATCCACAGCAACAGCAATCCAAGGTTCCACATTTTCAAAGCCAAGCATTAGGGAATAATCAAACCGTTGGTGGGAATCCTCAAACTTTTGTAGGACAATCAAGCTCGTCCAATCCACCTTATAGGAAACCTTTCTCTCAAGGTCAACATCAAGCACAGTTCAATCCGAATCAGGGAAACTATCAGCAAAGACCTTTTGGGTCTAACTTTCAAGCAACCCCTCCATTCAAGCAGAGCAACCCCGATGATGAATTGAAGGCTATGATGCAACAAATGCTTGCCAACCAGCAAAAGGGCTCTAACGATATGAATACAAAGATGGATAACATGTATTCGGACCTCAACGGGAAGTTCGAGGCTGTCTCGACACACTTGAAGCTGCTGGATACTCAAGTGACTCAAACCGCTGAAGCAGTTAAGAGGCAACAAGGTACACTCCCAGCCAAAGGAGAACAAAATCCTAGGAGGGACAAGGACATTGCAAATGTATACGCCGTTTCTTCAGAAGATGTGGATGTAATTACCACCAGAAGCGGAAAGACAATCTACCCCACGACAAGCAGAAGTAAAACGAAGAATGCTGGAGACAATCATTCTGAAGAACCTGGAAGACCGTCCGATCTGGATGAGGATCGGACGTCCCCTAAGCTATCAGATCGTCCGATCCACAATGGAACGCCCGATCTGGAAAACTCAAGATCGGACGAGCCAATAGAAGATCGTCCGATCCCTAGTCTTGAACAGTCGCGAGTCTATACCCCGAGAATTCCATATCCTACTCGCCTCAAGAAATCACGCAAGGACTTGGAAGAGGCAAAGTGTAAAGAGATGCTGAGTACTCTTGAGGTGAAGCTACCTCTTGCTGATGCAATACAAATGATGCCTGCGATGAAGAGGTATATGAAGAGTTTGGTGACAAGTAAAGTAACTGGCGAAGAGGACTTTGTCAAGGTTACAAAAGACTGCAGTGCTGTTCTTCAAAACAAGAGTATAAAGAAGCTTGGAGATCCTGGACGTTTTGTATTGTCCGTACAGATTGGAGCGATGATGTTTGCATGCTCTTTGTGTGATCTAGGTTCGAGTGTCAACTTAATGCCGTACTCTGTGGCTAAGCAACTTGGGTTCACTGACTTCAAGCCAACCAAGATCTCTTTGATATTTGCTGATCGTTCTGTGAAGCTACCTGTTGGCATTCTAGAAGACCTACATGTGAAGGTTGGTAATACACTCATCCCTGCAGATTTTGTGGTTCTAGAGCTGGCTGAAGAACCTAAGGATCCTCTCATTCTTGGAAGACCTTTCCTCTGCACTGCGGGAGCGATGATAGACGTTCGTAATGGGCGTATTGATCTCCACCTGGGAGACATTATCATGAAGTTTGAGATGGACAAGTTGCTGAAGAAACCCATGTTAGATGGACAGACATTCATGGTTGATGATTCGATGGATATCTCTAATGAAGTGGCTGAAGAGTTCTTGATAGACGATCCATTAGAGATTGCTCTGACACAAGCCGAGACTGGATATGGGTACTTAAGCGAGGACACAGCTGGGTACGTCGAGCTTTTGGATTCAAGCCAGACACTTGGTAGGATGGTCGCCTACACGAGCTTGGATTACGCTGCAGAGAAATCTCCAGCAACAACCGTACCTCCTGCCAACCCGTGGAGCGAGCTGAAAGCTCCGAAGGTTGAACTTAAAACCCTCCCAGCTGGGTTACGGTACGCTTTTCTTGGACCAAATTCCACTTATCCTGTGATCATTAATGCTGCTCTGAATAATGCTGAAACTGCTCTACTTCTATGCGAACTTAGAAAATACCGTAGAGCGTTAGGATATTCACTTGATGATATCACTGGGATTTCACCTGATCTTTGTATGCATAGGATACATCTAGAGGATGAATCGATGACTTCTATAGAACATCAGAGGTGGTTAAACCCAAATCTCAAAGATGTTGTAAAGAAAGAGATAATGAAACTTCTAGAGGCGGGTATCATATACGCTATCTCAGATAGTACTTGGGTGAGTCCGGTCCATGTTGTGCCAAAGAAAGGTGGTGTAACAGTTGTTAATAATGATAAGAATGAGTTGATTCCAACTAGGACTGTTACAGGGCATAGGATGTGTATCGATTATAGAAAGTTAAATGCTGCTACTCGCAAAGACCACTTTCCTTTGCCTTTTATTGATCAGATGCTTGAGAGATTAGCTAACCACCCTTACTACTGTTTTCTAGATGGTTATTCTGGTTTCTTTCAGATTCCCATTCATCCAGATGACCAGGAGAAGACCACATTCACATGTCCATATGGTACCTTTGCTTATCGCAGAATGCCATTTGGTTTGTGCAATGCCCCAGCGACATTCCAGCGATGCATGATGTCGATTTTCACTGACATGATTGAGGACATAATGGAGGTTTTTATGGATGATTTTTCTGTTTATGGATCTTCATTCTCTGTTTGTCTTTCTAATTTGTGCAGGGTATTGAAGCGATGCGAGGAGAAGCATCTTGTGCTGAACTGGGAGAAGTGTCAATTCATGGTTAGAGATGGGATTGTTTTAGGACACAGGATTTCAGAGGAGGGTATCGAAGTAGACAAAGCAAAGATTGAGGTGATGACAAGCTTGCAGCCCCCTACATCTGTCAAAGGAGTTCGAAGCTTTCTAGGGCATGCTGGGTTCTATAGACGTTTCATTAAGGACTTCTCCAAGATTGCTAGACCTTTAACTCAGCTGTTGTGCAAGGATGTGAAGTTTGAATTCGATAGTGCTTGCTTAGAGGCATTTCACACAATCAAAGGAGCTCTCATCAGCGCACCAATTGTCCAACCACCGGACTGGGAGCTGCCGTTTGAGGTTATGACTGATGCTAGTGATTATGCAGTAGGAGCTATTCTGGGACAGAGGAAGGAAAAGAAGCTTCATGTCATCTACTATGCTAGTAGAACCCTCGATGATGCCTAATGCAAGTATGCGACAACAGAGAAAGAACTTCTGGCTATTGTGTTTGCTTTTGAAAAGTTCAAGTCCTATCTTGTGGGGTCTAAGGTTATTGTACACACCGATCATGCTGCTTTGAAGTACCTCCTCACTAAGAAAGATGCCAAACCAAGATTGTTGCGTTGGATACTGTTACTGCAGGAGTATGATCTTGAGATCAAAGATAAGAGAGGAATCGAAAACGGTGCTGCTGATCATTTGTCCAGATTACGTATCGAAGAAGAAGTTCCATTGGATGGTAGTCTCCCGGTGGAGAACGTCTATGCCATCGCCATTGGGACCGCATATAACAGCACCTCCTCCCTTCCTGAGATACCTTGGTTTGGTGACTTCGCGAACTACTTAGCTGCAGACAAGGAACGGACCAAGGCCTATCATGACAAGAGAATCAATTCCACGAATTTCAAGGCTAATGATCAGGTATTGCTTTTCAACTCTCGCTTGATATTGTTTCCAGGAAAGCTAAGATCTCGATGGTCCGGACCTTTCACCATCAAAGAGGTGAGGCCATATGGAGCTGTAGTGTTGCTGGACTCTACAGGAGGAGAATTTGTGGTTAATGGTCAACGCCTAAAACCATATCTTGCGGACGCCAACATCACTGAAGGAGACACCATCCCTCTCAATGAACCTTATATCGCCTAAATGGTGTCTGAGTCAAGCTAACGACTTAAAACAAGCGCTTGGTGGGAGGCAACCCACCGGTAAGTGTATATAACGTTAAAAAAAAAAAAAAAAAAAAAAAAAAAAAAAAAAAAAAAATTTACTTTGCTTATCTATATTTTTACTGTACTTTTTATTACGTTTGTCGTATCTTTCTTCGGGTTTATTTCCACACCGGGTCGGTGCGGAGTAAGTCTGGGGGAGGGTACTTGCTGGGACTAACGTTATTTTGTTTGTTTTGTTTTATTTTCTTGAGTCAGTTCAGTTTGTTTTATTGAGTCAAAATAGTTTATGAAACGATAATTTTTGTTGTGAAACAACCACATTTTCAGGAACTTAAGTAACCATTTGATTCAAGTCTGGTTGGCATCTGAGACTATTGGAAAAGCCAAAGACTTAATGGTAGACTTGAGACGCCCATATCTTCAGCAGAAATCCACTTACACCTGAGCCAATTTCTGTTAGTTCTTTTTATCTCATCTTTGTGACAGGTGTTCTGGGGCTTGACTCATCGTTCACACTGAATAAGACGACTTCTGTAAACCGACAAAAGCGGTACTCCTCTCCCCACTCTAAAAACATAAAAAAAAAAAAAAAAAAAAAAAAAAAAAAAAAGAAGAAAACGGATATAAGTCAATGTGGCCGAGGGATAGAGTGCGTAAACCCGTGCATCCTTCGGAGTTCCGCGGAAGCTTATATCCGCAATAAGATGGATTAGGAGTAAGTGATCCGAGGGATAGAGTGCGTAAACCCGTGCATCCTTCGGAGTTTATGAATCCGAAACCCGTCTGCAAAAAAAAAATAAAAATAAAATATATATATATAATAAATAAGTTTCGGGGAGAGAAAGAGTACCGGTAGTTATATGGTCGTTTTGTTCTGGTGTTGTACGTGAAAAAGTCTAGAAGGTCCCGGGCATCAAGATCAGAGCTGAGACCCGGCGATGAAGGTAAAGTGGACTATGCTGTGAGACTGTGGGTTTATTAGGAAAACTGTGAACGTCTACGGTGAAGTACATGGTGGTCTAGATCCTTTCAGGTAAGAATTTCTAGTGGATTACTAAAGTGAATGCGAGTGTGGTGCTCTTATGACGAAATGAGTTTCTGTTTTTCAAACCTTTCTTCTATATTTGTTTTCATTTGTTTGTTCTTGCTTGAGGACAAGCAAGGATTCAAGTCTGGGGGAATTGATGTGTCATGGTTTTGAGGATTTAAACCTTTGATTTCATAAGTCTTTTAGAGTCTTTTACTTATTTATATCGTATCTTTAGGTTCTTTTAGTGTTTTATCGAGTCTTTACAGGTTTTTGACTACTTTGGAGAAGAACATGTTGTTTTGGGATGAAAACGCGGTTTTGGAAATGCAGAGTCATGCAGAAGCCTCCGAAGTTTGACATCCGTTAGAGGTCTTCCAGATATCGGATTGAGATGAATTTTGGACACAAGATATCTCTTTGAGTTAGCTTTCATTTGGAACTGGTCCCATGTCATTCTCATTCGTGGTTCAAGAGTTATCCCCGTTTTACTGAAGACATGTCAATCTGGCGACCAAGAGAACGATCTGAAGCTATGAAGAACGGACGATCTCAACATGGATCGGACGATCTGAAGCTATGAAGAACGGACGATCTCACCTAGATCGGACGATCCATGAGTAAGGAGAACGTCCGATCTCCACCCAGATCGGACGATCTGAAGCAGCGACATCTACACCACCTTTTCCTTGATTTCGGGACTTTTGGAAGGCTTTATGTAGTGGGATTTTTCTGGGGTTTGGGGGATCCGTCCATTAACCTAATTTTGAGAGCAGCCACCTCTTGTAAGCCCTTGGAGGCAGATTTCTCATCTTGGAATCCTTAGAGAAGATTTCTAAACTCTATCTTTGTTTTTGTTCTCTTTAAGCAATTGAATCATGTCTTTCATCTCATCTATACTCTGTTTTATTTCTGTTATGGTTGAGTAGTCTCTTAGTTAGGATTAGGGATTTATCAAGGGAATTCATATCATTGAGTTAGACACAAATAGGGTTCATCATTAGATCTTCATCTATTGCTAAGTTATCGATTGGAATTAGAGTAGACAACTAGTTTCATGAAAACCTAGGATATATCTATACAACGAAAGTTGATAGGTTTAACCGGATAGAGCAATAGGTGAGCGGATTGCCTAATACCAACGAAAGTTGAGTCATTAGGATCCGTGAATTTATCAAACCCGATCGATAAAGCTTGTATAGGGATTGATAAGATCAAACGAAAGTTTAGACGCTTATATCACTAGAGATAGATATCTAATACTGCGAAAGTAGATTAGATTCACATTCGTGTTTGAGTTTAGGATGGTTCTTAGCATTAATTCCCTGAATAGTTGTGTAGCTCTTTGATCCCTGAATTCCTGAGATATTCCCGATGCCTAACGCTTTAGTCTATTGACTTTTACACCGTTTTACTTTCTGTTTCTCATAGCTTTGGTTTAGTTTGCATCATAATCAAATCTCTTATTATTGTCTTAGCTTGATAACTCGTTTCTATATTCCGTAGCGCATACTTAGTCTCCGTGGATTCGATCCCTACGTGCTACAACGCACAAGGGTATTTGCATAGACCCGGATTGAAAGATCCCAACTATCAAGCACCAGCATATAGGCGAGAGTTTCTGTTTTTCCATATCCCCCATAACAGCCATGGTATCGCTCGTCTCTTGTTCTCCGTAACCGATCTTGTGGTCATACATTCATACAGCTTCCTCATATACTCTGCAACTGAACCAAGATTTCTCTGTAATATTGGGATGTTTGTATTTCTCCAAACATTGCGTGCCTCCACACATTCAAACAGAACATGTTGTATTGATTCCACATCTCCATGACATAAGGCACACACAGCATTTGTTTGAATCACGTGAGCTATAATGCGCTCAGAGACCGCCAAAGCTCCAGAGAGAACCCTCCAAAGAAACAATCGAATTTTTGGCTCAGTTTCTAATTTCCAGCTTCATGTTTTCAGCTCATTCACCATCTGGTTATGTTCATCCTGAGGGTTGTTTAACGAGCTCGTAGTAGATAACAACCAATTACCACTCTTAACACTGTAGGACCCTTCCTTTGTATGTGCCCAGATCCAATCGTCCTCAACGGTAATAGAGGGCGGATAAGATAGAATTCTATTAATATCCTCTTCTAGAAACAGCTCCCTCAAAGCTCCAACATTCCAAACTCCCTGGTCCGAGATTAGAGCTTCTACTCTTAGATTTAGGTCCATTGTTCTCTGCTTATTGTAAGGTCTTCGCGGAGTCCCATCCATAATCCATTTATCAAGCCATACCAGTGTATTCTTACCATTGCCAATTGATCTTGACAAACCTTTGGCTAGCAAATCACGTCCATGGAGTATACTCCTCCAGGCATATGATGGCCTACCTCCAGCCTCCGCCTCCATGAGCTCATCTGTCGAGTAGTATCTTGATTTATAGACCTTGGCAATTAGAGCAGTCGGCTCACTAAGAAGTCTCCATGCTTGTTTAGCCAAAAGGGCTTGGTTGAAATTCTCGATATCTCTAAATCCCAAACCACCGTCTATTTTGGATTTACACATCTTGTCCCATGCCACCCAATGAATCTTCCTCTTGTCTTCAAACGTATTCCACCAAAAGCTCGACATCGCACTAGTGAGCTTTTCACATTGATGTTTCGTTAGTTTGAAACAAAACATCGCGTAAACCGGTAGGGCCATTGCAACAGATTTGAGGAGAATTTCCTTACCACCAAAGGACAATGTCTTGGTATACCAGCCACTTAAACGGTCCTTGAGATTATCTGTGATGTAAGCTAGCAACTTACTCTTTGCTCCACTAAAACATTCTGGTAATCCCAAATATTTTCCGGTACCTCCTTCTTGAAAGATACCCATGTATAAGCCCAGGATGTTCTTCATTATTGGATCTATCTTACCACCATAGGTAATTGATGATTTTTGGAAATTAATCTCCTGTCCAGAAGCATCGCCATATAATTTCAAACAGCGCAAAATTTCCGTGCCTTCTTTAAACGTGGCTCTACACATGAATAGACTATCGTCTGCAAACAGTAACTGTTGTACCGAAGGACAATCTCTTGTGAGCTTAATCCCGGAAATCCGTCCTTCTTTCTCCGCTTGGTTCATAACATGTACCAAGGCTTCGGCACATAGTATAAAAATGAACGGGGATAGTGGGTCGCCCTGTCTTAGGCCTCTCTTTGGCTTGATAAAACCATGTGATCTTCCATTCAATAACACCGAGTAAGAGACAGAAGAAACACATACCATTATCCAGTCTATCCATTTCCTTTCAAAGCCTAGACGGGTGAAGAGTTCTTGTAGAAAACTCCATTCAACACGGTCATAGGCTTTAGACATGTCAGTTTTTAAGGCCATAAAGTCTTCCCTGCACCTCGGATTAGTTCGTAGGGCATGTACCATCTCGTGTGCCAAGAGGATATTGTCCGATATTTCAATCTATCTTTTTATTATGGTTTTTTTAAAACGTATGCCAATTAAACTTGTGCACTTCCTTCAGAAACACACGTCTAACACCCTTTAGGTCGGTTTGCCATCCAGCAATTTTACACTTATTTCCCTGTACTAAGGACAAACTCGTTCGAAGAAGTAGGCTCCTTCGCATAACCACTTGACTTAGTGGCATCAAGTTTGTTCCTTCACAAACTTATATTCTAAGGTCCTTTCCCACAGGTATAGCCTGCCAACTTCTACGTACTCACACGATGAGACATGCATATTTCACCAAAAAAAAAAAAAAAAAAAAAATCCAACGAGCATGCACAACACAAATACTGTTCATGCAGCTACCGTCATTGTGACTGTTAAGAATGGAAACTCGAAGTCTTTATTTCTTAACCAGATAATACGGTTACAGTACTGTTCACAAGAAGACTTTTTAGAACATCGCTCTAGATTTCTCTCTCAATAACACATCACGTTGCTCATTTTACAACAAAGCATAAGTCTTAGATACAAGTGGAGACTCTGTAATTATATGTGTATACAAATCAGTTTTTATTATTCTCTTTCTACTTCTCTTGCATGTGCTTTTCATGAAGTTAACCCTCTATAGATTATCAATATAATACCCCATCCTTCAAGATGAAGCTTGTCCCTAAGCACAAATATTGTAGGATATATACTGATGCTGCCATTCCAGAACTGATACCCAAACGTTCTCATGATCCGGCAATCATTTCTAGTGAACCCAAAGCATCCGAAGCACCTTCTTCATTATATCGAGTTTCTAGCACACATGCTCAGGCTCAATAAAAATTCATCTAGTTGTGATAATGATGCAGGTAAAGGATTTAACCCAATGTTGTTCTCTCAAAACCATATTCAATAGAAAACATATATAGAACACAAGGTGAAGGATGGGGTATATTATTTCATTGCATAGATTTCCCTACAGTCTCTCACATATATTATTTTACTATAGTTTAATTATTCTTCTTAATTTTAAAATAAAAAAAAAAACAATATCACTAATACATGTGTCAAATGAGTTTGTACATAATCTCTCAAAAATTCTCAAATGAGAATCAGTTCTCATTTATCTATCATATTATATATATATACTAGATAAGGACCCGCATATATGCGGGTTTATAGGAAATATTTTATAATCGGTAAAATAAAACTAATAGCAAAAAATGAGAAAAATTCATCTCTATAAATATAAAATAAAATTGGTTTTCAATCTCTTATATTTTTATTCAGTTTCTAACTAAATGATGTAATATATACATATGTATATCTAATTTTTTTCTTCTCCTATGTGTATTGAATTATTATTATTTTTATTATTTACTCTTATTTTTAAGTTTTTAAACTAATTTTGATGAATTGGTTTCTTATTCATATTAAAATTAGATTTTGAGTTTGTTTGGTGTGAAGTTGAGACAAATTTGTATATTTTAAGGTAAAAATTTATAATTTTTTATTTTTAAGATTTGACAGTGTGTTATTATTTATATATGAGATTTTTTAAAAAAACATTTTATTAGGATAGTACTCAATAAAAAATTATTGAGTATTATCCAAGCTATTTTGATATATTGGGTAATACTTAATAATTTATTTGTTCAAAAAAATATAAGAATGTGAAAAACTTTTATTAAAGGCTAAATAAAATAAAATCTAAAAATATAAATTTGAAAAGAAAATTTTAAAATTGAAAATTTATTAATATACTAATATTTAACATATATTAAAAAAGTAGAACGTAAAAAGTACATATTTTTATTATTTATTTATTTTTACTAGTTTTCCTTTTAATTTAAAGAGAAAAATAACACAATTTTACATGTGCCATAATCTAATCGCTCAATCAACATATGTCATCGTCTCATTAATTATAATTTAGAGTACATATTATCTAAACACTGCTCTTCAATAATTATTCCATTCGCATAAATGATTTCCAAATTTTTTGAGAAGAGAATGATGAATTAAATAGTATTTAGACATATAATAAGATAATTATTAATTGTAATACAATTTTAAAAGAATGATATTTGAAAAAAAAAATTATAACCTTTTCATCAAGTAATAATAAATTTTTTCGTATGAGCTCATTATCTTTTTTGAAGTTTTTGAATTCTGACTTTCGAAGAAAACGCACCATAGCATAAATATGATGATAAGAACGTTTGCGATCTAACTGATTCAATATTAAATAACGTTTGTGTTAACCATCATAAATCAATGAAAATATCTTATTAGAAAAACTTTATCTGATAGAGTTTTTTTGTTAAAGTTGCAATGAAAGAAAAGAGGGTGGAGTTTATTTTATAGTGAAAATTAACCGTTTATTAAACTTTCTTTTCCTAATAGTAAAAAGTATTTTGCCTAATTGTTTTATTAAATTATGTAAATAAATGAGAAAAGATATTTATCTTTATACCTTATAATTAAGAAAAAGTTAATTATAAAAACAAATGTATATAAGATTTCCTTTTGCTAATAGTAAAAGATATTTAACTATTTTTATTTAATTTTGTTATTATATTAACAATTTTGACACATGTCAAGATCTGAGGTTATAACTGACATGTGTCACGATCTCGTTAATTATAATTTGGACAAGTGTCGAACTCTCGTGAGTGCAACCCAGATTTATATATATATATATATTTTTCTTTTTTTAATTAGTGAGAACCTCACTTAGAACCTCCCACACTGCAGAAGCTCTCATAAGGGCATAGTATTTGGTGACCAGTTTCTGACACAATCCTTTGGTGACTGAAGCTTGTCGATATGGCCCTCGCTTTAAATACCAACGAGCCAACTTTATATTCAATATCTCTTCTGCTTTTATCTTGTTCTTTATAAAATGTTAAGCATGAACCAAATGATTTTTAATCTGAGTAAGAATTAGATCCTTATCTATCTCAACAAGGTCTTCATTTCAGAATTCTTTGACGAATGCTCCTTAAAACGCAATAGAGCAGGAGGATCTCTCTCATATACCACTTTAAAAAGAATTGTCTTAAGCAATGTATTAAAGGATGTATATTGTAGGGTTTTCGAACTTATTAAAATTTGCAAGAATGACACTCAACTAAATGTTGTGCAGGTCAACCTATCGAACTCGAAAGTCACCCGCAATACTGCCACCAAGTGTATTGTCGACGTGGCATCCGTTTCATTTTGTTAAAAAGTGACGAAACAGATAAAACGACGTAGTTTTGATATAAATTACATGATATTTTTTTAAGCAAAACAACATATTTTTCTTTTTTGCATCAAAACAACATGATTTTTTCTTATTGGTTCTAATTTTTACAATTTGAAAAATTTAAATCTGTGATGAATAAAAATTTGGGATAAACAAACTTAATTGAAGAAATCAACGATGTAAAATTTGGTTATCAAAACACATAGTTACTCCATCTCTCTTCTTTCTCTTCATCTTCCTCCATTGAAATCTTCTTTTTCTTTCTTCTTCTTCGTCTTCTCCTTCTTCTTCTTCTTCTTCTTCTTCCTCCTCAGAGTCCGATTCCTTTACAAACCCTCCCATAAATGCGTAAGCTTCAGATCTGGAACAACGCTGCCTCCAACGATGGAGATTCCCAGATTAATTACTTCCGCCACTGAAGCTTCTTGGTTTAACCTCTCTTCCGATTTCATCAACCAATCATTTGATTCCGATTGTAACAAAGAGAATCAGATTCCAATTTCATTGTCGTCTTCACTCTAATTCTCAGTTTCGATCAAATCTGGCACAGATCCGATTAATAGACATGATGACTGGAATATCAAAACAAAAGGAATATTTCATGATTTGTCTTTGGCAGCAACAAAGGAAGCTTTCATATGAACCCAGACTTGTTTGTAATTACACTAAAATATGCAAAAAGGAGAAATGTTAATCTTGTTTCAAAGCAATAAACATATGATTTGAAGAGAAAAGTATTAAAGAAAGATTAACTACTTTTGCGATTGACCTCAATTTTAATTTTTCTAGAAATTGATTTTTAGTTTTTTCCCCAAATCGATTTCAACTAAAAAAATACTGGGAAGAGTGTTGCTGTTTAATTTCATCGACGGAGAAGAACAACGAAGAAGAGAATGACAAATTGTTTTTTTTTGATAAAAATATATTAAATGAAATTAATAATCCAAAGAGAGAAAGCTTTGTTGTTTTGGTGACACAAAAACTACAACTAACTATCAAAACAGTGTGTTGTTATAAATTGTCAAAACGACGTAGTTTTGCTACTTCCGTTAGTTTCTTAACCGTGTCACGTCGACAATACACGTGGTGGCTGTATTGCGGGTGACTTTCGAGTTCGATAGGTTGACCTACACAACATTTAATTGAGTGTCATTCTTGCAAATTTTAATAAGTTCGATGGTTTTTTAGCAGAAAACCCTATATTGTACCATAACTCAGCCCAAGATAAGTAATTACCGCAAATAATTCTCCCAGCACCTATTTAACACCTCAGACCATTCATTTCCGGGTGAAATTCAGTGCTATTTTCAGTTTACTCCCATAAAGATTTTCCAAAAAGCCTAAGGTATGTGATCCCTATCCGACACAATAGAAGCAGGACATCTATGTAATCTTACTATATCCTTAATGACTTTCCTTGCCACCTCTGCAGCAGTACAAAGATGCTTGAGACCAATAAAGTTACCATATTTGCTCAACTGTTCCACTACTACTAAGATTACATTTATCCATTGAGAACGTGGTAGTCCTTCCATAAAATCTATACTTATGTCTTTCCATATATGAGTAGGTAAGGATAAAGAAGCAGTTATGTTCTTTTGCGACAAGCAAGCGGCCATTCATATCTCAGCTAATCAGGTCTTTCACGAGCAAGCACATAATAGCTTGAGCCATGCTTCCATGTAACGTAGTTGCACGTAGCTGTAGATTTTAATACTATAGAATTTTAGTTGTACGTGTCTTCGTTGTGACTACATATTTTATTGGTGTAGAGTTTTAGATATAAATATGTTTGTTGTAGTTATAAGATTTTATGTTATGATTATTTTAAAATTAAAATATAATTAGTTTACCTCCCATATGCTCTTTCACTGCCAGTTTTCCAATATGGAGGCTCGCACCATTCAAATCTGAAATCGCTCTCCGGAATTACCACTCTCAATGAAATGTTAATAGCTTCAAGATCAATGGTCTGTCTCCCTTGATAGCACTAAATATTATCTATTTATATAACTATTTTGCTAACCGTTCTTTGGACTTTTGGTTAAGAACAAGATGGGTTTCAGTGTTTTTATTTAAATATAGGTTTGTACATTTGCTGAAGTCAAAAGGAAGATTTTTTAGAGTAGAAATGGATCAAAACATGGTAATTAAGAAAATTAAATATAAATACAAAATAAACTAAATAAAGAAATACTTAAATAAGAAGAATTAAAAGGATTGACTGCAATTTGTGGAGCTAGAGTCATGGGATCACATCCTTGATATGATTTCAATGAGAATAATCCAAGGGCGATCACATGCTCTCGGTGAATCCAAAGAGAGAATCTGACCGTCCATTTCCTATGCTTGATCCCAAAGTAATTACAATAATAAAGGAGGATGATCTTGTGGGATTGATTGGGTTTGTGTGATCTTGGAGTGATGACATTGATTGTGATTGAAACATTGATGGGTGGGCTAAAGTTTTGGAAGTCGAAATTTGAACTAAGTTTCTGGGATACCTCATCAAAATGAGAGTTGTTCATCAGCTGTCTTTCTCTTATAAAAAACAACCAAATATGTAATCTTTCATTTTATCAAAGAACGAAAATGAGAAATAAAATAATCATCTTCTCTGTTTTATTAAAGGCTTTCTTATTTGCATTCAACATACACTTGTTAATAAAGGATCTTGTTTTTGCACCTATATATCTTTTTTTTTTGTCAACAAACTTATATTAAACTTAAACTGCTGTTACAATTCAAATAAACCATACAATCTAGCTATTCGATGCCAAAAAGTCCAAATTTGATATATAAAGAGAATAAAATGCATTAAAAAGATATGATAAACAGTTAAGATCACAGATAATAACTCTTAGCATCTTCGAAAGGGTTAGTTCTTCTACCAAAATAGGTAAACAAACAAAACTTTTAACTTGATGTGCCTTCAAGGCCGAGCGTTTGAAGACTTTCTCCATTAAGGAGAAGGTTGATGGAGTGGTTCTCTTTGAAACAGAGGAAAATAAGAACAACAATGATCTCTCCCAAAAGGAGGAAATTGGCGAAAAAGATCTTTCCCCCAAAGAGGAATTGATAATTTGGACTGCACCTATATATCTAGTTTGCAGTTTCATTTATGATTTTTTATACTTAAATTGTTTTTCGATTAGTTCCTAGTAACTATGTATAAGTAAGAAATTTTCAGAGAATGGAATTTTCTTTAATTAGACCCACTTTTTTTTGAATTATGAAAAATAATACTGATCATATGATCGTCTTATTTTTGGTCAACTTCTAAACATTATTCGGAAGACTATACCAACTAAGGATACAAACAAAGATAACCGTGTTTTACGCTTTAGCGACAACAAGCTTGCAAGGGAATGGGAATATTAAAACAGAAAAGAAACAAGCAAACTTAAACAAATGAAAAGTATATGAAGTGTGGACGACGTGCAAGAGAAATTTTACATTGATCACAAGATGTTACATTGCGACTTCATAGTCGTTGCTAGTGCCAACGGAACCATGTGCCCAAGCTTATTCCTCTGCGTGATCTGTTGCTTCTTATCATTCGCTTTGCCCAGAGATTCGTTGTCTCCATGTGCCTTGTCGAGATTCTCTTTTAGCTTATACTCCACCTGAAAGAGAATCCAGATCTCGTTAACATTGTTGGATGAGTGTGGCCTAGAGACTAGAGTTTAGGAATATATGTATATATACCATTTTTTGCAATTCGCTCATGCTACTCAAAAACGAATCTTGTAATCCCTTCTTCTTTTTCTCCAACTCTGCTTCTTTAGAGTTCCTAGCTTCAACCTTTTCCTAAGAAACAGAGACAACAAAATATTTAAACATTAACAAATATTAGGTTCCCTCTGTCTCGGTTTATTTGATGTTTTAGGTCAAAGAACCGAAGTTAAGAAACTTAAAAAAGATAAAAATACTTTGAAATAGAAAAATTTCCTTAAAATATATAATAGAGAGTATAGAACAATTGTTTTTTTTTTTTGGGTATGAATGTAAATTTATTTATCAAAAACAAATATGGTTACATTATATGCATCTTTGAGCAGAGATGTTTTGAAAGGATAGCAGATGAAAATTTGAGCATAAAAGAAGCCGAGTATAGAACAATACATTACTCTTTTTATTTCTTTATTTTTGGTTAAAAGGGTTAAAACAAAAAATATTTAGTTTCTAAATTTCTGGAAGAACAAAAAATATATATATATATATATATATACATCTAAAATTCAAAAGAAAATAAATAATAAATTTCATCAAATTATCATCATATTAAGCCAAGAAAATATACGAGAGATCAATTCATATTAAGAGCATATATATCCGTAATTCAAACAGACCTTTATCTGACGGTGCATATTGTCAGTATATGGTACTCCTCCAGTTTGCCTTGCAACATCTGCGATAAGGTCCAAAAGCTCCTTAAGTTGCTTAGCCTTCTTGTCATTATCCGTAGTCATGTTATCTAACAAGATCTTTCGTCCACCACAGAATCTGAGAACTGTCTGAAATTTCACAACTAGTACAATTTAAACAAAGAAAACAAAAAAGAAAAGAAAGATGTGTAGAAACATGCATCGTATCATTAGTTGATTGGGAAAAAAAATGAATATCATAACGAAAACAAACACACCGTCAGAAATTCAGGGCAACTTTCACCCAAATACTGGTCCAACGTCAGCTCATCAGCTTCTAACTCGTCACCGCCGGTGAACACAACAATGACAAAGTCTAGGATTCTTCTCTCGAATATGCTCTGCAAGGTGGAAAGTGTTGACTCTTCTTCCTCTGAAATCCTATTCCTAACCGATAAAACTTACAGCACAACATGTATTCCTTCTTTCGCCATAGTTAAACAATTGATGATTTCCTTACTGATATACTCGGCGGACACAGACAAGTCGAACCAACCTATATTATGTATGTACCATAGTAAAGTCAAACTTTTTGATGAATTCAACTTTTCTATAGGCAAGGTTGTTCTATTGAAGTGTTAGTGGCTATTAGTAATGGGCCTAACTCAACACCCAAAAGCTAGTTCGAGAGTGGAGGTTTGCCATGTCACATATATATTGTCCACAGATCTTTTCAAGTCTCGATGTGGGACTTAATAGTGGCTAGGAGCACATACCAGGAGTATCAATCACATTGATTATTGGGCCATCTTGTATCGCAGCTCTAAACATCTTACATTCCATGGTAACACCTCCTGCCTGTTTCTTTGATATGAACTGTTTTTCACCGAGGAGGGTATTCCCGGTTGAGCTTTTACCGTTTCCGGTACGTCCAACTAGAACTATGTTTGTGACTGGCTCAGACGCGGAGGGAACATTTTGATCGGCCATATTCCGATCACCAAGAATTCTTCGGTAAATTCCTGCATAATTCAAAAAAAAAATATAATGAGAAAAGGAGAAACATGAAAGGAAAAAGATAAGCGGTAGACTTATAGCAAATGGAAACTCACGAGCTTTCTTACCCAAAGAAGGAAATAAGACTGAATGGACAAGTTATTCGATCAAACAATTCAAGTTTTTATAGAAGATCGATTAGATTTTGGGATCTCTCCCTCTCCTTTATGGTTTCACACTTCACTACCTACCTACAACTTGGTCTTGTCTTCTTATTAGATCCCCTTATAAGGGTTGAAATCCTTAAATTTACCTTAAATGATCTACCTATCACGGTCAAACTAGTTCAAAACCTTTTTTTTTTTTTTTTTGGGTAAAGCCTCACCACTTATATATATTTGCATATAGTTAATATTCATTTTTTTCCAAACATAAGATACGTTGTTAATCCAAATAATATTTTCTCTAGTTTCTAAATGATTACATACATGCTCAAGCAAAATTCATCCATATCTTGAGTAAGAGTTAATTTAAGACCAAGAAGTTTAAAGGACAATGTCCAGAATGGCAGCCATCCCCCCGGCCCCCCGAGAAGGAGTTTTATGACCAACTTGCTACGTACCTACAACTTGATCTTGTCTTTTCGTGTTAGATTCAATTATAAGAAATTGTTTGACTCACTAAATGAATCGAGGAATATCTTAGTTGACGGAGAAGGTTGACTCATTTGATTTTATGATTTTTCTTAATCTCATTACGTGAATGGATTAATTGATCGTATTTATGATAATTTATATTATATGGAACAACCATATATGATCGAGATCTGAGGTCTTGGTTCACTTGGTGTCTATCTCGCCATTTTCCTGCGTAAAAAAATCTCTGCTTGGTAATGCTTTATCTGCATCGTATAAGACAGTTACACTAAGTAAAGGCTACGACATGAAAATACATGCAGATGCTTCTATAACTACACTAAGTATTGATTTCACAAAGTGATATTCAATAACAATCATAAGTTATGTGCGTAACACCATATAACGACCAACGGAATTGATACACAATAGTTTTAACCCTATTTAACTACTGCAAGTGCACAACAAAAGTTGTAGTAATCTAGGAATCGAATCCACAGAGACCAAGAGTTACACTACGATTCTTAGTAATGAAATTAAGCTAAGACAAAAGTATGATTGTTTGTTGTAAAAATGCATAAAAGATAGCAATTCAAAAGGATGTAAATAACGATTAAAAGAGATGTTAAACCAAGGATTCTTATCGGGGGATCAAGTATCTTGAACTAGCCAATTATTCAGGGGATGGTTAGAAACCATTCTCGAACTCAAACATGAATGTATAACCAATCCACTCTCGTGGCATCAACTACTTCGTCTAGCGACCTAGGTGTCTAAACTCTCGTTTGAACCTAAAATCCTAAGCGAGCATTAACAAGCGGGTTCAATTTGTTCACGGATCGCCTTAACATCAACTCTCGTTGGCTAAGGACGATACGCTCATCTAAGTTCTATCAAGCAACCTATAAACTTTTGGAATATAGATTAAACCCTGAATCAAAGACTAAGTGATCAATTCAGCCTAAGCAATAAGAACAACTATAGATGAAGAATTCTATAAGATAAACCCCTATCTATGTCTAGTTCAATGGATCATGAAACCCCCTTATGAATCCAAGGTTCAACAAAAAGACTACTCAAACATATTAGCAAAGAAAACAGAGAAACTTAAACAACAAGTAGTCATGATCATAGATATGAATAAAATTACAAAAGAGTTAAGAAATCTTCTCTAGATAATAAGGAAGTAGCAAATTGTCTCTTCAAGTTTTGAGAGGTGATGAGAGAAGTCTCTCTGCAGAAAAAGGATTTTTTCTCTCTAGAATAAAAGTTTTTTCCAATAATGACTCTGAAACTCGTATATAAAACCAAACTTGACAAAACATAAGTCAAAAGGTAAACTGTCGGCCGGGACCAGATCGATCGATCCGGACTTGTGTGGTCGATCCAGGATGTTCACGTAATTTTGGATCGATCGATCCAGTTATGGATCGATCGATCTGGTCGCTGGCTGGTCGATCTGGCCTCTTTTGGTCGATCCAAGTAGCACACACATTCTCCTAATGTGGGATCGATCGATCCAACCTAGGATCGATCGATCTGAGCTTCAAAACTGCTCTTCTTGCTCTTTTGCCTCCTTTTCTCGATCCTTTTGCCTTCAAACTCCATTTGAACATGTTTTATCCTGAAAAGACTCTAAAACAAAAGCAAAGACTCGAAAGAACGCTGAAAACGTTAGTTAAAATACGTAAAAACCATAATATATCAACTCCCCCATACTTAGTCTTTTGCTTGTCCTCAAGCAAACTACCAAGAACAGAATCGAGGTTTGGAAAACAGAAACTCAATTCGTCACAAGAGCACCACACTCACATTCACTTTAGTAATCCACTACAAATTCTTACCTGAAAGGATCTAGACCCCAATGTACTTCACCGTAGACGTTCACAGTTTTCCTAATAAGACCCACAATCTCACAGCATAGTCCACTTTACCTTCATCGCCGGGTCTCAGCTTTGATCTTGATGCCCGGGACCTTCTAGACTGTTTCACGTACAACACCAGAACAAAATGACCATATATCTATCGGTACTCTTTCTCTCCCCCATACTTATTTATTATATACTTATTATTTTTTTTTTTTGCGAATATAAGCTTCTGCGGAACTCCGAAGGATGCACGGGTTTACGCACTCTATCCCTCGGCCACATTGACTTATATCCTTATTTTTTTTTTTTTTTTTTGAATTCAGATATGTAGTGAATAATGGGGTCGCGGGAAATTTTCCTACCCCTCACTTCCATCTCTGCGTGATCATCTTCAATCTTAAGTAAAATAATGAGGTCACGGGAAATTTTCCTACCCCTTTACTTAAGACGAGAATCATATCATCTTTTATTTTTGTAGTAGGGACAGGAGTACCGCTTTTTGTTGGTTTGCAGAAGTCGTTTTGTTCAGTGTGAACGATGAGTCAAGCCCCAGAACACCTGTCACAAAGATGAGGTAAAAGGAACTTACAGAAATTGGCTCAGGTGTAAGTGGATTTCTGCTGGAGATATGGGCGTCTCAAGTCTACCATTAAGTCTTTGGCTTTTCCAATAGTCTCAGATGTCAACCAGGCTTAAATCAAATGGTTACTTAAGCTCCTGCAAATGTTGTGGTTTTTATGAAAATTTTTTGTTTCTTAGACTTTTTTGACTCAATAAAACATATAGAAATGACTCAAGAAAATAAAAAAAAACAAAGAAAATAGCATTAGTCCAACAAGTACCCTCCCCCAGACTTACTCCTCACCGACCCGGTGTGGAAATAATCCCGAAGAAAGATACGACAAACGCAATAAAAGTACAGTAAAAAGATTAAATACTAAATACAAATATAGAGATAGTGGTGTGATACTACTCGTCTTGGTCACTGTCCGGTGTGTCGCTCTGTGTCTCGCCTATCCTCCTCATGCGTCGATGGCGTGGTGGTGGAGGGCTAGTAACAGCATCCTCTGCTAACCCATGTCCAGCAACAATGGGGTCTGCAGTCGCGGCGGCGGTATCTGAATCCCTCTCTGTAGGCTCCTGTGCTCTGAAGCAAGAGGGTGGCCTGGGACATCGGAGCTTCGATAGAGCTCCCCAAATCCTCTGCAACATCGTGTTGTTCTTCTGCTGGGACTCTATCATCCATCGCCAGCGGTCCTCCTCTGTAGCATCTGCAGAGATTGGAGGTAGATCATACTCACCAGAATACTCCGGTAGTAGCTGCTCCATCATGTCTGGTGCCGGAACGCCTGTGTGATGCTGCTGAGAAGCGGTGAATGGCCCCGTATCGTCCTCCAGATGAGGCTGTGCTGTCCTCGCGCGAGATGTGCTAACTCGTGGCCGTGATGCAGGAGCAGAGCGACTCATGTGCTCAGGCTGAGGCAGGAACTCAACACTCGCTAGTGAAAGAAGAGAAGTCAAAGCGGACTGAGGCAGCTGACACGTCCAAGTAGTGCCCTCTCGGTCGCTGAAAATGTATTTGTAACCAGGCCTGAGGATGACGGCACGCCGGAGATAATCCTCGTCAATAAGATCCAGCCGGTCAATGCGCTCCGTCTGCGATAGGTCGATGCCATGGAATCTGAAGATAGGTGTGAGTAGACTCCCGACCGTCTCGAGCTTCTGGTTCGTTGTGTTGAGACCGCGATACTTCTTTTGCACAAGAATGGCAGCAAAAACTGCGCCGAGGTTGGTGTCTAACGTCGGTGGTGGGGATGAGGCATAGAGAGAACCGACAAATGGTGGCAGTCCATAATGCAATAACATCAGCTCATCCTCTCGGACCGTACCCGTCTCCTCCTTCCCGAACAAAGTGTGACCCAAAATCTTCGCCACAATGCGAACCGCAGGGTTCCTAATCAGGCTGAGCTTGTTCTTCCTCGTGACACAGTCTCCTCCAGCAAGGAAACTCCACAATGTAGCCACATGAGGGAACTCAGCAGCCGTAGGAAAATCACAGCGCTCCTTGTCCCTATCAAGACCGTAAAGGTCACACAACTCCGGTATCGAGATCTCGAAGAGTGTGCCGCTAGAGAAGTATGAGAGATACCCCGCACTGGCTCTTGGTTCTCCGGAATCGAAACGGAGCTCTGCAGAAGCGAGAAACTGTCTCACTAGCTCCGGATATAGTGGGTATGACTTGAATGGAAGTGTACCCAATCCCATGTTGTCCATCATTGCTATGACATCAGCATCAATCCCTAGGTTTCGCAATGTCTTCCTGCAGACAAACCTCGTAGGGACCATCTCTACTCGCAACAACCCATTGTAGCAGGTACTGTGGGCGACGTCCCATGGTGCTCCCGGCTTTCTGCTCAAATATGCCGAGGTCTGCTTCAATGAGCCGGCTGTCATGTGTGGAACCTCTGGAATGCGGATTTCTCGGAAAGGTGTATTATCGGGTCGAGGCCAAGGAGCGGAGGTGTGAGTAGGGACGTCATCGTCGATGGGGGGTGCTGAGGAAGTAGCAACCCCTTTGTCCTTTCGCTGCTTTCCCTTCTTGCTCTGCTGTCGGGAACCTCCCCTAGTGCGAATCCCTTCTGCATTTTCCCGAGCCATTCTCTGTAAAACAAACAGAAAACCAAGTTTAGTCATAATATACAACAACAACAATTCAACAATTCACAACCAAAATCTGATAAATAATTCAAATTTCAACAAAAACAATTCAACAATTACGATTTTTCTTCTTTTTTTTTTTTTTTTTTTTTTTTTTTTTTTAAACCTGAAAAACTTATGAATAATAATTAACACTTCAACAACAAAAATACACATTTTAAAAGCTAAACCGTAAGGATAATAAATCGATTGATCTTTCCAGAATACGACGACTTGAGTTGAGAGTCGAAGTTTGTCAGTATAGCCACCTTTGCTTACATAGACAATTTCTGTTGTCTATTAGCGGTTCTTGATGAACAAGAATCCGGACTTGAGATCATTCGATATTTTATTCTTCCGGAATAAAAGAAAACAACGTTATATACACTTACCGGTGGGTTGCCTCCCACCAAGCGCTTGTTTTAAGTCGTTAGCTTGACTCAGACGCCGTTTAGGCGAGAGGAGGATCACTGAGAGGGATGTTGTCTCCTTCAGTGATGACAGTGTCTGCGAGGTATGGCTTCAAACGTTGACCATTAACCACAAATTCTTCACCTGCAGCATTCACTAGAACAAAAGCTCCATATGGTCTGACTTCCTTGATAGTGAAAGGGCCAGACCATCGTGAACGTAACTTGCCAGGAAAAAATTTAAACGGGAATTGAAAAGTAGAACCTGGTCATTTGCAGCAAAATCCCGAGGAATGATCTTCTTGTCATGGTAGGCTTTAGTTCGTTCCTTGTAAATACGTGAATTTTCATAAGCCATGTGTCGAATCTCATCCAGCTCGTTTAATTACGTCAACCATCTTTCAGAAGCCGGTTTGATGTCGTAGTTCAACAACTTTACCGCCCATGCGGCTTTGTATTCAAGCTCCACTGGAAGATGACACGACTTCCCATAGACAAGATGAAACGGAGTAGTGCCCAACGGTGTCTTGTATGCGGTCCTATACGCCCAAAGAGCGTCATCAAGTTTCAGAGACCAGTCCTTCCTCGTTGTGTTCACCATCTTCTGTAGAATGCTCTTGATCTCTCTGTTCGAGACCTCCACCTGGCCACTTGTCTGCGGATGATAGGGAGTGGCGACCTTGTGCTTGACTCCATGCTTCTTCAACAGCCCTGCAAAGAGTTTGTTGATGAAGTGAGATCCACCATCGCTAATCACAATTCGCGGTACACCAAATCTTGGAAAGATCACAGATTTGAACATCTTTATGACCACTTTGGCATCATTAGTCGGGCTAGCCAGCGCTTCAACCCACTTCGAGACATAATCGATGGCGACAAGGATGTATTCGTTGCCAAAGGAAGATGGAAAAGGACCCATGAAGTCAATTCCCCATACGTCAAACACTTCGACCTCAAGGATAAAATTCTGAGGCATCTCATTCCTCTTGCTTATATTTCCCTGCCGTTGGCAAGAATCGCACCTGGAAACAAAAGCATTGGCATCTTTGAACATTGTCGGCCACCAGAAACCAGCTTGTAGAGCTTTAGACACTGTCTTGAACGTAGCAAAGTGTCCAGCGTAGGTCGAGCCATGGCAATGAAAGAGGATACCGGGAACTTCTTCCTCTGAAACGCAACGCCTGAATACACCATCTGAGCACTGCTTGTATAAATACGGCTCATCCCAGAAGTAACGTCTAACTTCTCGCAGGAACTTCTTCTTTCTGTATCCGAAAAAATTCTCAGGTTCCTTCTCTGCAGCCAAGAAGTTTGCAAACTCACCAAACCAAGGTATCTCAGGAAGGGAGGAGGTGCTGTCATATGCGGTCCCAATGGTGATGGCATAGACGTTCTCCACCGGGAGACTACCATCCAATGGAACTTCTTCTTCGATATGTAACCTGGACAAATGATCAGCAGCACCATTTTCGATTCCTCTCTTGTCTTTGATCTCAAGATCGTACTCCTGCAGTAACAGTATCCAACGCAACAATCTTGGTTTGGCATCTTTCTTAGTAAGGAGGTACTTCAAAGCAGCATGATCGGTGTGTACAATAACCTTAGACCCCACAAGATAGGACTTGAACTTTTCAAAAGCAAAAACAATAGCCAATAGTTCTTTCTCTGTTGTCGCATACTTGCATTGGGCATCATCGAGGGTTCTACTAGCATAGTAGATGACATGAAGCTTCTTTTCCTTCCTCTGTCCCAGAATAGCTCCTACTGCATAATCACTAGCATCAGTCATAACCTCGAACAGCAGCTCCCAATCCGGTGGTTGGACAATTGGTGCGCTGATGAGAGCTCCTTTGATTGTGTGAAAAGCCTCTAAACAAGCACTATCGAATTCAAACTTCACATCTTTGCATAGCAGCTGAGTTAAAGGTCTAGCAATCTTGGAGAAATCCTTAATGAATCTTCTGTAGAAACCAGCGTGTCCCAGAAAACTTCGAACTCCCCTGACAGAAATTGGAGGTTGCAAGCTCGTCATAACCTCAATCTTTGCTTTATCCACTTCAATACCCTCCTCTGAAATCTTGTGTCCTAAGACAATCCCATCTCTGACCATAAATTGACACTTCTCCCAGTTCAGCACAAGATGCTTCTCCTCGCATCGCTTCAGTACCCTGCACAAATTAGAAAGACAAACAGAGAATGAAGATCCATAAACAGAAAAATCATCCATAAAAACCTCCATTATGTCCTCAATCATGTCAGTGAAAATCGACATCATGCATCGCTGGAATGTCGCTGGAGCATTGCACAAACCAAATGGCATTCTGCGATAAGCGAAAGTGCCATAAGGACATGTGAATGTGGTCTTCTCCTGGTCATCTGGATGAATAGGAATCTGAAAGAAACCAGAATAATCATCTAGAAAACAGTAGAACGGATGGTTAGCCAATCTCTCAAGCATTTGATCAATAAAAGGCAAAGGAAAGTGATCTTTGCGAGTAGCAGCATTCAACTTTCTATAGTCAATACACATCCTATGTCCTGTAACATTTCTAGTTGGAATTAACTCGTTCTTTTCGTTTTTAACAACTGTTACACCGCCTTTCTTTGGCACAACATGGACAGGGCTTACCCAAGTACTATCTGAAATAGCATAAATGATACCCGCCTCTAGAAGTTTCATTATCTCTTTCTTTACAACATCCTTGAGATTCGGGTTTAACCGCCTCTGATGTTCTATAGAAGTCATTGATTCATCCTCTAGATGTATCATATGCATGCAAAGATCAGGTGAAATTCCAGTGATATCATCAAGTGAATATCCTAACGCTCTACGGTACTTTCTAAGTTCGCATAGAAGTAGAGCAGTTTCAGCATTATTCAGAGCAGCGTTGATGATCACAGGTTAAGTAGAGTTAGAACCAAGAAATGCGTACCTTAGCCCAGCTGGAAGTGTTTTGAGCTCAACCTTTGGAGCTTTCAGCTCGCTCCATGGATTGGTAGGAGGCGTTGTTGCTAGAGATTTCTCTGCAGCGTAATCCAAGCTCGTGTAAGCGACCATCTTACCAAGTGTCTGGCTTGAATCCAGAAGCTCAACGTACCCAGCTGTATCCTCGCTTAAGTACCCATATCCAGTCTCGGCTTGTGTCAGAGCAATCTCTAATGGATCGTCTACCAAGAACTCTTCAGCCACTTCATCAGAAATATCTAGCGAATCATCAACCAGGAATGTCTGTCCATCTAACATGGGTTTCTTCAGCAACTTGTCCATCTCAAACTTCATGATAATGTCTCCCAGGTGGAGATCAATACGCCCATTACGAACGTCTATCATCGCTCCCGCAGTGCAGAGGAAAGGTCTTCCCAGAATGAGAGGATCCTTAGGTTCTTCAGCCAGCTCAAGAACCACAAAATCTGCAGGGATGAGTGTATTACCAATCTGCACATGTAGGTCCTCTAGAATGCCAATGGGTAGCCTCACAGAACGATCAGCAAATATCAAAGAGATCTTGGTTGGCTTGAAATCAGTGAACCCAAGTCGCTTGGCCACAGAGTATGGCATTAAGTTGACACTTGAGCCTAGATCACACAAAGAGCATGCAAACATCATCGCTCTAATCTGTACTGACAAGACAAAACGTCCAGGATCTCCAAGCTTCTTTATACTCTTGTTTTGAAGAACCGCACTGCAGTCTTTTGTAACCTTGACAAAGTCCTCTTCGCCGGTTACTTTACTTGTCACCAAACTCTTCATATACCTCTTCATTGCAGGCATCATTTGAATTGCATCAGCAAGAGGCAGCTTCACCTCAAGAGTACTCAGCATCTCTTTACACTTCGCCTCTTCCAAGTCCTTGCGTGATTTCTTGGGGCGAGTAGGATATGGAATTCTCGGGGTATAGACTCGCGCATGCGGTATCTCGTTAGTCTTCTCCACAGGATCAGTGACTTTCTCAGTTTCTGGTTCATCTTTCTCCTCTAGATCAATCACCACATCTGCTTTCTTATCTTTTCGCACCACAGGTTCTAGAACTCTTCCATTCCTAAGTGTAATGGCATTAACAAACTCGTTCCTAGGATTCTGTTCTCGTTTTGCTGGAAGGACTCCTTGCTGTCTCTTCACCGCTTCAGCCGTCTGAGCAACTTGAGTGTCAAGCAGTTTCATATGGGTGGAGACTGCTTCATATTTGCTGTTGAGATCGTTGTAAATATTATCCACCTTTGCATTGATCTCATTGGAACCTTTTTGCTGCTGAAGGAGAAGTTGCTGCATAAGAGCCTTGAGCTCATCTTGAGAATCATTTGCAGAAGTCGCAGGAGCTTGAAATGCAACTGGATTACTCCCTTGGAAGTTATTGAATGGCTGCTTCTGCTGAAACCCACTTTGAAATTTGTTCTGCCCTTGGTTTGGCACGAACTGTTTTGTTTGAAAATTCTGAGGGAAGGTCTTTTGAAATCCTTGGTTTGGCATGTTGGCCTGCCCCGAAAACCCTTGAGAAGGACCAGCTCCTCCCACATTTGGTACGAATGGTTTTCCTTGAAATTGTTGTGCTTGAGGAATCCCTTGCCTTGGATAAACCTGGTCTTGGGGGTTTTCCACATTTGTACTTCGGTAAGACAGGTTCGGGTGGTTTCTGAAATTCGAGTTGAATCCCCTGTTCTGCACGAAGTTTTGCCCAGTCACATAGTTTACTTCATGTGATTCTTCATTTTCTCCAGTTGAGATATCTTGGCAAATCACCGCATCGACATCATCTTCACATGCCTGCACACCTCTCTGATTTGATCTCAACAACAGGTTCACCTTTGCATTTAGTTCATCAATCTTCTGTGAGTCTATGTTGTTGACTTTCTTTGAGCGATCATACTCGGGGTTCCGATTGTTAGAACTTGCTGCCAAATTCTCGATCAGTTTATATGCTCCCTCAATGCTCTTCGTCATAAAATCCCCATTACTTGCAGCATTAAGGGCATTCTTGAAATCCCAATCGACTCCATCATAGAAAATGCTGAGAATTTGCTCATCTGAATACCCGTTGTGAGGACATTCTCTACGGTACTCCTTGAATCGTTCCCAAGCTTCGCAATAAGTTTCGCCGGGATGCTGCGTGAAAGTGGCGATCTTGTTCCTTAGCGAGGCTGTTTTGGACTTGGTGTAGAAATGATCCAAGAAGGCCGCTCTGCATTCGTCCCAAGATCTCAATGAACCAGGAGGTAGTGACTTGAGCCATCTCAGTGCTTTAGCTGCCAAGGAGTGACGGAAAAGCTTGCACTTGAGGTAATCAGCGGGAACTCCATTCGATTTAGTGGTGCTGCAGATCTCCTCGAAGTTCTCAATGTGATCCATCGGATTTTCAGCGGGTAATCCATGAAACACATGTCTTTCTACCAGCGCTATCATCTGAGGCTTGATCTCGAAATCTTGCCTCGCAATCTCCGGTGGGCAAATAGCTGCCCTGTTTTGGTAGAAAGTGTGGGGTGTGTCTACATCCCCAATAGCACGCGGATTCTGCTGCGCTTGCTGCTGTTGCAACTGCCGAAGTTGTTGTCGCATGATGCAGATCTCTTCAGCCTGAGCAGCTTGAGCCTCAGCTTGTGCTCGATTGTCGATGTTATCGTCCATGATGACTTGTTTCGACTTCTTCCTTGTAGCTTTGTTAGTACGTTCTGTCCTTGCTAATTCTTCGTTGGTAAGTTGCAGGACGTTGCTAGCGCTTTTGCTTCTTGTTTGCATTCACCTGAAACACACAAGCAAGCAAAAACAGAACAAAGTTAGTAAATCTTAGACTAAACTTCAAACTTAGATTCGAAGGTAACGCAATTGGTCCCCGGCAACGGCGCCAAAAACTTGATACACAATAGTTTTAACCCTATTTAACTACTGCAAGTGCACAGCAAAAGTTGTAGTAATCTAGGAATCGAATCCACAGAGACCAAGAGTTACACTACGATTCTTAGTAATGAAATTAAGCTAAGACAAAAGTATGATTGTTTGTTGTAAAAATGCATAAAAGATAGCAATTCAACAGGATGTAAATAACGATTAAAAGAGATGTTAAACCAAGGATTCTTATCGGGGGATCAAGTATCTTGAACTAGCCAATTATTCAGGGGATGGTTAGAAACCATTCTCGAACTCAAACATGAATGTATAACCAATCCACTCTCGTGGCATCAACTACTTCGTCTAGCGACCTAGGTGTCTAAACTCTCGTTTGAACCTAAAATCCTAAACGAGCATTAACAAGCGGGTTCAATTTGTTCACGGATCGCCTTAACATCAACTCTCGTTGGCTAAGGACGATACGCTCATCTAAGTTCTATCAAGCAACCTATAAACTTTTGGAATATAGATTAAACCCTGAATCAAAGACTAAGTGATCAATTCAGCCTAAGCAATAAGAACAACTATAGATGAAGAATTCTATAAGATAAACCCCTATCTATGTCTAGTTCAATGGATCATGAAACCCCCTTATGAATCCAAGGTTCAACAAAAAGACTACTCAAACATATTAGCAAAGAAAACAGAGAAACTTAAACAACAAGTAGTCATGATCATAGATATGAATAAAATTACAAAAGAGTTAAGAAATCTTCTCTAGATAATAAGGAAGTAGCAAATTGTCTCTTCAAGTTTTGAGAGGTGATGAGAGAAGTCTCTCTGCAGAAAAAAAGATTTTTTCTCTCTAGAATAAATGTTTTTTCCAATAATGACTCTGAAACTCGTATATAAAACCAAACTTGACAAAACATAAGTCAAAAGGTAAACTGTCGGCCGGGACCAGATCGATCGATCTGGGTGTGGATCGATCGATCTGGTCCAGATCGATCGATCCGGACTTGTGTGGTCGATCCAGGATGTTCACGTAATTTTGGATCGATCGATCCAGTTATGGATTGATAACACCATATTTTGCATGTTTTAAGGCATATTTCCATAGGTTTTCTTTCCCTCTTTGTATAGTTATGAGAGTTTACCATGCATTTGAGTCTCATTTTGTTTTAACTTGAATTTTAGAGGCCTAGGTTGTATATATAGGTTTTTGCATTTGTTTTGAGTCAGTTTAGGTAAATGGAAGACTTGGAGGCTTGGAGTTTGGATGAGGGATCATTTGGAAGAAAATTAAAGAAATGATGTTTCGGAACCAATCCATAAGGTCTGGAAGATCTACTCATATGAATGCCTTAAATTGAGATTCAGCTCCGGAATCCTTCATGGAAGTTATAGGAAATTGAGTTAGCTTTCCAATGGAGGTGGTCTCGAGTGATTTGGGTCAGCGGTGAATGAGCTACACCTAATTTAGTGGGCCGCGGTCTGGTGCAGCGGCATGAAGAACAAGGACGAGAAATAACAAAACTATGTGATCGGTTTGAAACCGATCAGGGCAACCGATCGGCAATGCACGATCGGTTTACAACCGATCGGGACAACCGATTGCCGACACTTTTTCTTCATTTTTCCTAATCCGACCTAACCCACTATAAATACCCTCTAATGCTATAAAATAATGCAGTTCTGACTTTGATAAATAAAATAAAACACTTTTCTCTCTGTTCTTGGTGTTCTTCATAGCTTTTATAGTTTTGTTTCTTAGATTTGGCTCATGTTACTTGTTTAAACTTGAATCTTTTTATAAATTAATGATCATGTCTTGTTTTGCTATCATTTGCACGGTTTATTTTTGTGATTTGAGCATGTGTGAGTAGTTGACTTTTGGGCTGTTGGTATGGTAGATTTTGGGTGATTTAATGGTTGTTTGTGATATTTGATTGTTGATTTATGTTTATGTTCATGCATAGATTGATTTTAATGCTAGATTTGAGCTTCGCAAGAGAGATTTCTTGATCTTAGATTATCTCAAACCCGGAAGGTGTTTTGGGATAATCCGAGCTATCTTTGCATGCATTTAATAAATCTTAGCCAATGGAAATTGAGTTTTAAGAGTTAAATGATGGCATATATGAGTTTGTGTGCATTGTTTATGAGTTATTCGGTTGCAATCGGAAGATTAGCTAATTTGGATAATTCGTAAAAGGTTTAGTATCACGGGAGTGGACTAGGCTAGTTTAGCGACTCATGTCATAGGATAAAACATAAATTGTTCATTTTATACATCATTTATCGACCCGTTTTTCACTCTTGTCAAATTACCGTACCGATAGCCCATATTTACGTTTTAGGTTGTTAGTCTTTTGCATTCTACTTTCTTTTGCTTTTTGTTTTGCATTGTTTAGCTTGAATTACATTGTTAGTCGTATTTTAGGAATCAAGAACCATTTCATTTTGCTTAGATTAATCGAACTTGTGTATTCCTAGTGTGTTGGTTCATTGCTCTCTGTGGATTCGATCCCTAAGTACTCAACGTACAAGGGTTATTTGATAGCCCCGAGACCCGAAAATCTCGCATATCAAATTGGCGCCGTTGCCGGGGAGCAATAGCAATTAGCCATTAGGATTTCATTTTTGTTTGAGACTAAGCTTTCTTTATTTTGTTTTATTTCTTTTGTGATTACTAACTTTTTTTCAAGTGTTTGTTCTTTTTGCAAGGCACAATCACAAGAGAGAAAGCATGGCTTCAGAATTTAATTTAATGTTGAAATTAATTCTAGAAGCTCAACAAAGAGAGATGGCTTGGGACCCTACAAGTCATCATGGTTTTGAAAGCTCATCCACTTATCAAGAAGGTCTTCCTAATGGATACTCGTCTCAAGAGTATCAATATGAGTATGGTGATGGATACTCTACTCAAGAGTACCAAGGTGAATATGGTGAAGGATACATGGAGCATGAACAAGAGTATCATGAGTATCAAGAGTATCAATCTTGGAACATGGAGCATGAACAAAAGGCAACATACTCTTCCCAAATCTCAGATAAGGAAGAGATCTTCAACATGTTGAAGTTGATATTGGAAAAACAAGAAGAATTCAACGAGAGCATAAAGAATTGGCGCATCAATTTTGGAGGTTGGTCTCAAGATGCTCAAGTTGTTGAGTCAACACATGTGGAGTCCATAAAAATCGAACTTACACAATGGATCGACGAAGAAGAAGAAGGAACGGTTGAGGAAACTTTTGAAGATCCTTGTGAAGATGGTTCAGTTGTTGAGTGCATAGAGACCACAAGAGAGAGCACAACCCAAAATGAGCTCTCAACCATAGAAGAGATGCTTTTTGTTGGTTTGCAGAAGTCGTTTTGTTCAGTGTGAACGATGAGTCAAGCCCCAGAACACCTGTCACAAAGATGAGGTAAAAGGAACTTACAGAAATTGGCTCAGGTGTAAGTGGATTTCTGCTGGAGATATGGGCGTCTCAAGTCTACCATTAAGTCTTTGGCTTTTCCAATAGTCTCAGATGTCAACCAGGCTTAAATCAAATGGTTACTTAAGTTCCTGCAAATGTTGTGGTTTTTATGAAAAAATTTTGTTTCTTAGACTTTTTTGACTCAATAAAACATATAGAAATGACTCAAGAAAATAAAACAAAACAAAGAAAATAGCATTAGTCCAACAAGTACCCTCCCCCAGACTTACTCCTCACCGACCCGGTGTGGAAATAATCCCGAAGAAAGATACGACAAACGCAATAAAAGTACAGTAAAAAGATTAAATAGAAATACAAATATAGAGATAGTGGTGTGATACTACTCGTCTTGGTCACTGTCCGGTGTGTCGCTCTGTGTCTCGCCTATCCTCCTCATGCGTCGATGGCGTGGTGGTGGAGGGCTAGTAACAGCATCCTCTGCTAACCCATGTCCAGCAACAATGGGGTCTGCAGTCGCGGCGGCGGTATCTGAATCCCTCTCTGTAGGCTCCTGTGCTCTGAAGCAAGAGGGTGGCCTGGGACATCGGAGCTTCGATAGAGCTCCCCAAATCCTCTGCAACATCGTGTTGTTCTTCTGCTGGGACTCTATCATCCATCGCCAGCGGTCCTCCTCTGTAGCATCTGCAGAGATTGGAGGTAGATCATACTCACCAGAATACTCCGGTAGTAGCTGCTCCATCATGTCTGGTGCCGGAACGCCTGTGTGATGCTGCTGAGAAGCGGTGAATGGCCCCGTATCGTCCTCCAGATGAGGCTGTGCTGTCCTGGCGCGAGATGTGCTAACTCGTGGCCGTGATGCAGGAGCAGAGCGACTCATGTGCTCAGGCTGAGGCAGGAACTCAACACTCGCTAGTGAAAAAAGAGAAGTCAAAGCGGACTGAGGCAGCTGACACGTCCAAGTAGTGCCCTCTCGGTCGCTGAAAATGTATTTGTAACCAGGCCTGAGGATGACGGCACGCCAGAGATAATCCTCGTCAATAAGATCCAGCCGGTCAATGCGCTCCGTCTGCGATAGGTCGATGCCATGGAATCTGAAGATAGGTGTGAGTAGACTCCCGACCGTCTCGAGCTTCTGGTTCGTTGTGTTGAGACCGCGATACTTCTTTTGCACAAGAATGGCAGCAAAAACTGCGCCGAGGTTGGTGTCTAACGTCGGTGGTGGGGACGAGGCATAGAGAGAACCGACAAATGGTGGCAGTCCATAATGCAATAACATCAGCTCATCCTCTCGGACCGTACCCGTCTCCTCCTTCCCGAACAAAGTGTGACCCAAAATCTTCGCCACAATGCGAACCGCAGGGTTCCTAATCAGGCTGAGCTTGTTCTTCCTCGTGACACAGTCTCCTCCAGCAAGGAAACTCCACAATGTAGCCACATGAGGGAACTCAGCAGCCGTAGGAAAATCACAGCGCTCCTTGTCCCTATCAAGACCGTAAAGGTCACATAACTCCGGTATCGAGATCTCGAAGAGTGTGCCGCTAGAGAAGTATGAGAGATACCCCGCACTGGCTCTTGGTTCTCCGGAATCGAAACGGAGCTCTGCAGAAGCGAGAAACTATCTCACTAGCTCCGGATATAGTGGGTATGACTTGAATGGAAGTGTACCCAATCCCATGTTGTCCATCATTGCTGTGACATCAGCATCAATCCCTAGGTTTCGCAATGTCTTCCTGCAGACAAACCTCGTAGGGACCATCTCTACTCGCAACAACCCATTGTAGCAGGAACTGTGGGCGACGTCCCATGGTGCTCCCGGCTTTCTGCTCAAATATGCCGAGGTCTGCTTCAATGAGCCGGCTGTCATGTGTGGAACCTCTGGAATGCGGATTTCTCGGAAAGGTGTATTATCGGGTCGAGGCCAAGGAGCGGAGGTGTGAGTAGGGACGTCATCGTCGATGGGGGGTGCTGAGGAAGTAGCAACCCCTTTGTCCTTTCGCTGCTTTCCCTTCTTGCTCTGCTGTCGGGAACCTCCCCGAGTGCGAATCCCTTCTGCATTTTCCCGAGCCATTCTCTGTAAAACAAACAGAAAACCAAGTTTAGTCATAATATACAACAACAACAATTCAACAATTCACAACCAAAATCTGATAAATAATTCAAATTTCAACAAAAACAATTCAACAATTACGATTTTTCTTCTTTCTTTTTTTTTTTTTTTTTTTTTTTTTTATAAAACCTGAAAAACTTATGAATAATAATTAACACTTCAACAACAAAAATACACATTTTAAAAGCTAAACCGTAAGGATAATAAATCGATTGATCTTTCCAGAATATGACGACTTGAGTTGAGAGTCGAAGTTTGTCAGTATAGCCACCTTTGCTTACATAGACAATTTCTGTTGTCTATTAGCGGTTCTTGATGAACAAGAATCCGGACTTGAGATCGTTCGATATTTTATTCTTCCGGAATAAAAGAAAACAACGTTATATACACTTACCGGTGGGTTGCCTCCCACCAAGCGCTTGTTTTAAGTCGTTAGCTTGACTCAGACGCCGTTTAGGCGAGAGGAGGATCACTGAGAGGGATGTTGTCTCCTTCAGTGATGATAGTGTCTGCGAGGTATGGCTTCAAACGTTGACCATTAACCACAAATTCTTCACCTGCAGCATTCACTAGAACAAAAGCTCCATATGGTCTGACTTCCTTGATAGTGAAAGGGCCAGACCATCGTGAACGTAACTTGCCAGGAAAAAGTTTTAAACGGGAATTGAAAAGTAGAACCTGGTCATTTGCAGCAAAGTCCCGAGGAATGATCTTCTTGTCATGGTAGGCTTTAGTTCGTTCCTTGTAAATACGTGAATTTTCATAAGCCATGTGTTGAATCTCATCCAGCTCGTTTAATTGCGTCAACCATCTTTCAGAAGCCGGTTTGATGTCGTAGTTCAACAACTTTACCGCCCATGCGGCTTTGTATTCAAGCTCCACTGGAAGATGACACGACTTCCCATAGACAAGATGAAACGGAGTAGTGCCCAGCGATGTCTTGTATGCGGTCCTATACGCCCAAAGAGCGTCATCAAGTTTCAGAGACCAGTCCTTCCTCGTTGTGTTCACCGTCGTCTGTAGAATGCTCTTGATCTCTCTGTTCGAGACCTCCACCTGGCCACATGTCTGCGGATGATAGGGAGTGGCGACCTTGTGCTTGACTCCATGCTTCTTCAACAGCCCTGCAAAGAGTTTGTTGATGAAGTGAGATCCACCATCGCTAATCACAATTCGCGGTACACCAAATCTTGGAAAGATCACAGATTTGAACATCTTTATGACCACTTTGGCATCATTAGTCGGGCTAGCCAGCGCTTCAACCCACTTCGAGACATAATCGATGGCGACAAGGATGTATTCGTTGCCAAAGGAAGATGGAAAAGGACCCATGAAGTCAATTCCCCATACGTCAAACACTTCGACCTCAAGGATAAAATTCTGAGGCATCTCATTCCTCTTGCTTATATTTCCCTGCCGTTGGCAAGAATCGCACCTGGAAACAAAAGCATTGGCATCTTTGAACATTGTCGGCCACCAGAAACCAGCTTGTAGAGCTTTAGACACTGTCTTGAACGTAGCAAAGTGTCCAGCGTAGGTCGAGCCATGGCAATGAAAGAGGATACCGGGAACTTCTTCCTCTGAAACGCAACGCCTGAATACACCATCTGAGCACTGCTTGTACAAATACGGCTCATCCCAGAAGTAACGTCTAACTTCTCGCAGGAACTTCTTCTTTCTGTATCCGAAAAAATTCTCAGGTTCCTTCTCTGCAGCCAAGAAGTTTGCAAACTCACCAAACCAAGGTATCTCAGGAAGGGAGGAGGTGCTGTCATATGTGGTCCCAATGGTGATGGCATAGACGTTCTCCACCGGGAGACTACCATCCAATGGAACTTCTTCTTCGATATGTAACCTGGACAAATGATCAGCAGCACCATTTTCGATTCCTCTCTTGTCTTTGATCTCAAGATCGTACTCCTGCAGTAACAGTATCCAACGCAACAATCTTGGTTTGGCATCTTTCTTAGTAAGGAGGTACTTCAAAGCAGCATGATCGGTGTGTACAATAACCTTAGACCCCACAAGATAGGACTTGAACTTTTCAAAAGCAAAAACAATAGCCAATAGTTCTTTCTCTGTTGTCGCATACTTGCATTGGGCATCATCGAGGGTTCTACTAGCATAGTAGATGACATGAAGCTTCTTTTCCTTCCTATGTCCCAGAATAGCTCCTACTGCATAATCACTAGCATCAGTCATAACCTCGAACGGCAGCTCCCAATCCGGTGGTTGGAAAATTTGTGCGCTGATGAGAGCTCCTTTGATTGTGTGAAAAGCCTCTAAACAAGCACTATCGAATTCAAACTTCACATCTTTGCATAGCAGCTGAGTTAAAGGTCTAGCAATCTTGGAGAAATCCTTAATGAATCTTCTGTAGAAACCAGCGTGTCCCAGAAAACTTCGAACTCTCCTGACAGAAATTGGAGGTTGCAAGCTCGTCATAACCTCAATCTTTGCTTTATCCACTTCAATACCCTCCTCTGAAATCTTGTGTCCTAAGACAATCCCATCTCTGACCATAAATTGACACTTCTCCCAGTTCAGCACAAGATGCTTCTCCTCGCATCGCTTCAGTACCCTGCACAAATTAGAAAGACAAATAGAGAATGAAGATCCATAAACAGAAAAATCATCCATAAAAACCTCCATTATGTCCTCAATCATGTCAGTGAAAATCGACATCATGCATCGCTGGAATGTCGCTGGAGCATTGCACAAACCAAATGGCATTCTGCGATAAGCGAAAGTGCCATAAGGACATGTGAATGTGGTCTTCTCCTGGTCATCTGGATGAATAGGAATCTGACACCACACTTTTCGTGGATGAGTCATATGAGACTTTAATGGTCATAACCAAATGACACATGTCATTCCATGCATACTCAATTAATTAATTAATCAAAAATTCGTTTTCAATTAATTACCAAAATGCCATTGTCTTCAACCTTTAGCCAAAAACCATTTTTATCATAAAAACCAAGTTTTCTTGAGATTTAAATCCGAAAAAAAACTTTTAATAAACCTTATGATTCATGAAAAACTTTTAAAACTTTAAGTCATGAATCTCATATATTAAACTCAAGAAACTTAAATCCATGAATTTGGTGTAAAATAACCATATCACCAAATCATAAAAAAATATGCAAACATATCCACATAGTAGAGGGCTCTGATACCACTTGAAAGAACTTAATAGAAATTGATCCTCAATAATTTCTTTATCCCAAGATCTACTATATGAATATATCTACACAATAGACACTTAGAGAAGTAAGAATTACTTACTTGAACTCATCTTACTAGAAGATGTGTGGTAGATGGTCTTCTAGCTCTATGTATCCAAAGTATTCTTCTAACAAGAGATGGGTGCTCGTGTAGAGAATAGAGAGAAATATGCTTTTAAGAGAGATGCTAAAAAACCACCGTCACTTTATTTTTCTCATCTCTCCACCTTATATACTTCTTCACTTCATGGTATATATTAAACCAAATTAATATACCCTTAACCATACATGAGCTAGGGACCATAACCAAGTCACCAAACCATCACTAAACCGGTTTTGTATTATTGCCATTTAATTCAGCCCATCATAGAATATAAATGACATTTGAATTGGTCTCTATGCATATAGCCTCCATATTCATAATTTACTCTTCAATATCAAAGTCCAATTATTTAACCAAAAATAATCACACCTTATTTGGACTAAACCAAAATGACAATCCTTAATCCATATATTCCACATTTGGTTCACACATCTCCAACAATCTCCCACTTGTGGACCTAAATGTGACCAAAATAATTATGGATTAATCCTAATGAGCGCTCTTCATGATTGTCATTAATTTTGATATTGAAACAGTCTCGTCCATTTACCATATCAATGTAGGACCAAAGAGATATAACTACAATAAAACGTAATTAGATCTATAATGATCACAAACATCAATATAATAAATGACATTAGACCAAACATGGATGCATAGCATGGAAATCGCACACCAAATGTGATTATTGTGCTCTTTTCCAACTGGTCCTACTTTAACGAGATCAAACTTATGAACAAACAACACAAAGTGATGATACTATAAACACTAAACCATATAGTGTTTTAACTTTTAATACATAAACTGTGTAAGCATAAAACTTTAAATAAATACAAAACTCCCACTAAACCGATATATCGTCTAAACCCATATGAGCTACATGCTCCCAAAAGACTTTAGGTGTAACACCTTTAGTCAGCGGATCCGCTATCATGGAGCTTGTACCTATATGCTCAATTGAAATTACATCACTTTGGATCCTTTCTCGTACAACACGATACTTTATGTCTATATACTTAGACTTTGTTGTGCTTTTATTGTTGTTCGCATATAACACTGCCGAACCATTGTCACAGAAAATCTTAAGTGGTCTTTCGACACCAGGAACTATATGCAGTCCTGCGACAAAGTTTCGCAGCCATATAGCTTGATTGGAAGCCTCATGACATGCTACGTATTCTGCTTCCATAGTGGATGAAGCCACAAGTTTTTGCTTGGCACTACGCCACGATATAGCTCCCTTAGCAAGCATGAATACATAGCCCATAGTGGATCGACGACTATCAAGGCATCCAGCATAGTCGGAATCAGAATAACCAGTGATCTCGAGCTGGTTACCTCGTCTATAAATGAGCACAAGATTCCGAGTCTTTTGCAGATAACGCATCACCCGTTTGACTGCTTTCCAATGGTCGATCCCCGGGTTACTTAAGTATCTCCCCAACATTCCCACAATAAATGCCAAGTCTGGCCGTGTACATACTTGTGCATACATTAAACTCCCTACTGCTGAAGCATAAGGAATTTTCTGCATTTCTTCAATTTCTAACTGAGTCTTGGGGCATTGCTCTAAACTGAATTTATCACCTTTAGAGATTGGGGTACTTATCGATTTACAATCCTTCATGCCATACCGTTCTAAAACTTTATCGATGTAGCTCTTTTGTGATAAACCTAATATACCTCGAGAACGATCTCGATGTATCCTTATACCTAATACAAAAGAGGCTTCACCAAGATCTTTCATCTCAAATTCCTTAGAGAGAAATTTCTTAGTGTCTTGTAGCAAACCTACATCATTGGTGGCAATTAGAATATCATCAACATATAGGAGCATAAAAATAAATTTGCTCCCACTGATCCGTTGGTACACGCAATCTTCAGCTTGATTTACTTCAAAACCGGATGAAGTAACTACTTGATGAAACTTGTGATACCATTGACGAGATGCTTGTTTTAATCCATAAATGGACTTCTTCAATTTACATACAACTTTCTTTGAATCACCGACTACAAAATTTTCCGGCTGTTGCATGTAAATAGTTTCTTCAATGTCACCATTGAGAAACGCAGTCTTTACGTCCATTTGATGGAGCTCTAAATCCAAATGAGCTGTCAAAGCCATTATTATCCTTAAAGAGTCTTTCGATGATACTGGAGAGAAAGTCTCTTGATAATCAATGCCTTCTTTCTGAGTAAATCCTTTAGCAACAAGACGAGCCTTATATCTGTCCACATTACCATTAGCATCCCGTTTGGTTTTAAAGATCCATTTACATCCAATGGGTTTAACATTTTCTGGTAATGGGACAAGATCCCAAACGCCATTGTCTATCATGGATTTATGCTCTTCCTTCATAGCACCGGTCCACTTATCAGAGTTAACACTTTGGATAGCTTGACAAACACTTAATGGATCATCGTCTGTCAATCCAATGCTATCCTCATGTTCCTGAAGAAAAACCACATAATCATCTGGTATGGCATTTTTCTTCTCTCTTGTGGATCTTCTTAATGGCACTAATTCTTGAGATTTTTCAGGAATCTGTTATTGAGGCCGAATAACTTGTTCCTTATGAGATTCAGGTACACTTTCCTGATTTGCAGTTGAGCCAATGTTTTCCATATGTTTTACAGCTCCCACTGCAATAGGAGGAATCAAAACCATTTCACTATGGGATCCTGATTTTTGATTTACTTCATCCTCCTCAAAGAAACAATCCATATTTTCTTTCTTCCCATCTCCAAGTTCCATATCCTCAAAAAATATAGCAGTTCCTGTCTCAAACAACGCCCGTCTAGCTGGATCATAAAACTTATACCCCTTAGATTTTTCCGCATAACCAACAAAATAACAACTAACCGTTCTGGGATCCAATTTTCTTTCATTTGGATTATATTGCCGAGCTTCCGCTGGACAACCCCATACATGAAAATGCCTCAAGCTTGGAGGTTTCCCAGTCCATAACTCAAAAGGCGTTTTAGCTGTTGCTTTTGTCGGAATTCTGTTTAGAATGTAAGCCGCTGTCCTTATTGCCTCACCCAGAGGGATTTTGGGAGAGTAGAGAACGATATCATACTTCTCACCATATCTTGAAGTGTCCGGTTTCGTCTCTCCGCTACACCGTTCATACTTGGAGTACCCGGCATGGTGTATTGCGGAACGATTCCACACTCCTCTAGGTATTTAGCAAACGGTCCTGGACGTTGTTCACCTGATCCGTCATATCTACTGTAGTATTCACCACCACGATCAGATCTGACAGCTTTAATATGTTTTCCAAGTTGAAGCTCAACTTCAGCTTTAAACACTTTGAAAACATCCAAAACCTCTTGCTTCTCGTGTAACAGGTAAAGATAACCATATCGACTATAATCATCTATGAATGATACAAAATAGCGGTGTCCATTCCATGATGCCGTAGGGAATGGTCCACACACATCCGTATGTATCAACTCTAAGACTCCAGAAGATCGATTAGTATCTTTTCCTCTTTGGTTTGTCTGTTTCCCCTTGATACAATTGACACATTGGCCAATATCTGAAAAATCAAGAGTGTCCAAAATTTGATCTGAAACGAGACGCTTAATTCTCTTTTCAGAGATATGGCCTAAGCGTTTATGCCATAACGCAGCGGAAGTCTCATTTGTTAATTTTCGTTTTGTACCACGTGTGTTGATAACACCATATTTTGCATGTTTTTAAGGCATATTTTCATAGGTTTTCATTCTCACTTTGTATAGTTTTGAGAGTTTTTCATGCATTCGAGTCTCATTTTGTTTTAACTTGAATTTTAGAGTCCTAGTTTGTATATATAGGTTTTTGCGTGCATTTTGAGTCCTTTTTAGGTGATCGTGAGACTTGGAGTTTAAACATGGATTGAAGAGCATCGAAAATGATGAATATAGGTCGAAACGGAAGTGAATTTGGAGTTACGGTTGGAAAGTTATGATGATATGAAGTTTCAACATGTTCCGTGAGAATCCTAGCGGCACCCCCTCGCCAAGATTGAACCGCCAAGACTCACACATCAACTTGTGGCGGTACCCCCTCGCCATATAAGGACCGCCAGGATCATCACCCCAAACACTCCATCTGGTGCTGAACGTAGCGGTCGTTTGACCGCTAGAGACGGACCGCCAGAACGTGCACGAGCATCCTTGGCGGAACCAATCCAAATGGTCTGAAATATCGACTCAAATGAAGGTTTTACAGTGCGATTTAGCTCCAGCTTCCTTCATAAAAGTTGTAGGAAATTGAGTTAGCTTTCGAATGGAAGTGATCCCGATTGATTTGGGTAAACGGTTAAGGAGATATGGCCCCCGCACCCCAGACCGCTATCGCAGGACCGCCAAGACCAAAAATGGAGACTCAGCTCTCAGGGGATGTTCCTAGCGGCCACTTGGCCGCCACAAATGGACCGCCAGGATTCCATGGCGACACCCCACCGCCAGAACACCACCGCCACACCACCGGTCGTCTCACTTTACCTTTCTACCTACTCCAACTATCCTCTTTGTATAATTATCAAACCTTATCACTTCAGAGACGGAACCTGAGCATTTTTAAGCCATTTTTACTGTAAAACAAAGCTCTGCAACACTATTTTCATTCCTAGATCTTCAATGATCTAGTGAAGTTTTATCAAATTTTCTTCCACTTTTGTACATATTATGTTATTGTCTTTCATTTGTTCGGTTTACTTTTGTGATTTAGATATGTTTGAGTAGTCTTTTGTTGGATCATGGGATTTGCTAGATTATGATGAATTGATGGTTGGATGATGATTGTTTAGGTTGTTATTTGTTAGTTCCTTCACTTAGGTTTGTTCTTAATGCTAGATTTTCAATGATTAGCCGATCTCTAGTGTTGCATCTTAGAGTAGGTAGTTTTAGTCGGAGTGACAACCGAGCTAGAATTACACCTTAGGATTTTTGGTCACATCCCATGCCTTTAGGGGTGTGATTCGAGTAAGCGGTGTTAGTGCTAGGCTAGGTTTGTTTGTTCAATTTCTAGATCCTAGTCATTCATATCTCAAAAGGAATTTCTGAATGCTTGATCCTAAACCTTTCGTGAGCTTTTCATATCCTAGCCAACGAGAGTTGATGTTTAGGGTGATTAGTGAACAATTGGGCTTGCGATTAATGTTCATTGGTCATTGGATCGCGGACGAGAGTCTATGACGGTTGATGATTGATGAAAGGGTTATTACCACGAGAGTGGATTAATCTAATGCTTGTGTTCCATGTTCTAGGATAATGAATATTCGATCTAATGCATCTCTGTTTGATTCACTCTTAGGATAGTAGATTCCCATGATCCAATGCTTTCTCTTATTTTTCCTTTCTTCGATTTGGAGTTCATTGCTTTTCTTTTAGTTCTTAGTTTAGAAAACCAATTCTTTATCTGCTCTAGATTAGTTCGTATCTCGCATCTTTGGTGTGTAATCTTTAGTCCTTGTGGATTCGATCCTAAAGTGCTATGCACGATAGGTTTATTTGATAGCCTTAAGACGGTGTAAAAACCTGTTTATCATGTGTTAACCTGCAAATTTTCAGAGTAGGAAGCAATAGAATCAAGTACATAAAGATTGTCTACATTAGCCAAATGACCCATGCCTATTACATCCGAATGATTTGAAAGGGTAACCTTATGGTTTCCAAAAGAACAAGAGTACCCAAGCTTGTCCAACATGGACACTGATATTAAGTTACGTCTAAAAGACGGTACAACGTAAACCCCTTCCAAATCCAAAAAACGGCCGGTCTTTAACAAAATTCTGAAACTTCCTATTGCTTCCACTTTAACCCCTTTACCGTCACCTACATAAATCAGCCTTTCAGCTTCATTAGGTTTGCGGTATTGGAGGCAACCCTGCATTGACACACTTATATGAGCTGTAGCACCTGAATCAACCTACCATGTATCTTTTGGCACAGAAACTAAATTAATCTCAGAACAAACCAAAACGAGACGTTTACCTTTATTGGCACGCCAAGTGTGATACTTGGGACATGCCTTCTTCATATGACCTTTCTTATGGCAAAAGAAACACTTTTGTTCTTTGGCGGTACATGATGCCTGTTTCTTTTGTCCAAGATCATGTCCTGAATCAGCGGCCTTTTTCCTCATTCTAGACTTTGGTGACTTTACCTTCGAGGTTGTGGCAACAAGAGCACTTTCTGTCTTTTCTTTCATCAATCTATCCTCTTCCTGGACACAATGAGCTATTAGCTCATTAAGACTCCATTTGTCCTTTTGACAATTATAGCTCACTTTGAATTGAGTAAATTGTCCCGGAAGCGAAATGAGGACCAAACACACTAGGACATCATCAGCCAAAGGAAGTCCAAGTGCCTTTAACTTAGATTGAATATTAGACATTTTCAAAATGTACTCCCTTATATTTCCCGTGTCTTTGTACCTCATGGAGACAAGTTCTGCCAAAAGCGTAATTGTTTCAGCTTTATCGTTCTTGGCAAAACTTTTCTCCAAGACATGGAGATATTCCTTAGCCAGAATCACCTCATCAGAAACAGAGCCCCTAAAGACTGATGGAATAGAGTGCTTGACTAACATAAGACACGTGCGATTTGAGGCTGCCCAACGTTCGACTTTACTGCGGTCCTGATCAGTACTCGAATCCGTTATCGTGGGACAATCCTCCCTTAACGCAAGGTCATGGCCCATCAACGCAAGAGCTATCATCAAGCTATCCTTCCACTCTGAAAAGTTAGAACCATTTAGCATTGGAACCGAACTCAGGTTGGGGGAGATACTAGATGCGGTCTGCATAGCTGAAAAATCAAGGAAAAAACAAGTTAACCTTTAACGGCAATTTAATCGAATGCGGAAATTTTAAATTTCCTAACAAGGCATCAATACAACATCACTTCCTTAGTCTTTGCACATCGGTCATGACTCGCAGTAGATGACTCAATGCAATTATAAATAAATGATAATAACCATGTACTACAATGGGTTATCCTTTGGGCATACCATTGAAGACATGACACCTAATAATCATCATCTATTTAGAATCACCCCATAAATTCAATACTGCCAAATAACGAGTATCCTTTGGGCTTATCGTAATCCGCATGTGCTAAATTTATGACCTCCAATTGATTCAATATTCATTGAGTAATTATCTCAAGAGAGCCCACTTTGGTAGGATGTTGAAATAATTCACAACTTGAACCAATCGAAGACATCCGATTAATATTTTTCCTCAATTGAACTTTATTCACAAAAGAATTGTGATTCTTTAAACTTAATTGTGATTATACCTTAATCAACATAAATAATTATGTTTCTAATCACATAATTTAATCAGCTTTTAGCCATAAACAATTATAATAAACTTTATATTGCTAATTTACGATTTTATTTAAATTTGGGCTTTCAATTAGAAATAGATAATATATTAATACTTTATAGACCCAAACTGATTAAATAAGAAACCCACTTGAATAAAACAATGACATATATTTAATGTCAGGCCCAACATCATGGCCCAAATAAAAAAAATTAATTAATTAATTAAAATGCATTAGAAAGTCAACCAAATGACACCACACTTTTCGTGGATGAGTCATATGAGACTTTAATGGTCATAACCAAATGACACATGTCATTCCATGCATACTCAATTAATTAATTAATCAAAAATTCGTTTTCAATTAATTACCAAAATGCCATTGTCTTCAACCTTTAGCCAAAAACCATTTTTATCATAAAAACCAAGTTTTCTTGAGATTTAAATCCGAAAAAAAACTTTTAATAAACCTTATGATTCATGAAAAACTTTTAAAACTTTAAGTCATGAATCTCATATATTAAACTCAAGAAACTTAAATCCATGAATTTGGTGTAAAATAACCATATCACCAAATCATAAAAAAATATGCAAACATATCCACATAGTAGAGGGCTCTGATACCACTTGAAAGAACTTAATAGGAATTGATCCTCAATAATTCCTTTATCCCAAGATCTACTATATGAATATATCTACACAATAGACACTTAGAGAAGTAAGAATTACTTACTTGAACTCATCTTACTAGAAGATGTGTGGTAGATGGTCTTCTAGCTCTATGTATCCAAAGTATTCTTCTAACAAGAGATGGGTGCTCGTGTAGAGAATAGAGAGAAATATGCTTTTAAGAGAGATGCTAAAAAACCACCGTCACTTTATTTTTCTCATCTCTCCACCTTATATACTTCTTCACTTCATGGTATATATTAAACCAAATTAATATACCCTTAACCATACATGAGCTAGGGACCATAACCAAGTCACCAAACCATCACTAAACCGGTTTTGTATTATTGCCATTTAATTCAGCCCATCATAGAATATAAATGACATTTGAATTGGTCTCTATGCATATAGCCTCCATATTCATAATTTACTCTTCAATATCAAAGTCCAATTATTTAACCAAAAATAATCACACCTTATTTGGACTAAACCAAAATGACAATCCTTAATCCATATATTCCACATTTGGTTCACACATCTCCAACAGTTGTTGCTAGAGATTTCTCTGCAGCGTAATCCAAGCTCGTGTAAGCGACCATCTTACCAAGTGTCTGGCTTGAATCCAGAAGCTCGACGTACCCAGCTGTATCCTCGCTTAAGTACCCATATCCAGTCTCGGCTTGTGTCAGAGCAATCTCTAATGGATCGTCTACCAAGAACTCTTCAGCCACTTCATCAGAAATATCTAGCGAATCATCAACCAGGAATGTCTGTCCATCTAACATGGGTTTCTTCAGCAACTTGTCCATCTCAAACTTCATGATAATGTCTCCCAGGTGGAGATCAATACGCCCATTACGAACGTCTATCATCGCTCCCGCAGTGCAGAGGAAAGGTCTTCCCAGAATGAGAGGATCCTTAGGTTCTTCAGCCAGCTCAAGAACCACAAAATCTGCAGGGATGAGTGTATTACCAATCTGCACATGTAGGTCCTCTCGAATGCCAATGGGTAGCCTCACAGAATGATCAGCAAATATCAAAGAGATCTTGGTTGGCTTGAAATCAGTGAACCCAAGTCGCTTGGCCACAGAGTATGGCATTAAGTTGACACTTGAGCCTAGATCACACAAAGAGCATGCAAACATCATCGCTCTAATCTGTACTGACAAGATAAAACGACCAGGATCTCCAAGCTTCTTTATACTCTTGTTTTGAAGAACCGCACTGCAGTCTTTTGTAACCTTGACAAAGTCCTCTTCTCCGGTTACTTTACTTGTCACCAAACTCTTCATATACCTCTTCATTGCAGGCATCATTTGAATTGCATCAGCAAGAGGCAGCTTCACCTCAAGAGTACTCAGCATCTCTTTACACTTCGCCTCTTCCAAGTCCTTGCGTGATTTCTTGGGGCGAGTAGGATATGGAATTCTCGGGGTATAGACTCGCGCATGCAGTATCTCGTTAGTCTTCTCTACAGGATCAGTGACTTTCTCAGTTTCTGGTTCATCTTTCTCCTCTAGATCAATCACCACATCTGCTTTCTTATCTTTTCGCACCACAGGTTCTAGAACTCTTCCATTCCTAAGTGTAATGGCATTAACAAACTCGTTCCTAGGATTCTGTTCTCGTTTTGCTGGAAGGACTCCTTGCTGTCTCTTCACCGCTTCAGCCGTCTGAGCAACTTGAGTGTCAAGCAGTTTCATATGGGTGGAGACTGCTTCATATTTGCTGTTGAGATCGTTGTACATATTATCCACCTTTGCATTGATCTCATTGGAACCTTTTTGCTGCTGAAGGAGAAGTTGCTGCATAAGAGCCTTGAGCTCATCTTGAGAATCATTTGCAGAAGTCGCAGGAGCTTGAAATGCAACTGGATTACTCCCTTGGAAGTTATTGAATGGCTGCTTCTGCTGAAACCCACTTTGAAATTTGTTCTGCCCTTGGTTTGGCACGAACTGTTTTGTTTAAAAATTCTGAGGGAAGGTCTTTTGAAATCCTTGGTTTGGCATGTTGGCCTGCCCCGAAAACCCTTGAGAAGGACCAGCTCCTCCCACATTTGGTACGAATGGTTTTCCTTGAAATTGTTGTGCTTGAGGAATCCCTTGCCTTGGATAAACCTGGTCTTGGGGGTTTTCCACATTTGTACTTCGGTAAGACAGGTTCGGGTGGTTTCTGAAATTCTAGTTGAATCCCCTGTTCTGCACGAAGTTTTGCCCAGTCACATAGTTTACTTCATGTGATTCTTCATTTTCTCCAGTTGAGATATCTTGGCAAATCACCGCATCGACATCATCTTCACATGCCTGCACACCTCTCTGATTTGATCTCAACAACAGGTTCACCTTTGCATTTAGTTCATCAATCTTCTGTGAGTCTATGTTGTTGACTTTCTTTGAGCGATCATACTCGGGGTTCCGATTGTTAGAACTTGCTGCCAAATTCTCGATCAGTTTATATGCTCCCTCAATGCTCTTCGTCATAAAATCCCCATTACTTGCAGCATTAAGGGCATTCTTGAAATCCCAATCGACTCCATCATAGAAAATGCTGAGAATTTGCTCATCTGAATACCCGTTGTGAGGACATTCTCTACGGTACTCCTTGAATCGTTCCCAAGCTTCGCAATAAGTTTCGCCGGGATGCTGCGTGAAAGTGGCGATCTTGTTCCTTAGCGAGGCTGTTTTGGACTTGGTGTAGAAATGATCCAAGAAGGCCGCTCTGCATTCGTCCCAAGATCTCAATGAACCAGGAGGTAGTGACTTGAGCCATCTCAGTGCTTTAGCTGCCAAGGAGTGACGGAAAAGCTTGCACTTGAGGTAATCAGCGGGAACTCCATTCGATTTAGTGGTGCTGCAGATCTCCTCGAAGTTCTCAATGTGATCCATCGGATTTTCAGCGGGTAATCCATGAAACACATGTCTTTCTACCAGCGCTATCATCTGAGGCTTGATCTCGAAATCTTGCCTCGCAATCTCCAGTGGGCAAATAGCTGCCCTGTTTTGGTAGAAAGTGTGGGGTGTGTCTACATCCCCAATAGCACGCGGATTCTGCTGCGCTTGCTGCTGTTGCAACTGCCGAAGTTGTTGTCGCATGATGCGGATCTCTTCAGCCTGAGCAGCTTGAGCCTCAGCTTGTGCTCGATTGTCGATGTTATCGTCCATGACGACTTGTTTCGACTTCTTCCTTGTAGCTTTGTTAGTACATTCTGTCCTTGCTAATTCTTCGTTGGTAAGTTGCAGGACGTTGCTAGCACTTTTGCTTCTTGTTTGCATTCACCTGAAACACACAAGCAAGCAAAAACAGAACAAAGTTAGTAAATCTTAGACTAAACTTCAAACTTAGATTCGAAGGTAACGCAATTGGTCCCCGGCAACGGCGCCAAAAACTTGATACACAATAGTTTTAACCCTATTTAACTACTGCAAGTGCACAGAAAAAGTTGTAGTAATCTAGGAATCGAATCCACAGAGACCAAGAGTTACACTACGATTCTTAGTAATGAAATTAAGCTAAGACAAAAGTATGATTGTTTGTTGTAAAAATGCATAAAAGATAGCAATTCAAAAGGATGTAAATAACGATTAAAAGAGATGTTAAACCAAGGATGCTTATCGGGGGATCAAGTATCTTGAACTAGCCAATTATTCAGGGGATGGTTAGAAACCATTCTCGAACTCAAACATGAATGTATAACCAATCCACTCTCGTGGCATCAACTACTTCGTCTAGCGACCTAGGTGTCTAAACTCTCGTTTGAACCTAAAATCCTAAACGAGCATTAACAAGCGGGTTCAATTTGTTCACGGATCGCCTTAACATCAACTCTCGTTGGCTAAGGACGATACGCTCATCTAAGTTCTATCAAGCAACCTATAAACTTTTGGAATATAGATTAAACCCTGAATCAAAGACTAAGTGATCAATTCAGCCTAAGCAATAAGAACAACTATAGATGAAGAATTCTATAAGATAAACCCCTATCTATGTCTAGTTCAATGGATCATGAAACCCCCTTATGAATCCAAGGTTCAACAAAAAGACTACTCAAACATATTAGCAAAGAAAACAGAGAAACTTAAACAACAAGTAGTCATGATCATAGATATGAATAAAATTACAAAAGAGTTAAGAAATCTTCTCTAGATAATAAGGAAGTAGCAAATTGTCTCTTCAAGTTTTGAGAGGTGATGAGAGAAGTCTCTCTGCAGAAAAAAGGATTTTTTCTCTCTAGAATAAAAGTTTTTTCCAATAATGACTCTGAAACTCGTATATAAAACCAAACTTGACAAAACATAAGTCAAAAGGTAAACTGTCGGCAGGAACCAGATCGATCGATCTGGGTGTGGATCGATCGATCCGGACTTGTGTGGTCGATCCAGGATGTTCACGTAGTTCTGGATCGATCGATCCAGTTATGGATCGATCGATCTGGTCGCTGGCTGGTCGATCTGGCCTCTTTTGGTCGATCCAAGTAGCACACACATTCTTCTAATGTGGGATCGATCGATCAAACCTAGGATCGATCGATCTGAGCTTCAAAACTGCTCTTCTTGCTCTTTTGCCTCCTTTTCTCGATCCTTTTGCCTTCAAACTCCATTTGAACATGTTTTATCCTGAAAAGACTCTAAAAAAAAAGCAAAGACTCGAAAGAACGCTGAAAACGTTAGTTAAAATACGTAAAAACCATAATATATCAGGAATCTAAAGACGTATAGTGATATCTCATTGACCCCGAAAATATCTGTTTTTTTTTCGATAAAAGGCTTTCTTTCTATTGAAACTGCAGATGGAAATGTTACTACATGAAAATTAAAACATAAGAACAACAATAGAGGAAATTAAAACATAAGAGAGAGTAAAATTTAACGGAAAGGATACGAAAAGGTAAGGAATCAGCTCAAGCAAAGAGCCTTGAATGAGACCAATGAACAACCAAGATCTACACCACCAAATGACGTTCGACGGCATAGGAAAAGAATTGCCCATTCGATACTCTCGAAGAAGACTGGAGATCACAATATGCCAAGAGTACACCCAAACTAAGAAGAGGGTCAACCAAAGAACTCAAACGCCTCCTTCAAATACAAAAGGAAGGAAGAACACAACAAACCCAAAGGATCAAATCTAGAACCAGGCCTGAGAGAAGCCAAACCTAAAGCACCATTGACCAAACAAACAGACACCAAACACTAAGAAAAGGCCACAAAATGAACAAGAAAAGGGAAAGGAGAGAACCAAACAACCTGGGACTTCGGAATGCAGAATGGAGAACAGTTGGAGACTCACCACAACTTGAAGAACAGAGAGGGGATAGAACGCTAAACTATAAGAGGGGACAAGCCAACCAACTAAGCCCACTGTAACGCTCCAACCGCCACCATCTGTGAGCCTCCATGCTCTCTCTAGGCCCATGGGTCCCACACCCTCTCTAGACATGTAGGCCCCCACGTACTCTCTAGGTCTGTGGGCTCCACTCTCGTCCGACGGTTGGTGCATTATTTCTAAGAAAAACAGATGAAGAAACGAACTCTACCTGGATGCTTATCTTCTCTCTTTGGATATGACTATAAAAGAGAAGCTTAACGTACAAGCAAGGTTGCGCCGTAACAGAGCCGAGACCAAACATAGTCTAGGTTCAAGGAGCCTTCATGGCAATTTGATGAGAGACAAAGGGTTGAGCTGTTTCTTTGAGGTTCCAAGGGTGTTTCCATGGCGGTACAAAGAGGTGAGAGAGCTGATCCAAAGAGAGAAGATAAGCATCTAGGTGGAGTTTGTTTCTGCATCTGTTTTCTTCATTATCTTCTATTGATTGTTCCTCTCTAAGCTGTGTACCTGAAAGACAAAGAAAGCATGGTTAATATGCTCTGAAAGTGCAGTAACTACAATACTCGTTAGCTATAGACACTTTTCCCATCAAAGATAGGTCTACCGATTCAACAACATATTTGGTGACACGATGGCCAAATTAGACCCAAAAAAATTTAAGAAATGATCTAAGATGAAGAACACTATAAATAATCTCATAAGAACCCTAGCATAAACTACATGAACATCCCTCTAGAAACCCTAGACTTTATGAACAGATCTACTCACACATGCAGAGAGGATGCATGATATAAAATAATGAAGAAATTAAAATAAAAGATTATGTACAAAGTAACACCTTAAAGCTATGAAAAACTGTATTTTCGTCTTTAGCATCTATCTTCGTTCTTATTGTTATATGCTTGATTGATCACCTAACAAATTTTCTTAGGTTAATTTACTAATTTAAAGTGTTGTTAAATTTCTTGGACTAATTTAGATGAGAAAAACGTCTTAACCAACGAAAGCTGAGTTAAGAAGTTTTGTGCACATATCGAACTTGGAATTTAATGTATGTTTAGCCTCAAACGACAGTTTAGATTAATCGTTGATTGTTAAACATAATACTGCGACAATAGGTTGACTATAAAATATAAATTTGTGATTTGAATTTCAAAATGGTTCATCAGTTCACTATTTGATATTCTGATTTATTGTGATTCATGATTCTCAGCGATTACCCTAACACCTAGCGCATTCTATAATGATTTGATCTCGCTATTTACTTGATTTTTATTTAATTTACTTATAATTATCTTCCATCATTCTCACCTCACAAAAAAAAAAAAATCCATGTTCTTTGTTTTACCTTAACTTGAATCTCATAAATTCTGAATGTAATTGTTGTGGATTCGATCTTTTCAATACTATTATTGTGTTTGTTGCATGTGCACTTGCACTGATTTATTTGGATTAAAAACTTGAGTGTATCAAGATGTGAATTAAATGCAAATAATAAGACGTGAATTAAAATGCAAATTATGATGTGGCATTCACATCGTATTACATTTGGAAGCCACCTACGCAAGTGGCCATGTTTTCACCATAATATAGATTGGAGGTTTGAAATTTAAATTAATAATTAGATGGAGTATATTTTTGCCTATTTTAAAATGAAGATATAAATTCAACATACTAATATAATGTTGGTATGTAAAAGCCGACTTCCCGAGATAAATTATCTAAAAAAACGTAACATATTTTGATCAAAAAACGCAAGCACACTAAAATAAATATCTAGATATGAATTAAGTGATAAAAACATTTACATTTCATATAGTATATGATATTTGGACGTCCTTAGCTTCATTTTATGTTGATCAAACCCATTTGACATCATCCGAATCACTTTTCCTTCATGGTCAGTTTGTTGGTTAAAGGATGGGAAGTCACCTTTTTCATATCCACAAAACATAACTATGTTGAATTTATACCCCCAATAAAAAGTAGGCTTAAAAATACCTTCTCTAATTAATAATTTGAATATCGACCCTTCAATCATATTTTTGTGCAAAATCATTAAATGTTGCTGATGTGGATGCCACGTTTGACACAAGATGCATGACATGTCAAATTTTTGCTGACGTGCATCCACCTGTACATTTTTTTTAAGAATCTTCTCTAATTTTTTCTTAATTTCAGAAGATCTAAATTTATATACATATATACAAATAAGATATTATTTTGATATTACATATGAAATTACGTCATTTTATTTAAACTACACAATTAAAAATATTGATAAAATGATATTGTTTTGAGATTTTGAATGCATATATTATTTTAACGAAACAACCATTTTTATCTCTCTTTCATTGTCTATTCTCTTCAGTTTTATTCTTTCTTGATTCGGTGACGTTAGTCTACTTGTATTTAACTTTTTTTTTGTATGTACACACGTCAAGAGGCTATACAAATGTATATATCTTGATAGCTATTAAAAATAAAATATATTTGTAGATAAAAGGATCATACATTATGTTAAAAAAAAGGATCATACATCAAACAAAACGATGTAATTTCATACGTTGTATTCATATCGTCATGATTTTAATAATTTTAAAATTTTGATGATAAATGTATGACTTAGCAGATGTTTTGGAGACGATATAATTCTTTATGAAGATACAATTACGAGAACATTTTTTCCCCGATAAAATTTAACAAATAGATTATGAGAGTTTTAGAGAATTTATTGAAGATTTATATTATTTGTATATATATGTAAATCAACAAAACTTAATAAATTTTTGAAACTAAGAAAAATACAGAAAATTCTTAAAAAAAAAAAAAAAAATTGTACATGTGGCATCCACGTAAGCAGGAATTTGACATGCCATGCACGTTGTGTCATACGGGACATTCACGTCAGCAACATTTAATGATTTTGCACAAAATTATAATTGAAAGGTCGATATTCAAATTATTAATTAGTGAAGGTATTTTTAAACCTACTTTTTAATGGGGATATGAATTCAACAAAGTTATGTTTTGTGGGTATAAAAATTTTGACTTCCCGTTAAAAGATCAAGTCTTTGAATATCTTTTATTCTACATTATTTTTTTATAATTAAAGAGGATTTTGCTCTCAAATACTGCAGCTTATGATCCTTAAGAAACAGAGAATTATCAAAATAAAATGCTTCTTTAACTCCAAACATCTTGAATCGCCCATGATCTCTTTCTTTGCGTCCAATATGCATCCAATTATCATTTGATCACACCCTATTATATTATTTATTTCATTTTCATTATAGTTTCCTTCTCTTTTTAACCATAAATTCTACTATCTTCCACATTTTGTTAAGCATTTTTTTTTTTTTAATTATTTTTCATACATATCTTATTATATAAACCTGGGTTGCACTTACGAGAACTCGACACATGTCAAAAATATAATTAACGAGATCGTGACACGTATCGATCGATCGATAGGATTTTGACACGTGTACAAAACATTATATTATTTTTGTTTTTTAATAGAAAAAGAAAACCAGTAAAAACAATTAAATAATTAAAAAGATAACTTTTTATTCTAATTTATGTTAAATTTTTATTATCTCAATGAATTTTGAACTTTTCATATTTAAATTAAGATTTTTATACTGTTTAAGCTCTAATAATTATTTTATGAGATGTTTCTAATTATTTGATCTAAAAATGATTATCAAGATCTCATAATAAAGTAGATATTTAGATTACAATCAACTAAAAATAAATAAATAATAAAACAGATATTTAGACTTTAAACTTTAAAATTTAAAATTTAATAAAATTTAAAATTTTCTTCTCATATGATTTTTAGTTTTTTTTTTTATCATTCAAGTTCCAATAAAAAAATTTAGTTCATCGATAAGATTCTGACACGTTGAAAAAAATTGTATGCTTTTTTTTTCCTTAATCAATAAGGAAAACCAACAATCAGAATTAAATAATAAAATGTATATACTTTTCAATTTTTTATTTTCTTTACAATATGTTAAATCTTATTACTTCAATAAAATTAAAACTCTTCTTTTCAAATTTAGATTTTTAGAATATTTCAATCCCAATAACTTTTTTTTACAAGCTTCTAATTATTCGAATGAACAAAATTGATTTATTTTTATATAATCTAACCTAATTCACTATTCTAATTGGTTAGGTGTTAAATATTTTTTTCGTCTAATTTTCAATAGAAGCTACATATAATTGGCATAAGATAATAAATTGGTTAGAAAATGCATAAAATTTTTGGTTTACGAAATAAAGAAATAATATATCTAATGGATATGAAAGTTGAATGAAATATTTTCTCATAGAGAATAAAAAGTGTGTAAATGATCTCTCGCAAAAGAAAGAAGTCATATTTTTTCTCTCCCAAAGGAATTAGTAAGAAAAATGCGGAAATCCTCTCAGAGAGAGTTGCTTATGCGGAACCAAGTCTTATAGACTAATATGGATCCAGAAGAGGGAGCAAAACGATTGGACTTCCGCTAGAAATTGAAGATGATGGCGGATGAGAGTCCGTTAATCGAAAAGAAATAAAGCTGCAAAAACCAAACATTTTCAGGTACAAAACTCGAGATAGGAATATTCTTCAGATACAAAAGTCTAGGACTTATTCGGATTTATTCCGGTTTGGATTTAGGTTTGGTACCTCTTTTCGGATTAGATTCGGTTCCTTTCTTCAGTTCGTGGAATTTTCTCAAAACCTATCTCATACGGTGATCGAACAAACAACAATATGGAACCAAAAACTACTTGACGTGGTATAAAATTTTAATGTGCTAATAATAAAATTTTAATATAGAAATATAAATTAATTTATTTATGTAAAAATAAATAAAATTATGTAAATAACCATTTTCTTTAAGGAAAAATACTTTCTACTTTTTTCAATAACAACAAATATTTAATTTATTAATTTTACGTAAATTTAATTTATTTTAAAATTTTCGGACGGGTCCTCATCTAGTATATATATATCTCAAGTTATTTTCATTGTAACACTAATTTTCACACGTTATTTTCTCCAAGATCATGTTTTTTTTTTTTCATTGTAACACTCATTTTTCCAAATGTCAAGCCATTGATTTATATTCAGTGTTTTGTTTTATTAAAGCATTATTATTTTTTAATCAGACATATAGATTTTCATAACAGACTGAAACACTTTCTTCCACATGAGAGTGATTATGTCTTCCTAAACGCATTTGACCATGATAGTGCCAGAGACATTGAGGCAGACAGCATAAGCATCTACCAAGGCCCCATCAAACAAAACCGCTTAGCTAGATGTCACTGGACTAGCTCTTCGTTAATCCGAATCGATTGTATCTTTTTTGAATTTCATTAATATTAAGTACCATATATGAGATTTTATTGTTTAGGTTCAATGATGACAATGCAGTAGCGGCAGAAAGTCATGAAAAATGACTTCAAGAGCCGGACATCAACTCGATTCAGAGCAACGACCAATTTAAACATTCTTAAAGAAATATACACAAAATACTTTTTCTGTCAAAATATTTCTTCTTCATCCTTTTTAGTCAGAGAAAGAGTGCTTAAACATACCTTTTATTGCAAACAAACATTGTATAAGTACGGAAAATGAAATCGGAAAAGATAATTATGCAAAAACAAGAAAACATCACACAAAATCAAAGTAAATAAAATTTTTGGAAATGAGCAACGACCACGTGACTAAACCTCTGTTACAATTTTTTATTAGAAGTTTTTCCAGCAGAGGTGGAGGCATCAGTCAGATAATGATGCAAAGAGAGTCCTCCTCCATTTTTTTCTGGTGTTTCATTTCTCTCTCATGTTCTTCGTCACTACGTCTTAGCGTACGCTCCACCTAAAAACATTACCCAAAAATATTAAGATAACAGAATGCAGTGAAGCATAAATATTCATCAACGTTTATGAATACAAATTTACCATTCTTGCCCACAAACTTATGTTTTGTTGATGCTCTTTTCTTGATAACTCCTTCATCCGTGCTCTCTCTGCTACGTCTGCAACGGAATAATCAATTCTCCTTTCTCTTTCCCTGAGCTTATCGTTTTCTTCCTGAGAAATCAAGGATTTTAGATATATAATATACTAAGGAATTTCTAGAAATATTTTCTAGGGAGAGCATGAACGTCTAAACAACATGATAAATTGTTTATGTGATGTGGTTATTAGATTATAGGTTTTCAACTCAATAACCAATTAACAATAAGTGGATCGGTACATACTCTTTATATTTCTTAAGAACTATGTCCAATACACTCCTTCGAGATAATGGTTTTTCTACTATAGATTTTGGTATTTTTGAGCAAGCATCGACAGACCAATTTTATGTCAAATTGATTGTGGATCAAGATAGACAACATGTATATCAGGCTCTGATACCATGTTAGATTATGGACTTCAAACTCAAAACTCAATTCAATGACTGGATTGACTCATATCATATAGATATTGCTTAGGATCTGTCCAACTTCCATGTGGGGCATTATTCCCAATCCAAATTTGGTTTGCCTATCTTTGCCCGAATATACCAATATTAATGGTATTAGAGCTCGATCACACGCTGTCCAACCAAATCCATAATCGGCCTAATCCAAATTTGGCATGTCGATCCTTGCTTGAATATATTGAGATTAATGACTAGAATAGTTATTATCTCGATGGGACGTATTAAGAATAATGTCTCACATGGGAAGTTGGACAAAAGTCATAAGTAATATATAAAGGATATGGGTCAATCCACTCATTGTCAATCGGTTTTGAGTTGGAATCTCATAATCTAATAATGATGTGATGGATATAACGGCTTTTAATATAACACAACTGAAATAGTTTGATTCATTAAAAAAAAAAATCATGATAATATCAATACTACTGAAAATAAGAATTAGGAATAAAACAAAAACAAAAACATTTAGTTTGTAAGTTTCGGGAAGAACAAATATAGAATAATAATATATCTAAAATTCAAAACAAAAATAAAAAATGGTTTCATCAAATTATCATCATATTAAGCAAGCATACGAGAGATCAATTCATATTGAAGCATATGATAATTCAAACAGACCTTTATCTGACGGTGCATATTGTCAGTATATGGTATTCCTCCAGTTTGCTTTGCAACATTTGCGATAAGGTCCAAAAGCTCCTTAAGTTGCTTAGCCTTCTTGTCTTTATCCGTGGTCTTGTTATCGAACAGAACCTTTCGTGTACCACAGAGTCTAAGAACTCTCTGAAATTCCAAAATTAATCTAATTAAGAAGATAAGCAAGAAAATGGGAGAGAGGTGCAGAAACATTAATTATCCCACTAACAAAAGATCAAAATCAAAATGAAAGCAAACACACCGTCAGAAATTTAGGGCAACCATCACCCAAATACTGGTCCAACGTCAGCTTATCTGCTTCTAACTCGTCACCGCCGGTGAACACAACAATGAAATAGTCAAGGATTTTGCTCTCGAATATGCGCTGCAAGGTGTTAAGTGTGGACTCTTCCTCCTGCGAAATCCGATTCTTAACCGATAGAACGAACAACACAGCATGTATTCCTTCTTCTGCCATACTTAAACACCTGACAATTTCCTCACTGATATACTCAGCGGTCACAGACAGGTCGAACAAACCTGTATTAAGTACCATAGTAAAGTCAGACTTTGATGAATACAACTTTGCTATTGGAAAGACTATATTACTGGTGAGATACAACTGAAATATTGCTATTTTTAAGGATAAATCCTAATGTTTTTAAATGCTACGTGTGGGTATGCGTTAAGGAAACCAATATTGTTAAAACAAAATGTGGAAACCTGCAGTTTTAATGGCCCAGAGATAAATCATACTGTTTTTAAATGCTAGGTTTGGGGTATGCTTTTAGAAAACAATATTGTTAAAACTAAGAGTGGAAACCAATATGGCAATATGGAAAACAATATTGTCAAACAATTTAGGTTTGAGTTTTAATGGATGGGAGCACATACCAGGAGTGTCAATCACATTGATTATTGGGCCATCTTGTATCGCAGCTCTAAACATCTTACATTTCATGGTAACACCTCCTGCTTGTTTCTTTGATTGGAACTCTTTTGCATTGATGATGGTATTCCCAGTTGCGCTTTTACCGTTTCCAGTACGTCCTACTAGAACTATGTTTGTGACTGGCTCAGGCGCGGAGGGAACATTCTGACCGTCCATATTCCGATCACCAAGTAAATATTTGAAAAGAAGAAACAAGAAAGGAAGAAGATAATTGGTAGACTTACCCTTTTGTGGGTAAATTAAAGAAGGAAATAAGACTGAATGGACAAGTTATTCGACCTAACAACTCAGGTTTTTATAGAAGATCGATGAGATGTTAGGATCTCTTCCTCCTTTATGGTTTCACACTTCACTACCTTCCTACAACTTGGTCTTGTCTTCTTATTAGATCCAGTTATAAGGGTTGAAATCCTTAAAAGATCTTCATCGTCACTTTAATTTACTATTTTAATTTTTTAGTTTTATATATTTGCATATAGTTAGTTAATAATTTTAAATTCAAATTTTCCAAACATATGATACGTTGTTAATCGTAAATGATTACCAACCCAAATTCATCCCAATCTTGAGTAAGTTTAAGACCATATGCAGTATGAAGGACTAAGTCCAACATGACCAACGTCCAGAGCCGGCCCCTCGAGAAGGAGTTTTGTGACCACTTGACATGGAGTTTTATGACCAACTTGCTACGTACCTACAACTTGGTCTTGTCTTTTCTTGTTAGATTTAATTATAAGAAATTGTTAATTGACTCACTAAATGAATCGATGAATATCTTAGTTGACGGAGAAGGTTGACTCATTTGATTTTATGAATTTTCTTAATCTCATTAGGTGAATGGATTAATTGATCGTATTTATGATAACTTATCATATTTGCTATAGTGAATTATTTTATATTTTAATTACATTCAATTTTTCCAACCATAAGATACCTTGTTAATCTTTTTCTCTAGTTTAACTCGTCTAAGTGATTACTGATTCATCCCAATCTTGGGAAATATTTAGTTTGTAGGACAAAGTCCAAAATGACCAACGTCCCCCCACTCCGCGCTGGCCCGGTCCCTCGAGAAGGAGTTTCGTGACAATGTCACATGAGAATTCAGAGTTACATACGCTTCTCAAATACTGTAGGATTTGTGGATTACCATAGTTTTATGTGGTTTCTAGATGTGGTTATATTTAGTATCTTTAATACTTTTCTCTTTCATTGAAAAAAAAAAACAAAATTGTAGGGACATAAGTCATAGGAGATTGTTTGACTCACAAAATGAATCCGTGAAAAACTTAGTTGACGGAGAAGGTTGACTCATTTGATATAATGACTCATTTGATGTAATGACCTTTCTCATTAGGTGAATCGATTCATTTTAGGTTTTTTCTTTACTGGTTTTTGCGATTTCTTTTTAAAATTTCAAAGCGTTTTTTTCAGTAAACGTTTCGTTGCGATGGTCACCAAAAACTTTACTACAGATTTTTAGAAGAGAAATTTATCTAGAATGACTCATATTTCTATGGATATAACTAGAATGACCTTATTTTGGAAAGAGTGACCAATGATTTTTTTTTTTTGTCATCTGATAAATTCATTAAGTGGTACCTGGGCATGCCCAAAGAAAACCAGAAGAAAGGAAAACATAGTTCCAAAACAAACACACGAGCATAACTCTCAAAATTGAAAAAAGCTCAAACTCTGCATCACAAAACAGAGCCAGGAAACTTTGAAAAAAACAGCAAGCCGGTTTAAAGTAACTCATCCAGACTGCTTATCTGCTTCAATTAGTGCTGAGAGCCACGACGGGCCACCTCGTGAGAGATAAGACTGAAGTCTTCCTTCCCGGATCACACTGGAAGCTATCCTCCGAGCTATTGTGTTCGCAGGTGGAGAAGATAATTCAAACTTGCAGTTACGAAAGCCCAAGAATAACTTGTAGAGTCTGTCGATATATGATCTGTAGCGCGGCCAGTCTTTGGGATTTTTAATTGCTTCCAACATTGCCCCACAGTCAGACCAAATCTCCACCTCATCCACATGAATATCCAAGAGACTTTTGAAAGACCAAATCGCCACCCGAAATTCTGCTGCGATTCTGTTTGATGCCGTTAAAAAGGCCTCACGAGCATGAAGGACGGGTTCACCACTGTGATTCCTGAGTATCCAGGCGCCACCACACCTTGTCCGTGGATTGATCCAGGATGAGTGTATGTCACACTTCACGAAGCCCTGTCTTGGTTTTTCCATTTACTCGGGGCTTGTGTTGTGGATCTACTTGTAGGATTAACAACTTCAGATTCCTTTTTCATTGTGAACCATAAGTCAGCCTCCTCCAATGCTGTAGCAATTGTAATATGACAATCCCCTTTAGCACCAGCATATAGGCGAGAGTTTCTGTTTTTCCATATCCCCCATAACAGCCATGGTATCGCTCGTCTCTTGTTCTCCGTAACCGATCTTGTGGTCATACATTCATACAACTTCCTCATATACTCTGCAACTGAACCAAGATTTCTCTGTAATATTGGGATGTTTGTATTTCTCCAAACATTGCGTGCCTCCACACATTCAAACAGATGCTATGGGAGCATGGTGCTGAAGCCTACGATGTTTCATGCCAACAAAATTTTAACATGCGTGCGGTTCTTATGTGGACCATAAGCGATTTTCCAGCATATGGTATGTTATCTGGATGGACAACTCATGGGAGATTATCATGCCCGTATTGCCAAGACAACACTGATGCATTCCAACTTAGGAACGGAAGAAAGAGTTGTTGGTTTGATTGTCATAGAAGGTTTCTACCGAGTGATCATCCGTATCGTCGGTCTAGAACATTGTTTACGAAGTCTAAGAAAGTGTTTGATGCGCCACCTCCTGAGATAGACGGATATACTTTATTAGAACAATTGAGAGATTTTGGTGCTGATAGGACTCCTGACTGTGGGGGTAATGGACATGAAGTTGTGTACGGTGCCGGTGAAGTTCATAACTGGCACAAGAAGAGTATTTTTTGGGATCTGCCTTACTGGAAGACCCATTTATTGCGGCACAATCTAGATGTGATGCACGTTGAGAAAAACTTCTTTGAGAACATCATGAACACTGTCTTAAACGTCAAAGGCAAGACGAAAGACAATATCAAATCTAGATTAGACTTGGCCGAGATTTGCGATAGGGTTTTTCTTGAAGTTCAGCCGGATGGTAAATACATATTTCCTCCGTACGGGTTGCAAGGAGATAAGAAAAGGGAATTTTTTGATTGGATTCGCGATGATGTCAAATTCACTGATGGGTATGCATCAAATCTGCGTAATTGCATAGATTATGGAGAAGGAAAATTTACAGGAATGAAGAGTCATGATTGTCATGTTGTGATGCAGCGGCTTCTTCCTTTCGCTTTTGCCCATCTTCTTGATCCAGATGTCTACAAAGCAATTGCAGGAGTTGGTTCTTTCTTTCGAGATTTATGCACAAGAACACTTACTGTTGACGGAATCCGAAACTTAGAGGTCAATATCCCCGTGATCCTTTGTAACCTTGAAAAGATATTTCCGCCATCTTTCTTTGATGTGATGGAACATCTTCCTATCCACCTCCCACGAGAAGTTGCACTAGGAGGTCCAGTTCAATACCGTTGGATGTATCCTTTTGAGCGGTATATGTTTCATCTGAAGAAAAAGGTTAAAAATTTAAGTAGAGTAGAGGGATCTATTGTCGCACAGAGCCTCAACGAAGAAGCGTCACAGTTTGCTGAATATTACTTCCCATCCGAAGTTCGTACAAAGAGTAGACGTCCTGGTCGCCATGATGATCGTAATGAGAGAGCGATTTATCCCGTCGTAGTTCCTGGATTGTTTTCCCAAGTTGGTCGAGTGAGTGGAAAAAGCAAGACACGCACATTATCACAACAAGAGGTTAAACACTTGCATATGTATATCCTAACAAATTGTGAGGAAATTGCGGAATATGAAAGGTAAAAAACTTTATTTATGACAATGTATATATATATTCGAATATATTATATTTAATTTATTAACTTTCATACAAATGTGGTTTTCGTACAGGATTTACATGGCATTAATACGCGGGTGGTTTGTGGATAAGTCAGAAGAAGAGCTTCAACAACATAAGGAGGAAGATTTTATGACTTGGTTTAGGGAATTTTACGTAAGATTTAACAAAACCCTATTATTTTCAAATAAGTGTCAATGTCATTTATGTTAATTGCGGTTAATTTTTTTCGTAGATTCCTGAAGGAATAAAGAGCGGAGCCACATTTCCGACATGGTTAATGGAATTTGTTAGTGGTCCAATCTACCGTGCAAAGTCTTATCCTAGGTATTGCAGTCGGGGATATGGGTTTAGGATTCATGACGAAAGAAGGACAAGACCATCTGCAGATTATGGTGTTTCTGTGAAGTCTGGTAATGATGTTTACTACGGCATTCTTCAGGAAATATTGGAAGTTAAGTACCCAGGAATGTTAGACTTGAGGTGCATTGTTTTTAAGTGTGATTGGTATGATCCAGTACTTGGTCGTGGTGTTGTCGTGGACCAATTTGGTGTTACTTCTGTTAACACAAATCGGAGACTACAACATTATGATCCATTCATTCTAGCGTCACAAGCAGATCAGCTTTGATTCAATTAAATGTTGTGTTTTTACTAATTTTTATGTTTATTTCGGCGTTTACTTACGAAAATTTCTGTATTTCTTTATAGGTGTGCTACATTCGTTACCCTCGCATAACACGGCGGTCAGATCCTTGGGTCACAGTTACTGCAATAAGCCCTAGAGGAAGAATTTATGGAGTTTCTCAACACGATGCCATGCAGCCAAGCATAAGTACTCCAATGGATCCAGTTGCGGCCTCTACTGGTGTCGATCTTGTGGTTGATTTCACACAAATCGGTATAGTTCATTCCGAGTCAGAAGAAGAACAAGGAGAATTTTATGACGATACAGACTCAATTACATCTGAAGGATCAACATCATCAGAGGAAGACGAACAAGGAGAATAACAAGGAGAATTAAAAAATATCTTGCAAAAGTAATAAATTTGTACAATGAACTACGGTTTGGCTTGATCCCGATATGGGTACGTAGGCAGCTCTAATCGAGCGCAGCTATTTAACAAAAATAATTTATTCATTTTTAACACTATTCAAATACAAAATAAATGTTATAAAATAAATATGTATCAATTTAAAAACATGTTTTAAATCATATAATGTGAATATTTTAACAATAATGTGAATGTAAATTTAAAAACATATTTTAAATCATATAATGTAAAAACATGTTTAAAAACATGTTTTAAATCATATAATGTAAATTTAAAAACATATAATGTGAATGGTTTAAATCATATAATGTAAATCATATAATGTGAATGTTTTAAATCATATAATTATATTTTAAATCATATAATGTAAATCATATAATGTGAATGTTTTAAATCATATAATGTATATATATATATATATATATATATATATATATCTTTTGATATTTAACCAATTACATAACATGGCTCAATGGTTTAAACTGTATAAATTATCCTAGAGGGCTACAGTTCGACCCTCAGGATCTCCAAAATAAATAAACATTTTTCCGACGGATTTCCGACGGAATTCGTGAGTATCCGTCGGAAATCCGTCGGAAATTCCGACGGATTTCCGACGGATTGAAGATACTTTCCCAATGCCGCGTGTTAATATTTGCTGCATGCCGACGGATTTCCCAATGCCGCGTGTTAATAGTTAGTTAATTCCGACGGATTTCCGACGGATTAGCCGTCGGAAATCCGTCGGAAATCCGTCGGAATACGCGAATAAATAAACCAGATCGTCTTCTTCGCCATTCACTCGAGAAAATCAACAAAACTCAACAAAATTTTTCAAACCATCGATTCTTCAAAGTTTTCCATCAAATCTTCTTCCAATGGCTGGGTCTCAAAGAAACATGTAAGTTTTTAATGTTTATTAAGAGTTTAATTTGTTAGATTTGTGGATTTAGGGTTTTGAAATTTAGATCTATGGAATTTGGTTATAGATTTGGTTGAGGTAATTTAGATTAGGAATTTAGATTATGATTTTGGGTTATTTGGTTATAAATTTGGATTTTCTATATTAGGTTTTGAAATTATGATTTTTAGATCTAGATTTAGGATTTTTTGTTTTTAATTTTTGGTTTTGGAATTGAAATTGAAATAGAAATTGATTTTACAAATTGATTTTTTGATTTAGGATTTTTTTTTATTTTGAAATTTTTGGATATAATTTATATATTGAAAATAATTTTCGTATTTTTTTGTCTATTTTTAAAAAATTATTTTCAAATTATAAGTTATGAACAATGATTTATGAAATATATTTTATAAATTTATGTCTATTTTTAAAATTTTATAATGATTCTGTTTTGTTATAAATTTTTATGTAGGGATTATGGAGCATACGTCGAGTCTACGAGCGGACATCGTCGTCACCGTAGGAGTACAGCTGCGAGGAGTTCTCCTACGCCGTCCACACATATTCCGGATACACAGATTCCGGAAACTCATTCACCGGCACCAACCGCAACTGCTCCGACGCAGATGAGTGCCGAGGACTTTATGAATCTTCCGGGACGAGAAAGACTTCCACGTCTTCATCCAGATTGTCAAGGAAGAGACATTTGGTAAGTTTTTGTAATTATTTATTTATTTAATTTATAAATGTACTTTTTTTAAACTAATTAGGGTTTTATTAATTAAATTGTTTTGTAGGTTTGACCAATCGCACACTGGGATCTCAAAGTCAATCAACCGAATGTGTCAAGGAATGCTTCAGCATCCATATCCAACATACAGCTCAATGCCGATCCAAGATAGGGATATGTGGTTTCGCCAATTTGCGGTAATGTATTTATTTTGTTTTTTCTATTAAAATTGAATTTAAATTTTTTAAATTATTCAAATTCATCTTATTTTTAATTTGCAGCAAGAATTCAGGTGGGACAGTCACTTAACCGCTTCGGTTAGACGCGAATTCGATAAAAAATGTGCACGGGCGTATTCATGGAAGATAAACTAGTGGAAAGAAAAGTGGAAGCAGAATGATGTGCCAAGGGACTTGGTTTCGAACCCGGATCTATTTAACGGGTTCATCGCTTACTGGACTGAAGAGGCTACCAGAGAATTCGCCGCAAAACATTCTGCATCCCGGAACAGCGATCGCAAAGGAAAGGGCAAAGCGACGCACAATCTAGGTGCGAAGAGCAAGGCGACGAAAGCAAAAGAACTAGTAAGTTTTTTTTTATCCCTTCAATTTTCATTCATTAATTTTTTTTAAGTTTAAGATTCACAAATTTTACTCAATTACTTTATTTTGCATGCAGTTTCGGGAAGATGGTGTCGAACCATCTAATTTGAGATTGCTCCAACCTGTCCACACCGGCAAGGATGGTGTAATCCACGATCAAGTCACTCTGGATATCGTCGAGAACGTCAATAGGATGCGTGAAGAGTTCCTAAATTCTCAACCAATCATTGAAGGAACTCCTCCCCTAACCGAAGTTCCTTTGGAGAAGGAAAACGAGTTCGTATTTGAGGTAAGTAAAATTTTTTTTTTTATTCAAGTTTTAATTCATTTTCAATTTTTAGTCAACTTTTTTATTGCTTCCGCAGGCTATTCCGAGGTCTAAAGGCCGGTATTATGGTCTTCCCGACGATACTTCATCCTCCATTATGTCACGCTATTACGGAGGTTCTCACGCTCCACATTTAGAAGCTAAAGTGGAGGAACTCGAGACTACGGTGCAACAACTCAGAGAGGAAAACCAAGCGATGACGGCTAGGATGGAAGCATTCATGGCTCAATACCCACCACCACCACCTTAGATCTTGTTTATATATGTTTTTTTAATTATTTGTTAGAAACCACTTTTTAATATTTTCTGTTGTTTTAATTTTTATTTCGAATAATTTAATATTTAAGTTTTATGTTTTTTTAAATTATTTGTTAGAAACCACTTTATGTTTAATATTTTCTGTTGTTTTAATTTTTATTTCGAATAATTTAATATTTACGTTTTATGTTTTTTCTATTTTAAAAAACAATAAGAATATTATTATTTTTCAAGTATCTGAATTTATAAATTATTATAAATATTAATTAAATACCGGTTCTTAAGTGACAATCGATATTTTGATTAATATATTCTAAACTTATCATTCAAACAAATATGAATATAACATAATACAAAAACAATTCAATTGAAACGGTTAAAAAAAAAAGCCATGAAACCGCAAACCGTCGGAAATCCGTCGGAAATTTCCGACGGATTTCCGACGGTTTGGGGTTTCATGGCATTTTGACAAATTTTACACAATAAACCTCAAACAACTTATTATATTATAAGATTATTAGATATAACACAATTTAAACTTAGTATTTAGGTTAAATTATTGTTTTCAAGATTTTGGGATGATTTACACTAAAGTTCTTCATAATGAAATATATAGTTTAACTTACATGTTTACTAGTTCCTAAGTATAAATCTTAATTTTGATAAATTCTTATACACGGAGGTGAATATTGTAAACTTATCATTGAAATCATTAATAAACAACACAACAAACATATTTCAATTGAAACGAATCGAAAAAAACTCACGAAACCACAAACTGTCGGAAATCCGTCGGAAATTTCTGACGGATTTCCGACGGGTTTAGAGAAACACGTGTTCGTTTTTAAGGTTTGTCTGACAAAAGGAATAATATATATTTTTCTCAAGTCCGTCGGAAATCCGTCGGAATTTCCGACGAATTTCCGACGGACAGTGAAATTTTCGCAAAAATCAAACGTTTTCGTGTCCCGCGTTAGTTGAATTTTACGAAATTATTTCAAAAGTCCGTCGGAAATCCGTCAGTATTTCCGACGGATTTCCGACGGACAGTGAAATTTTGGCACAATCAAACATTTTCGTCTCCCGCGTTAGTTGAATTTTACGAAATAATTTCAAACATTCCGACGGATTTCCGACGGACGTTCCGTCGGAAAATTCTGTTTATAAGCGCGACCTCACTCGAAAAATCAGACTGAATGAGAGTGATTGTTAGATTTAGGTGAAGTTATAAGTTTTCAAAGTTAGATTTAGGTTTGGAATGTTAGATTTAGGTTTGGAATGTTAGATTTATGTTTTAAATGTTAGTTTTAAGTTATAAATGTTAGTTTTAGGTTTGGAATGTTAGTTTTAAGTTTTGGAATGTTAGATTTAGTTATTGTGAAGTTAGAGATGAGATTTGAATCTTTGTTTTAGGTTTGGAATCTTATATTTAGATTTTAGAGTGTTTGATTTAGGTTTTCAAAGTTAGATTTTAGGTTTGAATGTTAGTTTTAGGATAAAAATGTTATAATTAGATTTTGCAATGTTAGATTTAAGGTTTTCAATGTTAGAATTAGGTTTATAATGTTAGTTTTAGGATAAAATTGTTAGATTTATATTTTATAATGTTAGATTTAGGTTTTCAATTAACATATTTTGGTTTGGAATGTTAGATTTAAGTTTTGAATGTTAGATTTAAGTTTTGAATGTTAGATTTAGGTTTGGAATTGTAGTTTTAGGATAATAATGTTAGATTTTGGTTTTGTAATTAGATTTAGGTTTGAAATATTTCTTTTAGGTTTCTAATGTTTAGTTTTAGGTTTGGAATGTTAGATTTAGATTTTGGTTTTAAATGTTAGTTTAAGGTTTATAATGTTAGTTTTAGGATAAAATTGGTAGATTTATATTTTGGAATGTTAGATTTAGGTTTTCAATTAACATATTTAGGTTTGGAATTTTAGTTTTAGGATAATAATGTTATATTAAGATTTTCGAATGTTAGATTTAAGTTTTGAATGTTAGATTTAGGTTTGGAATTTTAGTTTTAGGATAATTATGTTAGATTTAGGTTTTGTAATTAGATTTAGGTTTGAAATGTTTCTTTTAGGTTTCTAATGTTTAGTTTTAGGTTTGGAATGTTATATTTAGATTTTGGTTTTTAATGTTAGTTTAAAGTTTATAATGTTAGTTTTAGGATAAAATTGTTAGATTTATATTTTGGAATGTTAGATTTAGGTTTTCAATTAACATATTTAGGTTTGGAATTTTAGTTTTAGGATAATAATGTTATATTAAGATTTTCGAATGTTAGATTTAAGTTTTGAATGTTAGATTTAAGTTTGGAATTTTAGATTTAGGATAATAATGTTAGATTTAGGTTTTGTAATTAGATTTAGGTTTGAAATGTTTATTTTATGTTTCTATAATGTTTAGTTTTAGGTTTGGAATGTTAGATTTAGATTTTGGTTTTTAATGTTAGTTTAAGGTTTGTAATGTTAGTTTTAGGATAAAATTATTAGATTTATATTTTGGAATTTTAGTTTTAGGATAAAATAATGTTATAAGGTTTTTTTTTTTTTTTTTCAATATTTGAGAATTAATTTTTTAATTTTTAATTATATAAAATATGAATTTTTTAATTGTTTTAAATTATTACTATTAATATTTATTTCATTTCTATATTTTTAAATATTTATTAAATTATTTTGAAATTTAAATAAATTTTTTTTAATTAAAATTCGGAATATATAATTATTTATTAAATAAATTTTTTTTTTATTATAATTTACCCAGTCCGTCGAAAATCCGTCAGAATATTCCGACGGATTTCCGACGGCATATATTCCGACGGATTTCCGACGGATTGATGAAACGACCATACCGACGGATTTCCGACGGTTTGACGGAACCGGAAAAACCGACGGATTCCCGACGGCTCGTCGGAACACCTAAACCGACGGATTCCCGACGGCTCGCCGGAACACGAAACCGACGGATTCCCGACGGCTCGCCGGAACACGTAAACCGACGGATTTCCGACGGCTCGCCGGAACACGTAAACCGACGGCTTTCCGACAGATTTCTGATTCATATTATCCGTCGGAAATCCGTCGGAAATTCCGACGGATGTTCCATTTCCGACGAGATAGAAGCGACGGACGTATCCGTCGGAAAGCCGTCGGTATTGGTCAATTCCGACGGATTCCCGACGGATTTGGCCGTCAGTTTCTCGCCAGTTTTCTTGTAGTGTACTTTTTCTGTCAAAATATTTCTTCTTCATCCTTTTTAGTCAGAGAAAGAGTGCTTAAACATACCTTTTATTGCAAACAAACATTGTATAAGTACGGAAAATGAAATCGGAAAAGATAATTATGCAAAAACAAGAAAACATCACACAAAATCAAAGTAAATAAAATTTTTGGAAATGAGCAACGACCACGTGACTAAACCTCTGTTACAATTTTTTATTAGAAGTTTTTCCAGCAGAGGTGGAGGCATCAGTCAGATAATGATGCAAAGAGAGTCCTCCTCCATTTTTTTCTGGTGTTTCATTTCTCTCTCATGTTCTTCGTCACTACGTCTTAGCGTACGCTCCACCTAAAAACATTACCCAAAAATATTAAGATAACAGAATGCAGTGAAGCATAAATATTCATCAACGTTTATGAATACAAATTTACCATTCTTGCCCACAAACTTATGTTTTGTTGATGCTCTTTTCTTGATAACTCCTTCATCCGTGCTCTCTCTGCTACGTCTGCAACGGAATAATCAATTCTCCTTTCTCTTTGCCTGAGCTTATCGTTTTCTTCCTGAGAAATCAAGGATTTTAGATATATAATATACTAAGGAATTTCTAGAAATATTTTCTAGGGAGAGCATGAACGTCTAAACAACATGATAAATTGTTTATGTGACGTGGTTATTAGATTATAGGTTTTCAACTCAATAACCAATTAACAATAAGTGGATCGGTACATACTCTTTATATTTCTTAAGAACTATGTCCAATACACTCCTTCGAGATAATGGTTTTTCTACTATAGATTTTGGTATTTTTGAGCAAGCATCGACAGACCAATTTTATGTCAAATTGATTGTGGATCAAGATAGACAACATGTATATCAGGCTCTGATACCATGTTAGATTATGGACTTCAAACTCAAAACTCAATTCAATGACTGGATTGACTCATATCATATAGATATTGCTTAGGATCTGTCCAACTTCCATGTGGGGCATTATTCCCAATCCAAATTTGGTTTGCCTATCTTTGCCCGAATATACCAATATTAATGGTATTAGAGCTTGATCACACGCTGTCCAACCCAATCCATAATCGGCCTAATCCAAATTTGGCATGTCGATCCTTGCTTGAATATATTGAGATTAATGACTAGAATAGTCATTATCTCGATGGGGCGTATTAAGAATAATGTCTCACATGGGAAGTTGGACAGAGGTCATAAGTAATATATAAAGGATATGGGTCAATCCACTCATTGTCAATTGGTTTTGAGTTGGAATCTCATAATCTAATAATGATGTGATGGATATAACGGCTTTTAATATAACACAACTGAAATAGTTTGATTCATTAAAAAAAAAAATCATGATAATATCAATACTACTGAAAATAAGAATTAGGAATAAAACAAAAACAAAAACATTTAGTTTGTAAGTTTCGGGAAGAACAAATATAGAATAATAATATATCTAAAATTCAAAACAAAAATAAAAAATGGTTTCATCAAATTATCATCATATTAAGCAAGCATACGAGAGATCAATTCATATTGAAGCATATGATAATTCAAACAGACCTTTATCTGACGGTGCATATTGTCAGTATATGGTATTCCTCCAGTTTGCTTTGCAACATTTGCGATAAGGTCCAAAAGCTCCTTAAGTTGCTTAGCCTTCTTGTCTTTATCCGTGGTCTTGTTATCGAACAGAACCTTTCGTGTACCACAGAGTCTAAGAACTCTCTGAAATTCCAAAATTAATCTAATTAAGAAGATAAGCAAGAAAATGGGAGAGAGGTGCAGAAACATTAATTATCCCACTAACAAAAGATCAAAATCAAAATGAAAGCAAACACACCGTCAGAAATTTAGGGCAACCATCACCCAAATACTGGTCCAACGTCAGCTTATCTGCTTCTAACTCGTCACCGCCGGTGAACACAACAATGAAATAGTCAAGGATTTTGCTCTCGAATATGCGCTGCAAGGTGTTAAGTGTGGACTCTTCCTCCTGCGAAATCCGATTCTTAACCGATAGAACGAACAACACAGCATGTATTCCTTCTTCTGCCATACTTAAACACCTGACAATTTCCTCACTGATATACTCAGCGGTCACAGACAGGTCGAACAAACCTGTATTAAGTACCATAGTAAAGTCAGACTTTGATGAATACAACTTTGCTATTGGAAAGACTATATTACTGGTGAGATACAACTGAAATATTGCTATTTTTAAGGATAAATCCTAATGTTTTTAAATGCTACGTGTGGGTATGCGTTAAGGAAACCAATATTGTTAAAACAAAATGTGGAAACCTGCAGTTTTAATGGCCCAGAGATAAATCATACTGTTTTTAAATGCTAGGTTTGGGGTATGCTTTTAGAAAACAATATTGTTAAAACTAAGAGTGGAAACCAATATGGCAATATGGAAAACAATATTGTCAAACAATTTAGGTTTGAGTTTTAATGGATGGGAGCACATACCAGGAGTGTCAATCACATTGATTATTGGGCCATCTTGTATCGCAGCTCTAAACATCTTACATTTCATGGTAACACCTCCTGCTTGTTTCTTTGATTGGAACTCTTTTGCATTGATGATGGTATTCCCAGTTGCGCTTTTACCGTTTCCAGTACGTCCTACTAGAACTATGTTTGTGACTGGCTCAGGCGCGGAGGGAACATTCTGACCGTCCATATTCCGATCACCAAGTAAATATTTGAAAAGAAGAAACAAGAAAGGAAGAAGATAATTGGTAGACTTACCCTTTTGTGGGTAAATTAAAGAAGGAAATAAGACTGAATCCACAAGTTATTCGATCAAACAATTCAAGTTTATATAGAAGATCGATTAGATTTTGGGATCTCTTCCTCCTTTATGGTTTCACACTTCACTACCTACCTACAACTTGGTCTTGTCTTCTTATTAGATCCCCTTATAAGGGTTGAAATCCTTAAAAGATCTTCATCATCACTTTAATTTACTATTTTAATTTTTTAGTTTTATATATTTGCACATAGTTAGTTAATAATTTTAAATTCAAATTTTCCAAACATATGATACGTTGTTAATCGTAAATGATTACCAACCCAAATTCATCCCAATCTTGAGTAAGTTTAAGACCATGCAGTATGAAGGACTAAGTCCAACATGACCAACGTCCAGAGCCGGCCCCTCGAGAAGGAGTTTTGTGACCACTCGACATGGAGTTTTATGACCAACTTGCTACGTACCTACAACTTGGTCTTGTCTTTTCTTGTTAGATTTAATTATAAGAAATTGTTAATTGACTCACTAAATGAATCGATGAATATCTTAGTTGACGGAGAAGGTTGACTCATTTGATTTTATGAGTTTTCTTAATCTCATTACGTGAATGGATTAAATGATCGTATTTATGATAACTTATCATATTTGCTATAGTGAATTATTCTATATTTTAATTACATTCAATTTTTCCAACCATAAGATACCTTGTTAATCTTTTTCTCTAGTTTCATCTAACTGATTACTGATTCATCCCAATCTTGGGAAAGATTTAGTTTGTAGGACAAAGTCCAAAATGACCAACGTCCCCCCACCCCCCGCTGGCCCGGCCCCTCGAGAATGAGACAATGTCACATGAGAATTTAGAGTGACGTACGCTTCTCAAATACTGTAGGATCTGTGGATTACCATGACGATGTCAATGTCACATGAGAATTTTGAGTGACGTACGCTTCTCGAGATAGTTTTATGCGTTTTCTGGATATGGTTATATTTACTATCTTTCATAGATAAAAAAAAACAAAATTGTAGGGACGTAAGTCATTGGAGATTGTTTGACACAAAATGAATCGGTGAAAAACTTAGTTGACGGAGAAGGTTGACTCATTTGATTTAGTGACCTTTCTCATTAGGTGAATCGATTCATTTTAGGTTTTTTCTTTACTGGTTTTTGCGATTTTTTTTAAAAATCTCAACGCGTTTTTTCTGTAAACGTTTCGTTGCGCTGTTCACCAAAAACTTTACTACGCTTTTTTAAAGAGAAATTTGTCTAAAATGACCTATATTTCTATTGCTATAACCCATGTTCAAATTTCGCTAGGCGTTAGTCAGGCGTTTGAGCTGGGTGTAGCGCCTAACAGGAAAATTGGAGATGAATCGGGGATTAATCGGGGATTAGTTTTTTGTATATTTTATATTTTTATGTGGTTTATATATTATAGTTGGTACATTTTGTCATTTAATTACGATGGTCTAGTGGTTAAGTTATATTGGACGGTTGCAAGTACGTGAGTTCGATGCCTCTGAAGCGTGATTTACAAATTTTTTACCGATGTTCAATTAATGAGAGCTAAAATGATGTTTTTACCCCTGTCTTCTTCCTTGAGTTACGATCTAAAAAACTTAAATGGCCGCCTCCATGATTTTTTGTTCACCATTTTCATCATTGTTCTTGTTTTTCTCTGTGTTCAACTCCATTATCATTTAAAACCCGATTTTTACACTGCATTATCATTTAAAATTTAAATTGATTATAAAAATCAAAATCGAAGAAAACTTAAAATTTTTTAAAACCCGATTTTTACACCCGATTAGGGATAATCCTGGCGGTGGCAGGCCGTTGAGCGCCTCGTCGCCGTGTAATCGCCCGCCTAGAGCGCGTTTTTGAACATGGGATATAACTAGAATGACCTCATCTTGGAAAGAGTGGATAAAATGATGAGTAAAAGACATCTCAATCCATTTTTTTTATTATGATTTTTTAAAAACGTATGCCAATTAAACTCGTGCTCTTTGATATGTATATATTTTAGTGCATTTTACCTCTTGTTTTCTATATGTTTTATGTATATATTTATGAATTCAATAAAAAAATGTTTTCTCTCTCTGATGGCGATAGAAATGGCGATACTTCCAAACGCCGCCGATCCCTCTCAGAGCCTCCTCCGACGGTTTCTTTCCGAGATTTTTGGGTCAAATTCGTCGGTTATTGTCCGTTGAGTTCTCTCTCTAGCGGTTTAAGTAGCAGTTTCTTCAACCAATCGAAACTTCCAAAACCGCCATGGAGTTTTCTTCTCTATATAAACAGATCTATTTCGTTACTCTGTTCTTACAATCGTTTCCAAAATTCAAAAATGGGAGACAACATAAGACGAAAAATGCAAGACATTACTCTTGGTGTTCATGATGCCCCAATTGCTGTGCCAAAATCTGTTTGTGTCCAAGCGGCACGAGCGAACCGTTTCTCCATCATTGGGGCTTTGGTGAATCCAAGGAAGCAAAACATGAGGGCTTTAATCAACCAATTGCCACGACTTTGGGGAATGGAAAACAACGTTGTCGGTCGAATCATTGATGCTCGGAAGTTTCAATTTGTGTTCCAAACAGAGGAATCACTAAATCTGATCTTACGGCGAGGTCCTTGGTCATTTAGCGAGTGGATGTTGGTGACTCACCGTCACGTTCCGCACATGCCTGAAGAACAGATGAAGATTATACCATTCTGGACTCAAATTCATGGAATACCGGCACAATACCTGACTACAGATATGATTGATGTTATCGGGAGTTCCCTGGGTAAAGTCAGTGGAATAGATTTCGATGAATCAGCAACTCGGGTTGATTATGTGCGTGTACGTCTGGATTGGAATATCGATACTCCATTAAGGTTCAAACGCAACTTCACCTTTGGACACGATGAAAATGTCATTCTCTCGTTCCGTTATGAACGTCTTCGTAACTTCTGTGTTATATGTGGACTAATAACGCATGACAAAAAGGAGTTTCCACTGCGTTTCGATGTCGAAGAAGATCACCCAGATTTCCCAGATGAAAATGACGACAATGATAATGATAAGAAGGATGAGGAGACACCAGTGTTACCACCTGATGTGGAAAAGTCTACAGAAAAGGGGATTGGTGCCAAAGGGGTTGATCCTACGATGGTTGCTGGACCATCAAAGGCATCTGAAATGGATAGTGAGAAGTCTTTCTCATTAATCATGGACAGGGATCTAACTGCAGAGACATGGAACTACTTACAGGCTAAGAGGGCAAAAGGGAAGTTTACTGATGAAGATTTTCTCGATGTGATGCACCAATACTCCCGTATGGAACAAGTTAGGGGTGCTCCGGCTAAACGCCCAAGAAGTGATGAAGAACTACAGAACCCAAAACAAGAAATGGTGCAGGATATCAAGAAAGAAGAGGACAGAGTGTTCGCGGAAAGCAGAGCAAACATCCCAGGAATTGTTCAAGGTATTAATGTACCAACTGGAATGGTTTTTTCTGAAATGTCGCAGGGCCTGGATTATCTAATGCAACAAACAGAGGAAGAACGTGCTAAGATGATTCTGCGGTTCAAACAAGGCTTTAAAGAGCATGAGTATGTCGATGTATTTGATGATTATATCGACAATGATGGTGATGACTACCAGACTAAACGCAGAAAGCTGGATGTGGAGACGAGGTTTCAATTTCCTACTCAGAAAACGGCTGATCGGATGGTCCTGAATCCGATCAAACAAGAAATCTTGGAAGAATCTGAGGGTTCTTGTGAAGTCACACAGAAGATAGACGGAGGCGCGGGGGGCCCGGTACCCCCACCGGTCCCATGAAGATCGTCTCCTGGAACTGTCAGGGCCTCTGTGCGCCGCTGACTAAATCAAGGCTGAAGGAGCTATGTGGCAAAGTTTCTCCAGATATTTTATTTCTAGTTGAAACTATGAATAAGTGTGATGTCCTTAGGGATTTATGTGTGTATTTAGGTTATGATTATGTATGTACGGTGCCACCAACTGGTAGAGGAGGTGGTCTTGCTTTGTTATGGAAAAAAGATGTATCTATTAATAAGCTTTCTCAAGATGTTAGGATGATTGATGTTTATGTTAATTATAATGGTATGGATTTCTATTTATCTTGTCTTTATGGCCATCCAAACCCACAACATAGACATGAATTATGGGAACATCTTGAAAGAATAAGTTTAAATCGTAATGGTCCTTGGATTTTAGTGGGTGACTTTAACGAGATTCTATCAAATGAGGAGAAGGTTGGTGGTCCGGCTAGAGATGAATGGAGTTTTCAAGACTTTCGAAATATGATCTCTACTTGTAATATTTCCGATTTAAGACACAAAGGCAATCGTTTCTCTTGGGTTGGTGATCGTGGTATCCATACAATAAAAGAGTGTCTTGATAGAGTCATGATAAATGAAGAGTGGTTAGCAAATTTCCCAGCGTCAGAAGCAACCTTCCTCCGTTTCTACGGCTCTGACCATCGACCGGTTATTACAAATGTGGCGTTTGCGGAAGGGAACAAAAAACGACATTTTCGTTTTGATAAAAGATTGTTATCAATTCCTGATTTTAAAAAGTATGTGACTTCTGGATGGAAGTCTCCAGCCTTAAGAAGGGATTATACAATACTGGATCAAATACGCGAATGTAGGAAAACAATGGCTTTTTGCAGACGTCAAAACAATTTAAATTCTAATAAACGAATTGAAGAGCTGAAAAATGATTTAAATCTGGCAATGGAGTCGACTGGTTCAACAAGGAGTCGCATTGCGGGATTACGAAAGGAGTTGTCATCAGCTTATCGTGAAGAAGAAACATACTGGAAAACAAAAAGTCGTAATAATTGGCTCGAGTTAGGCGATCGCAACACAAAGTATTTCCATGCTTGCACAAAAACAAGATATTCGAAAAATAGAATTCATTCCATCAAAGACTCTACAGGTAATACTTATCGAGGAGACAAAGACATTGGTTTACATGCTGAAATGTTCTTTCAAGATATATACCAGAGTACAAATAAACCAGTCATAGAATCAATCTTTGACGATTTTATACCTACAGTTACTCCGGAAATTAATTCAACTCTTACCAAAGATTTTACAAACTCGGAAATACATGAGGCTTTGTGTCAAATAGGAGCAGATAAAGCACCGGGTCCGGATGGACTTACGGCTAGATTTTATCAACAGTGTTGGGATGTGGTGGGTGATGATGTTACTCAAGAAGTTAAAACTTTTTTTCACACATCATCAATGAGAACTGGTATCAATCATACAAACATTTGCATGATTCCAAAAATCAATAAACCAAATACTTTATCAGATTATCGACCAATAGGTTTGTGTAATGTTTTGTACAAAATAATATCAAAAATACTAGTCTCACGTCTTAAATCTTTTCTCAATGAAATTGTTTCTGAATCACAAGCTGCATTCATTCCAGGTCGTATGATTTCTGATAATATTATGGTTGCTCATGAATTAATGCACTCTTTGAAATCTCGTAGAAGAGTGTCACAAACGTACATGGCAATTAAAACTGATATGAGTAAGGCATACGATCGAGTGGAATGGGATTTCCTGGAAAAAACTATGATAGCTTTTGGTTTCTCAGAAAAATGGATAGGTTGGATTATGGCAACTGTTCGAATAGTCAGTTATTCGGTACTTATAAATGGCAACCCGCAAGGACGTATTATTCCTAAAAGAGGGTTACGACAGGGAGATCCATTATCCCCATATTTATTCATCCTTTGTGCTGATGTAATGAGTCATTTGTTAGATGTCAAAGCGCGACAAGGAAAAATAAAAGGGATAAAAATTGGTAATGGAGTTCCCCGTATCACTCATTTACTATTTGCTGATGATTCACTTTTCTTTTGCCAAGCAAATCATTTAAATTGTCAAGCTATCAAAGATATCTTTCAGGTTTATGAAATGTGTTCGGGACAAATGATTAATCAAGCAAAATCAGTAATTACATTTGGATCGAAAATACATGGACAAACTCAAGAAAGACTAAAAAGAATTCTAGGAATAAATAATATTGGAGGAGGAGGTAAATATTTAGGACTTCCCGAGCAATTTGGTCGTAAAAAAAATGAGATGTTTAAATATATTATAGAAAAGGTACGACAAAGAACGGCATCATGGAGTGCAAAATATTTATCACCTGCGGGGAAAGAAATTATGCTAAAATCAGTAGCTATGGCTATGCCGGTTTATTCTATGTCTTGTTTTAAATTACCATCAGAAGTTATTTCCGATTTGGATAGTATTATGCTACAATATTGGTGGGAAAAGAATGAACATAAACGTGGTATACCTTGGATTGCATGGAAAAAACTTCAAAAATCAAAAAAAGAAGGTGGTTTAGGATTTAGGAACTTAGAACAATTCAATGATGCTCTTTTAGCGAAACAAGCATGGAGACTCCTTAAATTTCCGGACAGTCTTTTTGCCAAAATTTATAAAGCTCGCTATTATAATGAGGATCATGTCTTTGAAGCCAAATCTCATCAATATCAATCGTATGGATGGTCTTCTATACTAGTTGGTATTGAATTACTCAAAAAAGGCTGCAAAAGTATAATTGGGGATGGAAAAAAAACAAGAGTTTATAAAGATGTTTGGATACCATCAGAACCACCAAGGCCAGCTGAGACGATTGTTGAAGGTTTTAATATTTATGTCAGTGATTTAATCAAGAAACATGGAAGCTATAGATCATGGGATACCGAATTGATGGACTTTGTATTGACAGAGGAGGACAAGCATTTAGTACAAAGCATTCATCTAGCGCATAAGGAAGAAGAAGATAAAGTGGTTTGGAATTTAACTCCTCATGGTCATTACTCGGTAAAAACTGGCTATAATCTGGCAAGATCAATTCATTTAGCTCAACATATACCCATTGAACCACCACATGGAAATATACACATCAAAAATAAAGTGTGGGATTTACCAATAATGCCTAAAATCAAACATTTTATTTGGCGGGTACTTTCAAAAGCTATAGGTACGCAACACGATTAAATTCCCGGGGGGTAAGAATGGATAAAAAATGTCAACGATGTTGTCTTGAAGATGAATCAATAAATCATCTTCTTTTTACTTGTCCAGTTTCTTTCCAAACGTGGAGACTATCGCATTTGCCTTACCTACATTATTTTTATCCGACAAATGATGTAGAGGAAAATATCAAATTTTTCCTAACACTACAAGCTGATAAAAATCTTTCATTGGCACAAAAGTTGTTACCTTTTTGGATTATGTGGAGGATCTGGAAATCAAGAAATGAGTTTTTGTTCAATAAGAAAATTAAGAATAATACCAAAAACAGATATAGATCAATCACGATCAGATGTTTATGAATGGATTACCAATAATAAAGCTCCAGAAAAAAATTCCTTAGCCACACACAATTCATGGACACGTCCTAGTGATGATTGGCTAAAATGTAACTTTGATGCATCTTTCAATCTTTTAACTAATCAAGCCTTTGGTGGATGGATTGTACGAAATAGTGATGGTGTCCCCAAATTTTGGGGTACCTCAAATTTATAATATACAAAGTCACCACTTGAAGCTGAAGGTAAAGCTTTGTTGATAGCATTACAGATGGTGTGGATAAAGGGATTTAAGAAAATCATTTTTGAAGGTGATAGTCAAGTTCTTGTTAAAATAATTATGGGTGATCATGAAGAGGTTTCAATCCTAAATTTGTGTAGAGATATCAAAGAGTGGATGGAAAAATTTGACGAAATACGACTGGTGCATGTCCTACGAAGCAACAATGAAGCAACCCATCTCCTATCAAGACATAGACCGCTAAATAATTTGTTTTTCTCTGATTGTATTTATCCTCCTGTTTGGTTAACGAACCGTTTGTATCATGACTTTATTTGTTCTCGTTAATAAAATATTATTTGCCGTAAAAAAAAAAAATTTATGAATTCAATAAGCAATGTGGCATCTTTAATGCTATATTGAGTTTTTATGAGTTTTAGTAGCTATATATTACATATTGCACATTCTACTTGAGTTTGTGTTTATATTTCAGGTTTCTCGGGGTATATGGAGGGAGGCGAGGATGAATGAAGACCAAGGGACGAGAAAATAGCAAAACGGCCACACGATCGGTTTACAACCGATTGTGGCAACCGATCGGCGATGCAAAATTTCAAGAACAAAACCTCACGATCGGTTTGCAACCGATCAGGCAAACCGATTGCCGACACTTATTTTTTCATTTTTCTTATCCGACCTAACCCACTATAAATACCCCAAATGCTGTAAAATAATTCAGTTCTGACTTTTAGAAATAAGAAAAACTCTCTCTCTTGTTCTTGGTGTTCTTGTTAGTTTTGTTTCTTAGATCTAGCTCTTGTTACTTGTTTTATCTTGAATCTTTTTATAAATTAATGATCATGTCTTGTTTATCTATCATTTGTACGGTTTATTTTTGTGATTTGAGTATGTGTGAGTAGTTTCATTATGGGCTGTTGGTATGGTAGATTTAGGGTGTTGTAATGGTTGTTTGTGATATTTGATTGTTGGTTTATGTTTATGTTCATGCATAGATTGATTTTAATGCTAGATTTGAGCTTCGCAAGAGATATTTCTTGATCTTAGATTATCTCAAACCCGGAAGGTGTTTTGAGATAATCCGAGCTATCTTTGCGTGCATTTAATAAATCTTAGCCAATGGAAATTGAGTTTTAAGAGTTAAGTGATGGCATATGTGAGTTTGTGTGCATTGTTTATGAGTTATTCGGTTGCAATCGGAAGATTAGCTAATTTGGATAATTCGTAAAAGGTTTAGTATCACGGGAGTGGACTAGACTAGTTTAGCGACTCATGTCATAGGATAAAACATAAATTGTTCATTTATTTCATCATTTATCGACCGTTATTCGCTCTTGTCAAATTACCGTACCAACGGTCCATATCTTTTATTATCGTAAAAACCGATCTTTTCATTTACGTTGCTTTGTTCACTTGTTATTTGATTGTAGTAGAATTCTATGTTTATTTGCTCTCTTAATTTAAACCGCATCGCTCTGTTTTAGTTATTAGTTTGTGACGGAAAAAGAAAAGAACAAAAACATTTTAATCGTTTAGCTTGATTAGTTTCTTGTATTCTTAGTGTGCTATTTTTGCTCTCCTCGTGGATCGATACCTAAAGTACTCAACGTACAAGGGTTATTTGATTGCCCGAGGCCTTAAAAACCTCGTTATCAAATTGGCGCCGTTGCCGGGGAGGCATAACAATAGCCATTAGGATTTGGATTCTAACGAGTCTAAATTTTATTTTTCGTAAGTTCTAACTTTGTTCTACTTCTTTTCTCTTTCTCGCAGGTGCATGAACTTGAGAAGTCAAGGACGACAAAACTTGGTGGATTTGGTGCCCGAGATAGGAAGTCTAGAGCGATCCAATTCTCGAGCTAGGAGAAAAAGAGAGAGACTTGCGAGAACAACCGGAATAAACATGGGAGACAACATTCCGGAAGTGCGAGAAGAAGTTCAAGGAGCGGGAATTCCCGTAAATCCACCACTACATGCAGCAAGGAGGGGGAGATTGATAGGTGCATACGATGCACCCCAAACGCATGGGAGTCGTAGCGGTATTCACGCACCGGCTGTTGAGAACAATAACTTCGAAATCAAGATGAGCATCATCAATATGGTTCAAGGGAACAAATTTCACGGGCTGGCCGTCGAAGATCCTCTTGATCATCTAGACAACTTCAATGATATATGCGACTTGACGAAGATTAATGGCATCTCTGAGGATGCATTCAAGCTGAGGTTATTCCCTTTTTCTCTTGGGGATAAGGCGAAACAATGGGAGAAAAGTCTACCTCCTAGATCGATCACTACATGGGCGGATTGTAAGAAAACATTTTTGGAGAAATTCTTCTCAACCGCAAGAACAGCTCGGCTAAGGAACGATATATAAAGCTTCGCTCAAAGGAGCAATGAAAGTTTTAGTGAAGCTTGGGAACGGTTCAAAAGCTACACGAACAAATATCCTCACCACGGGTTCTCCGATGAATCACTTTTGAGCACCTTATATAGAGGGATCGTACCGAGGATAAGGATGCTATTGGACACCGCTAGCAATGGAAACTTCTTGGGAAAGAATGTCGAAGAAGGTGGAAAGAATGTCGAAGAAGGTATCGAGCTTGTAGAGAACCTAGCGCAAAGCGATGGGAACTACGGAGAAGACTATGATAGAGCTCCTAGAGGGAGCGGAGATAGAGAAGACCAAAGAAGTAAGGAGATCAAAACCTTACATGAGAAGATGGATAAAGTCCTGCAAGCTACAGAAAGATCAATAAATTATGTTGGACAATTCGGTGGAGGACAACCGTGCGAGGAAAGCCTTCAAATGCAAGAAGAAACGAATTTTGTGGGAATCAAGGGAACTTTCAAGGTGGATACAATAGAGGGTACAATACAAACTTCCAACAACAAGGTCAAGGCTATCAACCAAGGCCTTTCATACCGTCAAATCCTCAAAGACAGAACTTCGCGCAACAAGGATTTGTGCCCAAACAACAACAATACCAAGGAAACCAAAGCGGTTTCCAAAGCAATCAAGGAGGGTTTCAAAACAATCAAGAAAAGTTTCAAACCAACCAAGGAGGGTTTCAAGGCAATCAAGGAGGTTTCAGAACAAGGCACCTTTCGTTCCAATCAACCAGCAAGCAAGTGCATCTCAACCTCAAGATCAAGAGTTGAAGGATGTGAAGAATATGCTTCAACAACTTATAGTGGGTCAATCCAATAGTTCAATCGAATTGAACAAGAAGATGCTTGAGGTCCACAACAAGATAGATGGCTCGTACAATGATCTAAACACCAAGTTTGAGCATCTGAACACTCACGTTAAAGGGCTGGAAAACCAAATTGCTCAAGTTGCTTCCACATCTCAAGGACCAAAGAGAACTTTACCGGGAAAAGCCGTAGCGAATCCTAAGGAGTATTGCTCGGCGATAACGTTGAGAAGCGGGAGAGAATTGCCCTCAAGAGAACACGTTGTGGTGGAGGTCAGCGAAGAAAACCAAAGAAACGACGAGAACGAAGGTGAAGAAGAAAGGGAACCGGCGGATGACACTCACGATCTGTTTGCAACCGATCAAGCAAACTGATCGGAGATGCACGATCGGTGTGCAACCGATCGACAAGACCGATCGGCGTTGCATTCCAAAACCATCGAACCGGAGATCATTGCACATCAACCGCGATCATTCGAACCGAAACTTCCATTTCCCGGGAGGTTTAAGAAGCAGATTATGGATGAGAAATTTGAAAAATTCAAGAAAATCATGAAGACGGTTCAAGTCACAATCCCATTTGCCGATCTTATTCTAGAGTGTCCGGCCTACAACCAACTTCTCAAGGACGTGATTACAAAGAAGAGACCAGTCGAGGACGCCATGGTGATGATCAACCATGAGTGCAGTGCTATCATTCAGAACAACTTGCCTAAGAAGCTTAAATATCCAGGGAGTTTCACGCTTCCTTGCAATATAGGGCATTTACACTTCAACAAATGCTTGGTTGATCTTGGAGCAAGTGTTAGCCTAATGCCATTGATGGTTTCTAAGAAGCTGGGGTTTACAAACTTCAAAAGGACAAGAATCTCATTGGTATTGGGGGATAGATCGATCCGCCATCCTATTGGGATACTAGAAGACCTACCCTTGAAGATTGGGAGCTGCATAGTCCCAACAGATTTTGTGGTATTAGAGATGGATGAAGAACCGACAGATCCGATAATTTTGGGAAGACCATTTCTAGCAACCGCGGGAGCTTTAATCGATGTAAAGAAGGGGGTAATAGATCTTCACTTGGGAGATACTGTTTTGAAGTTTAACATACTAGACATCATGAAGAAGCCAACCATAGAAGGAAAGGCATTCTACATAGAAACCCTAGAAGAAATGGTTGATGAATATATGGAAGAGCTGAACATGGAAGACCCTCTCGAAGTGGCTATCACAAGGCCAAACAATGAAAACGGAATTGAGAACAAGGAAGCGGAGGCCTATGAGGAGTTCCTTGACTCACAAAAACCGTTGAAGAATGAGACATGCTTCTTGGAGATGGAAGGAAGCATGAAGGGGAATTCAAGAGAAGAAACTAGCAATGGTAAGTCTAGTATAGAAGATGATTGGAGCGAACTCAATGCTCCAAAGGTGGAGATGAAACCATTACCGAAAGGGCTAAGGTATGAATTTCTTGGAACCAATTCTACATATCCTGTCATTATTAATGACGCATTAAACCAAGAAGAAACCCAAATGTTGCTGCATGAACTAAAAAAGTATAGAAGGGCCCTAGGCTATTCGTTGAAAGACATTAAGGGAATTTCACCATCATTGTGCATGCATAGGATTCACTTAGAGGATGAAAACAAATCATCTATTGAACATCAAAGGAGATTGAATCCTAACTTGAAAGAAGTGGTCAAGAAAGAAATTTTGAAACTACTTGAAGCAGGTGTGATCTATCCTATCTCCGATAGTACTTGGATCTCACCGGTTCATGTAGTGCCTAAAAAAAGAGGGATCACTGTAATTAAAAACGAAAAACGATGAACTGATCCCAACAAGAACTATAACAGGGCATAGAGTGTGTATTGACTACAGAAAATTGAACTCATCAACTCGTAAGGATCATTTTCCTTTGCCATTTATTGATCAAATGTTGGAAAGACTAGCTAGTCATCCTTACTATTGCTTCCTCGATGGTTACTCTGGGTTTTTCCAAATTCCAATCCACCCGAGTGACCAAGAGAAGATGACATTCACATGTCCTTATGGTACCTTTGCATATCGAAGGATGCCATTTGGCTTGTGTAATGCACCGGCTACTTTTCAGCGGTGTATGATGTCCATTTTCTCGGACTTGATTGAGGACATAATGGAAGTGTTTATGGATGATTTTTCTGTCTATGGTTCTTCGTTTGGTTCTTGTTTGTTGAATCTTTGCAGGGTACTTAAGAGGTGCAGAGACACGAACCTCGTGCTGAATTGGGAGAAATGCCACTTCATGGTGAAGGAAGGGATTGTGCTCGGGCATAGGATCTCTGAAAACGGGATTGAAGTGGATAAGGCGAAGATTGAGGTTATGATGAAGCTGGAACAACCTCGAACGGTGAGAGACATGATGTCATCGCATTTTACATCATTTGTACATTGATTTTTATTCGTTTTCTTCGACAATTCACATACTATATATAATACTATAAATATGCATTTAGTCTTGCATTCGCGTTTGTCGCATTCTAGAAACATATAGTTCCATATCTATCATTTTGCATGCATTTTGAGTCCTTTTTAGGTGATCGTTAGACTTGGAACATGACGGAGGAGGCTCGAGAGGATCAAAGGAAGCTAGAGTCAAGTTTTGGGAACTTTCAGAGCCTATGGCGGCACCCCCTCGCCAAGAATGGCCCGCCAAGATCAATACCCCGTACTCACCATCTGGAGTGCATCCTAGCGGCCATCCAACCGCAAGGATTGGCCCGCCAGAATCATCCTGGCGGTACCCCACCGCCACCTAAGGCCCGCCAGAGACTCCGTAGCGACCCCCTCCGCCATAAACCAAAGGGTCTGAAAGATCGTCTCCTAGGAAGCCTTTACCATACGATTTAGCTCCATCTTTCTTCATAAAAGTTGTAGGACATTGAGTTAGCTTTCGAATGGAAGTGATCCCGATTGATTTGGATAAACGGTTAAGGAGATATGGCCCCCGCACCCCAGACCGCTATCGTAGGACCGCCAAGACAAAAATGGAGACTCAGCTCTCCGGAGAAAATCCTAGCGGCCATTCCACCGCCAGGAATGGACCTCCAGAACCACCGTGTCGGTACCCCATCGCCAGAACACCACCGCCACACCACCGGCCGACTCACTTTACCTTTCTACCTACTCCAACTATCCTCTTTGTATAAATATCGAACCTTATCACTTCAGGGACGAACCTAAGTTATTTTTAAGCCATTTTTACTGTAAAACAAAGCTTTGTAACATCATTTTCATTTCTAGATCTTGATCTTATTAGTGAAGTTTTCTTAAATCCGTTTTCATATTTGTGTTTATTATGTTCTTAGCTTCGATTTGTTCGGTTTACTTTTGTGAATTGATCATGTGTGAGTAGTCTTCTAGAGTTCTTGGGTGAAGTGTGATTAGGGTGATTATAGTTTAGTTCTAGGAGTTTTAGATGCTAAGTTATCGGTTATCCTTGCTTATTGAGTGTTCGTAATGCTAGATTAGCCTTGATCAAGTTGATTTAGATCATTAGGAATTTATCACCCGAAAGGTGCTCGATAAAATTCCCGAGAGAATTTAATAAGCGCTTTTCACATCTTAACTGAGTAATCATCGATGCTTAAGGTGAATTGTGGTTAGTTAGACTTGTACGCATTGCTTGTTAACTATGATTCCGCGAACGAGAGTTGATGCCGGATAGTAGTCGACAAAGGGATTAGCGCCATTAACCTGGGTTAATCTTTAGTAGTGATCTAAGGCCTAAGGAGGCTTATGATTGAATGTCTAAGTTTTTCTAGAGCTGATTAGAAATCACCCGAGTCGGTAGCTTCACCCGAGAATTCGTTTGTTAAAATATCGATAAAAAGTTTAAATCTTTCTTTGATTATCATTTAGATTGTCTAATCTTCTAAGTTGCTAAATTTGAATTGTGTTTAGTTCATTTAAATGCACTAGTCCTTAGTTTTAATCATATGAATTACTTTTTATGATTTGTTCATTTATAGGTTGTTGAATGTTTTATTTTGAATCGATACCATAAAACCAACTTTTGATTTTCGCTTAGATTAAATAGATTCGTGCATTCTTAGTGTGTTATTCTTGATTTCCCTGTGGATCGATCCCTAAGTACTCAACGTACGAAAGGGTTTATTTGATAAACCCGAGCGTGAAAACCTCGCTTATCAAGACATAAGGAGTTTCTTGGGTCATGCCGGGTTTTATCGAAGATTCATTCAAGACTTTTCAAAGATAGCAAGGCCTCTAACAAGACTCTTATGCAAGGACACGGATTTTGTGTTCGATGAAGATTGCAAAGAGGCGTTCAATAAACTAAAAGGGGCATTGATTAGTGCGCCTATTGTTCAACCACCGAACTGGGAACTGCCATTTGAGATAATGTGCGATGCGAGTGATTTCGCCGTTGGAGCCGTATTGGGACAGAAAAAGGACAAGAAGTTGCACGTGATCTACTACGCTAGTAGGACACTTGATGATGCCCAAACAAGATATACAACAACGGAGAAAGAACTATTAGCAATTGTCTATGCTTTTGAGAAATTCAGATCTTACTTGGTGGGTTCTAAGGTGATAGTGCATACGGACCACGCAGCACTAAGACATTTGTTGGCTAAGAAGGAAGCAAAGCCAAGACTGTTGAGGTGGATCCTATTATTGCAAGAGTTTGATCTGGAGATAAGAGATAAGAAAGGGATAGAGAATGGAGTAGCTGATCACTTATCAAGGATGAAGATCGAGGAGAACATACCGATTGATGATTCCTTGCCCGAAGAGCAAATCAACGTCATTCAAGGCTTGACTAAAGCCGACTCCATGCTCATGAGACTTCTAGCGATCGAAACCATGGATGTGAACTTACCATGGTATGCGGATTTTGTAAACTACTTGGCTTGCGAGAAAGAACCGCCAAACCTACAAGGGTACGCCAAGAAGAAGTTCTACAAAGACGTGCGTCGGTTCTATTGGGATGAGCCGTACTTGTATACATTTTGCAAGGATAAGCTCTATAGGAGATGTGTACTGGAGGAAGAAGTTTCTGGAATTTTGATGCATTGCCATGGTTCCACTTATGGAGGGCATTTTGCAACATTCAAAACAGTCTCTAAGGTGCTACAAGCGGGATTTTGGTGGCCTACAATGTTTAAGGACGCCTATGAGTTCATCTCGAGATGCGATGCATGCCAAAGAAAAGGAAACACCAGCAAGAGGAATGAAATGCCTCAAAATCCAATCTTAGAAGTGGAGATCTTTGATGTTTGGGGGATAGACTTCATGGGACCTTTTCCATCTTCTTACGGGAATAGCTACATTCTTGTAGCGGTGGACTATGTTTCCAAATGGGTAGAGGCGATAGCAAGTCCAACGAATGATGCAAAAGTTGTATTGAAGATGTTCAAGAGCATCATATTCCCAAGATTTGGAGTCCCAAGGGTAGTGATAAGCGATGGAGGTTCACACTTCATAAACAACATCTTTGAAAACTTACTCAAGAAGCATGGTGTGAAGCACAAGGTTGCAACTCCTTATCACCCCCAAACAAGCGGCCAAGTGGAGGTTTCTAATCGAGAAATAAAGGCTATATTGGAGAAGACGGTTGGACTTACTAGAAAAGACTGGTCCAACAAACTCGATGCACTATGGGCTTACCGAACAGTTTTCAAGACTCCAATAGGCACAACCCCATTCAACCTCCTCTATGCGAAGTCTTGTCACTTACCGGTTGAGCTTGAATACAAAGCCATGTGGGCAATCAAGCTTCTTAACTTTGATATCAAAACGGCATCCGAGAAGCGGTTAGTGCAAATAAACGAGCTAGACGAATTCCGTCTAGAGGCCTATGAGAACGCGAAGATCTACAAGGAGAGAACTAAGGAGTTTCACGATAAGAAGATCATCTTGAGAGACTTCAAGGTTGATGATCAGGTGCTATTGTTCAACTCCAGGTTGAAACTCTTTCCGGGGAAGCTTAAATCTCGATGGTCGGGACCGTTTAAGATTAAAAAGGTGAGGCCTTATGGTGCGGTTGTGCTTTGGAACAAGTCCGGGGGAGACTTCACAGTGAACGGCCAACGACTCAAACGATACCTGGCTGATGAGAGCATCGAAGAAGGAACCACAGTTCCTCTTTTGGATCCGACAACCACCTAAAGCGATACTTCGTCAAGCTTAGTGACGTAAAATAAGCGCTATAGGGAGGCATTCCCTATACATCATTGTATATATGTATTATTTTGATGATTTTGAACCATTTTGAATCTTTTTTTTTTTTAGTATGTTTTATTTACAGGAGCAAAACAAATCAAGAGAAGAAGACGAGATTTGCAAAAACTCGAAACGGAACAAAATGTCACGCCGATCGGTTGCCCCGATCGGTTGTAAACCGATCACGCTTGCCCATGTAAGTTTTATCATCTTCTTCTTCGCGAAAAAATCATAATTTCTAAAATTTTCAAAACTTAAACTCTCTCTAACTCTCTCGATTCTTCACCAATTTGGACGATTTTTAGCTCTAAATCCATCTATTTTTCATCCTCTATCTGATTCTTGCATCTATTCCATCGATCTGAAAAGGTAAATCCCTCCATCTCTTGATTTTCATTCCGAAAATGGGGAAAAATAGGGTGATGAACGAAAATTCTTAGATTTGCAAATTACAATCGATAGGATGCTAGAATGTTGTTTAGAATGGTTTAGAGAACACTTCTAGACAGTTTAATTGCTGGATTAGACTTGTTAAGGTGTGTTTCTATTGATTTCAAATGTCAAAATCGCCCAAATTGTTTTGAAGAAGAACTTGGTCAAATTGAGTTAATTTTGTTCTTAAATTGACACTCATTGCTCATACATTTGATCTTTGCTTGATATTGATAAAGAATTAGGAGAAATTTGAGTTTCTAGTTTGAAATTTCGATTGATTTTGTTTTATTTATTTTGTGAAAATTGTGAATTGTGTTTGTATAATGTTTGTATAATTATGTGTGTTTTCGAACATTTACGTTCGATTGTGTTTATTTATTTGATGGAATTTTTGTGAGAATTTCTTATCAATCTAATGGTGATATCTTATTTCTTGGTGACAGATTTAGGATATCAATGGCACCAAACAAGAAGAGAAGAGCGGGGAAAGAACCAATGGACGACACAAATGAACCCAGAACGGTATCGTGGTCTACAAAAGAACTAGAGGTTCGAGAGAAATTTGAGCGAGTTAAAGTCCATCCAACGCGATTCATCGATAGGTTCCTGTTAAGGCGGATGGGGCTTTTAGAAGGAGTCGATAACCTCCTCGACAGCATGGGAATGAGCTGCTTGAAGGATATGTATTACCCAACATTCCCGGGGGAGGTGAAGGACTTTCTGGCATCGGCTAAGCTCGAGTATAAGAAGCCCAGGGATAAGAAAGCTAGTGAGGGTGATACAACAATGTTTTAACCCTATATAACTACTGCAAGTGCACAGCATATGATGTAGTAAATCAGGGGTCGAATCCATAGAGACCAAGAGTTACACTACGATTCTTAATGAAATGAAATTAAGCTAAGACAGAAATATGATTGTTTGTTATGAAAATGCATAAAAGATAGTAATTCAAAACGATGTAAAGAACGATTAAAAGAGATGTTAAACCAAGGATTCTTATCGGAGGATCAAGAATCTTGAACTAGCCAATTATTCAGGGGATGGATAGAAACCATTCTCGAACTCAAACATGAATGAATAACTAATCCACTTTCGTGGCATCAATTACATTATTTAGCAAGTTAAGTGTCTAAACTGTCGTTTGAACTTAAACTTCTAAATAAGCATTAACGAGAAGGTTTGATCGGTTCACGGATCGCCTTAGCATCAGCTCTCGTTGGCTAAGGATGATACGCTCATCTATGTTCTATCAAGCAACCTATAAACTTTTGGAATATAGATTAAACCCTGAATCAAAGACTAAGTGATCAATTCAGCCTAGGCAATAAGAACAACTATAGATGAAGAATTCTATAAGATAAACCCCTATCTATGTCTAGTTCAATGGATCATGAAACCCCCTTATGAATCCAAGGTTCAACAAAAAGACTACTCAAACATATTAGCAAAGAAAACAGAGAAACTTAAATAGCAAGTACTCATGATCATAGATATGAATAAAAGTACAAGAGAAATAAGAAATCTTCTCTAAATATTAAGGAAGTAGCAAATTGTCTCTTCAATTTCTTGAGAGGTGATGAGAAAAGTCTCTCTGCAGAAAATAGAAGTTTATCTCTCTAGAATGAAAAGTTATGTCCCAATAATGACTCTAAAATCCGTATATAAAACCAAACTTGACAAAACATAAGTCAAAAGGTAAACTATCGGCAGGGACCCAGATCGATCGATCTGGCTTGGATCTATCGATCCGGACTTGTATGGTCGATCCAGGATATTCACGTATTCCTGGATCGATCGATCCAGTAATGGATCGATCGATCTGGTTGCTGGCTGATCGATCTGGCCTCTTTTGGTCGATCCAAGAAGTACACACATTCTCCTAATGCAGGATCGATCGATCGAAACTAGGATCGATCGATCTGAGCTTCAAAACTGCTCTTCTTGCTCTTTTGCCTCCTTTCCTCGATCCTTTTGCCTTCAAACTCCATTTGAACATGTTTTATCCTGAAAAGACTCTAAAACAAAAGCAAAGACTCGAAAGATCGATGAAAACGCTAGTTAAAATACGTAAAAACCATAATATATCAACTCCCCCATACTTAGTCTTTTGCTTGTCCTCAAGCAAACTACCAAGAACAGAGTCGAGGTTTGGAAAACAGAAACTCAATTCGTCATAAGAGCATCACACTCACATTCACTTTAGTAATCCACTACAAATTCTTACCTGAAAGGATCTAGACCACCATGTACTTCGCCGTAGACGTTCACAGTTTTCCTAATAAGACCCACAATCTCACAGCATAGTCCACTTTACCTTCATCGCCGGGTCTCAGCTCTGATCTTGATGTCCGGGACCTTCTAGACTCTTTTACGTATAACACCAGAACAAAACGACCATATATCTATCGGTACTCTTTCTCTCCCCCATACTTATTCCTTATATATATATATATATTTTTTATTTTTTTATTTTTTTATTTTTTTATATATATATACACGGGTTTCGGATTCATGAACTCCAAAGGATGCACGGGTTTACGCACTATATCCCTCGGGTCAATTACTCCTAATCCACTTTTTTTGCGGATATAAGCTTTCGCGGAACTCCGAAGGATGCACGGGTTTACGCACTCTATCCCTCGGCCACATTGACTTATATCCGTTTTTTTTTTTTTTATAAAGTAGGGAGAGGAGTACCGCTTCTGTTGGTTTACAGAAGTCGTCTTGTCTAGTGTGAACGATGAGTCAAGCCCCAGAACACCTGTCACAAAGATGAGATAAAAAGAACTAACAGAAATTGGCTCAGGTGTAAGTGGATTTCTGCTGGAGATATGGGCGTCTCGAGTCTACCATTAAGTCCTTGGCTTTTCCAATAGTCTCAGATGCCAACCTGGCTTGAATCAAATGGTTACTTAAGTTCCTGCAAATGTGGTGGTTTTTATAAAAAAATTTCGTTTCTTAGACTTCTTTGACTCAATAAAACTCAATAAAACATATAGAAAATAAAACAAAACAAAACAAAACAAAGAAAATAGCATTAGTCCAATAAGTACCCTCCCCCAGACTTACTCCTCACCGCCCCGGTGTGGAAGTAATCCCAAAGAAAGTTACGACAAAAGCAATAAAATGTACAGTAAAAAGATAAAATAGAAAAACAAATACAGAGATAGTGGTGTGATACTACTCGTCTTGGTCAATGTCTGGTGTGTTGCTCTGTGTCTCGCCTATCCTCCTCCTGCGTCGATGGCGTGGTGCCGGAGGGCTAGGAACATCATCCTCTGCTAACCCATGTCCAGCAACAATGGAGTCTGCCGTCGCGGCGGCGGTATCAGAATCCCTCTCTGTAGTCTCCTATGCTCGGAAGCAAGAGGGTGGCCTAGGACATCGGAGCTTCGCTAGAGCTCCCCAAATCCTATGCATCATCGTGTTGTTCTTCTGTTGCGACTCTATCATCCACCTCCAGCGGTCCTCCTCGGTAGCATCTGCAGAGATTGGAGGTAGATCATACTCACCAGAATACTCAGGTAGGAGCTGCTCCATCATGTCTGGTGCCGGAAAGCCTTTCTGATGCTGCTGAGAAGCGGTGAATGGCACAGTATCGTCCTCCAGATGAGGCTGTGCTGTCCTCGCGCTAGATGTGCTCCCTCGTGGCCGTGATGTAGGTGCAGAGCGACTCATGTGCTCAGGCTGAGGCAGGAACTCAACACTCGCTAGTGAGAGCAGAGAAGTCAACGCGGGCTGTGGCAGCTGACACGTCCAAGTAGTGCCCTCTCGGTCGCTGAAAATGTATTTGTATCCAGGCCTGAGGATGAAGGCACGCCGGAGATAATCCTCGTCAATGAGATCCAGCCGGTCAATGCGCTCCGTCTGCGATAGGTCGATGCCATGGAATCTGAAGATAGGGGTGAGAAGACTCCCGACAGTCTCGAGTTTCTGGTTCGCCGTGTTGAGACCACGAAACTTCTTCTGCGTAAGAATAGTAGCAAAAACTGCTCCAATGTTCGTGTCCAACGTCGGTGGTGGTGATGAGGCATAGATAGAACCGACGAATGCGGGCAGTCCATAATGCAATAACATCAGCTCATCCTCTCGGACCGTACCCGTCTCCTCCTTCCCGAACAGAGTGTGACCCAAAATCTTAGCCACAATGCGAACCGCAGGGTTCCTAATCAGGCTGAGCTTGTTCTTCCTCGTGACACAGTCTCCTCCAGCAAGGAAACTCCACAGTGTAGCCACATGAGGGAACTCAGCAGCCGTAGGAAAATCACAGCGCTCCCTGTCTCTATCAAAACCGTATAGGTCACACAGCTCCGGGATCGAAATCTCGTATAGGGTGCCACTAGAGAAGTATGAGAGATACCCCGCACTGGCTCTTGGTTCTCCGGAATCGAAACGGAGCTCTGCAGAAGTGAGAAACTGTCTCACTAGCTCCGGATATAGCGGGTACGGCTAGAATGGAAACGTACCCAATCCCATGTTGTCCAGCATCGCTGTGACATCAGCATCGATCCCTAGGTTTCGCAATGTCTTCATGCAGACAAACCTCGTAGGGACCATCTCTACTCGCAACAACCCATTGTAGCAGATACTGTGGCAGACGTCCCATGGTGATCCCGGCTTTCTGCTCTGATATGCCGTGCTCTGCTGCAAGGAACGGGCTGTCATATGTGGGACCTCGGGAATGCCGATATCTCGGAACGGGGTATGATCGGGCCGAGGCCAAGGAGCGGAGGTGTGACTAGGGATGTCGTCGTCGATAGGGGGTGCTGAGGAAGTTGCAACCCCCTTGTCCTTTCGTTGCTTTCCCTTTTTGCTCTGTTTTCTGGAACCTCCCCGAGTGACAGTCCCTTCTGCATTTTCCCGAGCCATTCTTTGTAAAACAAACAGAAAACCAATTTTAGCCATAATATGCAACAACACAATTCAGCAAGTGACAACCAAAATCTCATAAATAATTCAAATGAAACAACAACAAATCAACAATTCCGAAATTTTTTTTTTTTTTTTTTTTTTTTTTTTTTTTTTTTTTTTTAATTTTTATGAACAATCCTAAAATCTATGATAAATCACGAAATTCACCAATCTAAACCACGAAATCTTCGTATTAAGCATTACATAACCCACATAAACAACCTAGAATCATCAAACAACCTCAAAATTCCAATTCCCAACCCTAAATTGTTCACCAAAATTTTCGGACCTTTGAGGAAGAATTAGAGGCACATACCGTTGTAGATCGAAGCAATTGATGGTAGAATCAGATAGAGGGTACAATTCTATGCGAAATAGACCCAAAGAACGTTGAAATCGAGCAAGAATTGAAGAAGTTATGGATTTGAGAAATTTTTTTTTTCTCTCAAGAACACTTGAATCGCGTTTTTGGGTGAGGGGGATGAAGTTTTTCGGGTTTTTGATTCAAAGAAATCAAGTTTGGGTGATTAAAAACTTGTTGGTCGGTTTATTTCAAGTGGAAGCAGACCGGTTTAAACCGGAAAAATCGCGAAATAAAAACGCACCTTTGACCGGATCGATCGATCCCGTTATGGATCGATCGATCTGCATTGTTCACGGCATTTTGTGTTCAGATGGATCGATCGATCCTGTCCCTGTTTTTTTTTTTTTTTTTTTTTTTTTTTTTTTTTTTTTTTTTTTTTTTAGCAAGTAAAACCTGAAACTATGAACAAACGTTACGAAATAAATGAAAACAAAGTTATATACACTTACCGGTGGGTTGTCTCCCACCAAGCGCTTGTTTTAAGTCGTTAGCTTGACTCAGATGCCGTCTAGGCTTTAGAAGAATCCATTGGAGGATTAGAGATTTCCTCATCCGGATCAGGGTTTGGTGGAGGCGGTTTAAGACGCAGTCTGCTTGCACTCTGATCACTTACATTCATCGTTAAAACCCTACTCAACATACAATCAACAGCTGCTTGGCCTTTTTCTTTAAACTCCGGAGTGATTATAGCTTTGACTTTCGAGAAATGTCTTGACGCCCCTTTGCACTTCAGCTTGTACTTAATCGTGTCTCCAATACATCTCTGCGGTGTCAAGGTGATGTGGGAACTAGTCATCACTCTCTCGCTCTTTGGTTTGTTTCTAGCCAGAACTTCATTGACAGTCATCTTAATGTCAGGTGCCGCAGTTGACATAGCATCTAGCTTCTTTTCCTCAATGGAAACATAGGAGCCATACTGGTTTCCATCATTCTCTAAGACTGCATCATAGAAGACCTGTTTGTCGATGTTAGATAAACAAACCCTCTTATTAGGTAAATCGACAATTTCTCCTGTTGTAGCGAGGAAAGATCTTCCAAGGATCAAAGGCATATATGAATTGAGGCTCATATCCACAACTTGAAAATCAGTAGGCATCAAGCAATTGCCAATCTTTACATGAAGGTCTTCAATGCATCCCTGCGGAGTTTTAACTGAAGCATCTGCAAACCTGATGGACATCTCAGAGGCCTGAATATTACCAATCCCCAAATATTCTGTAAGTTCTGTTGACATGAGGTTCACGGTAGATCCAGAATCACAGATAGAGTCTTCAAAATCAACTCCAAAGATGGAGCATGGAACAACAAACTTCCCCGGATCCTCTAGCTTAGGCAATTGCCTCAATGGTGGAGTTTGAATATTACCTGAATCTACAGCTTTGTTTAGAACTTGAGAATTCAGAACCGGTATGGAGAGGATCGACCGATCTGGAGATTGGATCGATCGATCTTGAGATGGGATCGATCGATCTTGCTCGTCTGCGAAAATCAATGCAGTCTTGATATTCTGCTCAACCTTCTTGGGCTCCTTAATCTCAGATGTAGAATCAAGCAAATCAACCCGACAAGTCAAACTCTCAAGTTTACGAGTGAGGTCATTGTTCATGTTATCCAGCTTGTTATCAAGAGCGTTTATCTGCTCATTCACTTCTTGTGCGCTCTTTCTTTGCCCATCTAGAATCTGCTGCATCATGATCTCAAGCCTATTATTCTCTTGGGGATGTGGTGCTTGATGTCCTCTACTCTGATTGGTTCCTTGGTTCCCAACATAGTTAACATTCGCACGTGAGCCATTAGATGCATCTCCAGTCCTAGGATTATGCTCACCTTTCGCAGGAAGGACTCCATGTTGTCTCTTTACTGCTTCATCCGTCTGAGCAACTTGAGTATCAAGCAGTTTCATATGAGTAGAGACAGCTTCATACTTACTGTTGAGATCATTGTATACATTGTCCACCTTTGCATTGATCTCGTTAGAAGACTTTTGTTGTTGGAGGAGGAGCTGATGCATAAGAACCTTGAGTTCACTTTGAGATTCATTCGCAGAGGTTGTAGGGGCTTGAAATGCAACAGGATTACTCGCCTGGAAGTTGTTGAATGGCTGCTTCTGCTGAAATCTACCTTGAAAGTTGTTCTGGCTCGGATTTTGCACGGGCTGTTTTCCCTGAAAATTCTGGGAAAAATTGTTCTGAAAGCCCGGAGAAATACCAGTGACGCCCGAATTCTGCCCGGACGTTTTTCCTGGAAATTGTTGACCATGAACGCCTCCCTGCTGTGGATAAACCTGGTCTTGGGGGTTTTCCACATTTGTACTTCGGTAAGACAGGTTCGGGTGGTTTCTGAAATTTGAGTTGAATCCCCTGTTTTGCACGAAGTTTTGCCCATTCATATAATTCACTTCTTGTGATTCTTCATTTTCTCCAGTTGAGACGTCTTGGAAAATCACCGCATCGGCATCATCTTCACATGCCTGCACACCTCTCTGATTTGATCTCAACAACAGGCTCACCTTTGCGTTTAGTTCATCAAACTTCTGTGAGTCTATGTTGTTAACTTTCTTTGAGCGATCATACTCGGGGTTCCGATTGTTAGAACTTGCTGCCAAGTTCTCGATCAGTTTATATGCTCCCTCAATGCTCTTCGTCATAAAATCCCCATTACTTGCAGCATTAAGAGCATTCTTAAAATCCCAATCGACCCCATCATAGAAAATACTGAGAATTTGCTCATCCGAATACCCGTTGTGAGGACATTCTCTATGGTATTCCTTGAATCGTTCCCAAGCTTCGCAATAAGTTTCGCCGGGATGCTGCGCGAAAGTAGCGATCTTGTTTCTGAGCGAGGCTGTTTTGGACTTGGTGTAGAAATGATCCAAGAAGGCTGCTCTGCATTCGTCCCAAGATCTCAACGAACCAGGAGGTAGTGACTTGAGCCATCTTAGTGCTTTATCTGCCAAGGAGTGACGGAAAAGCTTGCACTTGAGGTAATCAGCGGGAACCCCATTCGACTTAGTAGTGCTGCAAATCTCCTCGAAATTCTCGATGTGATCCATTGGATTTTCAGCGGGTAATCCATGAAACACATGTCTTTCTACCAGCGCTATCATCTGAGGCTTGATCTCGAAATCTTGCCTTGCAATCTCTGGTGGGCAAATAGCTGCCCTGTTCTGGTAGAAAGTGTGGGGTGTATCTACATCCCCAATAGCACGCGGATTCTGCTGCGGTTGCTGCTGTTGCAACTGCCGAAGTTGTTGTCACATGATGCGGATCTCTTCAGCCTGAGCAGCTTGAGTCTCAGCTTGTGCTTGATTGTCGACGTTATCGTCCATGACGACTTGTTTCGACTTCTTCCTTGTAGCTTTGTTAGTACGTTCTGTCCTTGCTAACTCTTGGTTGGTAAGTTGCAGGACGTTGCTAGCGCTTTTGCTTCTTGTTTGCATTCACCAGAAACACACAAGCAAGCAAAAACAGAACAAAGTTAGTAAATCTTAGACTAAACTTCAATCTTAGATTCGAAGGTAACGCAATTGGTCCCCGGCAACGGCGCCAAAAACTTGATACAACAATGTTTTAACCCTATATAACTACTGCAAGTGCACAGCATATGATGTAGTAAATTAGGGGTCGAATCCACAGAGACCAAGAGTTACACTACGATTCTTAATGAAATGAAATTAAGCTAAGATAGAAATATGATTGTTTGTTGTGAAAATGCATAAAAGATAGTAATTCAAAACGATGTAAAGAACGATTAAAAGAGATGTTAAACCAAGGATTCTTATCGGGGGATCAAGAATCTTGAACTAGCCAATTATTCAGGGGATGGATAGAAACCATTCTCGAACTCAAACATGAATGAATAACTAATCCACTTTCGTGGCATCAATTACATTATTTAGCAAGTTAAGTGTCTAAACTGTCGTTTGAACTTAAACTTCTAAATAAGCATTAACGAGAAGGTTTGATCGGTTCACGGATCGCCTTAGCATCAGCTCTCGTTGGCTAAGGACGATACGCTCATCTATGTTCTATCAAGCAACCTATAAACTTTTGGAATATAGATTAAACCCTGAATCAAAGACTAAGTGATCAATTCAGCCTAGGCAATAAGAATAACTATAGATGAAGAATTCTATAAGATAAACCCCTATCTATGTCTAGTTCAATGGATCATGAAACCCCTTTATGAATCCAAGGTTCAACAAAAAGACTACTCAAACATATTAGCAAAGAAAACAGAGAAACTTAAATAGCAAGTACTCATGATCATAGATATGAATAAAAGTACAAGAGAAATAATAAATCTTCTCTAAATATTAAGGAAGTAGCAAATTGTCTCTTCAATTTCTTGAGAGGTGATGAGAGAAGTCTCTCTGCAGAAAATAGAAGTTTATCTCTCTAGAATGAAAAGTTATGTCCCAATAATGACTCTAAAATCCGTATATAAAACCAAACTTGACAAAACATAAGTCAAAAGGTAAACTGTCGGCAGGGACCAGATCGATCGATCTGGGTGTGGATCGATCGATCTGGCTTGGATCGATCGATCCGGACTTGTATGGTCGATCCAGGATATTCACGTATTGCTGGATCGATCGATCCAGTTATGGATCGATCGATCTGGTTGCTGGCTGATCGATCTGGCCTCTTTTGGTCGATCCAAGAAGTACACACATTCTCCTAATGCAGGATCGATCGATCCAAACTAGGATCGATCGATCTGAGCTTCAAAACTGCTCTTCTTGCTCTTTTGCCTCCTTTCCTCGATCCTTTTGCCTTCAAACTCCATTTGAACATGTTTTATCCTGAAAAGACTCTAAAACAAAAGCAAAGACTCAAAAGATCGATGAAAACGCTAGTTAAAATACGTAAAAACCATAATATATCAGAGGGTTTGTTAACCTTCAAGATCCAAGACAAGGGTTACAAGATGACCATGGCAGAAATATGTGAGGTCTACGGGTTCAGTAACGGTGAAGCAGCCGGGTTTGATACCTTCCATGGGGCAAGCGACTTCTGGAACCATATCGCAAATGGCCCCTACCGTAGCAACAAGGCAAAGATGACGGGTATCAGAAACCCGACAATCCGCTACGTCTCTAAGCTGCTAGCTAACTGATAGTGAGGTTTTTAAGGCCTCGGGCAATCAAATAACCCTTTCGTACGTTGAGTACTTGGGGATCGAATCCACAGGGAAACAAGAACAACTCACTAAGAATACAAGACACTACTTAATCTAAGCAATACAATGTTTTTGGTTTTCTTTTTTTTCGTCACAAACTAATAATTAAAACAGAGCGATGCGAATTAAATTAAGAAAGCAAATAAAGCATAGAATTCTAAAACACTCAAATAACAAGTAAAACAAAGCAACTTGATTGAAATGAACGGTTTTTACGATAATAAAAGATATGGACCGTTGGTACGGTAATATGACAAGAGCGTTTAACGGGTTGATAAATGATGAACTAAATGAACAATTTATGTTTTATCCTATGACATGAGTCGCTAAACTAGTCTAGTCCACTCCCGTGATACTAGACCTTTTACGAATTATCCGAATTAGCTAATCTTCCGATTGCAACCGAATAACTCATAAACAATGCACACAAACTCACATATGCCATCATTAAACTCTTAAAACTCAATTTCCATTGGCTAAGATTTATTAAATGCATGCAAAGATAGCTCGGATTATCTCAAAACACCTTCCGGGTTTGAGATAATCTAAGATCAAGAAAACTCTCTTGCGAAGCTCATTTCTAGCATTAAAATCAATCTATGCATGAACATAAACATAAACCAACAATCAATTATCACAAACAACCATTAAAACACTCTAAATCTACCATACCAACAGCCCAAAAGTCAACTACTCACACATGCTCAAATCACAAAAATAAACCATACAAAAGATAGAGAATGAAGACATAATGATGATTTTATAAAAAGATTCAACAAAAGGTTTAAAACATAAGTTCAAATGATGAAAAGAGATGAAGAAAAGCTGAAGAACAAGAGGAAAAGCAGAGAGAAAAAGTTTTTGATCTAAAAAGTCGTATATCTTTTTTACAATGGGAAAAAGTTTCCTTTAAAGAGAAATCATTCGCACTAAAAGGTGTCGGCGATCGGTCATGGCGATCGGTTGATGACCGATCGCTGTAATCTTGATCGTTCATGGCGATCGGTTGATGACCGATCCATCTGCCTCTCACGCTTATGACTCATTTTGCCGTGCGTCCTTCTAAATCGTTTGCTGACCGATCAGGGTGAAGTTGATCGGTCGTAATGATCGTTTGTTGACCGATCCAGCTGCTCTTTGTACCCTCTTCGATCCTCGATCTTCGTGCATCATCACATTGCTCCAGAATCCCTGAAATACATGCACAAACCACAGAAGAATGTCCAAAATGCAAATCTAGACTCTTAAAACTATAAAAGACTCAATATACACAAAATACTTAAGAAACACTCCTTTAAACAAACTTATATACACAAAATGCTAAAGAAATGCATACTAAGAACTATGAAAATACATGCATATCAACACCCCCGGACTTGCCTTTTGCTTGTCCTCAAGCAAACAAGGAAAGATAATCCGAAAGAGAGGTTTGAAAATGGGGACTCAACACCAAACCTTTAGAAAGCGTTTGATACGATAATCATGAGCAATGATAGCATGTCGCGAAAATGAACTCTTAATTCGCTCTAACTCAATCATGGCTTATCGCATCTCGTAATCTTTTCTTTAACAAGAATGCCTCTTTCCTACAAGCTCTCATCTCAACCAACCCTCACATTCATTTAATCTTTTCAAGTGAAGTCTCACAAATGGGCAAATGATCAAGGCCAATCGGCTAGGAAGAAATAGGCTTCTTAAGCACTAGTAAGTGTGAGTGCAAGGAGGAGGCTTATTTTCTTTTTGGGTGGCTCATTCTCGAAATATAGGAATGCTTTATCAAATGCAAAATCTATCTAAGAAGGGGAACAATTTATGCATACAAAGTTTACTTCTCGTTATTCTACCCTTTCTTGCGAAGTGCATCCTATTTTATACCCTTTTTGTACCCTTCAACCTCACGATCAATCTCTTTTATTAGCTTCATAGCTGGAAATATTTTCATTGAACACTAAGCTCTTTTCTATCTCTTTCTTTTGTTTTCTTTAGTTCTCATCATTTATTTCTACTTTACAAGTATGAGAGAACAACATTCTACTTTCCTTAACTATAATTGAGACTTAGAGCCTTCTGATTCACATTTTAGCTTCCCTAAAAATTATTTTATTCCAATTGATCAAGCCTTTTTATTTCCAGCACCCTAACAAAACTACCCAGTCAAACCAATCATGTCTTTCATTCCCTTCCTAATTGCTAGACTTACCATTGCTAGCTTAGAACGAGAGATAATCCTTTGTCGTTCCCGATACTCTCAAGTTTTTGCAAAATCAAAGCATTATCAACAAAAGGCCTCACTCAATCAAATAACGAAGGGTGAAAAGGAATTGGCTTAGGTGAAAGGTGGGGAACTACTCTAAAGATGAGAGTAGTCACTCGGGTTATTAGAGAGTGGTAAAAGTGGATAAGATAACCCGAGTGTCTATTTTGAATCATGGTCAAGCATCAAAAGCCCATAAGTGAAAGAATTAAGTTCATTAATGCCTAATATCAAGGGGTTGATTTTGAATCGAACAAGTAATTACTAGACAACAAGTTGAGAGCGGAGAGATCAAAGCAAGAGTATGCAAGCTTTTAAAAGAATTTTCAAACGACAAATCATTCTCAAGTTCTCAACTAAGGTTCGGTCAATTCTATCATTGTCCCCTATGCATATGCAATCCTACATGATACATAAATGTATGTATATAAATGCATGCTTTTGTTTTGTTTTTTTTTTTTTTTTTTTTGTTTTTTTTTTTTTTTTTTTTGAATCCGATCGGTCACTACGATCGGTTGATGACCGATCGGACGAGTAAATTCGGAAAATATGAAACAATGCCGTGCGGTTGCTCTGATCGGTTGTTGACCGATCAGGCATCCGAAATGTTAAAAAAAACTAAGAAAAATAAAAACACACAAGCACACATGATCCTAAAAGTTCAAACACATAATAATGAGTCATAAAACACACAAATCCAAACCAAAATACTCAAAGTAGAATCTCAAAATACAAAGACTTAATCAACAACGTAATCCTCCCCCGGACTAGTTGGACACCGTCTCGGTGTTCGAAAATAACAAATAACTAAAAATAAGCAAAAGAGTTCTACTAAAGTTGCGGAAAATATTGAGATGGAATTTCTTCACCTTAGTTTAGCTCTCGGGGCTAAAATGAATCACTGACGTCCTCTTCCTCCTCGCTTGAGGCATAGTCAGGAGGTTGAATCTTCTTGACCTTGCGGAAAAGCTTGTTGATCAGCTTCTTCTGTAGCTCATTGATCTTGCGTTGAGCCTTGTATGCTTTCTGGAGAAGCGTCTCCCTCTTTGTCCTTGGCGCGAAGTCGATCTCGGGCATCTCAATCTCCTCGAGCTCTTGAAGCATCGCTGTAGAGCCTCTTGGAGCGTCTTCTTCTACCTCTTCATCCTGACCTCCTGCAAGAAACTCATCATCCAATGGTAAGAGCTGATCCTCTGGAATATCAAACTTGACGTTCTCCAAGGTACGGGTGTGAGTCTCGGGGTGTGGTAATACAAGGATCCTCTTGTCCTTGTTTCGCAGCTCGATGCGGTAATGGAAAACGTTCAAGTCTCTGTGCTTTTTGAGGAACCAAGACTCCTTGAGATAGTCTCGGTTCAGGAATCCCGTCATCGGTATCTGCTCGAACTTGGTAATGTCAACCCCGGCCTTGACGAGCAATGGTGAGATCATGGCACCAATGTAGAGGTCGGGCTTGGTCGTCTTCTCAACCCATTTCTTGTACGACAGAAGCTTATCCGCGAAGATACACCCATAGTTGATCTCATCCCCAAACTCATACTCAAATATCTCCCCACGTCGATCGGTGAGCAAGTGCTTGACGCCTTGGTAGATAAGGCTCAGCTCAGTCATAGTCACTGCTCCCGCATCCCGTCTCGCAAAGAACGTGTTTGCCAACAGGTTGCAAACATATCTAACCACCGGGTTTCGGATACCCGTCATCTTTGCTCTAGAGCTTCGGTAAGTACCGTTGTCAATGATGTTCCAGAGGTGTGAAGCTCCACCGAAATTCCCAAACTCAACCGCTTCACCATTCTTGAAGCCATAAACCTCACATATGTCTTCCATGGTGAGCCCGTAACCCATGTTGCCAATCTTGAAGGTTAGCAAACCTTCACTCGCCTTCTTGTCTTTCTTGTTTGCATACTCCACATTGACGGTTGACAAGAAATCTTTAACTGCTTCCGGGTACGTGGGGTATTGCATATTCCTCAAGCAACTCATCCCCATGTTGTCTAGGAGCTCGTCTACTCCTTCTAACAGTCCCATACTCCCCAGAAAATTTCGATCGTTGAATCGCGTAGGGCGGACCTTCACTCGATCGAACAGCTCGCGAGTGGCGGTTTCTTTATGCGTCCATTTCACCTTATGAGGTGCTTCTTTCTCTTGAGTCATTGGCTCTTTTCCAGTTCTATGCTTCTTGTTTCCCCTCATTTTTTCTTTGTAGATCGATGAAATTAATGCTAGAAATGGATAGAGGATGAAAAACTAAGTGGATTAGAGCCAAAAATCAATTGATTTGGTGAAGATTTGAGAAAGTTACAGAGAATTTTTGAGAGAGTTTTCGAAATTTTTCGAAAATGAAATGTTTAGGAATAGTGAATTGTCGCGAGGAAGAAGAAGGGTTTACGCGTTTTTAATCGGCGATCGGTCAGCAACCGATCACGGTGACCGATCGCGTGGATGTTGATCGGTCAACAACCGATCGCGAAGGTCGCTCGGCAAAACCTCTTTTAAACTTACCTGGGATGTCGATCGGTCAACAACCGATCGAGGTGACCGATCGAATGGATGTTGATCGGTCACCAACCGATCGATGTGACCGATCCCAGCTCCTTCCATGCGTTTTTGACTTGTCAATTCTCGAATTCTTTCTTTTGATCCTCAACACTCCTGAAAACACAATAAACACACAAAATAAGAAAAACAAAACTTCAAACAATCAAAGCACACATATGTCACATATATACAAAAATACAAATTGGGAATGCTCCCAACGGCCCGTTTAAAGTCTTGAGCTCGACTTTTCAATGTTTTTAAGCGGAATGGGGTTCCGAGAGTGGAACAATGGCTCCATCCTCGATGTTTTCTCCAGCTAGGTATGGTTTTAGGCGTTGTCCGTTCACGGTGAATTCTCCCCCGGACTTGTTCCAAAGCACAACCGCACCATAAGGTCTCACCTCTTTGATCTTAAATGGTCCCGACCATCTAGATTTAAGTTTTCCCGGAAAGAGTTTCAACCTGGAGTTAAATAACAGCACTTGATCATCAACCTTGAAGTCTCTAGAAAGGATCCTCTTGTCATGGAAAGACTTGGTCCTTTCCTTGTTCTTGCGTTTTCGTAAGACTCTAGACGAATCTCATCTAACTCATTTAATTGAACCAAACGCTTTTCCCCGGCTGACTTGATGTCAAAGTTCAGAAGTTTCACTGCCCAAATGGCCTTGTATTCTAACTCCACCGGTAGGTGACAAGACTTCCCGTAAAGAAGATTGAAAGGAGTGGTTCCTATCGGAGTCTTGTAAGCCGTCCTATACGCCCAAAGCGCATCATCAAGTTTATTGGACCAATCTTTTCTAGTAACACCAACCGTCTTCTCTAGTATAGCTTTTATTTCTCGGTTGGAAACTTCCACTTGGCCGCTTGTTTGGGGATGATATGGAGTTGCAACCTTGTGCTTCACACCATGCTTCCTTAGTAGGTTCTCGAAAACTTTGTTTATGAAGTGTGAACCTCCATCGCTTATCACTACCCTTGGGACTCCAAATCTTGGAAATATTATGCTCTTGAACATTTTCAATACAACTTTTGCATCGTTGGTTGGACTTGCTATCGCCTCTACCCATTTGGAAACATAGTCCACCGCTACAAGAATGTAGTTATTCCCATAAGAAGACGGGAAAGGCCCCATGAAGTCTATCCCCCAAACATCAAAGATCTCCACTTCTAGGATTGGATTTTGAGGCATTTCATTTCTCTTGCTGATGTTTCCTTTTCTTTGGCATGAGTCACATCGAGAGATGAACTCATAGGCGTCCTTAAACATTGTAGGCCACCAAAACCCCGCTTGTAACACCTTAGAGACTGTTTTGAATGTTGCAAAATGCCCTCCATAAGTGGAGCCATGACAATGCATCAAAATCCCAGGAACTTCTTCCTCCGGCACACATCTTCTATAGAGCTTATCTTTGCAAAATGTATATAAGTACGGCTCATCCCAATAGAATCGACGCACGTCTTTGTAAAACTTCTTTTTGGCGTACCCTTGAAGGTTCGGTGGTTCTTTCTCGCAAGCTAAGTAGTTTACAAAATCTGCATACCATGGTAGGCTCACATCCATGGTATCAATAGCTAGAAGTCCCATGAGCATTGAATCGGCTTTAGCCAAGCCTTGAATGACGATGATTTGCTCTTCGGGCAAGGAATCATCGATCGGTATGTTCTCCTCGATCTTCATCCTTGATAAGTGATCAGCTACTCCATTCTCTACCCCTTTCTTATCTCTTATTTCCAGATCAAACTCTTGCAATAATAGGATCCACCTCAACAGTCTTGGCTTTGCTTCCTTCTTGGCCAACAAATGTCTTAGTGCTGCGTGGTCCGTATGCACTATCACCTTGGAACCCACCAAATAAGATCTGAATTTCTCAAAAGCATAGACGATTGCTAATAATTCCTTCTCCGTTGTTGTATATCTTGTTTGGGCATCATCAAGTGTCTACTAGCGTAGTAGATCACGTGCAACTTCTTGTCCTTTCTCTGTCCCAATACGGCTCCAACGGCGAAATCACTCGCATCGCACATTATCTCAAATGGTAGTTCCCAGCTCGGTGGTTGAACAATAGGCGCACTAATCAATGCCCCTTTTAGCTTATTGAACGCCTCTAGACATGCCTCATCGAACACAAAGTCTGTATCTTTGCATAATAGTCTTGTTAGCGGTCTTGCTATCTTGGAGAAGTCTTGAATGAATCTCCTATAAAATCCCGCATGACCCAAGAAGCTTCTAATGTCCCTCACTGTCCTTGGCTGTTCCAACTTCACCATGACTTCTATCTTTGCCTTGTCTACTTCAATCCCACTATTGGAAATTCTGTGCCCGAGCACTATCCCTTCTTTAACCACTACAAGAAAATCTGCGTTTTACGACCAACCAAATCGTCTCAAAATGGTCACAAAATCCCTATTTGAGACTAGTTAGGGACTGTTTCAGGTCGTCACATATTTCTCGTCGCAAATATAAAAGGTCGCAAAATCGTCGCTAATTTGCGACTACTTTTGTGACGACAATATATCGTCGTATATAAGCGACTATCTTACAACTACTCAAAGGGGTCACACTTGAAGACTACTTTGTAACATACTTTTGGTGTCGTATAATCGAGACGGTGTGACGATTTTGGCAGTCGTATAATAGTCTGCAAATGTTGCGACTGGTTTAAGACTATATAATATGTTGTCGTAAAAGCGTCACATATTAGCAACTAATGCGACACACTTTTGTTCTTTTAAATGATATATGTTGTCACAAATCGGTGACATTATAACAACTAATTTGCTACCATCCTGATTCGATTTTTTTAAAAAAAGCTTAAATGCCGAATTTGATTTATATTATACCAAGAAAACATTCGTTTACCAAAAGAACCGAGTTTAACATTCCTAAATCCATCATAACATTCCCAAATCCATAAGACAAAAACAAAATAAAAATTAGCTAGTAGTTTGAGGGAGAATTGTAGTTCTAAGATAAGGAAGAGGATGATGAAGTGTTGGACAATGGTGAAGTGGCATGTGCGTCGGCTTGTCCATTGGCTTGTGCGGTGGCTTGTGGGGTGACGAGTTGTTGAAGTTGTTGAAGCTCTAAGACTACTGCACTTGGATAACTTTCTTTCTTTTCCTTTTTTCCCTTTGTTGATCATCTTTCCTAGTTGTCAAAGTCTGAAGGGGTTTCCTTTGTTATAAGTTTGCTTGCACTAGACACACAGAAAAACAATTCACAAACCCCAAATTAACATGATTCATAGAGCAGAAAACAATAATTCAGATTAAAAGTTATTCTAAACAATTATTGTTGACACTATACACTAAAGTTCAAAGATAGATTCCATATATACAAATGCTTACAATAAGCTTAGAACAAAAAATCATGACTCATAAATCAAAAAAATGCCTAGAACAAAAAACCACACCCCTATCCATCACGTTAATTTGATCCATACATGACCATAGTCGAAGTGACACATACCTTATAGTCGGATAATAGTTATTAGATACTACACAGCTTTACAATTGCAGTATATGTGTCTCTCTTAGTTTAGAAAGACACAACTTTACCACTTAGCTGCAAAATTGTAGTCTCGACATCCATTTTCTGGATCTACACCAAAAACACAGAATAATATATTGATTTATAAAAGAGAACATGATGATTCAAACATCAAGCAAAATAAGAGCTAATACCAAGACATCAGCTTCGTCAATTCCAGACTTTATCACAACAATCTTCCCCTTCTTATCTTCTGCAAAAATCACATAACAAGAAATATGTACTGAAATCACCAAACCCTTAACCATTATGCAAAGCTTACAAACTTCAAAAACCAGAAATTTCAAAGTTTACAGACTTGTTTCAAACCTAACTAACTTGAAATCGCCAAAACCCAGAACTCGAACTTCAGCCGAAACAAAGCTAACAAGTCTAGCACTGAAATTCTAAACTCAGACCTTCCTCGTCAAACCCAGATCTCAATTTTCAAAGCAAGCACATTGTTACTAACTCCAACTCAGTTTCAATTGAGATAGAAGATAGAAAATCAAAGAGAGAGCGGAATGAAATCAAAGAAAATTGAAGGAAATAAAAGAGAAGAGAATGAAATCGTAGAGAAGAGGAGAGAAAAGTGAGAGAGAAGATGAAGAAAACCATTTTTTGATACTACTAAAGTGTTGATTGATTTTGGGCTTTGTGTAAGATATTAAAAGCGTCACAAATTAGTCGCAATAAATTCTCAAACGAAATAAGTGGAGGGAGAAAAAAAAATAATTGGGAGGGGACCAAAAATTACGAATTACCGCCTAACTTTCAACCAAAATTTTCATAAAATTTAAAGTCGTCACAACATCGTCACAGAAAACGTTAGTAGCAAAATAGTCACAAAACTGTGACGATAATAGCAAACTCGTCACAAAGTATAACCACTTTGTGACGCAATATTGTGAGTCACAAGCTTATTATTATGAATTTTAAAACTTAAGAGCCAAATAAAATGTTTGTATAGTATTACAATCACTTAAATAACAATAATAAACATAATCAATCAGTTTTAGTGAGTATAAAAACTAAATGCAAAAGATATTAAAAATTTTAAAACTATTAGATAACATCACATAAGTCTTTATGTGATGTTTAGAAAATTTGTATACCATAGAAAGATAAAGGTTTTTTTTTTTGGTTCTATAATGATTCACTATCATTTATAGTAGTTCAATTCAATGTAGAAACTTACAACTTAACATATTCACAATTCTCTATTAATATATCACTAAATAAAATCGCGAGGGTGGCTAAAGAGAAGCAAATTCGTCACCATCTCAGGTGTTAGTCTCAAATTAGTCACATAATCGTGGATTATTTGTGAGTTATTTGTAACCTTCCGTTTGTGTAGTCGCAAATTGCTATTTTTTGTGACTTCTCTTAAGAGTCACAACCATGTTCATATGAATTTCAAAATTTTAGAGCCATACAAAATATATGTATAACGTTATAATCACTCAAATAATATTACTAAACCAGATCAGTCACTTTTAATGAGTAAAAACATGAAATACAAAGGAAATTTCAAAACCATTAGTTAACATTACATATAACATTTGTGTAATATTGTTTAGAAAACTTGTGTAAACCATAGAAATTTTTTATTTTTTGGTATAATAATGATTTACTATCTATAGTTGTTCAAATCAATGTATAAACCTTGAAAATTAACATATTGACACTTTTATACTAAAAATCTATAAATAAAATCCTGAGGGTCACTAAATGGAAGCAAAATCGTCACAATCTCACGTGTAAGTCGCATATTAGTCGCATTTTTGTGGGTTATTTGTGACTTATTTGTAACCTTCTATCTATGTAGTCGCAAATTTCTACTCTTTCATGATTTATTTTTAAGAGTCACAACCATGTTCATATGAATTGCAAAGGTTTAGAACCAAACAATCACTCAAATTACAACACTAAACCTGGTCAATCTGTTTTAATGAGTAAAAACATAAAATACAAAGGAACTTAAGAAATTTCAAAACCATTAGTTAACATTACATATAACACTTGTGTAATGTTTAGAAAACTTGTGTAAATTAAAAAAATTGGTATAATAATTATTCACTATCTATAGTATTTCAAATCAATGTATAAACCATGAAACTTAACATATTTACAATTTTCTATTAATAAATCTCTAAATAAAATCACGAGGGTCGCTAAAGGAAAGCAAAATCGTCACAATCTCAGGTGTTAGTCGCAGATAAGTCGTATATATGTGGGTAATTTGGGACAATTTTGTAAGTAAATCTAGCAACTAAAAAAAGGAGTCTCTAAGTTGTTGCAATTTGTGACCATCTTGCGACCATCATAACCTGATAATCAACATCAAGTTTTACGACTAAAAAGAGAGTCTCTAAGTGGTCGCAATTTGTGACCAAAAATATATTGTCGTCTATTGGTACTAAACGAGTCACAAATATGGGACTACATTCGGACCCTTCTTATAGTCGTAAATTTGTGACGCTTTTACCTCTCTTTTTTGAGTAGTCATTTATTAGTCGCAAAAGAGTCTTTAAACAGTCACTAATATTTGTGACGAAATCGTTGGTCACAAAAGTTGGTCGCAAATCGCAGGTTTTCTTGTAGTGAACCATGAAGTGACACTTTTCCCAATTGTGTACCAAGCTTGTCTCCTCACATCTCCTGAGTACCCTTAGCCCTTGTGGTAGCGGCTTCATCTCCACCTTTGGAGCATTGAGTTCACTCCAATCATCATCCATACTAGACTTACCATTGCTAGTATCTCTTTTCGGATTTTCTTTCACGCCTTCCCCAATATCCAAGAAGAAAGCCTTCTTCTCCCACGGCTTTTGTGAGTCAAGATAATCCTCATAAACCTTTGCTTCTCTATTCTTAATCCCGCTTTCATTGCTAGATCGTGTGATAGCTACTTCAAGGGGATCCTCCATGTTGAGCTCTTCCAAGTATTCATCAACCATGTTCTCTAAGGTTTCCACATAGAACACCTTTCCTTCTATGGTTGGCTTCTTCATGATGTCTATGATGTTGAACTTCATCACGATATCTCCCAAGCGAAGATCTATCGCTCCATTCCTAACATCGATAAGAGCTCCCGCGGTTGCTAGGAATGGTCTTCCCAAGATGATTGGGTCCGTTGGTTCTTCATCCATCTCTAGAACCACGAAATCTGTTGGGATTATGCAGTTCCCAACCTTCAATGGCAGATCTTCCAATATCCCAATAGGATAACGAATTGATCTATCCGCTAGCACCAATGATATCCTCGTCTTCTTGAAGTTTGTCAAACCTAGCTTCTTAGAAACGGTCAATGGCATTAAGCTCACACTTGCACCAAGATCAACCAAACACTTCTTGAAGTGTAGAGGACCCAAATTGCAAGGAAGCGTGAAACTCCCCGGATCCTTAAGCTTTTTAGGCAAGTTGTTTTGAATTATGGCGCTACACTCATGGTTGATTTCCACCATTGCTTCTTCGATTTGTCTCCTCTTTGTCAGAACATCCTTGAGAAGCTTGTTGTAAGGAGGACATTCCATTATAAGATCGATGAATGGTATGGTGACTTGAACCGTTCCCATTACTCTCTTGAACTTCTCGAACGCCTTGTCCAAGAGTTGCTTTTTAAATCTTCCGGGAAATGGAAGCTTCGGTTCATATCCTTTTGGTTCAAACTCATTATCCTTTGTAGAAGCTCCTTTTGGTTTTGTAAACTTCTTTGCATCTCCATAGACCGCCTTAGAATAACCTTGAGCATCATTGGACTCCACGGTCCCATTCTCCTCAGCCGATCGGTCAGTCCGATCGGTTGCTGACCGATCGTTTGGAGCTGATCGGTCAGTCTGATCGGTTGTTGACCGATCAACATTCACTCCGGGAAATGGCTGTTTTGCCGTGCTACCACTCGGATCGGTTGATGACCGATCCCGAACCTCTTTGTCAGAATTTTTAACATTTTCATCACCCAAGGCATCCTCATACTCATCTTCCTCGTTATTGACCTCAACCACAACTTGACCTCTTGTCGGTAACTCTTTTCCGCTCCTCAAAGTTATCGCTGCACAATATTCCTTCGGGTTTTTCTCGGCTTTACCCGGTAAAGTTCCACTTGGTCCTTGAGAAGTGGAAGCTACTTGAGCTATCTGGTTGTCTAGCCCCTTTACATGAGTGCTTAAGTGCTCAAACTTGGCATTGAGATCTTCATAATCCACCTTGTTATGAATTTCAACCATTTTCTTGTTCAAATCAATTGAACTATTGGATTGCCCAACCAAAAGTTGCTGAAGCATATTCTTCATGTCTTTCATTTCAGAATCTTGAGGCTGAGCAGTGCTTGCTTGTACTGCTGGTTTGAAAGATTGTTGATTATTTGGGATGAAAGGTGCCTTCCCTTGAAAATCGCCTTGATTGTTCGAAAACCTAGCTTGATTGTTTTGATAACCCCCTTGGTTGCCTTGGTATCCTCCTTGATTCCCTTGGAAAGGTTGTTTGGGTACAAACCTTTGTTGTGCATAGTTCTGTCCTTGAGGATTTGTCGGTATGTAAGGCTTTGGTTGATAGCCTTGGCTTTGTTGTTGGAAGTTCGTGTTGTATCCCTTGTTGTATCCTCCTTGATAATTCCCTTGATTCCCAACAAAGTTCATTTCTTCTTGTAACTCAAGGCTGTCTTCATACATAACTTCTTTGCAAGCTTTTGTTCCATCGAATTCTCCAACGAAGTTTATAGATCTTTCGGTAGCTTGCAGCACTCTATCCATTTTCTCATGTAAGGCCTTGATTTCCTTACTCCTTTGATCTTCTCTATCTCCACTCCCTCTCGGAGCCCTATCATAATCCTCACCATAGTTCCCGTCGCTTTGTGCAAGATTCTCCACAAGTTCAAACCCTTCTTCAACATTCTTCCCTAAGAAATTCCCATTGCTAGCGGTGTCCAGCAACATCCTTATCTTCGGAGCTATACCTCTATACAAAGTACTAAGCAATGATTCCTCGGAAAATCCATGGTGGGGGCATTTGTTCGTGTAGCCCTTGAACCGCTCCCAAGCTTCACTAAAACTTTCATTGTGTTTTTGAGTAAAGCTTGATATGTCATTCCTAAGCCGAGCCGTTCTTGAAGTTGAGAAGAACTTTTCAAGGAATTTCTTCTTGCATTCAGCCCAAGTGGTGATTGATCCGGGAGGCAAACTCTTCTCCCATTGCTTTGCCTTATCCCCAAGAGAGAAAGGGAATAATCTCAGTTTAAATGCATCCTCCGAAATGCCATTGATCTTCGTCAAGTCACATATGTCATTGAAGTTATCGAGATGGTCCAAAGGGTCTTCAAGTTGTAGCCCGTGAAATTTGTTTCCTTGAACCATGTTGATGACGCTCATCTTGATTTCGAAGTTGTTGTTGTCAACCGTAGGTGCACGAATTCCGCTGCGGTTTCCATGCGTTTGGGGCGCATCGTATGCCCCTATCACTCTCGGTCTTCTAGCAGCGTGAAGTGGTGGGTTAAGAGGAACCCCTGCTCCTTGAGCTTCTTCTTGATGAACCTCGGGTTCGTCCTCCATGTTTACTCCAAGTGTTCTTGTTAGTCTCTCTCTTTCCCTTCTAGCACGAGTATTGGTTCGCTCTAGTCTTCTTATATCCGGTACAAAATCGACCAAGTTTTCTCGTCCTTGACTTCTCAGGTTCATGCACCTTAAAGACAGAGAAAAAACACAAGACACAAGTTAGTAATCTCAAAAAGAAAGGCTTAGTCTCAAATAGAGTCCAAATCCTAATGGCTATTGCTAGTCTCCCCGGCAACGGCGCCAATTTGATAGTGAGGTTTTTAAGGCCTCGGGCAATCAAATAACCCTTTCGTACGTTGAGTACTTGGGGATCGAATCCACAGGGAAACAAGAACAACTCACTAAGAATACAAGACACTACTTAATCTAAGCAATACAATGTTTTTGGTTTTCTTTTTTTTCGTCACAAACTAATAATTAAAACAGAGTGATGCGAATTAAATTAAGAAAGCAAATAAAGCATAGAATTCTAAAACACTCAAATAACAAGTAAAACAAAGCAACTTGATTGAAATGAACGGTTTTTACGATAATAAAAGATATGGACCGTTGGTACGGTAATATGACAAGAGCGTTTAACGGGTTGATAAATGATGAACTAAATGAACAATTTATGTTTTATCCTATGACATGAGTCGCTAAACTAGTCTAGTCCACTCCCGTGATACTAGACCTTTTACGAATTATCCGAATTAGCTAATCTTCCGATTGCAACCGAATAACTCATAAACAATGCACACAAACTCACATATGCCATCATTAAACTCTTAAAACTCAATTTCCATTGGCTAAGATTTATTAAATGCATGCAAAGATAGCTCGGATTATCTCAAAACACCTTCCGGGTTTGAGATAATCTAAGATCAAGAAAACTCTCTTGCGAAGCTCATTTCTAGCATTAAAATCAATCTATGCATGAACATAAACATAAACCAACAATCAATTATCACAAACAACCATTAAAACACTCTAAATCTACCATACCAATAGCCCAAAAGTCAACTACTCACACATGCTCAAATCACAAAAATAAACCATACAAAAGATAGAGAATGAAGACATAATGATGATTTTATAAAAAGATTCAACAAAAGGTTTAAAACATAAGTTCAAATGATGAAAAGAGATGAAGAAAAGCTGAAGAACAAGAGGAAAAGCAGAGAGAAAAAGTTTTTGATCTAAAAAGTCGTATATCTTTTTTACAATGGGAAAAAGTTTCCTTTAAAGAGAAATCATTCGCACTAAAAGGTGTCGGCGATCGGTCATGGCGATCGGTTGATGACCGATCGCTGTAATCTTGATCGTTCATGGCGATCGGTTGATGACCGATCCATCTGCCTCTCACGCTTATGACTCATTTTGCCGTGCGTCCTTCTAAATCGTTTGCTGACCGATCAGGGTGAAGTTGATCGGTCGTAATGATCGTTTGTTGACCGATCCAGCTGCTCTTTGTACCCTCTTCGATCCTCGATCTTCGTGCATCATCACATTGCTCCAGAATCCCTGAAATACATGCACAAACCACAGAAGAATGTCCAAAATGCAAATCTAGACTCTTAAAACTATAAAAGACTCAATATACACAAAATACTTAAGAAACACTCCTTTAAACAAACTTATATACACAAAATGCTAAAGAAATGCATACTAAGAACTATGAAAATACATGCATATCACTAACACATTCTTTGCGAGAAGAGACGCGGGTGCGGTAACTATGAAGGAGTTGTGTCTGCTGTACCAAGGGATGAAACACTTGATCTCTGACATGCGAGGAGTAATCTTGGAATACGAGTTCGGAGATGATATCAACTACGGATGCATCTTCGCTGCAGAACTTGTGAAGATCAAGGCTTGGGCAGAGACTACAGATCACCCAGACCTCTACATTGGCGCTATGCTAACTCCGTTGTTAGCAAAAGCGGGAGTCGGCCTCTCCCAGAGTGAGCAGCTGCCAGAGTTGGGCTATCTAAACCGAGACTACCTAGTCGCGTCTTGGTTTCTCAAATCGACGAGCGACGTGAACTTGTTCCATTACAGGATGCAGCTTCGGAACAAGGAACAAAGAGTCCTCGTATTGCCTCGTCCGAACACTGACGCTCTAACATTCGCTAATGTTAGGTTTGAGATAGGAGAGGATGACTTCTTTCACCAGGAGCAAGAGCAGATGGAGCAGGATGAAGCTAGTGATGAAGCAGAAGAATCACATGATTACCTCGAGCAACTCAACGCCATTGACTTGCCCGAGATCGACTTCACACCAAGAACTGCTCGGGAAAAGCTCATCCAGAAAGCATACAAAGCACAAAGGAAGATCAACCAACTCCAGAAGAAGTTGATCAACAAGCTTTTCCGCAAGGTCAAGAAGATACAACCTCCTGACTATGTCTCAAGCGAGGAGGAAGAAGACGTCAGTGATTCATTTTAGCCCCGAGTGCTAAACAAAGGTGAAGAAATTCCATCACTACCTTGTTTTAAAACGTTTGTAGAACTTTTACGTTTATTTTTAGTTATTTATCATTTTCAAACACCGAGACGGTGTTCAACTAGTCCGGGGGAGGATCACATTGTTCACTGTCTTTTTATCTGAATTTTATTATCTGAATCTTATTTGGATTTTATTTGGTGTGTTTGGTGTGATTGTGATTGTGTGTTAATTTTTTCTTTTGTTTTCAAAATTTTCGGATTTTTACATTGCCGATCGGTCTGCAACCGATCGAGCAAACCGATCTGAAATGCACGATCGGTCTGCAACCGATCGGCGTTGCATCTATAAAATATATATATATATATATATGTATATATATGTATATATATATATATATATATATATATTTTTGCATATGCATAGGGGACAATGATAGAAATTACCAAAAGCTTAGTTAAGAATTCGAGTTTATCATGTTGTTTGAGAGTAACTTTTGAAACTTGTACACTCTTGCTTTGATCTCTCTACTCTTAACTCATTGTCTCGTAATTACTTGTTTAATTCAAAAATCAACCCCTTTGATATCGGACTTAAATGAATTTAATCTTCTCGCATATGGGCTTGTGATACATTACCATGGTTCAAAGAAAACACTCGGGTTATCTTATCCACTTTTGCCACTTTCTAATAACTCGAGTGGCCATTCTCATATTTAGAATGGTTCCCTACCTTTCACCTTACCCATTTTGTTTTTGACCACTCGTTGTTTGATTGAGTGAGGTCTTTTTCTTGATAATGCTATTGTGTGTAAAATCTTGTAAGTATCGGGAACGACAAAGGTTAGCTTTCATTTTTTTAGCTAGTCTAAGTTGTTCAAAGAAAAGGGCTAGCATTAGGATAAGGATCAATGGGAAAATGGTAGTTGGTTTGGGAATTATGATCAAGAAATAAAAAAAAATGAGATGGGAAATAAGAGTCAAGGAACCCTTGGTTAAGCAAATTCTAGAGAAGTACTTAAAAGAAAGACCCTAGGAAAAGAAAAGAAAAATAATCTCCTTGTTTGAAAAAGAGATAGAACAATAAGTTTAGGGTCAAGTAAAAATAAAAATGTTCTCTAGAAGTTTGATGTTTTGAAAAAAAAAAAAAAAAAAGGAAGTTCGATTTAGCCAAAAGAAATTTGGAGGTTTAATGTGCTTCAAGGAAGTAATAAGAACAAGAAATGAAATCACCATTCGGGTAGAATGCTTTGCTAGGAGGGTAGAACAATGTGAGTTAAACTTTGTATGCATAATTGTTTCTACTCTTCCTTGCTTTTGCATAACATATAGCATTCCATTTTCTTGAGAGTGAGTCACCGAAAAAGAAAATAAACCTCCTTGCACTCATATTTACTTGTGCTAAAAGCCTTTTCTCCCATACCGATTGGATTTGATCACTTGCCCATTTGTGAGACCGCACCTTGATAAAGATCAATTGAATGTGAGGGTTGGTTACGAAGAGAACTTGTAGGCAAAAGGCATTTTTGTTAAGAGAAAAGATTAGGAGTTGCGATAAGTCTTGAATGAGTTAGAGTGGATTAAGTGTTCGTTTTCGCGACATGATTTTATTACTCGAGGTGTTCATAACAAATGCTTACTAAGAACTTTGGTGTTGAGTCCCCATTTTCAAACCTCTTTCTCGGAATGTTTCCTTTTGTTTGCTTGAGGACAAGCAAAAGGCAAGTCCGGGGGTGTTGATATGTATATATTTTAGTGCATTTTACCTCTTGTTTTCTATATGTTTTATGTATATATTTATGAATTCAATAAGCAATGTGGCATCTTTAATGCTATATTGAGTTTTTATGAGTTTTTAGTAGCTATATATTACATATTGCACATTCTACTTGAGTTTGTGTTTATATTTCAGGTTTCTCGGGGTATATGGAGGGAGGCGAGGATGAATGAAGACCAAGGGACGAGAAAAGAGCAAAACGGCCACACGATCGGTTTACAACCGATCGTGGCAACCGATCGGCGATGCAAAATTTCAAGAACAAAACCTCACGATCGGTTTGCAACCGATCAGGCAAACCGATTGCCGACACTTTTTCTTCATTTTTCTTATCCGACCTAACCCACTATAAATACCCCAAATGCTGTAAAATAATTCAGTTCTGACTTTTAGAAATAAGAAAAACTCTCTCTCTTGTTCTTGGTGTTCTTGTTAGTTTTGTTTCTTAGATCTAGCTCTTGTTACTTGTTTTATCTTGAATCTTTCTATAAATTAATGATCATGTCTTGTTTATCTATCATTTGTACGGTTTATTTTTGTGATTTGAGTATGTGTGAGTAGTTTCATTATGGGCTGTTGGTATGGTAGATTTAGGGTGTTGTAATGGTTGTTTGTGATATTTGATTGTTGTTTTATGTTTATGTTCATGCATAGATTGATTTTAATGCTAGATTTGAGCTTCGCAAGAGAGATTTCTTGATATTAGATTATCTCAAACCCGGAAGGTGTTTTGAGATAATCCGAGCTATCTTTGCGTGCATTTAATAAATCTTAGCCAATGGAAATTGAGTTTTAAGAGTTAAATGATGGCATATGTGAGTTTGTGTGCATTGTTTATGAGTTATTCGGTTGCAATCGGAAGATTAGCTAATTTGGATAATTCGTAAAAGGTTTAGTATCACGGGAGTGGACTAGACTAGTTTAGCGACTCATGTCATAGGATAAAACATAAATTGTTCATTTATTTCACCATTTATCGACCGTTATTCGCTATTGTCAAATTACCGTACCAACGGTCCATATCTTTTATTATCGTAAAAACCGATCTTTTCATTTACGTTGCTTTGTTCACTTGTTATTTGATTGTAGTAGAATTCTATGTTTATTTGCTCTCTTAATTTAAACCGCATCGCTCTGTTTTAGTTATTAGTTTGTGACGGAAAAAGAAAAGAACAAAAACATTTTAATCGTTTAGCTTGATTAGTTTCTTGTATTCTTAGTGTGCTATTTTTGCTCTCCTCGTGGATCGATACCTAAAGTACTCAACGTACGAGGGTTATTTGATTGCCCGAGGCCTTAAAAATCTCGTTATCACTCTTCCTTCAGAAACACGCTTCTAATACCCTTTAGGTCGGTTTGCCCTTCAAAAACTACTAGATTACATGTTCTAGTCTTTAAAATTTTATATTAACGTACGTAATATTTCGAATTTGAAACGTTTCATGTGTATGTGTTGGAAGAATGAATCCTTGATTGAACCTGCAACGAAAAAAAAAAAAATAAGTGAGGAGAAGAAGATGAAGAAGAAGAAGGAAGTTGTCGTGGAAGCAAGTCAACAACAAAGAGGAGGAAGACACAAGTCAACAAAAAGAAGTTGGCTTTGTGTGTTTTGTAATAATGTTAGCATTGGGCTGTAGATTGATTAGGCCAGTGAGTATGATGAGTATTTTGTTGGTTAAAGACAAAGACTACTAAGATATAGTAGTTGAGAGTTATTGGTTAGTCTTGCTTGTAAGCTTGGTTATAACCTTAGGGCAATGATGCTAGAGGGAGTAGTTAAAGTAGTATAAGTATGTTTCTATGGTGTTGCTCCGGATTAGTTATATCAACAAGACTCTACATCTTAGTCATCTCAGTTGGTTCATTTTTTGAGCTTTATGCCACTTACGATACATTTCCCGTATTTAAATTATTTGCAATGGATTTTACCTATATTTCAGTGGTAATTATAACTCAAGGTGGTCATGTCCGTATCATGACCATTCTCTAGGCAGGTGGACGATGCCCGTCTTAGATGCTTAATGCACTCTAATTTATTTTCTTTTGTTTGACCCTTTTGGCTTGTACTCTGTTTGGTGCCTTATATTATTCAGATCTGTTTAGAATAAGTAACTTGGCTCATTATTCTTAAATGACAAAAGGTCACGGTCTAAAGTATTCTATTAGGAGGGCGTATAGGATGAAGAATTTGGAGTGAATTGAGCTTTGATGAGTTTTGAAATGATTTTAATAAATTTTGGTGACTTGAGAATTTTGTTATTAAATTTTGTGAAATCTCACTTAAAACTTTCGAATCCAGTTCTTAAAATGTTTTCAACAGTAAATCGATTGTACATTTGAAAATCATTAATCCAATAATACTGGATTTTAAAAGATTTTTTTAAATTCATATTTCAATAACATATAATTTGTCATTTTAACTCAAATATCTCCAAATGCTCACTTCAATACATCCCTCTAAATTGCTGTTTTGTTAGATAGATAAAAATGCTTTAGAAAGTACAGGTTCGATATGTTCACAACAGTCGCAATTTATGAAACATTGCTTATCCAAACTAGTTGAGACAATTTAGCAGATATTAAGTGACCTAAGTTCAATTGCATGCTAGATGATGTTAAAGTCAACAAAAATTAAAGTGATTTCTTCTAATGAAGAATTTTACGTTTTCTTCTTTACCTAACCTAAGTTTGAGACTACGTGACTTGTGCCCAAAATACAATGGTGAAAGTCAGAGTAGGTTTTATCATAACTCCGCTCTAATTCTAGGTATCGACAAGATCTAGTCCAAAAACACAGGGTAGAGGTGTAACGCCCCGACCACCACCGTCCGTGAGCCCCCACACCCTCTCTAGGCCCGTGAGCCCCACGCCCTCTCTAGACCCATGGGCCCCACGTTCTCTCTAGGCCCATGGACCCCACCTTCGTCCGACGGCCGGTTTGTTATTTTTTAGAGGCTCTAAAGACTTATTTACTGTCCCTACAAATCACCACATGATATTTCCCCGTGTTTTGGCCTCACTCACACGGTACCGACAATCACTTCCCGGTAGGTCACCCATCCTAGTGCTACTCCAGCCCAAGCACGCTTAACTGTGGAGTTCTGACCGGATGGTTGACGGAAAAGATAAGTGCACTTTGGTGACATAGGTAGCCAAATCAATTCTCTTAAACCTCTCATCATGCACCACCTTATACCAGAAACCGGGATGTTACAAGAGGATTGGAAAAAATAGAGTGTTGAGTGAAAGTATGAGGTTAGGGAAAGTAGGGAGCTCAAATCTCCCTTTTTAGAGAGCTAGAAAGGGCGCGAGATCGAAAAAAAGGGGAAAGGGAGAAGAGAAGAGCAAAGATGGGCAAAAATTCATGAAGACCATAAGGAACCAACCCTTATACCTTAACATGCCGAAAGGTTAAGACTAAATCCTCACATTTTCAACCTCTTTAGGGAGGTAACTTTTTTCTTTCAATCTTGGGATCCTAATTATCCCATCTATCTGCAGGAGAGTTTTAACCTTACTCTGAATGAAAGTTTTTCTTCCTTAAAACCCTTTCACCAGTTATCAGATTTTCTTCCTTAAAATCCTTTCCCAAATTATCAGATTGCGTTTTACATTGTTGTTGGCTAAGGCTCATAACTAAACCCTCCAATTTGTTTTGGGAATAGTCTCCAGCTAATCACGTTGACCAAACTGATTAGAATGCTGAGAACGTTTTGTAGGAAAAACTCGTTTTGGTCCTCCTAGAGATTTTCATGACAATGCTATATATTGTCGCAGTAACAAGGTCCAGAGGCAGAGACCCGTGAAGAGTTCAGAGTGCACCCATTCCAAAAGAGCATATGTTTGCTCTCCAGTGAAAGAGTCTCTTATCCTATATCTGCGGGTTATTTTCAAACAAACTATATTTTGGCATTGAATGTTTGCAAGTTTTTAAGTGGTTTTTGGATTATAGTTTTTGGTTTTTAGATTTGAGATTATGGATTATGATTTTTAGATTTGTATTTAAAAAAAATAGAAAAAAATAACTGAAAGTCATATTGAAAAGTGAACAACTAATGAAACCATAGATTTTAGATTTTTTTTAAAAAATTGACAAAAACTATGAAAATCTATACATTTCCTAACTTTTAGAAAAACAATTTTTCTCATAATCATTATTGACTATAAAATAGACTTATAAAATTGACTATCAACTTCAAAATCTACAAAAAAAAAAAAAAATTTAACCATTCAGAGAATGTAAAATCCGATCAAAAGACTTATATATATATATAAAAAATCAATAAATAAATAAATTTCCTCATTACATATATCTAACTTCCGAACTGAGTCATGCTTTTTTTTTGTGGGGTTACATATGATGATTGAGGATTAATCTAATCCACTCAAGTCAATACCGCCAGATACCTCAACATGGGAAGATGATTCATTCTTTTTAATATATTGAAAGACCAAAAAGACTTCGTACAATATAACTTAAACAAAGACTACGTATAACTTTTCAATGTTGCATTATAGTTCACACAATACATTTTTAAAGACTTTATACAATACAACCTCAAACAATGACTTTGTTTAACTTCTGAAAAACGAATATCTATCCATGTTGCATTATAATTCTAACAATACAATTTTAAAAAGACTTCACATAATACAAATATAAGCTAAACAAAGACTACCTATAACACACTTCGGAAAGTATTTGGTTGTCCAGATTTAAACAACATTTTTCTGTTAGCCGACCAAAACAATTCTTTGCATTAAATTGTACTGTATTAAGTCTTTTTTTAATTTTATTTATTTAATTTTATTTTATTGTAAGAGGTTTAGTGCAAATTGGAAAATATTCGTTTTTAGAAGTTGAACAAAATAAATTTTTTAAATTGTATTGGATGGAATCTTTAAAATAAACTGTGTGATCTATATTGCAACATGTAAAATAATCATTTGTTCGATGCTAAACAAAAAGTTTGTTTAAGTAGTATTATATTGAAATGCTCTATTTTAATTTCACTATATAGTAAAGCTCCAATAGGCGAATTGAGTTTTAAATTTATAAACTTTAAAACAATCCACAAGTGCATAAAATATCGAAAAGTACTTATGGATCGATCAACAAGGACATAGAGATAATACACAAAAAGATACGAGATTCAAACTACTCACAACTAAATGATTTTTTGGCTTTTTGTTTCGACTAAAGATTAAAAAAGGAAATGAAGTAATATGCAAAAAGTAAAATAAGGAGATAAGCATTGGGTAATAGGCTTAACAATCATAAGAATGGATAAAAGATAATTAAATAATGATGAAAGAGACTGAATTAAACATTATTCTAAAATATAGAACTCACAAATATGACTAAATCCATTTTTATAGAATCAATGAGCATTAAACACAAGTCCAGTTAATTTACCTAAACACCCTAATCATTTACTCCGGTTGATTAGGTATCCAATCTTTATAAAATAGATCAAGCAAGAAATCAACACCACACGAAATTCATAATGGTTTTTCCTTAATGCGAGAGTTCCATCCAATATTTGATACTGCGGATTTCACTAATATATACATTAAAAGTGCTCATAAATTACATATTTTCTCTCTTTTTCGTCGTTTCATTCTCTTATAATGTGAAAACGACGAAATTAATTCAAATAAAATAAAGAATACAAATCCCAGGGTAAAACGCATACCCTATTGGAAGCATCATTGTCCAATTGGTTAATGGTTTAAAGGCTTTTTATATTTGGGGTTCGAACGCAAACACCGTTTCTTGCAAATTAAAGGATGCAAAACTTTTTAAAGGTTTCAGAGTGCTGCAGATAGAGTCATCCGTCGTGATCTCGTATGTTGCGGAGAGAGCTTGTCCATCACATGGATGTCATATATGCAAAACCGTCTGTCATAGATTCGAGTGTTGTGGGAAGAGCATGTCCATCATGGAAATGTCATACATGCAGAACAACCTGTTAAGAAAAATTTGTGTCGTGAAATCGTTTATAGAAGAAGTTGTTCATCGTAATCAAAAATACCGCAGATAGTAGACTAATAATCATCATATTAGGATTATATCTGTAACGCCCGTGTTCCGGAAATGGAAATTTTGGAATTTATATTCGGGATTTATGCGTAGAAATTCTGGAAAATATTTTCGGTAATTTTTGGAGTAATTGGGAAATTACGCCGCATTTTTCCGTAGGGGTGTGCGGGATGGATTGGGAAGTTTGCGGTTTCCTTGTGAACTTTTGGAAAGTTCAGGGACCAAACTATAAGTTTAAGCTGATTTAATCAGCACCCCAAGCTGTCTCCATCACTTTTCCTCATTTTTCCACCCCTAGAAAGAAGCCTATGCAGCCACCCTCTCCACCATCCTACAAAGCAGCCTATGGACTCCTACTCTCCCCACAAAGTCAGCAACTCCTTCCTTCCTCCTTCAGTTGCCGACTCTTCCATCTGCAGAGAGAAAAGAAAAGAGTTAAAGAAAAGAGAGAGGAGGAGGAGAAAAGGAGGAGGAAAAAGTGAGAGTTTTTGTGTGGTGTGGAGAGCAAAGAAGAGGAGTGGGCTGAGTTGTGTGTGGTGTGGAGATCAAGTGAGGCTGAGACTTGTGAGTCTTGTGTCTGTGTGTGATTGCGTAGAGAGCTAAGAGCCAAAGAAGGCGAGTTTGTTGGCTGAGTGTGTGGTGTGGTGTGCAAAAGAGGAGTAAGTTGGAGAGCTGTTTCGTGGGTGAGAAGGAAAAATAAGTTTGACCTAGCAAATCGTTTGCAAAGGTAGCGAAGTTTTGTGGAGTTGTAGTTAAGTCTTTTATCTAGATGTACCAATTTGCGGAATTGGATTTGAGTTATTATTCTGAAAGTTATTCACGTTTCCGTGAGGCGCTCTGTTTCAGACGCGAACCGGACCAACGTGGATTCAAAGGGAAATCGCGAGTTCGTCTGCCGTTGGATCATCTTGAAACTTTGAAGTTAGCTTCAGGACATTTCGGGGTTGAGTTTTAACGGTGGGATTGAGTTTTCAACGGTTAGTTGTTGATTTATTCATGTTTTGTTTCGAGGTGCGTAAGTGTTGAAGGTGATCGTGTTGGTCGATCTGGCCAGGATCGATCGATCTAGCCTCGTTTGGTCGATCTGAGAAGGTCACGCTTGGTGGGATCGATCGATCCTGACCAGGATCGATCGATCTGGTCGTTCTGGCCGTTTTTCGTGTTCGTTTCTTGTGTTTTAAGTCTTGTTTTTGGGTTGTTGTTAGGCACGCGTTTGAGGAAGTGAAGTCTATTCATTTCGGGAAGTTTTAGGAATTTCCGTGCGTGGCCTAAGGTGAGTGCATGACCGTAAGCTTATCTAAGCGGTTTAATTATTTGATGTGGTTTTCATGATATAGGCCGTGTATGATCTCGGGTGGATCTAGATCGAGCGTTTCTTGAGATGGTTGAGTGTTTCGGTATTTTTGTGTTTAGCTATGTTAAATGTTTTAACCCGCTTGTGTGTATAGCTTGTAGACGGGAGGATTGCTTCACTAAGTATTTGTTGAAATACTTATGCATCTCCTTTGTTTGATGCAGGGAAAGAAAAGTTGTGACTGTGGAATCAAGGCAAGGAAGAGAGGTTGATCTAGGGACTTGGTTGTGTGTTGAAGTATTTATTTTAAGTCGAATAATTACTTGCAGTTAACTATAGTATTTCTGTAATCATATTTTTATTGTTTAAGGAGTTATGCGAAAGTATTTTACTTATGGAGTTAATTAATTAAACGTTTATGGGTTTCTGTATTGTTTACGGAGTTAAATAAATATTGTTAATGGATAAATTACGTTATTAATTAATTAGTTAATGTTGGTTTTATATAAAAAAAAAATCGAGAGCGGTCGTTTCAATTTGGTATCAGAGCATTTACGGCTCTAGGACGGGTTAGGAAAAATTAAATTGGATTTAATTTAATTTTTTGGTACGGTGATGCATGGGCAAACCGTTAGTGAATTGATTATGTGAGTTAGTCAATTGTTTGAGTATGGAGTTCTAGATCATCCTCTTCGAGCCTTTAAAGAGATTCCACGGTAAGTTGTTTTGTGTTGCTTGTTGTGTGGTTAGTTAAAAGACTCTTGGAATAGTCTTTTGGGGCCGAGGTTTTAATCACATAATATGTTATGTGATTTAACCTGTGGTGTCCGGTTGGGTCGGGTTAATCCGTGAAGCGGATTAAAGTAATTCAGTTAAGGAATTGCTGTTTTTAAGTTAACTCAAGACCATGGAAATGGTTGCGTTAGGAGATTAACCATTATTTAATTTTGGGAATTAAATATGGATTAATCTTTGCTCGGTTCATCTGAACCGTGGAAGTTCGCGTCCGTCGTTTAGCCGGCTTCTGTGGTTGTTTGGTTTGATCGAGGAATCGACCATTTGACTAAGGTGGCTAAAAGAGGTAGAGGTCGCAGTCGAGATACCGTTAGGGTTAGGGGGTCACGTTCAGAGGGACGCGAGGGCTTCGGTGGTTGCGGAGAGTGTGACACAAAGTGTTACGGACGAGCGGGTCGGGAACTTGCATACGGATCAGTTTGGGACGGAGGGTGTGGCCGGTGTTGGTACCGGTGTTGCTGGAGGTTCAGCGGGTGCTGCGGATGTGGCAGCAGGTGTAGCTCCGGCCCAAGAGGATCGTATTGCGAATTTCTTGACCTTGCAGTTGGAGCGGTTACCGGAGAGGGTACCAGTTCAGGCTCCAGTAGTACCACCGGTAGCTAAGGTGCAGCCAAGGGTTGCGATTGCGGAAGAGCCCCCAGCATATCTTAAGATGTTGGAACCCGAGTGGTGGTCGTTGTTAGAGCAGAATTTCCGTTCGTTTAGGTGTCCAGAAGGATATCAAGTGGATCTCGCAGTCTACTTTCTAGAGGGTGACGCACATCTCTGGTGGAGAGGTGTTGCGGCCCGGAGGGTCCAAGCAGAGATGTCTTGGGAGGATTTTGTGTCGGAGTTTAACTCCAAATATTTTTTTTTTCCCCAAGAGGCATTGGATCGGTTGGAGACACGGTTTCTTGGGTTAAGTCAAGGGAACTGGTCGGTTCGTGAGTTGAGTCAGAGTTTAACCATCTCAGGGTGTATGGCGGTCATATCCTGGATAATGAGCAGGCCAAGTGAGGCCGAGAGAGTTCTGGAGAAGTTCTAGAAGAGTGAACCATAAGTGGTTTGGTCCGGGGCTGAAGTTTCCAAAAATGGATAGTTCCTAGAATGGAAAGTTGCCGAGTGTTGTGGGTTAGGGTTCTTAGCATATGGAAGTTGTGTAGGGACCTTAATCGTGGGAAGAATTGAATCTCACGTTTTGACTCTGGAGCATCGCATTGTTTCGTTACTCCGTAATTGGCAGAGAGGTGTGGTATCCGGGGTAATCCGGGTGAGCATTGGGGTTGGTTAAGGTCGCTAGAGGGAAGTTTCTATCTATTCTTGGTCGAGTTAGAGGTGTGGATGTTCAGGTAGCCGGAGAGTCTATGCAGCGGATTTGATCATATGCTCAGTGGAGTTGTATGACACCATTTTGGGCATGGATTGGCTCAGTAAGTACATCGCGCATCTAGACTGTCGACGCGGGCGTGTATTATTCGAGAGGGAGAGGCAGCGGTTGGTTTATCAGGGAGTGAGACCAACTTCTGGGAGTCTCGTAATATCGGTCATTCAGGCAGAGAGAATGATCGAGGGGGGTTACGAGGCTTATTTAGTGACCAACGTTACCCCTGAGACTGTTGGAGATCTGGGGGTTAGAGATATTCGGGTTGTTCAGGATTTCCAGGATGTGTTTCAGTCGCTGCAGGGATTGCCGCCGTCACGGTCAGATCCTTTCACGATTGAGTTGGAACCCGGAATAACGCCAATATCTAAGGCACCGTATAGGATGGCTCCAGCAGAGTTGGCAGAGCTGGAGAAGCAGCTGGAGGAGTTGTTGAGTAAGGGTTTTATCAGGCAGAGCAGTTCACCGTGGGGAGCGCCGGTGCTGTTTGTGAAGAAAAAGGGTGGGAGTTTCCGGTTGTGTATCCATTACCGGGGCCTTAACCGAGTCACAGTGAAGAATCGGTATCCTCTTCCGCGGATCGACGAGTTGCTGGATCAGTTGTGAGGGGCTACTTGGTTCTCCAAGATTGACTTGGCGTCAGGATATCATCGAATTCCTATTGATGCAGCGGGGAAAGGTGATTGCCTATGCTTCGAGGCAGTTGAGGAAGCATGAGGGCAACTACCCTACCCATGATCTTGAGATGGCTGCGGTGGTGTTTGCCTTAAAGATTTGGAGGTCTTATCTTTATGGCGGGAATGTTCAGGTATTCACAGATCATAAAAGCCTAAAGTATTTGTTCACTCAGCCCGAGTTGAATTTGAGGCAGAGACGTTGGGTGGAGTTAGTGGCAGATTATGATTTGGAGATAGCCTACCATCCTGGAAAAGCAAACTTGTTGCAGATGCCTTGAGTCGCAAGCGCGTATCTTCGGCTGGTGAGCGGGACATGGAGTCCTTGGTGTACGAAATTAGCACGTTGAGGTTATGTGCTATATCTCAGGAACCGTTGGGCTTGGAGGCGACTAATCAGACAGATCTTTTGAGCAGGGTTTGGTTGGCTCAGGAAAAAGATAAAGGGTTGATTAAGGCCTCCAGAGCTGAGGGTTCAGAGTATCATGTCTCAGCTAATGGGACTATTCTTGAGCATGGGCGGGTATGTGTACCCAAGGATGAGGAGTTGAAGCGAGAGTTTCTGAGTGAGGCTCATCCGAGCAAGTTTTCGATTCACCCAGGAGCGACTAAGATGTACCGTGATCTGAAACGGTATTATCATTGGGTCAGGATGAAAAAGGATGTTGCTAACTGGGTCGCAGAGTGCGATGTGTGCCAGTTAGTAAAGGGAGAGCATCAGGTTCCGAGCGGGCTGTTACGGAGTTTACCCATTCCCGAGTGGAAGTGAGATATGATTACGATGGACTTCGTAGTTGGGTTACCTGTTTCTCGGACCAAGGATGCTATTTGGGTCATTGTTGATCGATTGACCAAGTCAGCGCATTTTCTAGCCATTAAGAAAACCGATGGAGCTACGGTTCTGGCTAGGAAGTATGTGCAGGAGATAGTGAGACTTCATGGAGTACCGGTGAGTATAGTGTCAGACCGGGACCCTAAGTTCACTTCGGGGTTCTGGAAGGCATTCCAGGAAGAGATGGGCACGAGGGTGCACTTAAGTACGGCGTATCACCCTCAGACGGATGGGCAGTCCGAGAGGACCATCCAGACTCTTGAGGATTTGCTGAGGATGTGTGTGTTTGACTGGGGTGGTCATTGGGTGGACCACTTGAGCTTGGCAGAGTTTGCTTACAATATTAGTTACCAGGCAAGCATTGGGATGGCCCCATACGAGGCACTCTATGGGAGACCATGTCGTACACCCTTGTGTTGGACCCAGGTGGGGGAGAGAAGTATGTTGGGTGCAGATTTTGTTCAGGAAACTACGGAGAAGATCCGAGTTTTGAAACTGAAAATGAAGGAAGCCCAAGATCGGCAAAAGAGTTATGCCGATAAGAGAAGAAAAGACCTCGAGTTTGAGGTGGGAGATAGAGTGTATCTTAAGATGGCTATGTTGCGGGGTCCTAATAGGTCCATTACAGAGACTAAGTTGAGTCCGAGGTATATGGGACCATTCAGAATTGTTGAGAGAGTTGGCCCGGTTGCATATCGGTTGGAGTTACCGGAGGTTATGCGAGCACTTCACAAGGTCTTCCGACAGATCTTCAGCCTAATATGACCGTTGAGGTGAGACCCTTGAGGATTCCCGAGAGGAGGGTCAAAGAGCTTCGTCGGAAGAAGATTCCAATGATGAGGGTGTTATGGGATTGTGATGGTGTGCAGGAAGGGACTTGGGAACCAGAGGCAAGGATGGAAACGAGATTTAAAAGGTGGTTCGAGAAGCAAGCTGAGGCTTGAGTTTCCATCGATGGGTTCTAATTTCACATTTTAAGTTGTATGTCCTGTTGTATACGATGAATATTATGTGAAATTGAATAAGAGGAGTAATCTTATGAGTTTATGACTTGTGATGTCATGTGAGTAAAGAAAAGTTTATTAGAGTTTAAACTGGAAGTATTCTTCGAACAAGGATAAATGGAATACCCTGAGGGAGTGATTATACCTTAAGATAACTTGTGTAGTGGTTATAGGATAGGTTTATATTCCGGGATGGGAATATGGTTGGTGAGTGTCACTATGTGATGTGGCGTGTAGACTCTGGGAGATAGATTCGGCCGGACATGCTTATAGACGTTAGACTTGTTTGCTCCAAGGACTGGTGGGTCCTGTACGACTCAGGGGAGATGGATTTCTCCAGAGGCGGGGATGAGGATTTCCCTGGATACCCATGAGCTGGAAGGTCTTTGTGACCTAAGAGTGCGAGTGGTATGGTTGTTATACCCAAGGCTCGAAGGGCTGACGAGTCCTGAGAGTGAGAGTGGTATAGGTTGGATGCCGATAGCTTGCAGGACTTCGTGGCCTGTGAGCGAGAGTGGCATGAGGTACCCAGAGCCCAGAGTGCCTTGCACAGATCAGGGTTGGAGTGGTACGAGTACGAGTTGGGAGCAGTGTATGTCTATAACGTGAGTATAAGCATAGCGGCTGAATAGAGATCTCGGGAGTGGTTGGGTTGCGACTTGGGAATAGAGTCGTGTTTCTAGTTAAACTTGTTAAGGGAAAATGAGATAAGTGGTTTGATCGGATGGCTCATGAGCAGTTCTATGCGGTAGATCCGATTCTCGAACGTATGGTACTTGTTTGTTTTATTACGTTCGTCATGAGGAATCGCTAAAAAGAATGGCTAAGTATTAAAAAGCTATCTTATCTAACTCTTGTCAAAAGTTCTCTAAAGCAAGTTGACGCTAGAGGGTTTACGGGGTTGTTGGATAAGTAGAGTTGTACGGTCGGGTTGACCATGAGAGGGTAGGGATCGTTGCAACGATGTGTGGTCGAGTTCATTGGGGATGAACTGAGCCGTAGATTCGAGGACGAATCTATGTTAGTGGGGGAGAATTGTAACGCCCGTGTTCCGAAAATGGAAATTTTGGAATTTATATTCGGGATTTATGCGTAGAAATTCTGGAAAATATTTTCGGTAATTTTTGGAGTAATTGGGAAATTACGCCGCATTTTTCCGTAGGGGTGTGCGGGATGGATTGGGAAGTTTGGGGTTTCCTTGTGAACTTTTGGAAAGTTCAGGGACCAAACTATAAGTTTAAGCTGATTTAATCAGCACCCCAAGCTGTCTCCATCACTTTTCCTCATTTTTCCACCCCTAGAAAGAAGCCTATGCAGCCACCCTCTCCACCATCCTACAAAGCAGCCTATGGACTCCTACTCTCCCCACAAAGTCAGCAACTCCTTCCTTCCTCCTTCAGTTGCCGACTCTTCCATCTGCAGAGAGAAAAGAAAAGAGTTAAAGAAAAGAGAGAGGAGGAGGAGAAAAGGAGGAGGAAAAAGTGAGAGTTTTTGTGTGGTGTGGAGAGCAAAGAAGAGGAGTGGGCTGAGTTGTGTGTGGTGTGGAGATCAAGTGAGGCTGAGACTTGTGAGTCTTGTGGCTGTGTGTGAGGGCGTAGAGAGCTAAGAGCCAAAGAAGGCGAGTTTGTTGGCTGAGTGTGTGGTGTGGTGTGCAAAAGAGGAGTAAGTTGGAGAGCTGTTTCGTGGGTGAGAAGGAAAAATAAGTTTGACCTAGCAAATCGTTTGCAAAGGTAGCGAATTTTTGTGGAGTTGTAGCTAAGTCTTTTATCTAGATGTACCAATTTGCGGAATTGGATTTGAGTTATTATTCTGAAAGTTATTCATGTTTCCGTGAGGCGCTCTGTTTCAGATGCGAACCGGACCAACGTGGATTCAAAGGGAAATCGCGAGTTCGTCTGCCGTTGGATCATCTTGAAACTTTGAAGTTAGCTTCAGGACATTTCGGGGTTGAGTTTCAACGGTGGGATTGAGTTTTCAACGGTTAGTTGTTGATTTATTCATGTTTTGTTTCGAGGCGCGTAAGTGTTGAAGGTGATCGTGTTGATCGATCTGGCCAGGATCGATCGATCTAGCCTCGTTTGGTCGATCTGAGAAGGTCACGCTTGGTGGGATCGATCGATCCTGACCAGGATCGATCGATCTGGTCGTTCTGACCGTTTTTCGTGTTCGTTTCTTGTGTTTTAAGTCTTGTTTTTGGGTTGTTGTTAGGCACGCGTTTGAGGAAGTGAAGTTTATTCATTTCGGGAAGTTTTAGGAATTTCCGTGCGTGGCCTAAGGTGAGTGCATGACCGTAAGCTTATCTAAGCGGTTTAATTATTTGATGTGGTTTTCATGATATAGGCCGTGTATGATCTCGGGTGGATCTAGATCGAGCGTTTCTTGAGATGGTTGAGTGTTTCGGTATTTTTGTGTTTAGCTATGTTAAATGTTTTAACCCGCTTGTGTGTATAGCTTGTAGACGGGAGGATTGCTTCACTAAGTATTTGTTGAAATACTTATGCATCTCCTTTGTTTGATGCAGGGAAAGAAAAGTTGTGACTGTGGAATCAAGGCAAGGAAGAGAGGTTGATCTAGGGACTTGGTTGTGTGTTGAAGTATTTATTTTAAGTCGAATAATTACTTGCAGTTAACTATGGTATTTCTGTAATCATATTTTTATTGTTTAAGGAGTTATGCGAAAGTATTTTACTTATGAAGTTAATTAATTAAACGTTTATGGGTTTCTGTATTGTTTACGGAGTTAAATAAATATTGTTAATGGATAAATTACGTTATTAATTAATTAGTTAATGTTGGTTTTATATAAAAAAAAAAATCGAGGGCGGTCGTTTCAATATCAAATATCTTTAATAATAGTGATATAATAGAAAAAAATGCATACCCTAAAGCCCATGCTACTTTTATAAGCATTGAATTTATTATAAATATTCGACAGGACCACCCCATCCAGCATTTAAAAAAAGCATACGCTAAAACCCGAATACTTTGGTCAATTAGTGCGCTGCTCGGACATTGGGTGATTGGGTCACACTGTAGCTTCGAGAGATTAGATTCCACAAGTCAACACGAGGAAGCTTTTCATTGAGAAAAACACTCTTTCTCGACTCTTTATTAAATCAAATAAAAAACGTGTCGCCTTACAAAGCAGATACACACAAATTTAAAACGCAAACAAGAAGCAAATCACACAAAGATTAGGCTACAAATAACCTAATCAATTTAGGAAAATAACGGAAATGAAATTGAAACATAAGCAAAAACAGACTCAAATCAAAGGAGGAAATATAGAAAATACTTTGCATCAGAAATACAAAGTCTGGCGTGGAAGAGCACTCATTGATTGATCAGAGAATGTTGCACTTAGAAGCTGCGTCAACAATTTGCTGCTCTTCCTTATAATGCCTTTCTTCCATTTCGTTGAACATTTCCCTTGTTTCCTGCTGTTCTACTTTATGCCTCTTCTCCTCCGCATTTTCCATTTGCTCAAAGAGCTTCTGTTGTCCATCCAAAGCCATTCTCATATTTGTCTCCATCTGGACAAAAGAATCAGATCTCGTTAATGCCAACTTATGTGTGTGTGTGTGTTTATATTTAACGAAGAGGAGGGAGTTTATACCATTGTTGCAATTGCCAAGAGGTTCTTCGCATTTATCTCCATCATCTCCTTCAACAATTCTTCGAATTTTTCGTCTGAATGCCCTTGGTCAGCAAGATTATCTGTTTCTTTCTTGTGTCTATCATTTTCTTCCTGATGAGCAAATACCATTTGATTTTGGTAATTTAAAACACGCTAGAGAAAGATGCAGATATATGGAATAAAAAATGGGAAACTATTTTAACCTGTATCTTATGGTACATCTCTTGGGTATATGGTACATTGTTGTTATGCTTTCTCACTTGGTCGATAAGGTTGAGAAGCTCATGGACTTGCTTTTTCTTTTTTTCCTCATTATCGGTCATGTTATTAAACACGACCTTTCGTTGATTACACGATTCGAGAAGATTCTGAAACCACAGAAATGCAATTCATCAATCATAAGTCCCAAGCTGAAACCTCAGTAGGTGAATGTGATTCAAAGTACCGACCTTTAGGAAGTCGGGGCAATCCTGCAAATAGTCGTCAAGGGACTCGTGATCATGTTCTAACCCATCCCCGCCCGTGAAAACAAGGATAACATAATCAGCAATTTTAGTACCGAAAAGTTTCTCCAAGGTCTGAAGAACCTCTCCTTCCTCTTTTGTAGCGCGTTCCCTCGTTGTTAAAACTAAGAGTATAGCATGCAGCCCTCCTTCCGCTAGCTGTAGGCATCTAACGATTTCTTTACTTATGAATTCAGCAGACAAAACCAAATCAAGTAGACCTGCAAACCATCAAATTCTACTATTTGAGATATGCATAGTGAGAAACCATGTGTTAAGTTTAATGGGCTTCCAACTCAAAACCAATTGACAATGAGAAAATTGGCCCATATCCCTTATATACTAACTAGTGTTGGTCGCTTTCAACTTCCAACCTGGAATCCTAACACAATGACAAAAAAAAAAAAAAAAAATGCATTGACAACGTACGTACCTGGAGTGTCAATCACATTGAGTTTCTGGCCTTCTGGTGTCGTAACTTTCACTGCCTTGCATTCCTGTGTAACGCTATTTGCGCTTGCTTTCGATTTGAACGGGTCACCTGATGCAACGATGCTGTTCCCTGTGGAGCTTTTTCCGACCCCTGTACGCCCAACCAAGACTATGTTCTCCATTGGAAGTGACTCACTATTCTTCGGATCATTGGCCATTTTGGGAAATTTCTGTCGCCCTTTCAATTAATACATAAACGTAACTTATTAGTTAATCCGATCAATATGTAACAATCACTTAAAAGCTTTGATCATTGATACAAGTATATAATTATCAGTTCATAAGAAAAAGAACCTATGAAACACATGGAATTATAAAGGGTAGATTCAAAATTGGCCTTGTGAGTTACTATATGAGATACAAACCACAAAAAGTAACTAATCCTAAAACTAATTAAAGGATATTCTTCTTCTACTTATATCTCTTTTTAAATCTACACGACAAAGCTTAGACAGCTTCTAAAACTCGAGTACAGAAAACGTAAATCCATTAAACGGCAAAAAAAAAGAAAAAGAAAAAAGGGAAACTGTGAGAAAAGGACGAACTTGATTTTAATGTGTAAGTCTTTAACTTTTTTAGCAGATGGTAGACAGATGTAGTTAATCTACCATGCTAGTTTTCAAGTTTATATAGAACTATTGAAAGTATTTTTTATCATTAAAAATATTCTTACACACAAGGTTTGCCACCCAAATTATTTTATATTCCAGCAATGACGAGTCTTTGTTTAAGTTGCATCATCATATTAAGTCTTTCATTTTTTTTATTCTTCCCCAACAAAACGAATCTTTCAAACGTTACTATATGTGAAGGCAAGAGAAACTCTTCTCTTCTTAGTTTAGTTTTTACTTTTGTTATATATTCTATACACAGGATGACGAATACCTCTAGTAAACTTGGAAGGACCATGCCAAGCACCACCGCTTAGTCTTAATATGACAATGGGTTACGTTCTATAGCCTACAGCCGCATAGTACCTTTGTTGGCCCACCTCGAATATGTATTCTCTAGTGAAACTATATTATTTCACGGCAAGCAAGCAAAAATTTTCTTAAAAAATGCCGAGTAATATCTTGTCAACTAAGTAATGATACAAATTAGAATATCAGAGAAAGAGAGATCGTAACAGTTAATATCGCATCAAGCAGGGGCCTGAGGTGAAGCTCATAAATTTACTTCTTTAGGCATCACATTATATTTTCAAGTTAACATCAATTATAAGAAAACTTGTATGAATTTATGATTTAGTGGTTTAATCAGTGAGTGCAAAAAGTCTAAGAAATGAAGGGTTCAAACCCCTAAAAGCTAGTATATTTATCATTTTTTTTTCCAGATGTGGTTGTTTATGTGCTTATAATTATTTTTGTTTTAGGCACTAAACACTACAAGAAAACAGCCGGAAAACCGACGGAATTTCCGACGGACCCGTGTCTGTCGGAAAATTCCGACGGTAAAACGACGGATTTCCGACGAAATTGCAATTTTTTACTTCGTGGAAAATCCGTTGGAAATCTGTCAGAAATTCCGACGGATTTCCGTCCGTCGGTAATCCGTCGGATATCCGTCAGAAAATTCCGACGGAATTCCGACGGATAGAACCACCGGCCATTTCCGACGGATTTCCGACGGAATAGTCGGCAGTCGTCGGAAATCCGTCGGAAAATATGAACGTTAAAAGAGCCGTTGGTATCGCAAGTTACCGTTGTATGGAGCCGTTGCATTCTAAACTTATCATTCAAACCAATATGAATATAACATAATACAAAAAAAATTCAATTGAAACGGTTAAAAAAAAAGCCATGAAACCCCAAACCGTCGGAAATCCGTCGGAAATTTCCGACGGATTTCCGACGGTTTGGGGTTTCATGGTTTTTTAACAAATTTTACACAATAAACCTCAAATAACTAATTATATTATAAGATTATTAGATATAACACAATTTAAACTTAGTATTTAGGTAAAAATATTGTTTTCAAGATTTTGGGATGATTTAGACTTAAGTTCTACATAATGAAATATATACTTTAACTTACATGTTTACTAGTTCCTAAGTATAAATCTTAATTTTGATAAATTTCTTATAAACGGAGATGAATATTGTAAACTTATCATTGAAATCATTAATAAACCACACTACAAACACATTTCAATTGAAACGAATCGAAAAAACTCACGAAACCACAAACCCGTCGGAAATTTCCGACGGATTTCCGACGGGTTTAGGGAAACACGTGTTTGTTTTTAAGGTTTGTCTGACAAAAGGAATAACATATATTTTTCTAAAGTCCGTCGGAAATTCCGACGGATTTCCGACGGACAGTGAAAATTTCGCAAAATCAAACGTATTCCTGTCCCGCGTTAGTTGAATTTTATGAAATAATATCAAAAGTCCGTCGGAATTTCCGACGGATTTCCGACGGACAGTGAAATTTTGGCAAAATCAAACGTTTTCGTGTCCCGCGTTAGTTGAATTTTACGAAATAATTTCAAAAAATTCCGACGGATTTCCGACGGAAATTCCGTCGGAAAATTCTGTTTATAAGCTTCATCTTCTCCGCGAGCTCAGACGAAAAAACGTTTTAGGTTTTGTGATATTCGTTAGATTTTATAAATTTTAGGTTTTCAAAGTTAGATTTAGGTTTGGAATGTTATATTTAGGTTTGGAATGTTAGATTTAGGTTTTTAATGTTAGTTTTAAGTTATAAATGTTAGTTTTAGGTTTGGAATGTTAGTTTTAAGTTTTGGAATGTTAGATTTAGTTTTTATGATGTTAGATATGGGTTTTGAATATTAGTTTTAGATTTGGATTCTTATATTTAGATTTTAGAATGTTTGATTTAGGTTTTCAAAGTTAGATTTTAAGTTTGGTTTGTATATATATATATATATTGAATGAATTTTAAGAAATTTGTGAATTTAGAATTTTAGAATGTTATAGATTTAGGTTTTGAATGTTAGTTTTAGGATAAAAATGTTATATTTAGATTTTGCAATGTTAGATTTAAGGATTTCAATGTTAGATTTAGGTTTATAATGTTAGTTTTAGGATAAAATTGTTAGATTTATATTTTGGAATGTTATATTTAAGTTTTGAATGTTAGATTTAGGTTTGGAATTTTAGTTTTAGGATAATAATGTTAGATTTAGGTTTTGTAGTTAGATTTAGGTTTGAAATGTTTCTTTTACGTTTCTAATGTTTAGTTTTAGGTTTGGAATATTAGATTTAGATTTATAAAATAATGTTATATTAAGATTTTGGAATGTTAGATTTAAGTTTTGAATGTTAGATTTAGGTTTGGAATTTTAGTTTTAGGATAATAATGTTAGATTTAGGTTTTGTAATTAGATTTAGGTTTGAAATGTTTCTTTTAGATTTCTAATGTTTAGTCTAAGGTTTGGAATGTTAGATTTAGATTTATAATAATGTTATATTAAGATTTTGGAATGTTAGATTTAAGTTTTGAATGTTAGATTTAGGTTTGCAATTTTAGTTTTAGGATAATAATGTTAGATTTAGGTTTTGTAATTAGATTTAGGTTTGAAATGTTTCTTTTAGGTTTCTAATGTTTAGTTTTAGGTTTGGAATATTAGATTTAGATTTATAATAATGTTATATTAAGATTTTCGAATGTTAGATTTAAGTTTTGAATGTTAGATTTAGGTCCGGAATTTTAGTTTTAGGATAATAATGTTAGATTTAGGTTTTGTAATTAGATTTAGGTTTGAAATGTTTCTTTTAGGTTTCTAATGTTTAGTTTTAGGTTTGGAATGTTAGATTTAGATTTATAATAATGTTATATTAAGATTTTCGAATGTTAGATTTAAGTTTTGAATGTTAGATTTAGGTCCGGAATTTTAGTTTTAGGATAATAATGTTAGCTTTAGGTTTTGTAATTACATTTAGGTTTGAAATGTTTCTTTTAGGTTTCTAATGTTTAGTTTTAGGTTTGAAATGTTAAATTTAGATTTTGAAATTTTAGATTTTGGTTTTTAATGTTAGTTTAAGGTTTAAAATCTTATATTTAGATTTTCGATTGTTAGATTTAAACTTTGATTTGTATATTTATATAGGATATTTGTAAATTTATATTTTTTTTTGTTTTTCAATATTTGAGAATTAATTTTTTAATTATATAAAATATGAATTTTTTAATTGTTTTAAATTATTATTATTAATATTTATTTCATTTCTATATTTTTAAATATAGAATTATTTATTAAATTATTTTGGATTTTAAATTATTTTTTTTATTATAATTTAGCCAATCCGTCGGAATATAATCCGTCGGACAACGGCTTATATTCCGACGGATTTCCGACGGCTTGCCGGAACCGGCAAACCGACGGATTCCCGACGGCTTGCCGGAACACGGAAACCGACGGATTTCTGACGGCTTGCCGGAACACGAAAACCGACGGATTTCCGACAGATTGCCGGAACCGGAAAACCGACGGATTTCCGACAGATTTCTGATTCATATTTTCCGTCGGAAATACCGACGGTTTTCCGACGAAATTTCCTTTTCCGACGAGATAGAAGCGACGGACGAATCCGTCGAAAATCCGTCAGAAATGGCCAATTCCGACGGATTCCCGACGGATTTGGCCGTCAGTTTCACGCCAGTTTTCTTGTAGTGAAAATCCTACGGCCCGGACCTGTATCACATTGTCACTATAAATTCATTGGTATAATTCTTTACATGTATTGAGTTAAGAAAAGAGATCATCATTACCTCATTTGTTTTATGGTATTCATATATCTATAATTCTGTTCTTTATATGCTCCTTTATATTTATTAAGATTGTGCTGATTTAATGATTTTGTAAATTAAGGTTATACCCGCTTAGAGCATGTGGATTGCTAGTCTATGATATAGACTCTTATAAAATATAAAATAATAAAAATTAATAAATTTTTTGAGTTTTTCAAAATGTGTGAGAATCCCACATAAAAATCTCTCAAATGAGACACTTATGCATGAAGCTCTCACACATTTCAAAAATCTATAATTTTTTATTAGTTTTTGTTATTTTATATTTTATGAGAGACTATACGAGAGACTAGCAATGCATATGCTCGTTTCTCGAAAATCATCTTGATGATTATGATGTTTCTTGTCATAAGAACATGAATATGTGATCGTGCTTGGATCTATGATTTTTTCATTGATCGTATGTGAATATGTTTGTTGTATGTTACATTATCATCATAGATATTTGAAATAATCATATTACAATGATGATCAAATGATCGAATCTAACTATCTATAACACATGTGATTATGATTAACTTCTCCACAAAATTTCATGATGTGCAGCTCTTTCGCTAACACACGGATTTTCAACTGACGGTTCTATATAGGCCTGGGTGTTTAAACCAAACCGGATTTTCCGAACCGAACCAGAATTTGAGAAATTCGGTTATTGGATGTAAACCGATCAGCAACAATTAAAACTAGATTCGATTTTTGGTTTGGTTGGTTCGATTTGTCCAAACTGACGGTTAACCAGAATATTTATATTTATATATATAAAAAACCCTAATTTGTTTCACATCTTCATGTGCATCCTTGCCGCCGAAGGTGAAAAGCTTTGTGAGGCTTCAGATATCCTTCTAACCCTCTTTGATTATTAGCTTCGCTGTCACTGCCTCTATATCCACTCTTTCCGAGCCAATTTCTGATATATTGGGATTTTGTATGCTTTTTAGTTGCATCTCTAATGTTTTTTTATATCATTTGGCATTCATTCTAGTGTCCCTAGGTGCATGTTTTGCATTGTTTCTTTTGTGTTATAGGTTTTGAAGTGAATGATCAACAAAGATGATGGAATGGAGTAAGAATGACAAAAGAGGAAGTATTGGTGAACTCGGAACCAGTCAGCGGTATGTTGCAGCGGGATCGTGCACCCGGTACGTGCCAGCGGCCTTCTCCAGCGGTATCGTGACATCGCGGGAAGCTCGCCAAAACAACCCGGCATCCTGGCGGGATGATACCAGCGGGTTCGTGTGCCTGAGACGTGCCAGTGGCCAGAACCAGCGGCTTTGTGCACCCGATGAACCGGACCTGATTACCTTGTTTTTGTTTTAAACCAGATTTGATTTAATGTTGGTTATGTGTTGAACCAGTTTAAGAGCTCTCCCTATAAATACTCTAAGCCTAGTTAGGGAGATGAGGCTTTTTGTTTTAGAATTGTTTTTAGCCACTTTAAGGTTTCTCTTTTGAAAACTTTGTATGAATCTTTGAGGTTTTGAGAATCAATCTTGTTTAATCTTGTTTAATCTTTCTAATCTCTTTTTCTATTCATCCTTTATCAATGATTATACAAAGAACAATCTATTTCTTTTGTGTATTCATGATTAAAAGTGAGTAGTCTTTTAGAGCTTGAGGGTTGAGGAAGATTTAGGGTGATTGAAAATGGATTAGAGGAGTATAGGTTTAAATTATATTAGATCCTTGCTTAGTAGGTGCTCTTAATGCTAGATTAGCCTTGATCAAGTTGATTTAGAAGTTTAGTATTTTCATGTCCACAAGGTGTTCGACAAAATGTTTAAATGAACTTAATAGGTGCTTAATATGTTTAGCTCATGTTAGCTCATGGAAATGATTGATTAAGGTGTTAGGTGGTTAGTTAGACTTGTTATTAATGCTCTTTGGTTGCATAATTACTAACAGAAGTTATTGATGATTGTGTGTTCAAAGAAGTGATTAGTGTCTTGGAGGTGAATTAATCAAGTTTAGTGTTCTAATTAAGACCTAAGGGTTAGCTTTCTTAAGTTGTTAGATGCTCCACTAGTTCATAATTAGTCACCCTAGGTTGAATCTCTTTATCCCGAAAGCTCATTTTCGTTATTTGTATCTTTAAATCCGTTATATTTTATTGTTTCCCGTTTTTTCTATTTATATTTCGATCTTAATCTTAAAACCCAAAAATTCTATTTTGCTTAGTTTAGTCGAAATTTGTATTCTCAATGAGTTAATCTTGTTTCTCCGTGGAAACGATCGTTAAGGACTACGCACAAAAAGTTACTTGATAGACCGGTGTAAAAAAACCATTTATCACTTTCTCTCGAGTTGTAGTGGAAGGAGAAGATGAAATTGTCACCAAATTTGCTGGATTCTGGAGAATACACGTTGGAATATGTTACTAGAGATGCAAGGATATACCAACTCAGATTCGACTTGGACTAACCGAAATTGGATAGTTAATCGATCGGAGCAAGCTTGATTCGGTTCTAATCAGCAGAGATTTTTTCAACCCAAAAACCGAGACCCTATCCAAACCGATATTGTGTTTCGGTTGGTTCAACACTAATTTCTCCGACCCAAAAACACGACTACCCGAAATAAGTGACCCAAAAAAAATCGATCGAGTCAAAATCGCAGGCATCGCCATGGTGGCCCGTTTTATTTTTAACGCATGAAACCTCGACGAACGGCTTTGTCTATAGCATTTTGAGACCTTTAATAACCCTTGCATCAGTTGCATGTATTAATCTGCAAAACTGTGCACCCTCTAAGAATTAAATCTCATACCTGGTTAATTTATTTTGTTCTTAGATTTGAAATTTAAAGTGATTAGATTTTTATATTTTCTTTGTTTATTAAATGCTTGAAAATAGGTTATTATTTTTCTTACACAATTTTTAGGCCAGATATAAATTGATGAGTTTTTAATGGAAGTTTGTTTTCTTAATATATATATATATGGGAATTGCTACAAATGTCATTCTCCCCCTACCAATTTGTATAAATACCATCCATTTGTGGCCATTTTTATAAATACCATCATTAGGCTGGCTAATTGACATAAATATCCTTAATGAATTTTTAACCCACCTCCATCTCCTCCACATTTAATTCATGCCATGATATATATTGTTCATTTAATTTTTTTTTATTTGGGTTAACTATATTAGTATTTACGGTATAGTTTTAAGGGGGTAGGGGATAAGATTTAAGGCTTAGAATTTAGGGTTTAGGGTTTAGAATTTTTATTTGGATTAACTATATTAGTATTTAGGGTATAGTTTTTAGGAGGTAGTGGATAAGATTTAGAGTTTAGGGTTTAGGGTTTAGGGTTTAGAAAACCCTAAACCCTAAAAATTATGGATACGTAATTTTCCCGTAAAAAACGGATCCGTAATTTTTCTGCCAAAAATTGTATTCCGTAATTTTTTTCCGCCAAAATCTTGATTTCATAATTTTTCTGCCAAAATATTTATTACGTAATTTTCCCGCTAAAAAATTTATTCCGTAGATTTTTTCGCCAAAAATTTGATTTCGTAATTTTCTCGCTAAAAAAATTATTCTGCAATTTTTCCGCCAAAATTATTCTGTAATTTTCCACTAAAAATTAGTTATGTAATTTTAGTTAAAAATAATTAATTTTTACATTCATTTTGGGTAATTAAGTCAAAATACATACCCAAAATAGTTTTTATAAAAATGGCAAAAAGAAGATGGCATTTATAAAATGGTATCTCTCATAATGGTATTTATGAGATTCCCCCACATATATATATCAATTCATCTATGTATTCAATTCATCTTTATGAACTTAATTGTTGATTTTTTCTGGTTTTATTTATTCTAGAAATTTTTAGATTACAATTTTATGCAATTTTTCAATATATTAATTTTTTAAATTTTTGGAGACTTTTTATAATTTTATAATATTTAATATGGCTTTACAATTTAAGTAATTTAAATTCAAATTATTTGATTTTTTTTATCTGGAAATGATTAATTTACTTGATCAAATAATTTTTGGATTTTGTAAAAGCTAAATTTTGGAAGTGATTAATTTTTTATGTGATTAATTTATTTAAATTGGTGATTTTCTGAATCTTTTTTAATTAAAATAATAATATTTTATGTTATATTGATTCATGTAGGTTCAACTTCTGTTGTACATAAATATTATTTTTCAAAAAAAAAAAAACAACTCTTTGAACGCTTACAAAACTTCTAGATATTTATTATATAGATTCGTACCCGTGCTCAGAGCCGTGCCTAGAGTTTAAGAGGCCTAAGGCAAAAAAAAAAAAATTATTTTATATATTTTTCATAATAAAATTTGTATAACTAAAACTTTATATGTTGTTTTATACAAAATTTGAGAAAATTAATACTATTTCACAATATATGAAAATAATTTTATACTATTTTTTTGAACTATAAAATATAATTTAATGATATTTTTTTTATAATCTATTTTCCTAGTTAACATTATTTTAATCTATAAAATACTAAAATTTAACATATTATAAATATTTAATATTATTTTAATATGTAAAATAGAATTTTAAACTAAAAATAGCATTAAAATATACTAATATATTTTAAAATTTTGGGGCCTAAGACAATTGTTTTTTTTATTACACATAAGGCACGTTTCTGTTCGCGCTACAACACAAAGATAAAGTTTATTGATAACAAAATTGATTTGATATTTGATGTTAAAATGTTATATTTTGCAAAACTTAAATGGTGTTAAAAATATATTTTTAAAAGATCATCTTAAGACGAGTTAATAATTAGGAAAACGAGAAATGGTATTTCAACTAATTTATTAATTTTATCAAAAAAAAACTAATTTATTAATGGCCGAAACGGCGAAACCCATGTGCCCCATTTTCAGAAGTACTGTATCATTTATGAACACTTTGTTTATGTTGAATAGCATTTTAATTTATTTTTTTCCTGTAACGTCTTACCAACAAATATTTTTCCAAGTTAAATAAAGACTTCATATAATACAACTTAAACAAAGACTTTGTTTATCTTCTGACAAATGAATAATTTTCAGTGTAGCATTATAGCTCATAAAGTACATTTTAAAAGACTATATATACAATACTACTTAAAACAATGACTTTGTTTAACTTCTGAAAAAACAGAATATTTTTAAGTTGCATTATATTATAGGGAATATTATGAAAATTGCCATGAAAATTACAACTTAGAATTTTGCCATAAATAATTTATGGATGGTTACTGTTCATTCAAAATCTATTATTCATGACATTTTTATCGTATGACACAATGGACAAACAAATTCCGTGGACAAAAACATTATATATGTTTTTTTATGTAAACAAATAGACAAAATTTCATATAAAGCTAAACTCTAACATAAAAAACTAAATCCTAAATTACAAACAAAAATTTAAACATGAAAACTAAATCCTAAATTACAAAAGAAAACAAAACCTTAAATTATAAATATAAAACACAAATAAAATCTTTTAATTACCTAAACATAATGTTCTGTGGACAAAACCACATTGCATGAATTTGTCCACGAAAACTGATGGATAAAATATAAAACGAAAGGCAAAATACTCTTTTCATAAATGTTAGAGTGGCAAAATGCAAAGTAAGACAGGAGAATGACAAAATCCGAATGCCATTTCACTTGGTTTTTTATTTATTTTAAATTTACTCTATATTATACGTCTTACAAAAAAAACATTTTTTTTAAAGACTTCTTAAAATACAACTTAAAGCAACGATTTTTTTCTGGTCGGCAAACAAAAAGGCTTTGTTTAAATTTGGACAGCCAAATAATTCTGTAAGGTGCAAAGACTAAATACAATACAACTTAAAGCGAAGACTTTGTTTAACTTCTAACAAATGAATATTTTTTAATATTGCATAATAGCTCACACAATACATAAAAAATTCTATACAATACAACTTTAAACAATGACTTTTTTTAACTTCTGAAAACCGAATATATTCCAAGTTAGATTAATTATACCTCTTATAATATAATTTAGAAAAAGAAAAAAAAAACCTTCAGAAAATACAACTTAAAGCAAAGACTTTTTTATTTTTTGGTTAGGAAACAGAAAACTTTGTTTATGAGTCTTTGTCGTATCATGTATGAGGCTTATAATGGAATTATTGCATTGACTCTGTTGTTTTAAGGGACAATCTCTGAAAAAAATTAAAGCAGTTCTGACTTTCAATTTAAATCTTCAAAGGTTGTTCTATAATGAACTTCTAAACTATTAATAACCCCAGAAACAAACCCCAACATTGTACCCAACTGCAAAACGTTATTTTCATCGAAATTATTTAGTTTCCAATAAAATATGCTGATGTTGGCGCAATGGAAATTGTTTAGTTTCCAATATATATTTTAGTTTCCAATAAAATATTTCAGCTAGGGTTCTATTAAAAGTCATACCAATCAAGGGCCAACCTACGATTGCGCCAAGTTTCTGATGTTTATCTATTGGGCAGCGAGTCCAAGTCAACTCTCCATTAGTATGATATTGTCCGTTTTTGACCAAGTAGCCAAATCCGTATGGATTTGTTTCGAACTCCTTTCCAAAAGGTTTCATACTAATTGGGGATTTACTTGACTTATATATTAGATTATTACTTCTCTAACTTTTCGATATGGGACGTTGGTTTGTCTTCCAACAATCTTTCTCTCAAACCAAAGACCACGAACCTTAGCTTCCCTTCCACCGAAATCTTAGCACCCAGACATCGACACCCCTTATTCAGGAGATTCTCTTGAGACACTCTTCTTATCGTGTCACATTGAAGGCTCCTCCCACACCGATCATGCAGCCCACACCCACTTCTCTAGGTTTACATTTTTTAACCTAGGCTCTGATACCAATTGTTGGGTTTCTGCAAACCCAAGTCAACTCTTCATTAGTATGATATTGTCCGCTTTGGGTCAACTGTCCAAGCCCGCACAGATTTATTTTTGGGCTCCTTCCCAAAAAGTCTCATAGTAATTAGAGATTTACTTGACTTATATATTAGATTATTACTTTTTTAATCTTCCGATGTGAGATGTTGGTTTGTCTTCCAACATTATCAGATAGTCATGTTTCTCTACTGATGTAAACTTATGACTGATGCTAGACAATTCTGAGGAACTCGATTCAAATCATGGCATCAGAAGAATCTTTTTCTTTCTGGTTATGCTAAAACAAGATAAACATCTTAATTCATAGAAGTTATGCATATAAATTTTCTTTTGAAAATTTGTTATACTAAATAAGTGATCTGAATTTTAAAAGGTTCTTTAGATTCCGAAAATAAATTACATCTTCTTGAAAGATGTTTGAAAGTAATATATATATTAGGGATAACAGTTTTTTAAAAAGATTCAAAAGTTAATTAATTTTTAAAAATTTGTGTTGGGAAGTTACTAAGCAAAATAAAATAAAATAAAAAATCATCATGAACAATGTAGACTAAAGTTATGTGTGTAGTAAACTGTGAAAATGGATAATTTTATGGTAACTAGTACTGTCTTGTTAAATAGATCATCTTACGGCTAGTTGATAATTAGAAAAACTAGAAATGGTATTTCATCTAATTTATTAATGTCCGAAGGCCTTTCACCCATATGCACCATTTTTATATGAAGTCATTATTTATGTTGAATAGCATTTTAGTTTTTTTTTGTTCACCAACGAATATTTTTCCAAGTTAAATAAAGACTTCATGTAATACAACTTAAAGAAAGACTTTGTTTAACTTCTGACAAAGGAATATTTTTTAACGTAGCATTTTAAAAGACTATATACAATACAACTTAAAACAATGACTTTGTTTAACTTCTGAAAATCGAATATTTTTATAAGTTGCATCATACCTCATACAATACAATTTAAAAAAAAAAGACTTCATAAAATACAACTTAAATCAAAGACTTTGTTTTGGTTGGCAAACAAAAAAGCTTTGTTTAAATTTGGACAGCCAAATAATTCTGCAAGGTGCAAAGACTAAATACAATACAACTTAAGCGAAGACTTTGAGGGGGTGCACTGAACTAGGTATTTGAAGTGATTTGTATCAAAACAACAAAGCTTATGCTATTCAAACATAAATTTTAAAATATCTTTTAAAATCAAATGTTATTGAATTAAAAATTTTAAAATATACAATAAATACACTATTATTGGAAACAATTTTAAGAAATGAGAATTGAAAGTTTCATGTGAGATTTTAAGAGATGTATTAGTTAAAAATACAAAGATTAGCAAATAATTTTTTTTTAATAGCGTAACTTTTTTTTACCTACAATAAATTTCGTAACTTTATAATTAAAAACATTTCTAAATCTTGGAAAACATTTCTTTCTAAAAAAATTGTTTGCTAATCTTTGTATTTTTAACTAAGACATCTCTTAAAATCTCACATGAAACTTTCAATTCTCATTTCTTAAAATTGTTTCCAATAATAATATATTTATTGTATATTTTAAAATTTTTAATTCAATAATATTTGATTTTAAAAGATATTTTAAAATTTATGTTTGAATAGCATAAGCTTTGTCGTTTTGATACAAATCACTTTAAATACCTAGTTCAGTGCACCCCTCAAAGTCTTCGCTTAAGTTGTATTGTATTTAGTCTTTGCACCTTGCAGAATTATTTGGCTGTCCAAATTTAAACAAAGCTTTTTTGTTTGCCAACCAAAACAAAGTCTTTGATTTAAGTTGTATTTTATGAAGTCTTCTTTTTTTTTAATTGTATTGTATGAGGTATGATGCAACTTATAAAAATATTCGATTTTCAGAAGTTAAAAAAGTCATTGTTTTAAGTTGTATTGTATATAGTCTTTTAAAATGCTACGTTAAAAAATATTCCTTTGTCAGAAGTTAAACAAAGTCTTTCTTTAAGTTGTATTACATGAAGTCTTTATTTAACTTGGAAAAATATTCGTTGGTGAACAAAAAAAAACTAAAATGCTATTCAACATAAATAATGACTTCATATAATGATGCTTCTAAAAATGGTGCATATGGGTGAAAGGCCTTCGGACATTAATAAATTAGATGAAATACCATCTTAGAGGGCAATTCTCAAAAATAGCACAAAATGAAGTTTTTGTGACATTTTTAGCTTATATTTTCATTTAAGACACAATTAGCATTTTTATTAAAGGGCCTTATATTTTTAAGGTTTAGGATTTAGGGTTTAGGGTTTAGAAAACCCTAAACCCTAAGCCCTAAACCCTAAATTGTACCCCCTACCCCTAAAAACTATACCCTAAATTCTAATATAGTCAACCAAAACCCAAAAAAATAAATTATGAACTTCATAAAATGCTATTTTTGTACTAAATAAAAATGTGAGCTATTTGTGGAACAAAAACTTATTTTGGTGCTATTTGAGGGAATTTCTCATAAATCTTTCTTATTTCTTCTATGTCTTAGGGTTAAAATAATCAAATATTGGATGTTTTCACGATGTTTCCTTACTTTTTTGGTTGTGCAAACCAAAGAGAATGATGACTTTGGGTTGTACCAAGTCTGAAATTTTTGATGTCCCGAGCACACGCAATGGAGCTGTAGACAGTCAAGTGAAATCCAATCCACGAAATAATTTGATCTATGGGCAGCATCATTGTGGTAAAGGTCGTAATGCCAGAGGAATTCTAGAAGCTAAAAAGGGTATCCTGAGCAATCGTTTCTGCTTCAGCGGTTAATGTCTTGGTAGAGGATATGATTTCTTGGAAGAGAGGATCGGATGATCAGCCACACTGGGACTGAGACACGGCCCAGACTCCTACGGGAGGCAGCAGTGGGGAATTTTCCGAATCCTTTTGTTTAATCCGAGAAATCACAAAATTCTGGATTTTTCGTAGTTTTTTTAATTCTATCAAGATTACTAAGATGTGGAACTGATATTCCTCTAAGAAAAATCCAAAATGGCCATGGTAAGATATCCAACTTAACCCTAAGATAACATTGGGAAATTTTTATAGGAGTACAATAATATTACTTCCAAAATTAATATACTACAAATATGTTTTATACCATTTTCTCGCCCAATATTTTAAAGGGAATACCAATTGGGTCATTTTCAAACATAATAGGAGAAATTGATCATTTACTATTCACAACTGGCAAAACAAGTCTCTCAATGTAGCTGTGAAAAAGCTGTGAGATAGAGCATTCAAAATGACCGTTTTACTCTTCGTGTCTGGTGAGAGAAATATATTACCTTGTACACTGTCATGTCTCATACACCAGAATGTTTTATACACCACTATGTCTCATACAGTTTCATGTATACCATTTTGTATACTATCATGTTTTGTATAATATCTTCTACTTCATAACCACCTTCTCGTACACTACCATGTCTCGTATACCATTGTGTCTCGTACAGCCCATATCTACAATTGTGTCTCATACATTGTGTCTCGTACATGACTATATCCCTTACACTGTTATGTCGTATACATCACCATGTTATGTACACCACTATAACTACGATCGCGTACACCATTGTGTACACTGTCTCGTACACCCTCATACACTATATATATCCACTTTTAACAATACGGAAAGTGTGTAACTGTGAGTAGGAAATACATAAATACATAAATACAGTTACGCATTTTCCTACAATACGAAACATAATAGTGCACATGTAACGCCCCGACTGCCACCGTCTGTGGGACTTCACGCCCTCTCTTGGTCCATGGGCCCCATCCTTGTCCGACGGCCGGTGCGCTACTCCGAGAAGCTCTAAAGACTTCTTTAGTGTCTCTACAAATCATCACATGATCGTTTCCTGTGTTTTGGCCTCACTCATACAGTACCGAAAATCACTTCCTGATAGGTCACCCATCCTAGTGTTATTCCAGTCCAAACACGCTTAACTCTGTAGTTCTGTCAGGATGGTTTACGTAAAAGCTAAATGCACTTTGGTGTGACATAAGTAGCCAAATCCATTCTTTTAAGCCTCTCCCTATGCACCACCATATATCAGAAATCAGGATGTTATAGCACAAAAGTATAAAAAAATGGTGTACATGATTGTCGTTGTGTACAAAGCATTATAGTGTACATAGTGGCTTATTTATGGAAACCTGTTGGGCTCATTTATGGTGGTAGTCAGAATGTTAAAAGTAGTCCTGGGCAAAAAAAAAACATGTACCCTATAACCCAAAAAAATACCGACCCAAAAAATCGGGTCGAATCGGGTTTGATTATAACTAAAATACCCTATGGGTAATGTAATTTAAGACCTGTAGGTTTGTTTGGGTTTGGATATCACCTTATACCTGATTGGGTACCCAATAGACCCAAAAAAATTAGACATTAGACTTAAGGGGTTTTAGTTTTAGACTTTTATATCACTAGGTTTCCCGTTTTAAGATTTGTGTCGATTCACTTTCCATTCTTCTTACTTTTCACTTTTTATATAATATCCTCAAAATATCAAAATAGATCACATGGATTCTTTGGCGAAACAATGTTTAAAGACTTTTTGGTTCGAGTATTATAATATTTTTGGGTTTTCGGGTAACATTTACTAAATTCGAGTCCAATATACTCGATAATACTAGAACAAATTGTACCCAATTTTTTTTGGGTTTTACAAGTACCAAATTCTTTGTATCCGAACCAGAATAGAACCGATCTAAAACTCTATGGATATCTATATGTGTACAAAATTTCTCTATCCGAAAATTCCACACCTGATCGATTCCTACCTGATCGATAACATCATAAATACGTCTAAGATACTAAACAGAGATCCAAAAGAAAATTTAAAACCAAGTGGTCTTGGTCTAGTGGTTTTCACTTGAGCAGAAAGTCGTCATGTTGGTTTAGGTCAGAGATCGATTTCTCTCAAACGTGAAAATGCTAATCATTTTTACCTGGCCATGAGCATTCACATGGCTTTCTCTGAACCATGGGGAGGATTACGAAGCTCCGCGCAGAATGTTCTGCTTACCAAAAAAAAAAAAAAGTTTAGCTAACCGTTTGAAACCAGTTCCAATCGTAAAGAAAAATTAGTTGAATCCATCAAATTTCGATCATAAATATATAGTTCTTTGAAAATTAAATCAATGAAAAAAGATAAGCATAACTTAAAATATGGATTTATTTATATATTTATCCTTTATCAGAAAAAAGGATTTATATTCAGAATCTGTTCAGCAAATATCCAATGTTTTAAAAAGAGTTGTGCATTAAATATTTATTTTTGACAAAAATATGTAGTTTTTTTTTTTTTTTTTTTTTTTGGTATCAGTACTCGATGTGTTACCATCTGGATTTTAAAACCAAAAATATATATTTATCCTTTATATATATATATATATATATATATAATCAGTCAAAAGAATATATATATATATATAAATAATCTGTCAAAAATTCAATACAATCTGTTGTCAAAAAAACCACTAAATCAATTTGTTAACCAATTGTGTGGTCTTCTGGTTTTACGTGGAAAAATGTCCTCGAAAACTTTTATCGTTTCAGATGTTTTTACATTATTTGTTGAATCTATATTGCGTATGAGAAATTCCTCACATGCAAACATGAGCGAATAACTCGCGTCACAGAATGAACAAAAACAATTATAACTTAGCGATCATTCACATAAATTCTTCGAAAAGATATTTGATTATTTCTTTTAATAAAAACAAAAGACTTCTCGGGTCCTATTTAAACTTGCGAAACAATGCTTTAGTTGTCAAATATTCATCTTCTACTCTGACTCGCATCTGTTTAAGCTTACCGAGAGACATTCCACGTTCAACGTAAGTTCATATTCGTCTTATTATCTTATTCTTAGATAAACTTTTGTTTTCAATCTAAATCTCAAGTTTATGGTATTTCTCCGTAGAAAGTTGGTGAAACTATAAGCTTCCATGCAGATTTCTCTTGTAGGCAACATCCTTTCTTTTTTTTTTTTTCATTAACAATTGAAACATATTTTCTAAGACAGTCTTTCCGTTTCGCAAAGAATATCATTCTATAGTTGACTTTGTGTTGTAGAAAGAAAGTCGTTTTACATTTCCAATACAGATTTAAAACTTAATTTCTAAATCTACCTTTCATTCAAATCTAAGAACCTTTTAATTATGTCGTTATTATTTAGTTATAGATATATTATATAGATACATATTTGTATTTTAAACTATTTTCTTAATTTGTGTGAAATGAGTCGAACGACACTTTTGTGAAAAAGAGAAAGTATATATTGCTTCTACAAAAGTTATCATCTTTTAGATATTTATTAGTTTTTGGAATGTTTTTACATCGAATAGCTACGATTTTATATTTATGCATCAAACAGAGGGTGCAGGAAGATTTGCAAAATGGAGAAACATGGAGCTGAACACAAGGGTTATTCCGGCTCTGCTTCGGCATCAAAGCTCCCTGAAAACATAGTCCTAGTTGGCCATACAGGGAATGGAAAAAGTGCTACCGCAAACAGCCTCATTGGGAAAAGGGTGTTCGAGTCAAAAGCACATGCATCTGGTGTTACCATGCAATGTCAAGCATATGAAACGGTAACAAAAGATGGTCACAATATCAAAGTGATCGATACTCCAGGTCTGCTTGACTTGTCGGTGTCGGCTAAATTTATAAGTAAAGAAATTGTTAGATGCCTAAATCTAGCTGAAGGAGGGATACATGCTGTGCTTTTGGTTTTATCTGCAAGGAGTCCAATTACCGAAGAGGAAGAAGAAACACTAAGTATCTTGCAGGCTCTATTTGGTAGTCAAATTCTTAATTATGTTACCGTCGTTTTCACCGGTGGTGATGTGCTGGAAGAGGACGGTGAGTCACTGGAGGAGTTTTTGGCTAGCGATTGTCCTGCCTTCATAAAGGTCAGTGCTTTGGACATTATTATGATTCTTAAAATGCAATATTTAAGATTCTCAACTAACCAAAGGGTTGGTGAACTAGTCCTAGTAGAAGGGGTTGGTTTTCTTGTGTTCCAATTTTAATCTTTTTTTTGGTCTGGAAGATTATTCTAAAGTCTGATTCTAGCAACGGGGGAAGATTATGGGGTGAAGGTCCGGAAAAAATGCAGTTTAACAAAAAAAAAAAAAAAAATTATCTCATATATATATATATACACTTTTGAATTGTAGGACGTCATAAGTATGTGTGGTAACCGGAAGGTTGTGATAGATAACAACACTGATAATGAAGGTAAGAAGGCAGAGCAAGTCCATAGGCTTCTCTCCCAAGTAGATGATATCAGAAGGAGCAACCGTGGAGGGGCATATACCGATGGCATGTACCATAAGATAAAGGTGCAAATTTATGTTAGCATATATATATATATATATATATATATATATATATATATATATATATATATCTTGCGTTAAAACTATTTCCTCGAGGATATTTAATATAGATGATCCTATCTTTGAGCTATCTAGAAAGAGAACGACCGACTACATAAGGAGCATGAGGAGCTGGAAGCAAAGAACCATCCACACGAATTGGTATCGCACATGAAACAACAGTTACATACATCGTATCAAAAGAATCTGAGCCAATTGTCAAACTCGGTAGGACAATAATTATTAATCTAGATCATGATTCATGCAATGACTAGTTGTACGTAAACTGATATTTGTAGTGTTCTTGATCTTCTGTTAAGGTGGAGAATAGGCTTAATGATGCTTTGGCGAGGCATGAGAAAGCGTTAACCAAGTTAGGAAAGTATGTGAATGTGAGTGATGATAATCAGCAGCAGCCGGATTCACTTATTACAATCCCGGTTTCGATCCCACTCCCGTTTTCAACACGCGGGCGTTGCAGCATCCTATGAATAATGTCTCCTATCTAATAAAGATATGTATCAAAAGTAAATTTGGATTGCTTTGTCAAGATACAATCAAGAAGGGTGTATTCATCGAAATTTCAATTGTTTTTTTTTTTTTTAATAATCTGCTTGTTGTTTGTACTATGTTTTTACCTAAGATTACATGCTCTGTCAAAGGAGATATGTGGTTTCTTTGCGTGTTTTCATATATTTTATGTTTGTTTGCAAGTTTGCATGAGTGTATGAATAAAGGATCTTGTTATTCCACATATATTTAATACTATTATTATGGAACAACGTACATTTAAGAAAATGAATTTAAAATTATAAAATATTATAACAAATTTCATTGAAAATATAACTAAAAATTTTTAATTTTTTAATGGCAAAAATAATTTGTAAAAAATAACTTAAAATTAGAGTTTATATTTATTTAGTTATAAATATTAAATCATTTATGGATCTAGAATCAATAAATAAATAAATTTCTTTTGCATTTCTTCTTCGTCCTCAGTTCCGCACTATTATTTTCACATATTTCTAAATCGTTCTATTTCAAAAATGCTTAATTGTGGAGTTTTCTAATAATTTACATAATAATAAATAAGTTTTGGCATAAGTCAAAATTTTTACAACCATGAAACATCACATTTGTTATGATTTGATATTAAAATTATTTTAGTAATTGGGGTGTATTGAACCAAACATTTGAAGTGATTAGAGGTTTTTTTTTTTTTTAAATAGAAGATTTGAAAGAATTTAAGAAGTTGTTATTATTTGATATTAAGATTATCTTTTAAAATCTCTCAAGTCATTAAAATCCCGGTAATTAAAATAATTCTAATAATAGTGGATTTGAAACAATTTTTTAAAATCACTTATTCAGTAACACATGATTTTAAGAAACATTTACAAATCATATATCCAATTATAACAATGAATTTTAAATGTTTTTTTTAAATTAATTCATGCTTCAATAACATAAAATTTGTCATTTTAACTCAAATCACACCAAATCATTAGTTGAATACATTCTCCTTAAAAATTGCTTTCTAAGGTAATTAATAATATGAAATTCAACGAAATTCATAAACTATCCAATCTCTATGTCCAACATGCGTAATAAATAAAACTGTTTTTTATTAAAACAATAAAATTACTTTTTTGTTTGTTTGCAGGCAGCCTAATGAATTCCATGACGGTTTGTTCTTCATGCCTCTATTCGTTTACAACCTACAGTATGAACTAGTCGTCTATGAGAACCCCCTATACATTACAGTTACACTGTTACACATCAGTTTTTTTGCATTAAACTGTGTTGCTCCATATGAAAATTGATCATTAAACACTTAATTCAATAAATATATACATGATATATATGGCTTTTGTGTGATTTTAACCTTTATTTTCATCACTTTAATCTTATCTAGCATCATTTAGAAGTTGTATATATGCATTTTAGTCTCACTCTTGCATTTGCACTCATTCTAGAAGTCCTAATTAGTCATAATTGTCGCATATTGCATATAGTTTCAAGTCCTTTTTATGTGTTTGAAGACTTGGATTGATTTGGGGCTTGAGAATGGAAGATTAAGGAGATCAACAAGCAAATTAAGGAACACCTGGAGGGAGCCCACATCGGCTTCAACCAACGGACCAACCTCTGCGCGCGGAGCTACTCACCTCAGCAAAGATTCATCAGCTCCAGGAAACAGTTTTAGTGCGGGGTCATCTAGCCGCTGCAGCCTACCATGTTGCAGCCAGCTCTCATGGCCGTTGGGAGTGACTGCTAGGTGTGTCCTCAATATTTTTTCATTTTGGAACCGACCCGGTTTGTCCCGGATCGACCTGTTCCACATTCCCCTAGATATATATACATTTTGGACCTATTTTCTTGTGGGAAGTCTCCTTTTATAAAATCTTGTTGCCTCTTTTGGATCTAAGAACAACTTGTATTGTATCTTAATCTCTTTTAGATTTACATTTCTCTTAACTAATTTATCATGATTATGCAAAGTATCATCATGGGTCTTTGTGTATTCAAAATGATTAGTGAATAGTCATTTAATGAGTTAGAATTTGGTAGATTGTGATGGTTTGATTTATGTTATTGATGATGATCATGGACTAGATATTTGGTTATCCTTCATTTTGGTTGCTTGTAATGGTAGATTTAACTTGACCACTTGAATCTAGATCAATAGGATTTTATGTCGGAAACTTGTTTGATGAAATGTTAGAACTATACTTAAATGAGTTTTTCTTTCCTAGCCAATGGAAATTGATGTTAGGGTGATTAGTGTTTGAGTGGGATTGGCTAGTAATGCTAATTGATTCTTTGATTAGCAAATGAATGTTTGGCTTAGTTAGGAAGATTAGTAAAGTGATTAGTGCCATGAAAATGAAAAATGGATTAGTCTTGATTAGTGATCCATGACCTACGATTGTGTTTATTGGTTTTTTTCTAAACATAACTAGTAAACCATCATCTCATCTAAATCAATTGTCTAGTCCGTGACTCATTGCTTTATCATCAATCTTGTTCTCATCATTCAATAGTGTTCTCATAGTTGCATTTATGTTTAAGTTTTAATGCATTGCTTAGATTTAATTAATAGTTAATAAAAAAACAAAAACATTGTTTGCTTTAGATTAAGTTGTTTCCTTATAATTTTAGTGCGTTAATTCTAATTTCTTGTGGATTCGATGGTAAAGTACTAAATTTACATACCATTTGATTGTGGTAATATGACATCACGTTTTAATTGATGTGTTAATCAATACCTCATACAATTATCCAAACAAAGACTTCATTTTGTTAATGAAAGTCAAACAAAGACGTCACGCATTAATAAACAAAAGTTCATACAATACAATTTAAGCAAATACTTTAATCAACTGCAGACAAATGAATATTTTTCCATGTTACATTATATCTCATACAATAAAATTTAAACATAGACTTCATATATATAATACAACTTAAAACAAAGACTTTTGACAACCGAACTTTTTTTTCCAAGTTGCATTATACCTCATACAATAAAATTTGATTGTTTGGGGCCAACATATATTATGTAGGATTGAATGAAAAATACTATTTCAAACCACTAGACTATATGTGCAAGTCTTTCATATAATAATATTTCAGTTTTAAAAAACTTTATAAAATACAAGTTAAAACAAAGTTCTTTATTTGGTTGGCAAACAAATACTTTGTTAAACTTCGGACAAATAGATATTATTCCAACTAGTAATCAAATACGAACATGCGAAGACTTTATAAATAAATAAAAATATTATTCCAAATTGAATTATAGGTATTTTTTGCTTAGTTTGTATTTATATAAAGTATTGAATATAATAAAATAAAACTTTATACAACACAACTTTGAACAAATAACAACATAAAATCTAACATGGAAAAATAATTGTTTGTTGGAAACTAAAAGGGGGGGAAGAACACGGGAAAACGGTTAAAATCAACTCAAACTATTTGTAGAATACTTTTTTTCTACTAAATCTATGATACCATGCATTTATCAACTTGAACCATATAAAAATTTAAATTTTAAATCTGAACTATATAAATTTTAGCAGATTTTAATATATACTTAAACGGTGTTACTTAGCCATTTAACGGTGCTGAGTCAGACGATTCGTATCGTACACGTAGCATCGAAACTTAGTAAAACGTCATCGTTTTGAGTTAATAAAACTAAACAAATTGCAAAGAATAAGATTCAAACTTGAGCCGGCCAATTGGATTTAGAGTCCATCTCTTTAAACCACTATGACACATTTACTTTTTGGGTTCAAGTGAACAAAGATTTAATATATCATCTTCTTCTAAGTGAGTTCTCCTACAACTCTATCGATTAAACCTGAATTCAAGCTGACATAGCGACACATAGATCTTTCAATTTGATGTATCCGAATCATTTAAAAAGCTGGTTTTGTTTTCTTCGGATCCTCTATCAAATCAAATGGTGAATGCATCTGGGTTATTTTTCCACACGCAAAAGGTCTCCAGTTCGATCTTGAGCTGTATCACTATTTCATCTTTTTTCTTTTTCAACTAATTAAAAATGACGTCGTTTTACTAAGTTTTGATTTCAGATCTCCGCCACGAATCGTCTGAATCATCACTATTTAATGGCTAAATAACACCGTTTAGATAGATGTTAAAATCAGCAAAAAATCATATGGTTCAGGTTTAAAGTTTGAATTTTTACAAGGCTCAGATTGATAAATACAAAGTATTATAGATTGGGTAGGACAATGCATAGTTTGGATTGATTTTAGCTATTTTCCCGGAGTAACACTTAATGGTATTCAACATAAGTAAATACTGCATATAACTTATGAATGGTTAAAATTGAGATGAATTGTGTAGCATTATTTTCTAATCTTTTTATTTTATTGAAATTAACAATATCAAACAGTCATACCCTTAATAACTTAAGATGATTCTTTCTGATCATACACATAGTGCTTAACCAAGATAACTGATATTTCTTAGAAAAAAAAAAAAAAAAACTCATTTATTGGTTATGTAAATCATGAACTTTAAAATAAAAACTACTAACAGTTGCATGACTTAAAATTTGCATACTAAGGTAATTAATAATACGAGATTCAAAACTTTTTATAAACAATCCAATCTCTATGTTCATCATGCGTAATAAATTTTAAACATATAATAAAAATTTTGTCTTTTGCAGGGAGCCAAATGAATCTCATGACTGTTTGCTCACCACATGTCTCCCTACCGCTTACAACCTATGTAGTATGAACTGATCGTTTCTGTCTTTTTGAGAACCCTCTATACATTATACATCAACTTTTATTTGTATTTAATATTTTGTTACGCATGAGAATTGATCGTTAAACCAAAACAAACATAATTCAATAACTCCATATACCTCATACAATAATTCAAACAAAGACCTCATTTCTTTAGTTAAGTCAAACAAATACTTAATACAACACAATTTATTAAACAAAAGTTCATACAATACAATTTAAGCAAATTAAGAGTATATTAAAATGCTGACAAACGGATATTTTTCCATGTTACAGTACATCTCATACAATAAAATTTAAATAAAGACTTCATATAATAAAACTTAAATAAAGACTTTGTTTAACTTCTGACAAATATATATTATTCCGAGTCGTAAGCAAATACCATACGGACATGCGAAGACTTTAGTAAAAACTATATATATATATATATGTCATTCCATGCTGCATTATAGGTAGTGTTTGCTTAGTTTTTGTTTTATAAATTATTTTGAATAAAATAAAATAAAACTTCATACCATACAACCAGGCCTGCATACAACTTTAACAAAGACTACCTATACAACTTTAACAAAGACTACCTATAATGTAAAAAGGGAATACTGTATTTTTGTTCGTTGGAAATTAAAGGAAAAAGAAAAAACTTAATGGCATTCAACATATAGAGTAAAACCTCGATAAATTACTAATATTATGACCAATGTACTTTGCCAAATTTTATTAATTTATCGTGTTTATTAATTTATATATGTGATATTTAGATTAAAATATCAATTTGAGAGTAAAAAATTATTAATTTAGCAAAGTATTAATTTATCGTGTATTAATTTATAGAGATTTCACTATATAAAAACCGTATAATATTCAGCATATCTTTAGACTTTACAAGATTCACAAGGATTAGAAATTTAGGATATCGGAAAGGTGGAATTTGAAGGTGATAAGACTTCATCAGTATCTATAAACCCATCCAAAAATAGCGTAAAAAGTTTGAATAAATCTAATTCAGCTATCGATCGACCACAACACATGTGCCGACATGTTAGCTAGCTAAGAAGTTTATTGTTTTCGATAAACAATGGTCCTTGTATTACTTATGTTCATCTTTCTTAACATATGTTGTAAACCAAGATATTGTTTATATGGATTAATCAGATTTAGAAAGGAAAAAAAAAAAACTGCATAATTAATAAAGACTGCATAAACGCTTCTAAAAATGGGGCACATGGAATCATGGATAGTTGGCATTCGACATTAATGAATTAACTGAAACAGAACTAATGGTTTTTCTAATTACTGTTAACTAGCCTTAATATTAACATTAACATTATTTTTACTAGACCACACTTAAGTTACAAAAAGTTATCTATTTTCCTGTTAATTCGACACTAGAAATATTGGGGCTACTGTTCATGACGTGCTCATAATAACATAGCAAAAAGATTCTAAAATATTTAATTCTTCTTTGAAAAACTTGCGAAAAAATATTATCCATAATATATTGCTTTGAGACAGCTTTCAAGTAAACCATAAAATACTTTGCTAATTAAAAATTTGCTAATATTATAGCAATGACATTCGGACATATTCAAATTTTGCCGCTCAACCCTGAAAAAATAACACTTATGTCCTTAGTTTTAATGATGCCTTTTTTTTTTTTTGTGTTTTCGTACACAAATTTATGCAATGTGTTTGCGTAACTAAGAGATTATGTTTGAGTTATATATTTATAATTTATGATTTAGTTTTATGTTTGGGTAGGTAAGACATTATGTTTTAGTTTTCTATTTATAGTTTAGAAACTAGTTTTTTTTTTATCATCTAGATTTATTATTTATTGCAAATTATGATAACAGTTACATAGACGATTCTACCACAGACAATTCCTTCCGACCCTTATTAGATCCACGAGAGACGATATTTTCTTCTTCGTGCTCTTGATGGACACACTGACGACACTTCCCTCTCTACGTAGAATCACGGCGAACGGCTCTAATTGTACATCGTTGGACACCTCTTGTAAACTTGTCTCCATTAATCTGCAAATTTGTTAATAAATCACAGTATTTGAGACTCGAACCTCATACCTCTTGGTGTAGAAGCATTAATTAATCCTTGGCCAAACCATTGGCCAAGGGGGCTTCCACAATTTAGAAACTAGTTTTGAGTTTTATTCTCTATTTATAATTTAAAGTTTAGTTTTGTGTTTATGTAGGTAAGACATTATGTTTGGGTTATTTTTTTATAATTTAGGATTATATTTTGAGTTTGGTTAAAATATGAATTATTTATTTTATAAGGGTAGACAAAAATATAGCAAAATATTCATTTGTTTCCATAGATCAAAATTTTATTTAGCCACTAAAGGTAAATTTTATTTAGCCACTAAAAGTAAAATCGTCATGAACATTACTAATTTCATCAAAGTTCATACCTAAATATGTCAAAAAGTGTTGGGATACTTGGTTAACTCTGCCAAGTATCTACAAAGTTTTCCAAAATATAGCATACTCTCAAAAGTCAAAACCATTCAAATAATCTAAGTGTGTAAGTAAATTTAGAAGACTTTCGTTAAGTCTGTCAAATATGCCTAGATTGTGCCAAAATTTTTTATGTTTTTTACATCAAAAGCTCTATATATTAAGTAATAGGAATATGATTCTCTTCAAGAGAGAGCCACGTTGGGACCGTCGAATTTACATGGGAAAAGATAGAACCTCATGCTCTTGCACTCTTACCGAGTAAATCTCCACGGGTGTTGTTACATCTAGAAATATGACGAATATTAAAATTAGGGAAAACGACCTAAGATTATTAAAAATCATTGAGTTGCAATAAATGATGGCCAATCCTCCGGGGTTGAGACTAGTGCAATCAAATCCGAGAAATCCGTCCATACTGTCTCATGTGTTAGTGACGCTGATTTTAGGCATCTTATAGCTCATAACAGGGAATACAGATCTGTATTTAGTGGGGATAAGCTCCTCTGCATTGCTTTTAATCCCAAAAGATGAATCTCTCCCTCTTTTATAATAATCGACCTGTGCCCACTTAAACTATCGTCATGCTTTCATGATCCGTCAATAAAGCATCCATTCTGAGGTATTACATCTGCTAGGGGAGTAATTATCTCATCCGCTTCCTCGGTACTCTTCTCCCTGAAGTACGCCAAATGCCACGATTTCGCTTTGTGTGAAGCATGGGTCAAGATCTCTAGGGGTCATTTGCTCAGGTACCTCAAGTGGTCCTATCTTCTGAGACTTTAGCTTATTGTACATATGAGTTGGGAAACGCTCCTTTGTCAACACTGCCCATACTAAGTCACCTACATTGAACTGGATATCACAACGATACATTAACATCAACCTTATGCTTGGACATAGCGACTTCCAAGTTAGAACGCACATGCTCATGAATCAAACCAAATTCCTCGACAACGTCACATGCACATGCATGAAAACAAAAACGATCCGGCGCCAAATTCAAATCCAAATGACAACGCAGGGTAATGCCATATATCACACAAAAAGGACTGAATCAAATACTCCTATTCACGGCGTGGTTATGAGCAAACTCCGCTTGACATGAAATTTTAAATCACAAATCGGTGTTGTCACCTACAAAACAACGCAAAAGATCAACCAATGCTCGATTAGTTACCTCAGTTTGGCCGTGTGTTTGCGGATAATATGCTGAGCTCATGTCCGAGGTAGTAGGCAACAACTTCCATAATGAACGTCAAAAATGGCTCAAAAATCGAGTGTCACAATCTAACATGATCGAAGAAGGAAGCCTATGAAGACTATAAACCTCCCATAAAAACAAGGTGGTGACTTGAAGTGCATGGGATAAAATGCACCATTTTTGAAAATGCACCATTTTTAAAAAATGATCCACCACCACGAATATTGAATCATTACCACGCTGTGTACGTGGTAATACCAAGACGAAATACATACTCACATTGGTCCACGGTTGAGTAGGGATATGAAATGGTAGACACAACATGCATTAGAAGCTTTACCCTTCGCTGGTTGAAAATGATAGGAAAATGATTCATTCTTTTATTTCTTTTAACAGACCAAAAGACTTCATACAAGACAACTTAAACAAAGACTTGTAATTATTCAGTTTGATAAAATATTTGTTTTCGGATATTAAAGGAAAAATAAACTTGTAATTATTCAACAAAAACAATGACTTCATATCATGCTTCTAAAGTATGGCTACATGGGTAGATGCCTAGATGGCTTTGGGACATTAATTGATAAATTAGTTGAATTAGCACTCCTGGTGTTTATATTTATTACCTAGCGTTTTAATTTTCTTGTTCCTTGTACAAAATCACCCTAAAAGCGCGGGTACTCAGCCTTCTTGACATGCTCATAGTAACTTATCAACACAACTTTTGAAAATTTCAATAAGTTTTTGAAAACTTAAGGAAAATTTTATTCATAATAAATTAGTTTCATAAATCTTTTCTATCATAGTATTAACTGTTTCAGTAATATAGCAAAACATATACAAACTTTTAGAAATTTCACAAATGTTCAAGGTAAAACATTGATTATACTCATTTGTAAATTTAATATGTACATGAATATAAAATTTGATTTTTATCTTTACCTACAAATTAATTCCCGAAACTTGAACCCTAAATCCAAAATTCAATACCTTAAATTTAACAATATTCATTTCAGTTTTAAAAGCCTAAGAGAAGAGATCATGAGAGAGAGAGATAGAAAAGAAAAGAAAAAAAGAGAAAAGGGAAGCATCAAAGGAATGAAAAATTTAAATTTTTGGTAATGTTTATTTTGTTTATTTTGTCTCACTCTTAACATCAATTTTCGGACTCTTTGTCAAAAAAAAAAAAAAAAACCATCAATTTTTGGACCAAAATGTTCATATGGCAATGTATACAATTAAGTACTTATTTAGCAATTAAAATATATGCACTGACATCACATCTAAATTTAACGGTTAATTATTTTATTAACCTGATAAAACAAATTATATCATTTGACATACATATGAATTAACAATTAAGTTATTATTTCATGTGATATAAAATATATTCTAAACATAATAATATATTTATCCAGTGAATGATTGATAAAGCTTTTATGGATAATTCATTTGTTAACATTGTAACTAATGCTATAAGTGTTAAATAAATAAATTATCAATTAAACTTTACCATCATTCGCCAAATAAATATATTACTATGTTTAAAACATATTTTATATCATGGTAAACAAAAACTTAAATTGTCTCATGTGTCACATGATACACTATTTTTTATCTTGTTAACAAAATAATTAGTCGTTAAAACTAGAGTTGATCTCTCTAAATATTTTGATCGTTAAATAAGTGTTGATCATGTTAATATTACGATAGAGGCATTTTGGTCCAAAAATTGATGTCAAGAGATAACTAATAAACAAAAAAACTATTACCACAAAATAATTTCCTAATTATCCATGATTATTAAACTCATTGACCCGGAAAAAAAAAAAAAAAAAGAAAGACAAATTTGTATACTTTATTTTATGAAAAGTGTTGGTGCATGTAAATCAATTGAGGGGGCAGTCGACCTTTATAAAAATAAGACTTCATAGGGTCTCACAAACATACCCATTTATTCTAAGCTTCTTCTCTGTAAGAAAAGCTCTTAAGATTCTCTTCCTAAAGCCGAAGATTAGAAGAAAGAATATCTGCAAATGGATCAAAAGAATGTGGATCTTGAGCTGAAAGGAGGAGAATTTAATGATCGAAAGCAAATCGAAAACATAGTCATAGTAGGCCGTACAGGGAATGGAAAGAGTGCAACCGGAAACAGCCTCATTGGAAAATATATATTCGAGTCAAAAGCACATGCATCTGGTGTTACCCTGAAATCTCAGGGACATGGACCTGTGACAAGAGATGGTCATACCCTCAACGTGATTGATACTCCAGCAGGTACATAACATTGTTACAAACTTAGATTGACGTAGCAGCCTGATTACGTCAGTAACGCTTAACCAATATGTGTGTTGTGTTTGCAGGTCTGTTTGATTTGTCGGTGTCGGCTAAGTTGATTCGTAAAGAAATTGTTAGATGCCTAACACTAGCTGAAGAAGGCATACATGCTATGCTCTTAGTTTTATCTGCAAGGAATCGAATTACACCAGAGGAAGAGTCCACACTTAATACCTTACAGGGTCTTTTTGGGAGTCAAATCTTTAACTATGTTATTGTCGTTTTCACGGGCGGTGATGTGCTCGAAGAAGACAGTGAGACACTGGAGGAGTATTTGGATAAAGATTGCCCTGACTCTACAAAGGTCGGCTCTGTTCTTTGAACATTATGACTCTACAAAGGTCGGACCTGTGACAAGAGATGGTCATATATGTATACTTTTTAATTTCAGGAAATTATGAGGATGTCTTGTAATCGAGTGGTGCTTTTCGATAACAAGAGTCATGATGAAGACAAGAAAGCAGAGCAAGTCCATAAGCTTCTCTCCCTAGTAGATGATATCAAAAGGAACAACAATGGAGAGGCATATACCGATGATACATTTTATATAATGAAGGTTAAAATCTAATTCTAGCTTATATATATATATATATATATTTTTTTTTTTACGACAAAAAAAGTCCATTAATATATCAAAATACAAAGAGTATTACAAAGTCGAATACAAAACATCAAATTACAAATTATTACATAAGCAGATTTATATACACGGAAGACAAAATGATTCCAGCTTATATTCTCCTCATATATATTTAAACCTTTGAAATGATTGGATCCCATATTATCTCAGGAAGAGATAGAGAATGAGCTGGTTTCAAAGACTTATTCAAAAGAAAGTGTAGATGAAATGAAGAATCAGTTACGTACATCGTTTGAGGAAAATCTCAAACGAATGTCAGAGGAGGTAAAAAATATTTTCAAAAATCTTAGATGACTACTTTCGATTTCTTTTTTCAAATATTGAAAAACTCTGAATCTTTTGTTAAGTTGGAGAAGAAGCTCAAAGATGCTATGGAGGCGCAGGAGAAAGCATTGAGCAAGATGAAACAAGAAGTGTTAATGATATTTTCCTACTCTCTCGTCTTCTTCCTTTTCCTCTTTTTTCTTTTCTCTCTAATTTGGTAAATTTCCATTTCTTTCTAAAGAGATATTGTGGTTTCTTTTGTGTGTGGACTTTCCTATAATTATGTTTGTTTCCATGTTTACATAAATGTTTGGCTATACATTTATGAGTTATGAATAAAGGAAAATGTTATTGCGCTTATACCGTAAAACTTCTATAAATTAATATTCGCTTACTTTATAAACATTATAAAATAAAACAATAAAATCCTTCTGGTCTTAAGTCAGGATAATGTAATATTTAACACAATTCGATAAGTTAATGAGATAATAATCTGTTTTGAAATCCCTATGTAAATGGTCTAATTAGTATCATAAATTAATAATCATAATATATATATATATATATCATTAGTATCATAAATTAATAATCATAATATATATATATATATAATTATATATAGATAGTATATTAATATATGGTTTTAGTATTTTGTTATAATTGAATATTGTTAGAATTCGTCTCTAATTTTTATTGTATCAAATAATTATTTTGTTATGTTTCAAACTAGAATTGTAGTATTTTCTATTACTTCTTCTTCAGAGTAGCCAAGAATTTGTAACATTATAACTTCTAAATATTTATTATTTATTATTTTGATTTTTATATTTTTAGAGGTTGTTAAAATAGGATAAATGAGATCATTATTCATAAACTTGAGTTTATGTATGTTGTTTGCATAAGTGAATTCAATGGTAATTTTTTGTTGTTGTCAAAAGCTGTTTATGTTCAAGTTAAAACTACAAATTTATAACATCTAAAATCTTAAATTTTATTTAAATAAAATTATCTCAACTTATATTTTTCAGAGTTTTAATTTAACCAAACACCCAAACACTTATATATGGAATTATTTTCTTTTTCTGTCCTCGATACATATAGCTAATCTTCTTTTTGTGAGGTTACATATGATGATAGAGGATTAATCCAATCCACTCAAGTCAATAACGCCAGATACCTCAACATATATACATTGAAAGACCAAAAGACTTCATACGATAAAAGTTAAACAAAGACTACGAATAACTCAGCTTGAAAAAATATATGTTTTCGGATATTAAAGGAAAAATAAACTTAGTTGACCCAAAGAAAGCTAAGGAAACAAAACTTAACGATATTCAACAGAAACAAAGACTCATATAGTGATGGAAAAATAATTCTCAGCTATACGAACTATAGGTCACGGTATAACTACACATACGAACTAATTTAATGTTCTAATAACTACACAAACTATTGACTTCGCATAATGACGTGTACGAATTAATTATTATGTCTTATATGTGCAACTACAATAAATATTATGACATACACGAAATATCATAAATTATATGCATAATATTATAATCATTTATTATTATTTTAATCTAAAAATTATACTAATATACAGATCATCATATCCGTTTCATTTAAAAATTTGGCTATAGGGGCTGACGGCCTTTGGGCATTAAATTTTTTTGTTGAATTAGCAGTCCTGGCTTTTCTATTTATTAACTAGCGTTTCAATTTTTTTTTTCATTTCACAAACTCACACTAAATTTGACATAAACTTGTCCATTTTTCAACTGTTCATTAGATGAGCATCTCAAACTCCACTCCATTTCTCTTTTTAAATTTTTATTATAGAGTAAATATAACATTTCAATAATCTATGTAAAGAGATTTAAACGAACTAATTTTAGTTGTCTATATCACAAAAGTGCACTTATCAATTTTGTCATTTGTCCAGAGAGAATTACAGAGTTAAAGCATGTTCTAGCTGAAATCGTTTAAGAATAAGTGATCTAGTAGGAAGTGATTCACGGTACCATGCGTGTGAGGTTAAGATGAGTGTGGAGTCAAGTGGGCTCACACCATTGTAGGTGATCATCTTGTTGCGCAACGAGGACGTTGCACTCTTTGAGCTAGGATGATTGTAACATCCTAATCTTTTGTATACTGTGGTGTATATTGAGAGACTTAAAAAAAATTATTTGGATACCTATGTCAATGAAGTCCATTTATCTTTTCCGTCACTTGTTCAAAGAGAACTCAAAAGTTAAATATGCTTGAGTTGAAGTAGTTTATTGATGGATGATCTATCAGGAAGTGATTCCTTGTGCAGTGCGAATGAGGCTAAAACACAGAAAAACACAATATAGTGATTTATAAGGATAATAACAACTCTTTTGAGTGTTGAGAATAATGCACCAACCATGAGACGAGAATAAAGCTCATAGACCAAAAAAGAGCATGGGACCCACGAATGATGACGGTGGGAGAGTTATAGTCAAAACTTTATTTTATGGAACATTTTGATGCTCCTTTTGTTAGTTTGAGGAGGCGACGACCTTATTAAAAAAAGACCTCGTTGGTTCTCATAATGAAAACCAATCTTATTAAAAATGACTTCAATGAGTCTCATAAAAAAACTAACCACTTCAATGAGTCTCATAAAAAAACTGACCTTATAAAAAAAGACTTCTATATATGGTCCTAAAAAAAAACCATATTTATCAAAAGAGGGCCTATCACAGGACCAAGTGAACAACGACCGTAAGCTACAACTGTTGTTCTGTTTACAAATCCATAAAAGCTGAGCTGCTGAAGCTTGAACATCTTGTGATAGCCGTTCCCCACCAGTCCACAACCACGAGATCGTCGTACGTTCGAGAGCATTAATAAATTTGATCTTTCTTTTTTTTTTTTTTTCTGGTCTTTTAGTTTAATGAAATGAACAGCTTACATATATAAAAACCTCATTGATTTCCTTGTTCATCAATTGTCAGCTAAAACTCTATTTAACAAACGTCTTATTTTTTTTATTCAAAGCTTATTTTCTCATCTTAAAACCGAAAATTTTCAGAAGGGTGAATATCTGCAAATGGATCAAAAGAATGATGATTTTGAGCTGAAAGGAGGGGAATTCAATGAGGGCTCTTCCAAAAAAGAAGATGGATCTCAGAAAACAAGAGGTTATCTGAAGGTGGTCAATGATCAAAAACACGGTTATTTGGTATCATCTTCAGCCTCAAAGGAAATCGAAAACATAGTCTTAGTAGGTCGTACAGGTAATGGAAAAAGTGCGACCGGAAACAGCCTCATTGGCAAAAATGTATTCGAGTCAAAAGCACATGCATCTGGTGTTACCATGAAATGTCAGAGACATGGAGCTCAGACAGGAGATGGTCACACCCTCAATGTAATTGATACTCCAGGTACATTTTTACTTATGACTTAGAATGACTAGCAGCCTTATTCAGTCAGTAACGTACGTTTAACCAATGTGTGTTGTGGTTTAGGTCTGTTTGATTTATCGGTGTCGGCTGAGTTTATAAGTAATGAAATTGTTAGATGCTTAACTCTAGCTGAAGGAGGGATACATGCGGTGCTCTTAGTTTTATCTGCAAGGAACCAAATTACACAAGAGGAAGAGGCCACACTTAATACTTTGCAGGTTCTCTTTGGGAGTCAAATCCTTGATTATGTTATTGTCGTTTTCACCGGCGGTGATGTGCTGGAAGAGTACAGTGAGACACTGGAGGAGTTTTTAGATAGAGATTGCCCTGACTCTATAAAGGTTAATGCTTTGAACATTATGATTCTTGCGACGCAAGGATCATGATTCTTGCACTTCAAGGTTTAAGATTCTCATATATGTCAAATTTTTAAATTCAGGAAGTTATGAAAATGTCTGGTAACCGAGTGGTGCTTTTCGATAACATGACTCATGATGAAGACAAGAAAGCATTACAAGTCCATAATCTTCTCTCCCTAGTAGATGATATCAGAAGAAGCAACCATGGAAAGGCATATACTGATGATACATATCATATGATAAAGGTGAAATTATTTTTTCATCTCTAGCATATATATTCTCCTCAGAAAACTTTATAATGATCGAATCCCATGGTATCTCAGGAAGAGACAGAGAAATTAAGGAAGCAACATGAGGAGCTGGATTCAAATAACTATTCAGACGAAAGTTTAGTTGAAATGAAGAATCAGTTACATGTATCGTATGAGGAGAATCTCAAACGGATGTCTGAAAAGGTAAAAAATATTAGTATCAAAAATCTTAGATGACTACTTTTTATTTTCGTTTTCCAAGAAAACAATAAAAGGGAAGTAGTTTTTTCCGCTAGCAAATATTAGTCGGAAGTTTTCGACAGGGAAAAAAATATACTCCCTCCGTTTCATAATATAAGTCGTTTTAGAAGTTTTGTTGTGTTTCAAAATATAAGACGTTTTCATATTTCTATGTAACTTTTTACTTTATTGAATATCGTGTGACCAATAATGATCTGCAATTTTTATTTTTAATTGGTTGAATTGTTTTTTTAATATATTAAGTAATATTTTAAAAAAATAAAAGTAATTTCTTAATATGCGTGCTCTAACGCAAAACGACTTATATTTTGAAACGGAGGAAGTATCTTTTACCAAAGAAAACAATTAAAAAAAAAAACAAGATTCTCTCTTGTGGTTGCTTAGAGTATACGAATATAAATTTTTTTTTCTACTTGTCACACATTCACCAAGCTTTTTATCTTTTGTTAAGTTGGAGAAGAAGCTCAAGGATGCTGCGGAGGTGCAAGAGAAAGAATTAAGCAAGATAACACAAGTAGAGAACAACGAGCTGGACATAGAGATTAAGATTCATATACCGCTGCCTCCAATGGCTTGGTTGTCTTCATGCAACATTCTATGAAACAAAGGTTTATCCCAATAATGATCTTGATATATCTTGCCAAAGGGGTTATGAGCTTGATATATGAAGATACAATCATAGAGGATCTATTCATCCAAATTTCAATAATTGTTTTTTTTTTTTCAAAATTCTGCTTTCTGTTGTTTCTATGTTTTTCCTATTTTGTATTTCAGATTACACTCTCTGTCTAAAGAGATAATGTGGTTTCTTTTGTGTGTGGACTTTCCTATGATTATGTTTGTTTCCATGTTTGCATGAGTGTATGGCCATATACAGCATAACCTCTATAAATTAATAAAAAATTTCGGTTCCGAGTTGGGGCAATGTAATAATTAACACAATTCGATAAAATAATAAGATAATAATTTTTTTGAAAATCCTATGTAAATATATGCTCCAATCAAAATCATAAATTAATAATCATATATAACTTATAAAATATAATTAAGATCAGTTAGTAAAATATTACCCTAGTGATGTTTGTTTATTTATAAATTTATATTTTTATTGTAACTCATCTATAATTTTTTCTTATAACATCAAAAATATATGGTATTTATCTTTTTTAATTACATAAACAATTATTTAACATTTTATATATGATAATTGTTTTCTAACATATAAAGGGTCTTTAAGAGTATTGAAGTATTCTTTAACTTCTTACTTTAGATATAATTTTTCTTTTAAATTAGGAAAATTTCTCTATAAATTAATAATTATTATTTTATCGATAAATTAATACCCTCTATAAATTAATAAAATATTTCGGTCCCAACATTATTAATTTATAGAGGTTTTACTGTACTTGTTAATAAAGGATCTTGTTGTTGCACCTATATATCTGTTTTTTCAGTTTATTTTATATTAAACGCAGCATTAGAAACATCGTATCTAGTTATCTACAATTAATGGCTAATGTAGCTCACCTCGACCAACAAAGTGATCCAAATTTTGAAAAGAATTGATGATAAATGGAGAGATGAAGCAATTAGAGACCACTGACTATTATCATTTTGGATTGTTTCCTTTCTTTTAACTGCAGCGAAATGATTTTCTATATATTCTTAAATAGATTTTCATTTAGTCATTGTAATCAAAGGTATTGAATTAGAAAGGCATAGAAAAGCTAACCAAATAAGAGCATGTTCATTTGGGTGCACTCTTCCAAGTTTTTCGTAAATATAATAGAATATAGTTTAACTGAATAATTAAAAATTGAAAAATGAATCAAGCAATGGGAGAAAAGTGGCACATGGATCTCTCAATGATGAGAACCGATTCTTTACTCTTTCTCACACACTCTCTCCTTTTGTATTAGTGAGAAACTAACAACAGAAAAAGAAAAAGAAAACCAAACTTCTAATCAAGGCTCAAACTAGAAAAAGAAAACAACAGCTCGTACAGGGAGCTAGAAAACCAAACCCAAAACCGAATTTTAAATACAAACTTCCAGTCAATGTGAGCACGTGTGTCATATTTTCTCTAATAGTTGAGAGTAAGAGGTGAAACTGTGAGCTACATTGGAGGGCTGAAGACTAAAATCACACATAGTTGTTGGAACAAGGAAGGATGAAGTTAGAACCAGAAGAGTTGTGTGAAGAGGCATATAAGTAGTTGACGTGGGTGTGAGAATATAAACTTGGTTTCAAGTGTAAGATTAGAGAGAGTAAAGAGAGTAAAGAAAGTAAAGAGACTTAAGAGACTTAGTTGAAGAGAGAACTCTCTACTTGCATTACAATGAGAAGAATACCAAATATATATACAAGAGTACAATTAACCTAATACACCAAAAAGAGGAGCTTGGAGTGGTGGAGGAAGACAAGGAGAGGTGGAGGAAGACAAGGAGAGGTAGAGGAAACATGGAGTGATTTAAGGATGCTTGTCTTGAGTAAGTGGTGGAGTGAGTTGTAGAAGTAGTGGAGGAGTGAGTCAAAGTGTATTTGGAGTTACTCTCTTGGTAACTTGGTAAATATATTTTACCATTCCAATACTCCCCCTCAAGCTTTACCATAAGGTTGTGGAGGTAAAGCTTGGAACCTTAGCCACTCACCTCATTAAAAAAACCTTAGTGTAGAAAACCCAATAGGATAAAACTACACATAAGGGAAAAAGAGTATGAGAGCTATGGTTTAGAGGATCTTGGCCTAGTGAGATCAATGAGGCCAAGTTTGGAGTGAATGTACTCACACACAGTGGGACTAGCAGCCTTGGTGAATATGTCAGCTAGTTGTTCAGAGCTCTTTGTGAAATGATAGGCGAGGTTTTTAAGCTCGGGTTTATCAAATAAACCCTTTCGTACGTTGAGTACTTAGGGATCGATCCACAGGGAAATCAAGAATAACACACTAAGAATGCAGGAATCTATTTAATCTAAGCGAAAATCAAAAGATGGTTTTTATGGTATCGATTCAAAATAAAACATTCAACAACCTATAAATGAACAAATCATACAAAGTAATTCATATGATTAAAACTAAGGACTAGTGCATTTAAATGAACTAAACATAATTCAAAATTAGCAACTTAGAAGATTAGACAATCTAAATGATAATCAAAGAAAGATTTAAACTTTTTATCGATATTTTAACAAACGAATTCTCGGGTGAAGCTACCGACTCGGGTGATTTCTAATCAGCTCTAGAAAAACTTAGACATTCAATCATAAACCTCCTTAGGCCTTAGATCACTACTAAAGATTAACCCAGGTTAATGGCGCTAATCCCTTTGCCGACTACTATCCGGCATCAACTCTCGTTCGCGGAATCATAGCTAACAAGCAATGCGTACAAGTCTAACCACAATTCACCTTAAGCATCGATGATTAGTCGGTTAAGATGTGAAAAGCGCTTATTAAATTCTCTCGGAAATTTTATCGAGCACCTTTCGGGTGATAAATTCCTAATGATCTAAATCAACTTGATCAAGGCTAATCTAGCATTACGAACACTCAATAAGCAAGGATAACCGATAATTTAGCATCTAACACTCCTAGAACTAAACTATAATCACCCTAATCACACTTCACCCAAGAACTCTAGAAGACTACTCACACATGATCATCTCACAAAAATAAACCGAACAAACTGAAGCTAGGAACATGATGAACACAAATATGTAAAAAGATTTAAGCAAACTTTATTAAATCAAACAAGATCTTGAAGTTAAAAGGATGAAAATAGAGTTTCTTCAGAGTGTTTATGAAGTTTTTCTCCAGTCAGTCCACACACCTCTTTCTGATTACATAAGTCTTTTTATACATAAAAGAGGATTGGAGCAGGTAAAATAGTGAAAGAAGTCGGCTGGCGTCGGTAGCGGTAGTCCTCTGGCGGTGGGGTGTCGCCATGGCATCCTGGCGGTCCATTTTTGGCGGCCAAATGGCCGCTAGGATCATCCCCTGAGAGCTGAGCCTTCATTTTCGTCTTTGCGGTCCTGCGATAGCGGTCTGGGGTGCGGGGGCCATATCTCCTTAACCGTTTACCCAAATCAATCGGGATCACTTCCATTCGAAAGCTAACTCAATTTTCTACAACTTTGATGAAGGAAGATGGAGCTAAATCGTACGGTAAAGGCTTCCTAGGAGACGATCTTTCAGACCCTTTGGTTTATGGCGGAGGGGGGGGGTCGCTACGGAGTCTCTGGCGGGCCTTAGGTGGCGGTGGGGTACCGCTAGGATGATTCTGGCGGGCCAATCATGGCGGTGTAATGGCCGCTAGAATGCACTCCAGATGGTGAGTACGGGGTATTGATCTTGGCGGGCTATTCTTGGCGAGGGGGTGCCGCCAGGATTGGAATGCGAAGTGTGGCGGTAGTGTTGTGGCGAGGGGGTACCGCCAGGATTGGAATGCGAAGTGTGGCGGTAGTGTTGTAGCGAGGAGGTACCGCCAGGATCTCTGAAAGTTCCCGAAACTTGACTCTAGCTTCCTTTGATCCTCTCGAGCCTCCTCCGTCATGTTCCAAGTCTCACGATCACCTAAAAAGGACTCAAAATGCATGCAAAATGATAGATATGGAACTATATGTTTCTAGAATGCGACAAACGCGAATGCAAGACTAAATGCATATTTATAGTAGTATAGTATGTGAAATGTCGAAGAAAACGAATAAAAATCAATGTACAAATGATGTAAAATGCGTAGACATCAACTCCCCCAAACTTATCCTTTGCTTGTCCTCAAGCAAACATCAAAGAACAAGAGAAGAAAGAGAGATTTAAAATAAAATAGGAGCTCAAATCCACAAGTATCAACAAGGAGTCAAAAGGAGTCAATCATGTCTATTCCTATATGATTCAAGTTCAAGCCTCAACCTACACAAGAATTCTTAGCGTCCAACCCTTTAACGTTCATTAAACGATATAGTGAATCATGCTCATGCAAATCAAACAAACTCATTTGGTTAAGGGACAAGGTCTTGAGATAAAGATGATCTCAACATATGCATGGGGTGCTCCAAATGCTAGGGATCTCTCGATGAACGAACAAACTTCGACAAAATGCTAAAAGTAAAAGGCAACTGATGCATACAAGGATAAATTTCCATCTACCCAATGCTTCGAATGGACTTAACTTCTAGCTTCTAAACCCAATGAAATTACACCCTAGACCACCATTTTTCTAAAGGCAATGTTGCCTTCATCACTCAAATTTATTCTCACTTAGGGGAAATCTTTCTATTCTCAAATTGGTTTAGTGCTTTTTATATTTTTCTTATCTCGCCTCTAACCTCATCAATTGGATGCTTTAGCCATCTCTTGGACTTTTAATCATTTCACTTTAAACACTTAGAGGCTATACTTGATCTAGACACCAATGATTTGTAAAACTTTGTAATCCCCTAATCCTTTTCCCAAAAAAATTTCTTTTTGCTTCACCTTTCTTTTATTTAATTATTCACACCAAATGTCCCAGAGTTTCCCGACCTATCTAGCCTATCCTAAAAATAGTTCCTTGATGATGGAACTACATCTACATGAAAACCTATCCTTGTCGCCCTAAACTTAACACTTTTTGCCAAGTTTGCTCGGAAATAAGGCCTCACAATCTCTCACTAAAGGATTTGGCTTGAAAAGACGTAATGTTCTAGGTGCGGAAACCATTCCAACAATGGGATATGGCTATTTGGGTCAACAGAGAGTGGTAAAAGGTAAAAGAAGACCCAAATATGTATATGGTGATCCATGAGTCCATTTTTCAAAGCATGATTATGATAATTATAAATCAAATTAAGGTTCTTATTGATAGGGTTGAATTTAATTCACAACTTGATTCAGCTAGGACAAGAACAATGAAGCATAAGTTCAAAACATGATGAGTCCTTAATTTCAAAATCACTGCATCCTTTAGAATGATACTCTACAAGGAAAAATCATCATTGCTCCTAATGCAAATGAATGCAAATCTAAAATGATTCTAGACTCGATCATAAATGCCAAATGCTAATGCAAAACTACATGAAATTTTTTTTTTTTTTTTTTTTTTTTTTTTTTTTTAAAAAAAAAAAAATATATCTATTAACAATGCAAGACTCAAATAAAGAAAATCAAAAGAAAACATAATGTTAAAATGGTTAGTCTCTCCCCCAAACTTATTTCACACCGTCTCGGTGTGAAAATAAATTGAGTTTGAGACAATAAAAAAAAAGAAATAAAAATAAAAGAGAAAAATATATACAAAAGAAGTGGTGATACCTTGGAGTGTCAATGGCGGAAGAAGGTTGAGCCTCCTAAATCGTATGTAGCGGGATAGAAGTGGCTGGTCCCGTAGTCGCCTTGGTAGCTATATCGAACTTGGTAGTCGTATTGATCCTCACCAAAGCTCTCTTGCTCGGCATGAGCTCGTTGATAGCTCGAACGACCTTCTTCTATTCCCGGTTGCTTACCCAGAATCTTTTTTAACTACTCATCAGCGCCCTGTAAAATCAAAACACACGAAAATAAAATCACGCTTAAACAAACAAATAAACATATATACAAGGGATAGAATTGGGGGAGTCCCCAATGGCTCGTTTAACGTCTCTTTAGCTTGACGGTGGATATTGGTTTGGGTGGTAGTGAAGGTTGAGCGTGGCGGGTGTCTTCTAGCGGTCTAAGGACCGCTAGGAATGTGTCCGGGAATCAAGTCAGCTGAGGTTGCTTCTGGCGGGTCCTCTCTGGCGGTCTCCTACCGCCAACAATGTGTTGCCCAGCGTAGCGGCTCTATCCTGGCGATCCAGCAACCGCTAGGATCATTCCCGGATCGATTGTTGAGTGGCTTGATTGTAGCGGCACCTTCATAGCGGGGGGGGGGGGGGGGGGGGTACCGCTAAAACACCATCTTTTTTTTTTTTTTTTTTTTTTTTTTTTTTTTTTTTATATATATATATATAACATAAATTAGAACATAAAAGAAATTAAGGAAGAAATTTGAACAAATATGTACAAAGGATACCATGGGATTGCCTCCCAAGTGCGCTCGTTTAAAGTCGTGAGCTCGACGTGATTCTCGTTCATCCGGGTGATGGGTTTGAAAGAGGAACCGTAATCCTCTCTTTGTTGAACTCTTGTGCCAAATATGGTTTCACTCTCTGTCCATTCACTGTAAATTCATTACCATTCTTGTCCAGAAGTGTCAAAGTTCCATAAGGTTGTACCTCTTTCACGTGGTATGGTCCCGTCCATCTCGATTTGAGTTTCCCGGGAAAAAGTTTCAGCCTAGAATTATACAACAGCACTTGATCTCCAGCTTTGACATCTTTTATTGTGATCTTCTTGTCATGAAACACTTTTGTTCTTTCCTTATAGATCTGTGAGCTTTCGTATGCATCGAGGCGTACTTCATCAAGCTCATGCAGTTGAATCAAGCGTCTCTCAGAGGCTGTTTTGATATCAAAGTTGAGTAGTTTTACTGCCCACAATGCTTTGTATTCGAGTTCGACAGGCAGGTGACACGACTTCCCGTAGAGTAAATTGAACGGTGTGGTTCCAATTGGCGTTTTGAATGCGGTTCGATACGCCCATAAAGCATCGTCTAACTTTTTCGCCCAATCTTTTCTCGAACTACCCACAGTCTTCTCCAGTATTGCCTTGATTTGACGGTTCGAGACTTCCACTTGACCACTCGTTTGAGGATGATAGGGCGTGGCAACCTTGTGCTTAACTCCGTGTTTCTTGAGTAAGCTTTCGAACACTTTGTTTATGAAATGGCTTCCACCGTCACTGATCACCACTCTTGGTACTCCGAATCTAGGGAAAATGATTGTTTTGAAAAGTTTAATGACCACCTTGGCATCATTAGTCGGGCTTGCAACGGCTTCCACCCATTTAGAAACATAATCGACTGCCACCAGGATGTATTTGTTCCCGTAAGATGACAGGAATGGCCCCATAAAATCTATCCCCCATACATCGAACACTTCTACTTCCAGAATTGGGTTTTGCGGCATCTCATCCCTCTTACTTATGTTGCCTTTTCTTTGGCAAGCATCGCATTTGGAGACGAAAGCGTGAGCATCTTTGAATAAGCTTGGCCACCAAAACCCGGATTGGAGTACCTTTGTTGCTGTTTTGAAGGATGCAAAGTGCCCTCCATAGGCAGAGCCATGGCAATGATACAATACTCCATTCACTTCTTCTTCGGGGATACATCTTCGGTAAAGAGTATCCGAGCATCTTTTGTACAGGTACGGTTCGTCCCAATAGAAGTGAGTGATGTCCTTGTAGAACTTCTTCTTTGCATATCCTTCCAGGTTTGGTGGTTCTCTTCCGCAAGCTAGGTAATTCACAAAATCTGTGTACCATGGTAGACCGAGATCGCTCAAAGTCTTTACTTCCTCCAATTTCTTTCCAGCTTGGTAGCATTCTTTCAAGATTTCAACCACCATTATCTGCTCTTCAGGTAAAGAATCATTTATTGGAATTGTTTCTTCAATTCTTAGCCTAGACAAGTGATCCGCAACTCCATTTTCAATGCCTTTCTTGTCTTTGATTTCCATGTCGAACTCTTGCAAGAGAAGTATCCACCGGAGAAGTCTTGGCTTAGCATCTTTCTTTGCCAACAAATATCTCAGGGCAGCATGATCCGTATATACCACAACTTTTGATCCCACCAGGTATGAGCGGAATTTCTCGAATGCAAACACTACCGCTAAGAGTTCTTTCTCCGTGGTTGCATACTTCGTTTGTGCATCGTCTAGAGTTCTGCTCGCATAGTAAATCACATGCGTTTTCTTATCCTTCTTCTGTCCCAATACCGCGCCAACAGCAAAATCACTAGCGTCGCACATGATCTCAAAAGGAAGATCCCAATCTGGCGCTTGCACTATTGGGGCACTCACGAGAGCTCTTTTGATTTCTAAAAATGCTTCAAGACAGTCTTCATCGAACTTGAATTCGACTTCCTTGCAGAGAAGCCTTGTGAGGGGTCTCGCTATCTTGGAGAAGTCTTTAATGAACCGTCTATAAAAACCGGCATGTCCCAAGAAGCTTCTGATTCCTTTTACCGTGGATGGCGGTTCTAAGCTCAGCATAACCTCAATCTTGGCTTTGTCTACCTCAATTCCTTTCTTCGAAATCTTATGGCCGAGGACAATTCCTTCTTGCACCATGAAATGGCATTTTTCCCAATTCAGCACGAGGTTGGCGTCTTCACATCGCTGGAGCACCCTGCACAAATTAGCAAGACAAACACCAAACGAAGAGCCATATACAGAAAAATCATCCATAAAGACTTCAACCATGTCCTCAATTAAGTCCGAGAAAATAGACATTACACACCGTTGAAAAGTCGCTGGTGCGTTACAAAGCCCAAATGGCATTCTCCGATATGCGAAGGTACCATAGGGGCAAGTAAAAGTCGTTTTCTCCTGGTCATTGGGGTGGATAGGGATTTGACAGAAACCCGAATATCCATCTAGAAAGCAATAGAACGAATGGTTTGCTAGTCTTTCCAACATTTGATCGATGAAAGGTAAAGGAAAGTGATCTTTGCGAGTTGCCGAGTTCAATTTCCTATAGTCTATGCATACCCTATGCCCGGTAATTGTTCTAGTGGGAATTAATTCATCTTTATCGTTTTTTATAACCGTAATTCCACCTTTCTTTGAAACAACATGAACCGGCGAAACCCATGTACTATCCGAAATGTGATATATTATCCCCGCATCTAGAAGCTTAAGAATCTCCTTCTTAACCACTTCTTTCAAATTCGGGTTTAACCGTCTTTGATGTTCAATAGAGCTCATCGATTCATCTTCTAGATGGATTCGGTGTGTACATAGAGAGGGAGAAATTCCTTTGATATCTTCTAAAGAATAGCCTATTGCTCTACGGAATTTTCTCAACTCTCTCAAGAGGGCTGACATTTCATCTCCCCTAAGGTTCTCATTAACTATCACCGGGTAAGACTCATTGGGACCTAAGAAAGCGTACCTTAGCCCAATTGGGAGCGGTTTTAGGTCCACCTTTGGTGCTTTCAGCTCGCTCCAATCATCATCGAAGTTAGTCTCACCATTGCTAACTTCTTGTTGGTCTTTAAGAGTCTCATCCAAAGCATCATTGGCATGTCCTGTGTTGACGGTTTCTTTGTTTTGTAGTTCTAAAAACGAGCTCTCTCCAATAAGTGTTGCGCGCGAGTCAAGAATTCTTGTGTATGTTGCACTTTCTTCACAAAGAAACCCATGCTCTCCTTGCTTCTTGGTTAGTGCAATTTGGAGTTCGTCCTCCAAGGCTAACTCTTCCAATAGCTCATCCGCAAGTTCATCCATAACTTCTACATAAAAGACTTGACCATCAATTGTGGGCTTCTTCATCACATCATTGATGTCAAATCGTAGTACATCGTGTTTGCCCAAATGAAGGTCGATTTTTCCTCTTCTCACGTCTATGATTGCACCGGCGGTAGCCAAAAACGGTCTTCCAAAGATGAGAGGGTCTTTGGGTTCTTCATCCATCTCTAGAACCACAAAGTCTGTTAGTACTATGAAATTCCCAATCATAATCGGTAAGTCTTCAAGCAGGCCAACTGGTTGTCTCACCGATCTATCCATAATAGGGATATTCTACAAGCTTTGTAGCTTGTGAAACCGAGGCGCTTGGCAATCGATAGCGGCATCAAGCTTACACTTGCTCCAAGATCACATAAACACTTGTCGAATGCAAGGGGCCCTAAAGCGCATGGAAGAGTAAAACTCCCCGGATCTCCAAGTTTTTTCGGCACAAGCTTCTTTTGAATAATGGCACTGCACTCATGAGTAAGTACTATCATTCCCTCCAACTCCTTTGTTCTATCTTTGACCGCATCTTTAAGGAATTTGCTGTATTGAGGGACTAGGAGAAATGCATCAACTAGTGGCATAGTCACTTGAACCTTGTCCATTTGACTATCAAAAATCGCTTTGTACTTCTCCATGAGTTGCTTCTTGAAACAGCCTGGGAAAGGGAGCTTGGGCTCATAGGGAGGTGGAACAAAACTCTTTTTTGTCTTCTCTTCAACAATGCCTTTGTCCTCCTTCTCTCCGGCTTCAACATCTTCCACTTTCTTATCTCCATCTTCTATCTCAATGGAGACTTCTTCTCCTTGATTCTTAGGGCTTTCATCAGTTTTTGTTGCTGGAAGTTCTCTAGAAGGAAGCTCTTTACCACTCCTTAATGTTATGGCATTGATATATTCTTTCGGGTTAGGCTCTGGCTTTCCGGGTAAGGAACCCATTGGTCGCTTAGATGAAGACGATAATTGAGAAACTTGGTTGTCTAATGTCCTCACTTGAGATGCTAAATGCTCAAACTTTGCATTTAGGTCATTGTAAGCTCCATCCATCTTCGAATTCATTCCTTCTATCCTTGTATTAACCCCGTCTATTCTTGAGCTAATCTCCAAAGAAGTTTTGGCTTGTCCTTCCATGATTTGCTGGAACATGTTCTTCATCTCATTGTCTTGAGTTGTTTGGGTAATCGGCTGCTTTTGCTGTGTGAAACCGGGTGGCGTGAACGGTTGCTTTGGCTGAAAACCACCTTGGTTTCTTTGAAAGTTGTTCCCTTGGAAGTTGTTTCTTGGAACATATCCTTGCTGCGGGAAGTTTGAGATCTGAGCTTGATTAGAATTCCCATAAACTTTTTGTTGTAGTCCTTGGTTTTGCGGGTTTTGGTTAGGATAGACTTGGTCTTGCGGATTTTCAACATTAGGGTTTCGGTAGGAGAAGTTAGGATGGTTCCGGTAGTTTGGATTGAATCCCTTTTGAAATCCTCCTTGGTTTCCTACATAATTTACCATTTCTTGTGCACTATCCTCTTCTCCTTCATGCCTAAAACCTTGGTCCTCATCAGTGTTTCCAACAAAACTAACAGTCTTGTGTGAGGCGTTAAGAAGCTTATCCATCTTTTCATTCAAAGCCTTGATCTGCCTTTTAGTGTGATCATCATAATCACTTCCTCCTCTTGAAGACCGGTCATAGTCATCTCCATAGTTTCCATCGCTCAGAGCCAAGTTCTCTACTAGCTCCATCCCGTCATTAACATCTTTTCCTAGAAAGTTCCCGTTGCTTGCTGTGTCGAGAAGCATCCGGTACTTGGGCAGAACACCACGGTATAGAGTACTTAGCAGCGACTCATCGGAAAACCCATGATGTGGGCATTGCGAAGTGTATCCTTTAAATCTTTCCCACGCCTCGCTGAAACTTTCATGATTCTTTTGAGTGAAGCTCGAGATCTCGTTTCTCAAACGCGCTGTTCTTGTTGTAGAGAAGAACTTGGTCAAGAAAGCTTTCTTGCATTGGTCCCATGAAGTAATGGAACCTTGTGGTAGATTCTTCTCCCATTGTCTTGCTTTGTCCCCTAGAGAGAAAGGGAACAATCTCAGCTTCAAAGCATCTTCGGAGATGCCATTAATCTTCACCATATCGCACACTTGGTCGAATTGGTCTAAGTGATCCAAAGGGTCTTCCATAGGCAGCCCATGAAACTTGTTTCCTTGCACCATTGAGATCAAGCTTGCTTTGATCTCGAAATTATTGTTTTCCACAGCTGGTGGAAAAATTCCAGCTCGATGCCCATGTGCGTTAGGTGCATCAAACGCTCCAATAGCTCTAGGTTGTCTTGGAGGATGTTGAGGGATCACTCCAACCCCGACGCCTCGTACTTCTCCTTCTGCTTGCTCTCCACCACCACCAGCTGGTGGCATACGATCATCCATCTCAACTTGATCTGGTTGATCCGTTCTGTCTCGGTCTCTTCTTGCTCTCGTGTTCTCTCTTTCTAAACGTCTTATGTCTGGAACCAGAGGAAGTAGATTTATATGTCCTCCACTCCTCAAGTTCATGCACCTATAAGAAAGAGAATAAACAAGCAAATGATTAGATAACACGAAAAATAAGACTTAGTCTCAAAAAGAGTCCAAATCCTAATGGCTATTGCTAGTGTCCCCGGCAACGGCGCCAATTTGATAGGCGAGGTTTTTAAGCTCGGGTTTATCAAATAAACCCTTTCGTACGTTGAGTACTTAGGGATCGATCCACAGGGAAATCAAGAATAACACACTAAGAATGCAGGAATCTATTTAATCTAAGCGAAAATCAAAAGATGGTTTTTATGGTATCGATTCAAAATAAAACATTCAACAACCTATAAATGAACAAATCATACAAAGTAATTCATATGATTAAAACTAAGGACTAGTGCATTTAAATGAACTAAACACAATTCAAAATTAGCAACTTAGAAGATTAGACAATCTAAATGATAATCAAAGAAAGATTTAAACTTTTTATCGATATTTTAACAAACGAATTCTCGGGTGAAGCTACCGACTCGGGTGATTTCTAATCAGCTCTAGAAAAACTTAGACATTCAATCATAAACCTCCTTAGGCCTTAGATCGCTACTAAAGATTAACCCAGGTTAATGGCGCTAATCCCTTTGCCGACTACTATCCGGCATCAACTCTCGTTCGCGGAATCATAGCTAACAAGCAATGCGTACAAGTCTAACTAACCACAATTCACCTTAAGCATCGATGATTAGTCGGTTAAGATGTGAAAAGCGCTTATTAAATTCTCTCGGGAATTTTATCGAGCACCTTTCGGGTGATAAATTCCTAATGATCTAAATCAACTTGATCAAGGCTAATCTAGCATTACGAACACTCAATAAGCAAGGATAACCGATAATTTAGCATCTAACACTCCTAGAAATAAACTATAATCACCCTAATCACACTTCACCCAAGAACTCTATAAGACTACTCACACATGATCATCTCACAAAAATAAACCGAACAAACTGAAGCTAGGAACATGATGAACACAAATATGTAAAAAGATTTAAGCAAACTTTATTAAATCAAACAAGATCTTGAAGTTAAAAGGATGAAAATAGAGTTTCTTCAGAGTGTTTATGAAGTTTTTCTCCAGTCAGTCCACACACCTCTTTCTGATTACATAAGTCTTTTTATACATAAAAGAGGATTGGAGCAGGTAAAATAGTGAAAGAAGTCGGCTGGCGTCGGTAGCGGTAGTCCTCTGGCGGTGGGGTGTCGCCATGGCATCCTGGCGGTCCATTTTTGGCGGCCAAATGGCCGCTAGGATCATCCCCTGAGAGCTGAGCCTTCATTTTCGTCTTTGCGGTCCTGCGATAGCGGTCTGGGGTGCGGGGGCCATATCTCCTTAACCGTTTACCCAAATCAATCGGGATCACTTCCATTCGAAAGCTAACTCAATTTTCTACAACTTTTATGAAGGAAGATGGAGCTAAATCGTACGGTAAAGGCTTCCTAGGAGACGATCTTTCAGACCCTTTGGTTTATGGCGGAGGGGGGGGGGTCGCTACGGAGTCTCTGGCGGGCCTTAGGTGGCGGTGGGGTACCGCTAGGATGATTCTGGCGGGCCAATCATGGCGGTGTAATGGCCGCTAGAATGCACTCCAGATGGTGAGTACGGGGTATTGATCTTGGCGGGCTATTCTTGGCGAGGGGGTGCCGCCAGGATTGGAATGCGAAGTGTGGCGGTAGTGTTGTGGCGAGGGGGTACCGCCAGGATTGGAATGCGAAGTGTGGCGGTAGTGTTGTGGAGAGGGGGTACCGCCAGGATCTCTGAAAGTTCCCGAAACTTGACTCTAGCTTCTTTTGATCCTCTCGAGCCTCCTCCGTCATGTTCCAAGTCTCACGATCACCTAAAAAGGACTCAAAATGCATGCAAAATGATAGATATGGAACTATATGTTTCTAGAATGCGACAAACGCGAATGCAAGACTAAATGCATATTTATAGTAGTATAGTATGTGAAATGTCGAAGAAAACGAATAAAAATCAATGTACAAATGATGTAAAATGCGTAGACATCATGAAACACGGTAGAATAACTCCTAGTTGGACTTGTTCTCGCACCTTGTGGCAATCGACTTCAATGTGCTTTGTTCTTTCATGGAACACGGAGTTTGAGGCTATATGAATGGCAGCCTGATTGTCACTGAAACGACCGCCCTCGTTTTTTTTTTTTTTTTTTTTTTGCAAAACCATTAATAATTAATTAATTATTATTCCCATAAATAATAATTAATTTTTCCAAAATCAATTAATAGCGCATCCTATCTAATAACAATAGTTATTTAACTCCGCAAATAGATACACAACCATAAATAAAATACTTTCGCATAACCCTTAATAAAAATACGAATACAGAAATACCAAAGTTAACTGTAAGAAATTATTCAACTTAATATAAACCACTTAAAACACACAACGAGTTTTAGATCAACCCCTCTCTTCCTTGCCTTGATTCCACGGTCACACGAACTCTTTTTCTGCATCAAACAAAAGAGATGCATAAGTATTTCAACAAATACTTAGTGAGGCAATCCTCCCGTCTACAAGATATACACACAAACGATTAAATCATTCAACATATTAAACACGAAAATACCGCAATAAATCAACCATCTCAAGAAACACTCGATCTAGATCCACTAGAGATCATACGACCTACAATCATGCAAACACATCGAATAACTCCATCGCTTAGATAAGCTTACGGTCATGCACTCACCTTAAGCCATGCACGGAAATTCCCAAAACTTCCCGAAATGAATAGACTTCACTTCCTCAAACGCGTGCCTAACAACAACCCAAAAACGAGACTTAAAACACAAGAAACGAACACGAAAAACGGCCAGAACGACCAGATCGATCGATCCTGGTCAGGATCGATCGATCCCACCAAGCGTGACCTTCTCAGATCGACCAAACGAGGCTAGATCGATCGATCCTGGCCAGATCGATCGATCCTGACCAGATCGATCGATCTATACCCGATCGACCAACCCGATCACCTACACCACTTACGCGCCTCAAAACAAAACATGAATAAATCAACAACTAACCGTTGAAAGCTCAATCCCACCGTTGAAACTCAACCCCCACATGTCCTGAAGCTAACTACAAAGTTTCAAGATGATCCGACGGTAGACGAACTCGCGATTGCCCTTTGAATCCATGTTGGTCCGGTTCGCGTCTGAAACAGAGCGCCTCACGGAAACGTGAATAACTTTCAGAATAATAACTCAAATCCAATTCTGCAAATTGGTACATCTAGATAAAAGAGTTAAATACAACTCCACAAAAATTCGCTACCTTTGCAAACGATTTGCTCGGTCATACTCCTTTTTCCTTCTCACCCTCGAAACAGCTCTCCAACTTACTCCTCTCTTGGTCACCACACCACACACTCAGCCAACAAACTCGCCTTCTTTGGCTCTAGCTCTCCACGCCCTCACACACAGCCACAAGACTCACAAGTCTCAGCCTCACTTGATCTCCACACCACACACAACTCAGCCCACTCCTCTTCTTTGCTCTCCACACCACACAAAAACTCTCATTTTTTTCCTCCTCCTTTTCTCCTCCTCCTCTCTTTTCTTTAACTCTTTTCTTTTCTCTCTGCAGATGGAAGAGTCGGCAACTGAAGGAGGAAGGAAGGAGTTGCTGACTTTGTGGGGAGAGTAGGAGTCCATAGGCTGCTTTGTAGGATGGTGGAGAGGGTGGCTGCATAGGCTTCTTTCTAGGGGTGGAAAAAAAATGAGGAAAAGTGATGGAGACAGCTTGGGGTGCTGATTAAATCAGCTTAAACTTAATTATAGTTTGGTCCCTGAACTTTCCAAAAGTTCACAAGGAAACCCCAAACTTCCCAATCCATCCCGCACACCCCTACGGGAAAAGAAATGCGTGTAACTTCCAAATTACCCCAGAAATTCCCGGAAATATTTTCCAGAGATTCTCCGCATAAATCCCGGATGTAACCCCGAAAATCCCAATTTCCGGAACACGGGCGTTAATTTAGGATTTGGATCCCTGAATTTCCGAAAATTCACAAACTGACCTCAAACTCTTAAATTAACTCCGAACACCCCCTTACGGGAAAAATGCGTGTAACTTCCAAATTACCTCAGAAATTCCCGGAATTAAATTTCCAGAAAAATCTACGCATAAATCCCGGTTTTAATTTCCGAAAACTCATTTTCGGAGCACGGGTGTTACAATTCTCCCCCACCAAACTGGATTCGTCCTCGAATCCTTAGACATAGTTCAAACCGCTATGAACTCAACACACCTTCGTCGCAACGATCCCTACCCTCTCATGGTCAACCCGACCATACAACTCCACCTATCCCACAACCCCGTGAACCCTCTAGTGTCAACTTGCTTCAGAGAACTTTTGACAAGAGTTAGATAAGATAGCTTTTAACTTAGCCATTCTTTTTACCGATTCCTCATGACGAACGTAATAAAACAAACAAGTACCATACGTTCGAGAATCGGATCTACCGCATAGAACTGCTCATGAGCCATCCGATCAAACCACTTATCTCATTTTCCCTTAACAAGTTTAACTAGAAACACGAATCTATTCCCAAGTCACAACCCATCCACTCTCGAGATCTCTATTCAGCCGCTATGCTTATACTCATGTTATAGACATACTCTGCTCCCAACTCATACTCGTACCACTCCCACCCTCTGTGCAAGGCACTCTGGGCTCTGGGTACCTCATGCCACTCTCACTTACATGCCACAAAGTCCTGCAAGCTATCAGCATCCAACCTATACCACTCCCACTCTCAGGACTCGTCAGCCCTTCGAGCTCTGGGTATCCGGGAAATCCGCATCCCCGCCTCTGGAGAAATCCATCTCCCATGAGTCGTACAGGACCCACCAGTCCTTGGAGCAAGCAAGTCTAACGTCTATAAGCATGTCCGGCCGAATCTATCTCACAGAGTACACATGCCACATCACATTGGGACACTCACCAACCATATTCCCATCCCGGAATATCAACCTATCCTATAACCACTACACAGGTTATCTTAAGGTATACCCACTCCCTCAGGGTATTCCATTTATCCTTGTTCGAAGAATACTTCCAGTTTAAACTCTAATCAACTTTTCTTTACTCACATGACATCACAAGTCATAAACTCATAAGATTACTCCTCTTATTCAATTTCATATAATATTCATCGTATACAACACGACATACAACTCAAAATGTGAAATTAGAAACCATCGATGGAAACTCAAGCCTCAGCTTGCTTCTCGAACCACTTTTTAAATCTTGTTTCCATCCTTGCCTCTGGTTCTCAAGTCTCCTCCTGCACACCGTCACAATCCCATAACACCCTCATCATTGGAATCTTCTTCCGACGAAGCTCTTTGACCCTCCTCTCGAGAATCCTCAAGGGTCTCACCTCAACGGTCATATTAGGCTGAAGATCTGTCGGAAGACCTTGTGAAGTGCTCGCATAACCTCTGGTAACTCCAACCGATATGCAACCGGGCCAACTCTCTCAACAATCCTGAATGGTCCCATATACCTCGGACTCAACTTAGTCTCTGTAATGGACCTATTAGGACCCCGCAACATAGCCATCTTAAGATACACTCTATCTCCCACCTCAAACTCGAGGTTTTTTCTTCTCTTATCGGCATAACTCTTTTGCCGATCTTGGGCGTCTTTCATGTTCAGTTTCAAAACTCGGATCTTCTCCGTAGTTTCCTGAACAAAATCTGCACCCAACATACTTCTCTCCCCCACCTGGGTCCAACACAAGGGTGTACGACATGGTCTCCCATAGAGTGCCTCGTATGGGGCCATCCCAATGCTTGCCTGGTAACTATTATTGTAAGCAAACTCTGCCAAGCTCAAGTGGTCCACCCAATGACCACCCCAGTCAAGCACACACATCCTCAGCAAATCCTCGAGAGTCTGGATGGTCCTCTCGGACTGCCCATCCGTCTGAGGGTGACACGCCGTACTTAAGTGCACCCTAGTGCCCATCTCTTCCTGGAATGCCTTCCAGAACCCCGAAGTGAACTTAGGGTCCCGGTCTGACACTATTCTCACCGGTACTCCATGAAGTCTCACTATCTCCTGCACATACTTCCTAACCAGAACCGTAGCTCCATCGGTTTTCTTAATGGCTAGAAAATGCGCCGCCTTGGTCAATCGATCAACAATGACCCAAATAGCATTCTTGGTCCGAGAAACAGGTAACCTAACTACGAAGTCCATCGTAATCATATCCCACTTCCACTCGGGAATGGGTAAACTCCGCAACAGCCCACTCGGAACCTGATGCTCTGCCTTCACTAACTGGCACACATCGCACTCTGCGACCCAGTTAGCAACATCCTTTTTCATCCCGACCCAATGATAATACCGTTTTAGATCACGGTACATCTTAGTCGCTCCTGGGTGAATCGAAAACTTGCTCGCATGAGCCTCACTCAGAATCTCTCGCTTCAACTCCTCATCTTTGGGTACACATACCCGCCCATGCACAAGAATAGTCCCATTAGCTGAGACATGATACTCTGAACCCTCAGCTTTGGAGGCCTTAATCAACTCTTCATCTTTTTTTTTTTTTTTTCTCAGCCAACCGAACCCTGCTCAAAAGATCTGCCTGATTAGTCGCCTCCAAGCCCAACGGTTCCTGAGATATAGCACACAACCTCAACGTGCTAATCTCGCACACCAAGGACTCCATGTCCCGCTCACTAGCCGAAGATACTCGCTTGCGACTCAAGGCGTCTGCAACCAAATTTGCTTTACCAGGATGGTAAGCTATCTCCAAATCATAATCTGCCACTAACTCCATCCAACGTCTCTGCCTTAAATTCAACTCGGGCTGAGTGAACAAATACTTCAGGCTCTTATGATCTGTGAATACCTGAACCTTCACGCCATAAAGATAAGACCTCCAAATCTTTAAGGCAAACACCACTGCAGCCATCTCAAGGTCATGGGTTGGGTAGTTGCCCTCATGCTTCCTCGACTGCCTCGAAGCATAGGCAATCACCTTTCCCCGCTGCATCAACACACAACCAAGGCCAACTCTCGAGGCATCCGTATACACCACATAAGGCTCACCCGGCTCGGGCAATGCCAACACTGGTGTACTCGTCAGCATCGTCTTCAGGTTCGCGAAACTCTCCTCACACTCCGGAGTCCACACAAACGGAACATCCTTTCCCGTCAACTTTGTCATGGACCGAGCCATACTCGCGAACCCATTGACAAATCTCCGATAATAGCCAGCTAGACCAAGAAAACTTCTGATCTCAGTGGCATTCATCGGCCTTAGCCATTCTCTAATAGCCTTAATCTTTTCTGGATCAACTGAAACCCCCTTCTCAGAGACAATATGACCCAAGAATCCAATCTCCCGTTGCCAGAAACTGCACTTGCTCAACCTAGCAAACAACTTCTGTTCCCGCAACTTCTCCAAAACATTTCTCAAATGGACCTCATGCTCTTCAGGACTCTTCGAATACACCAATATATCATCTATAAAGATGATCACGGATTCATCCAGATACTCCTGGAACACTCCGTTCATCAATCTCATGATCGCTGCTGGTGCATTCGTTAACCCAAATGGCATCACCACAAACTCGTAGTGCCCATATCTTGTCCTGAAAGCCGTCTTCCGGATATCCCCCTCATCAATAGGAATTTGATGATATCCTGACGCCAAGTCAATCTTGGAGAACCAAGTAGCCCCTCACAACTGACCCAACAACTCGTCGATCCGCGGAAGAGGATACCGATTCTTCACTGTGACTCGGTTAAGCCCCCGGTAATCGATACACAACCGGAAACTCCCACCCTTTTTCTTCACAAACAGCACCGGCGCTCCCCACGGTGAACTGCTCGGCCTGATAAAACCCTTACTTAACAACTCCTCCAGCTGCTTCTTCAGCTCTGCCATCTCTGCTGGAGCCATCCTATACGGTGCCTTAGATATTGGCGTTGTTCCGGGTTCCAACTCAATCGTGAAAGGATCTGACCGTGACGGCGGCAATCCCTGCAGTGACTGAAACACATCCTGGAAATCCTGAACAACCCGAATATCTCTAACCCCCAGATCTCCAACAGTCTCAGGGGTAACGTTGGTCACTAAATAAGCCTCGTAACCCCTCTCGATCATTCTCTCTGCCTGAATGACCGATATTACGAGACTCCCGGAAGTTGGTCTCACTCCCTGATAAACCAACCTCTGCCTCTCCCTCTCGAATAATACACGCCCGCGTCGACAGTCTAGATGCGCGATGTACTTACTGAGCCAATCCATGCCCAAAATGGCGTCATACAACTCCACTGAGCATATGATCAAATCCGCTGGCATAGACTCTCCGGCTACCTGAACATCCACACCTCTAACTCGACCAAGAATAGATAGAAACTTCCCTCCAGCGACCTTAACCAACCCCAATGCTCACCCGGATTACCCCGGATACCACACCTCTCTGCCAATTCCGGAGTAACGAAACAATGCGATGCTCCAGAATCAAAACGTGAGATTCAATTCCTCCCACGATTAAGGTCCCTACACAACTTCCATATGCTAAGAACCCTAACCCACAACACTCGGCAACTTTCCATTCTAGGAACTATCCATTTTTGGAAACTTCAGCCCCGGACCAAACCACTTATGGTTCACTCTTCTAGAACTTCTCCAGAACTCTCTCGGCCTCACTTGGCCTGCTCATTATCCAGGATATGACCGCCATACACCCTGAGATGGTTAAACTCCTACTCAACTCACGAACCGACCGGTTCCCTTGACTTAACCCAAGAAACTGTCTCTCCAACCGATCCAATGCCTCTTGGGGGAAAAAAAATATTTGGAGTTAAACTCCGACACAAAATCCTCCCAAGACATCTCTGCTTGGACCCTCCGGGCCGCAACACCTCTCCACCAGAGATGTGCGTTACCCTCCAGAAAGTAGACTGCGAGATCCACTTGATATCCTTCTGGACACCTAAACGAACAGAAATTCCGCTCTAAAAACGACCACCACTCGGGTTCCAACATCTTAAGATATGCTGGGGGCTCTTCCGCAATCGCAACCCTTGGCTGCACCTTAGCTACCGGTGGTACTACTGGAGCCTGAACTGGTACCCTCTCCGGTAACCGCTCCAACAGCAAGGTCAAGAAATTCGCAATACGATCCTCTTGGGCCGGAGCTACACCTGCTGCCACACCCGCAGCACCCGCTGAACCTCCAGCAACACCGGTACCAACACCGGCCACACTCTCCGTCCCAAACTGATCCGTATGCAAGTTCCCGACCCGCTCGTCCGTAACACTTTGTGTCACACTCTCCGCAACCACCGAAGCCCTCGCGTCCCTCTGAACGCGACCCCCTAACCCTAACGGTACCTCGACTGCGACCTCTACCTCTTTTAGCCACCTTAGTCGAATGGTCGATTCCTATATCAAACCAAACAACCACAGAAGCCGGCTAAACGACGGACACGAACTTCCACGGTTCAGATGAACCGAGCAAAGATTAATCCATATTTAATTCCCAAAATTAAATAATGGTTAATCTCCTAACTCAACCATTTCCATGGTCTTGAGTTAACTTAAAAACATCAATTCCTCAACTGAATTACTTTAATCCGCTTCACGGATTAACCCGACCCAACCGGACACCACAGGGTAAATCACATAACATATTATGTGATTAAAACCTCGGCCCCAAAAGACTACTACCACCGAGTCTTTAACTAACACAACAAATAATTAAATAACACACAACAACTTACCGTGGAATCTCTTTAAAGGCTCGAAGAGGATGATCTAAAACTCCATACCCAAACAATCGACTAACTCACATAATCAATTCAACTCAAATACTCATGCTTCTCAAAGCACCAAAAATTAAATTAAAAACCAATTTAATTTTTTTTCTAACCCGTCCTAGAGCCGTAATTGCTCTGATACCAAATTGAAACGACCGCCCTCGTTTTTTTTTTTTTTTTTTTTTGCAAAACCATTAATAATTAATTAATTATTATTCCCATAAATAATAATTAATTTTTCCAAAATCAATTAATAACGCATCCTATCTAATAACAATAGTTATTTAACTCCGCAAATAGATACACAACCATAAATAAAATACTTTCGCATAACCCTTAATAAAAATACGAATACAGAAATACCAAAGTTAACTGTAAGAAATTATTCAACTTAATATAAACCACTTAAAACACACAACGAGTTTTAGATCAACCCCTCTCTTCCTTGCCTTGATTCCACGGTCACACGAACTCTTTTTCTGCATCAAACAAAAGAGATGCATAAGTATTTCAACAAATACTTAGTGAGGCAATCCTCCCGTCTACAAGCTATACACACAAACGATTAAATCATTCAACATATTAAACACGAAAATACCGCAATAAATCAACCATCTCAAGAAACACTCGATCTAGATCCACCAGAGATCATACGACCTACAATCATGCAAACACATCGAATAACTCCATTGCTTAGATAAGCTTACGGTCATGCACTCACCTTAAGCCATGCACGGAAATTCCCAAAACTTCCCGAAATGAATAGACTTCACTTCCTCAAACGCGTGCCTAACAACAACCCAAAAACGAGACTTAAAACACAAGAAACGAACACGAAAAAGGGCCAGAACGACCAGATCGATCGATCCTGGTCAGGATCGATCGATCCCACCAAGCGTGACCTTCTCAGATCGACCAAACGAGGCTAGATCGATCGATCCTGGCCAGATCGATCGATCCTGACCAGATCGATCGATCTACACCCGATCGACCAACCCGATCACCTACACCACTTACGCGCCTCGAAACAAAACATGAATAAATCAACAACTAACCGTTGAAAGCTCAATCCCACCGTTGAAACTCAACCCCCACATGTCCTGAAGCTAACTACAAAGTTTCAAGATGATCTGACGGTAGACGAACTCGCGATTGCCCTTTGAATCCACGTTGGTCCGGTTCGCGTCTGAAACAGAGCGCCTCACGGAAACGTGAATAACTTTCAGAATAATAACTCAAATCCAATTCCGCAAATTGTTACATCTAGATAAAAGACTTAAATACAACTCCACAAAAATTCGCTACCTTTTCAAACGATTTGCTCGGTCAAACTCCTTTTTCCTTCTCACCCTCGAAACAGCTCTCCAACTTACTCCTCTCTTGGTCACCACACCACACACTCAGCCAACAAACTCGCCTTCTTTGGCTCTAGCTCTCCACGCCCTCACACACAGCCACAAGACTCACAAGTCTCAGCCTCACTTGATCTCCACACCACACACAACTCAGCCCACTCCTCTTCTTTGCTCTCCACACCACACAAAAACTCTCATTTTTTTCCTCCTCCTTTTCTCCTCCTCCTCTCTTTTCTTTAACTCTTTTCTTTTCTCTCTGCAGATGGAAGAGTCGGCAACTGAAGGAGGAAGGAAGGAGTTGCTGACTTTGTGGGGAGAGTAGGAGTCCATAGGCTGCTTTGTAGGATGGTGGAGAGGGTGGCTGCATAGGCTTCTTTCTAGGGGTGGAAAAAAAAATGAGGAAAAGTGATGGAGACAGCTTGGGGTGCTGATTAAATCAGCTTAAACTTAATTATAGTTTGGTCCCTGAACTTTCCAAAAGTTCACAAGGAAACCCCAAACTTCCCAATCCATCCCGCACACCCCTACGGGAAAAGAAATGCGTGTAACTTCCAAATTACCCCAGAAATTCCCGGAAATATTTTCCAGAGATTCTCCGCATAAATCCCGGATGTAACTCCGAAAATCCCAATTTTCGGAACACGGGCGTTAATTTAGGATTTGGATCCCTGAATTTCCGAAAATTCACAAACTGACCTCAAACTCTTAAATTAACTCCGAACACCCCCTTACGGGAAAAATGCGTGTAACTTCCAAATTACCTCAGAAATTCCCGGAATTAATTTTCCAGAAAAATCTACGCATAAATCCCGGTTTTAATTTCCGAAAACTCATTTTCGGAGCACGGGTGTTACAAGATCAATTGGTGACAGCTTCCCTGTGGGAAGGGTGTTAAAGGGTGAGGTCTTGGGTTCGAGTAACGCCAAGCGCATTTTTATGTAGCAGCCCTCCCCGTGGGACCTACCCACCAACAGCCAGCTGGCGCTGCAGCGCATCGACCCTAACCTCTATCCTGTGGGCAACATCCCACCAGGTAGGTTATTGGTGCGCTTGGCGTTACTCGAACCCAAGACCTCACCCTTTAACACCCTTTTCCCACAGGGAAGCTGTCACCAATTGATCTGCAGCTCAATTGGTGACAGCTTCCCTGTGGGAAGGGTGTTAAAGGGTGAGGTCTTGGGTTCGAGTAACGCCAAGCGCACCAATGACCTACCTGGTGGGATGTTGCCCACAGGATAGAGGTTAGGGTCGATGCGCTGCAGCGCCAGCTGGCTGTTGGTGGGTAGGTCCCACGGGGAGGGCTGTTACAGTCACAGTGCATGGTGATGGGTTTAGATGATTCAATGCCCAAATCTTGAAGTAGCATCTTGAGCCACATAAGTTCTGTTGTAAGTTTCCTCATCGCTCGATACTCGGATTCGGCACTTGATAGTGAGACCACCTTTTGCTTCTTGCTCTTCCATGTAACTAGATTGCCTCCTATGAATGTACAATAACCTGTTGTAGAGCGTCTATCCCTTCGGTCTTCAGCATAATCAGCATCACAATAGCCTACTATTTCCGCATTTCCATTGCATCCCATCCAAATACCTTGTCTCGGAGTTCCTTTGAGATACTTGAGGATGCGGTTCACCATGTTCCAATGGTGAAGTGTAGGTTCTTGCATATGTTGGCTGACCTGATTCACAGCATAACAAATGTCAGGTCTTGTAATTGTTAAATAGATCAACTTACCTACCAAGCGACGGTATTGAGTTTGGTTCTCATATGGTTTGTCCACAAGCTCCCCCTTACGGCTATCTTTATACTCATCTTCAAGAGGTGTTGTTGCTGGTTTTGCTCCTAGTTTACCTGCTTCACTCAACAAATCAAGTGCATACTTTCGTTGTGATAAGAAAAGTCCTTCTTTAGATCGACAAACTTCTATCCCAAGAAAGTATTTCAGTCCTCCAAGATCTTTAATATCGAAAACGGATTTGAGATAAGCTTTAGTATTTTGAATTCCTACCTTGTCATTCCCAGAGACGATAATATCATCTACATATACTAGGATGACTATAATACCTTCTTGGCTTTGAATGATGAAGAGAGTGTGATCAGCTTCTGATTTTTTAAACCCTTTGTTGATTAAGGTGGAGCTTAACTTGTGATACCACGCCCTTGGAGATTGGTTTAAACCATAGATCGCCTTCTTAAGTTTGAACACTTTTCCCGGCACCATTTTGTCCTCTAGGCCTGGTGGAGGCTTCATATATACTTCGTCCTCGAGCTCGCCTTGCAGAAATGCATTCTTAACATCCATCTGCCAAAGTTCCCATTCCAAGTTAGTAGCTAATGAAAGGACAACCCTTACCGTATGAAGTTTCGCAACGGGTGCGAATGTGTCTAGATAGTCTTCTCCATAGGTTTGTGTAAATCCTCTTGCAACGAGTCTAGCTTTGTATCTTTCTATCTCCCCGTCACTCTTGTACTTGATAGTGAAAAGCCATCGAGAGGTTACCACTTTCTTTCCGGGAGGTAATTCCGCTTCATCCCAAGTGTCATTGCGTTCCATGGAGTTTGTTTCTTCACTAACAGCATCTCGCCAGACTTTGTGTTCTTTAGCTTCATCATACGTCTGAGGGATCCAGTTTTGATCTATTTGGCTAAGGAAGACTTGATGTTCCAACGGCAAATGTGCAAGAGTGCAAACAGCTTGAATCGGGTGAGCTATAGCTTCGTTGGAGTAGTGAACTCGAACTCGCTTTCCTGCCAGCCGTTGACTTCGCCGGAGTGGAATGGGTGCTTCTTGTGGTGTAAGATCATCTCCATGCTCAGGAGTTGAAAGATTCTCTTCTATTTCGGAGCCGTCTTCCGTACTTATTTCTTCATTACGACTCATTAGTTCATTCATTGTGCGAGAATCCATTTGAGCTTCCTCTGAGCTTTGAGGTGATTTATCATCTGTCTCTTCTCCTTCTAGTGATTGCATCTGATCATTAATCTCTTCCATTGGAGGTTCATCACAGTGTTGAGGTGAGCTCACACCAAGTCTTTCCAAAATGATGCGGAGATTCGATGCTCGATCCGAAGGTGAGTGAGCTAAACTTTCAAGATTTTTCCAATCCTTTTCTTCATAATATCCTTTTGTTTCGACAAACTTCACATCTCGGGATACATGAACTCTTCTTGTTTCTGGAATATAACACTTGTACCCCTTTTGTGTAGTAGAATAACCAATGAACATGCCCTTTTCACTTTTGGCGTCAAGCTTAGTTCGTTTTTCTCCTGGGATTAAAACATAACAAACACAACCAAAAACTCGTAAGTGATCAATATTAGGTTTGTGTTTATTGATTACCTCGAATGGGGATCGGTCTTGAAGTATTTTTGTTGGTAGTCTATTTATCAAGTAACATGCGGAAGTCACCGCATCACTCCAAAAACGTTTGGGGACATTGGTATGGAACATCATGGATCTAGCTACTTCCATCAAGTGACGGTTCTTTCTCTCGGCTACACCATTTTGTTGTGGAGTGTATGGACAGCTTGTTTGATGAATGATTCCATGTTGGTTGAGATATTGTTTAAATGCATGGCTGGTGTATTCTCCTCCATTATCTAATCTCAAAATCTTAATCTTGCCATTGTAATGATTAGTCACATATGTTTTAAAATTCACAAAGGCTCCAAGGACTCTATCTTTGGACGGAAGTAAAGTTAACCAAGTGTACTTAGATTTTTCATCAATAAATGTAACAAAATATTTCTGGTTTTCCCTAGACTCGCACGGCGAACTCCAAACATCTGAGTGAATTAAATCAAAGCATTGTTCATAGATGGTGAGAGACTTGGGGAAAACGGATCTACAATGTTTACCGAGGATACAAGCTTCACAATCATCATTTTTAAAAGAAATACTAGGCAACAATAGTCCTAAGGCACGAGAATGAGGGTGACCTAATCTAGCATGCCAAATTGCATTGTTTGTACCAGCAACAACCGTGCTAAAATAAGAAGATAGAGGGGTGGATAGCTTAGTGTCCTCCACTCCATTTTGGCTTAGCTCATTAAGAGCTTTCTTCACTTCAAAAACTCGGTATAGGTTCGATGTGTCTCCATATACCTTTTGGAGAGTATCCCATAACTCCTTAGCGGTTTCACAATAGGAGTAAGTTTCAAGAATGGAGGCTTCAAGAGAGTTTTGAAGATAGTACAAAACCATGTGATCCTCTTGAAGCCATTTTTCTTGCTCCTCTTCATCGAAGGTTTTATTCTTTCCTTCTTTCTCGGCGGCTTCTTTTGGTGATTCACCTTTTTCAATGTGGCTCCAAAGACCACGACCATATAAGGCCGACTTGGTGGTTCTAGACCAGACCAAATAATTAACTCCTTTGAGAGTGTTTGTAATGACCAATCCTTTGTTGGTTTCCATGGTGAAAAAGAATAAGATGACAAGACTAACAAGCTTGTTATTAGCAAGAGATGATTTCTGAAACTTTGAAACCAAGAACATGAACTGAGAGAGAACTCAAATGAACCTTGATGGCTCTGATACCATGTGAGAATATAAACTTGGTTTCAAGTGTAAGATTAGAGAGAGTAAAGAGAGTAAAGAAAGTAAAGAGACTTAAGAGACTTAGTTGAAGAGAGAACTCTCTACTTGCATTACAATGAGAAGAATACCAAATATATATACAAGAGTACAATTAACCTAATACACCAAAAAGAGGAGCTTGGAGTGGTGGAGGAAGACAAGGAGAGGTGGAGGAAGACAAGGAGAGGTGGAGGAAACATGGAGTGATTTAAGGATGCTTGTCTTGAGTAAGTGGTGGAGTGAGTTGTAGAAGTAGTGGAGGAGTGAGTCAAAGTGTATTTGGAGTTACTCTCTTGGTAACTTGGTAAATATATTTTACCATTCCAATACTCCCCCTCAAGCTTTACCATAAGGTTGTGGAGGTAAAGCTTGGAACCTTAGCCACTCACCTCATTAAAAAAACCTTAGTGTAGAAAACCCAATGGGATAAAACTACACGTAAGGGAAAAAGAGTATGAGAGCTATGGTTTAGAGGATCTTGGCCTAGTGAGATCAATGAGGCCAATTTTGGAGTGAATGTACTCACACACAGTGGGACTAGCAGCCTTGGTGAATATGTCAGCTAGTTGTTCAGAGCTCTTTGTGAAACACGGTAGAATAACTCCTAGTTGGACTTGTTCTCGCACCTTGTGGCAATCGACTTCAATGTGCTTTGTTCTTTCATGGAACACGGAGTTTGAGGCTATATGAATGGCAGCCTGATTGTCACAGTGCATGGTGATGGGTTTAGATGATCCAATGCCCAAATCTTGAAGTAGCATCTTGAGCCACATAAGTTCTGTTGTAAGTTTCCTCATCGCTCGATACTCGGATTCGGCACTTGATAGTGAGACCACCTTTTGCTTCTTGCTCTTCCATGTAACTAGATTGCCTCCTATGAATGTACAATAACCTGTTGTAGAGCGTCTATCCCTTCGGTCTTCAGCATAATCAGCATCACAATAGCCTACTATTTCCGCATTTCCATTGCATCCCATCCAAATACCTTGTCCCGGAGTTCCTTTGAGATACTTGAGGATGCGGTTCACCATGTTCCAATGGTGAAGTGTAGGTTCTTGCATATGTTGGCTGACCTGATTCACAGCATAACAAATGTCAGGTCTTGTAATTGTTAAATAGATCAACTTACCTACCAAGCGACGGTATTGAGTTTGGTTCTCATATGGTTTGTCCACAAGCTCCCCCTTACGGCTATCTTTATAGGCATCTTCAAGAGGTGTTGTTGCTGGTTTTGCTCCTAGTTTACCTGCTTCACTCAACAAATCAAGTGCATACTTTCGTTGTGATAAGAAAAGTCCTTCTTTAGATCGACAAACTTCTATCCCAAGAAAGTATTTCAGTTCTCCAAGATCTTTAATATCGAAAACGGATTTGAGATAAGCTTTAGTATTTTGAATTCCTACCTTGTCATTCCCAGAGATGATAATATCATCTACATATACTAGGATGACTATAATACCTTCTTGGCTTTGAATGGTGAAGAGAGTGTGATCAGCTTCTGATTTCTTAAACCCTTTGTTGATTAAGGTGGAGCTTAACTTGTGATACCACGCCCTTGGAGATTGTTTTAAACCATAGATCGCCTTCTTAAGTTTGAACACTTTTCCCGGCACCATTTTGTCCTCTAGGCCTGGTGGAGGCTTCATATATACTTCGTCCTCGAGCTCGCCTTGGAGAAATGCATTCTTAACATCCATCTGCCAAAGTTCCCATTCCAAGTTAGTAGCTAATGAAAGGACAACCCTTACCGTATGAAGTTTCGCAACGGGTGCAAATGTGTCTAGATAGTCTTCTCCATAGGTTTGTGTAAATCCTCTTGCAACGAGTCTAGCTTTGTATCTTTCTATCTCCCCGTCACTCTTGTACTTGATAGTGAACAGCCATCGAGAGGTTACCACTTTCTTTCCGGGAGGTAATTCCGCTTCATCCCAAGTGTCATTGCGTTCCATGGAGTTTGTTTCTTCACTAACAGCATCTCGCCAGACTTTGTGTTCTTTAGCTTCATCATACGTCTGAGGGATCCAGTTTTGATCTATTTGACTAAGGAAGACTTGATGTTCCAACGGAAAATGTGCAAGAGTGCAAACAGCTTGAATCAGGTGAGCTATAGCTTCGTTGGAGTAGTGAACTCGAACTCTCTTTCCTGCCAGCCGTTGACTTCGCCGGAGTGGAATGGGTGCTTCTTGTGGTGTAAGATCATCTCCATGCTCAGGAGTTGAAAGATTCTCTTCTATTTCGGAGCCGTCTTCCGTACTTATTTCTTCATTACGACTCATTAGTTCATTCATTGTGCGAGAATCCATTTGAGCTTCCTCTGAGCTTTGAGGTGATTTATCATCTGTCTCTTCTCCTTCTAGTGATTGCATCTGATCATTAATCTCTTCCATTGGAGGTTCATCACAGTGTTGAGGTGAGCTCACACCAAGTCTTTCCAAAATGATGCAGAGATTCGATGCTCGATCCGAAGGTGAGTGAGCTAAACTTTCAAGATTTTTCCAATCCTTTTCTTCATAATATCCTTTTGTTTCGACAAACTTCACATCTCGGGATACATGAACTCTTCTTGTTTCTGGAATATAACACTTGTACCCCTTTTGTGTAGTAGAATAACCAATGAACATGCCCTTTTCACTTTTGGCGTCAAGCTTAGTTCGTTTTTCTCCTGGGATTAAAACATAACAAACACAACCAAAAACTCGTAAGTGATCAATATTAGGTTTGTGTTTATTGATTACCTCGAATGGGGATCGGTCTTGAAGTATTTTTGTTGGTAGTCTATTTATCAAGTAACATGCGGAAGTCACCGCATCACTCCAAAAACGTTTGGGGACATTGGTATGGAACATCATGGATCTAGCTACTTCCATCAAGTGACGGTTCTTTCTCTCGGCTACACCATTTTGTTGTGGAGTGTATGGACAGCTTGTTTGATGAATGATTCCATGTTGGTTGAGATATTGTTTAAATGCATGGCTGGTGTATTCTCCTCCATTATCTAATCTCAAAATCTTAATCTTGCCATTGTAATGATTAGTCACATATGTTTTAAAATTCACAAAGGCTTCAAGGACTCTATCTTTGGACGGAAGTAAAGTTAACCAAGTGTACTTAGATTTTTCATCAATAAATGTAACAAAATATTTCTGGTTTTCCCTAGACTCGCACGGCGAACTCCAAACATCTGAGTGAATTAAATCAAAGCATTGTTCATAGATGGTGAGACTTGGGGAAAACGGATCTACAATGTTTACCGAGGATACAAGCTTCACAATCATCATTTTTAAAAGAAATACTAGGCAACAATAGTCCTAAGGCACGAGAATGAGGGTGACCTAATCTAGCATGCCAAATTGCATTGTTTGTACCAGCAACAACCGGGCTAAAATAAGAAGATAGAGGGGTGGATAGCTTAGTGTCCTCCACTCCATTTTGGCTTAGCTCATTAAGAGCTTTCTTCACTTCAAAAACTCGGTATAGGTTCGATGTGTCTCCATATACCTTTTGGAGAGTATCCCATAACTCCTTAGCGGTTTCACAATAGGAGTAAGTTTCAAGAATGGAGGCTTCAAGAGAGTTTTGAAGATAGTACAAAACCATGTGATCCTCTTGAAGCCATTTTTCTTGCTCCTCTTCATCGAAGGTTTTATTCTTTCCTTCTTTCTCGGCGGCTTCTTTTGGTGATTCACCTTTTTCAATGTGGCTCCAAAGACCACGACCATATAAGGCCGACTTGGTGGTTCTAGACCAGACCAAATAATTAACTCCTTTGAGAGTGTTTGTAATGACCAATCCTTTGTTGGTTTCCACGGTGAAAAAGAATAAGATGACAAGACTAACAAGCTTGTTATTAGCAAGAGATGATTTCTGAAACTTTGAAACCAAGAACATGAACTGAGAGAGAACTCAAATGAACCTTGATGGCTCTGATACCATGTGAGAATATAAACTTGGTTTCAAGTGTAAGATTAGAGAGAGTAAAGAGAGTAAAGAAAGTAAAGAGACTTAAGGGACTTAGTTGAAGAGAGAACTCTCTACTTGCATTACAATGAGAAGAATACCAAATATATATACAAGAGTACAATTAACCTAATACACCAAAAAGAGGAGCTTGGAGTGGTGGAGGAAGACAAGGAGAGGTGGAGGAAACATGGAGTGATTTAAGGATGCTTGTCTTGAGTAAGTGGTGGAGTAAGTTGTAGAAGTAGTGGAGGAGTGAGTCAAAGTGTATTTGGAGTTACTCTCTTGGTAACTTGGTAAATATATTTTACCATTCCAATAGTGGGCTGGGTGCCAATAGAAGATCTGAAATAATTAAAAGATATGTTCAAACCGAAAACAAGGGTATTGGAAGAGAGATATATGGAGTTGTCCGAATCAAGCAACTTATAAAGTTATTCTAGAGGATACGAATTATGGCCACTAGAATAAAATATGTTTTCAGTGGTCAGCCTAAGAATCATGGACTACAAGACAGCAAATGCCCAAAAGGAGAAGAAAGGATATTAAGGAGTTTAATCGCATCTTAATTGTATATCATCTTTTGAACAAGAAAAGAAAAAGAAAATTTTGTACCTCTTAGAAATAAGCAGTGGCCTTACTTTCTTCAAAATTTAAAATGTTTTTAAGCTTTCAATCTACGTGCAGTATAAGAAGAAAAAATGTACTACGATTCATATTAGAACCGTCGTCAGGCATCATATGAGAGGGTCATGTAATGTGTGGCCCATTGTATTTGTGTTCGAAAATTTCTATGTAAGTTGATGGATGAAGTCAACACAAGAGTAATATCAACAAGTCATCACTAACCCTCCCAAGACTTTTCTACATACCCAAGACATTTTTTCATTCTAAAACTTGATATGCCACATTTTGAATTATTTGTTCAATCATGTACTTCTACAAAATTTTCTATCTATCCCTCAATATTTCCTCTAAACTGACCGAACCAGAATCCAAAATGTCCATCTCTCTTTCTACTTAACTTTTGAACATTTATAGATCCAAGTGGATTCCCAATGCCAAAAGCTCAAATGACAATCTATTTGACATGAGTCGCATATCAAATTTGAATTGAAATCCTGCTAGTTAAAGCCAATGAATATAAGAAAATCAATCATTACCACAAAGTTACATGATATTATTTACGGTTTACAATCTTTTTTTTTTTTTTTTTGATAATTAGATTTACAGTCTTGAAAAAAGTGATCAACTGATCAAATGAAGCATGCATGCACGAATTCAGAGATACATGCCTTAGTTTTTGAGACGAATTTCAACACATTTGACAACGAGCTCCGTCTTCCAAGAGTTGGATTCGGTCTCATACATGGAGAAACTGATCTCTCCGATATTCTCCGGTGACATAATGAACTCACCGACATGTATATCATCTACCCACGATTTTCCTATATGCTCCTCCAAGCTCACACTCCGCTCTTGCGGCCTTGCACTACTGCTGGGCAAGGTCAGCTTTAAGTAATGGGCGGACCTACATTGGTGGGATCCTATGCAGTTGCACTACCTAAAATATAAGTATTTGTATTTTTAACATTGAACAATATAACTAATGTAGTAAAAATGATATAGTTGCACTACCCTAATTCACGAGTTCATGAGTTCAAAACTCTCCTACGACATTTTTGCATTAGGTAAATTTTTTTCTTGGGTCCCCCTGTTTAGGTTCACTGGTGTCTCCAATCCAGAAGCTGTATCCTTTAACTTCACTACGTACACAACCTCGTACTTTGTCTGTGGTGTCAGTTCTCTTGTGTTGAATTTTCCATTAACGTTTAACCAACAAACTGCTCCAAGCACAGCAGTTTCAACGAGTACGTATCTCGCTTGAAAAAATCAAAAAAACAAAAAAAACAAAAGAAATGTTTTATTTATATGTACAAGAAGCGCAATCGCATAAGCTATATGATCATATGTATGCGAATACATGTAAGAAATAATTGAAGAGAATTTTATTCACTACTCCTAGATGTGTTCATGTTAAGTTTTATATACTTTTATAAAAATCATATCGAATCAACCAAAAAAATTAACCGAGACCAAACTAAACTGAAATGAACCGAATTTGCATATGTTTATTGTATAATGTCAGATTTTATAAACCATAGAACAAAAATCCCAAACCGTAAACAAGAACGTCAACCCCTACCCTATCCATTGATTTATTTGGAAAGTATTTGGTTGTCCAGATTTAAACAACATTTTTTCTGTTAGCCGAACAAAACAATTATTTGCATTAAATTGTACTAGATTAATAACCCGTGCTGCGCTCGGGTCCGATATTTGATAAATTTGTATTTTCATGTCCAATATTTTACAAATTCGTATTTTTTAGTAATTAAATTGTTAGTTTTTTTGTAATTTGTATACGGTATATGTGAATTGTTAATATAGTTATTAGTTATGTTATTTTTTGTAGTTTTAAAACTCTAAGTGTATTTGTTATTTTTGTTTTATGTTAAATGTTTGGTATTATCTATGTACATATAAATATTATGTATTTGTTTGATGTATGTAGTTTGCATTTTAGATATGTAAAGAAGTTAAATTGTTTTAAAAAATGGTAAATAAAGATTTTATTTGAATCTACTAATTTTATTTTTATCTAAATAGCCATATTGTGTTTATATATCTATAATTAATATTTATAAATATTTTTTTATATATAATAACATAAATATTTTATCAAAATTTATAAAACAATAATATTGGGCCACCACAATATTATCACAAAAATAGAATCCATGTTGTTTGAAATAATGGGTTAATAATTTTGATGCTATGGCCAACCTTAAAAATTTATCTACATATTTTTTGAGATGGGCCTACCATGTAATATGAAGCCCAACATCTGAAATTTTCGAGAGAAATGATATCAGTTTTATTTGGGTCTTCTCCTTTCAGACAAAAAATAAGAACTTGCCGACAATTTTTAGGTTGAGAAAAGGGATAATTTCTGATCTCGTTTTTTTTTTCTCTGAAGATAACCAAATCTCGTATACTTCTTCGTTAATGTTCATCAAATAGGCGGAAATCATCGATCGAATAGAAGAATCTTCCAATCTAAAATTTTCTATAAGGTAAGTGTTGCTGAGAATCGTTAACCGGATCTACAATTTTGTTTTGAATCTTCATGATCTTTCTCCGTTAAATATTAAGCAAATCGATTCTAATATTTGTTTATCTTCTTCAATTAGGTGAATTAGAAGCATTCGAAGGGAGAATATTCATGACCACTATCTTCTTTAAGATAAGTCTCGGATTTTAACCTTCTCCTTAGATAATACTTATTCTACCAAATCGAATCGCCATTTCCGTCATTTGATTTCAACTCGTGTAGATCCGAATCAACTATTTTCCTTGTTCTCATTATTCTGTATCTTATCAATTAAGAATTTTTATTCTCTATCGGTCATGAATTAAAGATAAAGGGGATTTTAAAATTATGGGTTTATTTGATTTCAGATTTATTCTTAGTTCTCTTGTTTCAGTTATTTGATTTAACTTAATTGTGTAAAGTTGATGTTTATTATGTAAGTTTATGCAATGAATCTGGTTAATTTAATCTGATGTCTAACTATATCTATACTATATGAATTTAGACATCGATTGTTTAGGATAACATTGTGTTGTGGATGATGAATTCTGTATCAATGCATCTTTTATTGTATGATGAACCTATTTTTTTGTTTAGCAATTGTATGATGAACCTTTAGTATTTCTTTATACTTGTTCTAAACATACAAACTTCTTCATGTATAATGATAGGAGGATCATTCAATATCGTACTTTGCTTAAGGGACAGAGAGATAGAGCTAAAGGAACATCAAGTTGGCTTCTATTTCCATCGAGGTATTATCATAAACCTTGGCTATGGTTTTGTTTAAGTGTAGATGTGCTTAGGAAAAAGCATTATTATTTCCTTCAGTATAACTATACACGGTTTTCTTTAAATTGTTAACTGTAAAATTACTTTGTAACTCACAATTCAAAACAAACAAATACTACTTCAAAAATATCTGACTTAAAGGAACATCAGGATTTTGTAATTGTCAAAGCAAACATCATTGTTTTTGGTTTTGAGTTTAGTTTTTAATAACTAAAAACTGAAAACATTAAAAATTTGGCAAGACTAAAATAAAATTCAGTAACTACTAACACTGAAATTATTCCAAAACCAAACAATGCAATAAGTTTAAACTTTTTTAAAAAAACAAAACAAAGTAAACAATAGAATGCTTGAACTAATTTGGTTAGATATTCATATCATATGATATAATAGGCTAACGTGGTTCAGTAGGATCCTCATCCGAATCAGACAATGATAGAGCACCAAAATTGACTCCATTCACATTACCCATCCATTCTTCATGTTTACCTATATTAACATTATTCTTATCACCATCTGGACAATTAAGTCCATTATGATGCATTTCTTGCTTGAGGTTTGTATAAGCAGCAATTTTTAGTTCATCGACAAACATAGGTTTATCGAAAAAACCAAAACAAAAAAAAAACAGTTATACCCAGAAAACAGAAACACAAATGAAGACTTTTAGGCTAAAAATTATTTTAAAACAGCAAAAGAATACCATTGTTATAGCACCAGCCGGTTTTGAAAATCTTCACGTCCTAAAGGTAAGTGAAATCAAAATTTCAGCCATGGTATTAGGTAGAAAAAATAGGTGAAATAAAACTAACCATATGAAAGAAATCGACTTAAATTTCCTGAACATGGCAATTATCATTGGTTTGTTTGTCTTCGTTTAGGATCATCTGCACAAGACATTAAATGTTTAGTATACTTATGAATAATAAAACAGCAAAGTTCATATAACACACAAAAACACAAACACCAAAACATAGAAAACGTTTTATAACAAAAAAAAATCACAAACAAAAATCCATCACTTAGCAATTTTTTAAGTTTCTAGCGGGTTGTGTTTGCTATGGAATGAAAAGGTTTGACATGGTGAACGAAGCTATTTATAGAGTTGGTCGATTAGTATAGGTTGGTTAGGGAAAATCTTATGAAAATCTTTTGAAAATTGAATGTAGATAGTATATTCGAGAGGAATTTATGAAATGGTTGAATTGAATATTTTATCGGTTATATTTTGTTAATTCTTGTCTCGAGATTTTAGAATTTGGAAATGTTATTAGATTTTTAGAATATTGAGAAGGTTGTTTGTTAGAATGTGATATGCATGTAGGTTGTTGTTGTTTGATCGAATATTGGATAGAAATCTACGGAATTATTTGATCGAATATTTGATTGGTTTAAATTTATTGTCGAGATTTTAGGATTAGGAAAGTGTAATATATGATTCGAATATTTGCTAGATGATTCTTTGTTCCGATTAAAATTTTTAAAAGATTTGGAGTAATGGAAATTTTTAGATCGATTTAAATTCAATGTTGTACTGTTGGATATTATAATAATTTTGATGGGCCGGATTATGAATATATATGTAGATAACTTATATGGGCCTAATTCGTTTGTTTTGATTTTCTTTACACATGTATCTTGAGTCGGGTCGAAATGTCTTTCAACGGGTTGAAATTGCACCGACTCAAGGATCCGCGTCCTTCTAAACGGGTCGGTTTATACCCTTCGACTCGGGTCGGCTCGGATCCGCTTGAAAAATGTCTTAAATGTCCAATTTTTTTTTTTTTTTATAACTAAAACTGAGTGGCAATTTTTGTAAATATTTGTAAACGGCTCAAATGGCTCGTCATTTTTTCTACCCCTCCCTCTCAATTAATAGTATAGATTGTATTAAGTCTTTTTTTAAAAATTTTATTTATTTTATTTTATTGTAAGAGGTTTAGTGCAACTTGGAAAATTATTCGTTTTTAGAAGTTGAACAAAATAATTGTTTTAAATTGTACTGTATAGAGTCTTTAAAATAAACTGGTGATCTATATTGCAACATGTAAAATAATCATTTTTTCCGATGTTAAACAAAGTGTTTGTTTAAGTTGTATTGTATTGAAATGCTCTATTTTAATTTCACTAGATAGTAAAGCTCCAATAGGCGAATTGAGTTTTAAATTCATAAACTTAAAAACAATCCACAAGTGCATAAAAGTTCGAAGAGTACTTATGGATCGATCAACAAGGACATAAAGATAATACACAAAAGATATGAGACTCAAACTAATCACAACTAAATGATATTTTGTTTTTTTTTTTTGAGACTAAAGATTGAAAAATGAAAGGAAGTAAAATGCAAAAAGTAAGACAAGGAGATAAGCATTGGATTTTGGGCTTAACAATCATAAGAATGAATAAATAAAAAATTAATTAATGATGAAAGAGATTGAATTAAGCATTACAATTCTAAAATAAGGAACTCACAAATATGATTAAATCTACTTCTATGACACTAATTACTTAATGACAAATTCCATTCCTAAATAGAATCAATGAGCATTAAACACAATTCCAATTAGTTTACCTAAACACCCTAATCATTTACTCCGGTTGATTAGGTATCCGATCTTTGTAAAATAGATCAACCAAGAAATCAACACCACACAAAATTCATAATGGTTTTTCCTTAATTTGAGAGTTCCATCCAATACATTAAAAGTGCTCATAAATTACATATTTTCTCTCTTTTTTCGTCGTTTTCTCTCTCTCATAATGTGAAAACGACGAAATTAATTCAAATAAAATAAAGAATACAAATCTCAGGGTAAAACGTATTTTCTAGTGGGAGCATCCTTACCCCATTGGTTAAGGATTTAAAGGATTCCACTCTAAGTCCGGGGTTCGAACCCCAGCACACATCGTCTTTTGCAGATTAAAAGATGCAAAGTTTTTCAGAGGTTTCAAAGTGCTGCAGATAGAGTTGTCCGTCATGATCTCCTATGTTGCAGGGAGAGGTTATCCATCACAGGGATATCATACATGCAGAATCGTCTGTCATAGATCCGAGTGTTGCGGAGAGAGCATGTCCATCATGGGAATGTCATACATGCAGAACAACTTTTCGAAGAAAATTTGCATCGTGAAATCGTTTCTTGTTTGTTCATCGTAATCGAAAATACAGCAGATAATCGACTAATAATCATCATATTAGGATTAGATCAGATATCTCTAATAATAATGATGTAATGGACGACAAGAAAATGCATACCCTAAAACCCATGATACTATTATGAGCATTGAATTTATTATAAATATTCGACAGGACCACCCCATTCAGCATCTAAGAAAAGCATACGCTAAAACCCGAATACTTTGGTCAATTAGTGCGCTGCGCGGACATTGGGTCACACTGTAAGCTTCAAGAGATTAAACTACACAACTCAACAAAATGAAGCTTTTCACTGAGAAAAACACTCTTTCTCGACTCTTTATTAAATCAAATAAAAAACGTGTCGCCTTACAAAGAAGATACACAGAAATGTAAAATGCAAACAAGAAGCAAACCACACAAAGATTAGGCTACGAATAGCCTAATCAATTTAGGAAAATAACGGAAATGAAACTGAAACAGAAGCAAAAACAGACTCAAATCACACCAAAAGCCCAAGAGGGTGGTCAAACGAGGAAATATAGAAAATACTTTGCATCAGAAATACAAAGTCTGGCGCGCAAGACCACTCATTGATTGGTCAGAGAATGTTGCACTTAGAAGCCTTGAGAATTTGCTGCTCTTCCTTATAATGCCTTTCTTCCATATCGTTGAACATTTCCCTCGTTTCCTGCTGTTCTACTTTATGCCTCTTCTCCTCCGCATTTTCCATTTGCTCAAAGAGCTTCTGTTGTCCATCCAAAGCCATTCTCATATTTTTCTCCATCTGGACAAAAGAATCAGATCTCGTTAGTGCCCACATATGTGTGTGTGTGTGTGTGTGTTTATTTTAAAGAAGAGGAGTTTAAACCATCGAGGAAATTGCCAAGAGGTTCTTCGCATTTATATCCATCATCTCCTTCAACAATTCTTCGAATTTTTCGTCTGAATGCCCTTGGTCAGTAAGATCCTCTTTTTCTTTCTTGTGTCTATCATTTTCTTCCTGATGAGCGATACCATTTGATTTTGGCAATTAAAACACGCTAAAGCTAAGAAAGATGCAGATATATATATGGATTAAAAAATGGGAAACTGTTTTAACCTGTATCTTATGGTACATTTCTATGGTATATGGTTTGTTATTGTTATGCTTTCTCACTTGGTCGATAAGGCTGAGAAGCTCATGGACTTGCTTTTTCTTTTTCACCTCATCATCGGTTCTGTTATTAAACAGGATTTTCCGTTGATCACACGATTCGAGAAGTTTCTGAAACCACAAAAATGCAATTCATAAGTCCCCAAACTGAAACCTCAGTACGTGAATATGATCAAAGTACTAACCTGTAGGAAGGAGGGGCAGTCTTTCAAATAATCATCAAGTGTCTCATGATCGTATTCTAACTCATCCCCGGCCGTGAAAACAAGGATAACATAATCAGAAATTTTACTCCCGAAAAGGACCTCCAGTGTTTTAAGAACTAACTCTTCCTCTTTTGTAGCTCGAGTCTTCGTCGTGAAAACTAAGAGTACAGCATGCAGCCCTCCTTCCGCTAGATGTAGGCATCTAGTGATTTCTTTACTTATGAATTCAGCCGACAACGTCAAATCAAGTAGACCTGCAAACAATCAAATTCTACTATTTGAGAAACTCACACGATTATTATTATTATTATTATTATTATTATTGTTATTGTTATCGTTATCGTTATTGTTATTTACTATTTGAGATACCCATAGTGAGAAACCATGGATAAAAATGCATTGACAACGTACGTACCTGGAGTGTCAATCACATTGAGTTTCTGGCCTTCTGGTGTCGTAACTATCACTGACTGGCATTCCTTTGTAACGCTATCTGCACTTGCTTTCGATTTGAACGGGTCACCTGATCCAACGATGCTGTTCCCGGTGGAGCTTTTTCCGACCCCTGTACGCCCAACCAAGACTATGTTTTCCATCGGAAGTGACGACGACTGACTAGCCATTTGGGGAATTTTTTCCGTCACCTTTTCAGTTATTACATAAAAGGTAACTTATCAGCTAATCCTATCAAAGTAACAATAATGAAAATGAACTAGAATAAAAGGAAGCTATGAAAACACAGGGAAAAATGGTATATCGATCCAAAGTTGGGATTGTGAAATGTTAGCATCATATGAGTTACAACAAACTGGTAGATCCAAAATTGGGATTCTGAGTTGTGAGCATCATTTGAGTAACTAATCCTGATAGATTTAATTAGACACATATCTACTAAACTATTAAAAAGACCCAATCTTAGAGGGTGTTTCCAAACACTCAAAAAGTATAAAACTAAAAAATTTATGGCTAATCCTATATCCAAACACCCATAAAAGGAAATATTAATTCCAGCAAAATTAAATTAAACACTTTATTTGTATTTTTTTCTTTCTCCTCTTTATCATTTATTTCCTTATCTAATGTTGCAATATTAACACTATGAATTATGATTCTCCTATCATATTTGTTAGATCTTATTTTCAAATTATTTAATATTATTATATAATGCATATAATTAATAAAAAAATAATTTTTTTTCTTCATATATTGTGATTCAAAATTTAAAAAACGGACATATATTACTCAATTAAAAAAAAAAAAAGTGTGTTCAACATCTCACATTGACTAAAATTTTGGACAATGGTTCAGAGTAATATTATAAAACACACAAAAATAATTTTAAATGCGAATAATCAAGAAACTTGACTTATCATGCATTCAAATTTTTTTAAAAACTTATTCAGTTTTATCCAGTTCATTAGTTTTAATAATTTAAAAGTCCCACATCGATTAAATTTTTGTGCAACAGCTCAAAGTCATATTATAAAAAAGACCAAAATGAATTTAAATACAAATATTTTTTAAAATATCCGGTTTAATCCGCTACTTATTTGAAATAATTTAAAATAATATTTAAAATTTAAAAATATTTATTTGGTTTAACTCTATTAAAATATTAAGTTTAAAATACTATTAATACTAAAACTATATTATATCGACTAATCAATAATATATATATAACTACTTATTTATAATAATAATAAATTATTTAGTAAAAGTTATTTTAAATACAAATAGACTATAACTTCTAAAATAATCAATCCGAAATGGATAATTATATAACAATGATCGATTATATGATGGAAAGTTCCCGATAAGTACGGGACAATACGGATTTTTATCCCAAAATGGGCAGGTTTAAGATAAGGAGAACTGATAATAAAATATATAATAAAAAATATAATTAATATTTTTAATATTAGAACTACTTACCAAATATTAAAATGAGTTTAGATATGACTGACAATATAAATATAACTACTTATTTATATAATATATATATACCAATCAATACTATATATATAACTACTTATTTATAATAATAATAAATTATTTAGTAAAAGTTATTTTAAATACAAATAGACTATAAATTCTAAAATAATCAATCCGAAATGGATAATTATATAACAATGATCGATTATATGATGGAAAGTTCCCGATAAGTACGGGACAATACGGGTTTTTATCCCAAAATGGGCAGGTTTAAGATAAGGAGAACTGATAATAAAATATATAATAAAAAATATAATTAATATTTTTAATATTAGAACTACTTACCAAATATTAAAATGAGTTTAGATATGACTGACAATTACATATGATTGACAATTGTATTGGTTTTTTTTTAGTTCAGATTAGTTTAATATTTAATTCGGTACGATTTGGTCTAAATAGTTTGAATGAGAGTATAGAACATTATTCATTTGGCGTATGTTTGATTCAAATAATAGAAATTTGCTATTGTTACAGAGAAATAAAACAATTTGATGTTGAAAGCACGTTAGATATATTATAAAAAATAAATAAACAAAAACTACAAATATATATTAACACAAATAAAAATATTTATAAAATTATAAAAATCAAGTTAAAATTATACAAACAAAATAAAAATATTTATTAACAATAAAAAATAAAAACAAATATAATTTATATCCAAATAATTGACCTGCGGTATACCGCGGGTACAAATCTAGTTTATTTTTAAATCTGCTCGGGAAAGCTTAGTTAGACAACTTTTAAACTCAGAGTAAGGAAAATTAAATTAAATATATATAAATTGGTAGATGAAATATGATGAAGAGAAAAAAAGGGAAAGTGTGAGAAAATGGACGAACTTGATTTCAATGCGGCAAATCTTTAACCTTTTATCTGATGCTAGACAGATGTAGTTAAACTACCAAGCTAGTTTTCAACTTTATATAGAACTACTGAAAGTATTTTTCCATTGCATTATTTGGATATGGCGAGTCTTTCATTTAAGCTGCATTATTTGGAAGTCTTTCAATTTTGTCTTCTTCACCAATATCAAAACTTATCTTTCACATGTCACCACCATCACCATCATAATCATCATCATCATCAGAACATCATCACCACCATCAGCACATCATCATCATCATCATCATCATCACCACCACCATCACCACCATCACCACCACCATCATCATTACCATCATCATCATTAAATTGTACTTCTCATTTTGGCGGGATGATAAAATCGATGAGAGTAACACAAAAATGTTTAGGAAAGAATTATATTAGACTCTCATGAATATAATATTCAAGATACATTCTCTTATATGGAGATGGAAATAATCTAAATTTCCTAAACTAGGATAAAGATAAATGTAAATAAAATATTTAGAGATAAAAGTAAATTTCGAATCTAAGATATCAACAATTATCCACAATCATCTAGTTCTTTCTTGATCCGGTTCATAATTTCGGTCGATTTTGACTTGGTTTGGGCCGATATCATCGATCCCTCTATACAGAAAAATTGTGAAATCAATTTTTTTTGGCAAAAAGTTACGGATCTGCTTCTTGGGGGGGGGGAATTGTGAATTTCTCAATTTGGCAAAAATATTGTCAACTTCTTATTTTGGTTGAAAAAATAGAATCAAGATTTAAAGAAAAAAATACGGATCCATTTTTTTGAAGGGAAAATTGCTGAATTTATATTTAGCAGAAAATTACGGATTTGCATTTTGATGAATTTTCTTTTACGAAATCTGTTTTTGGCCAGAACATTACGAATCCGCTATTTAGCGGAAAAATTGTGGATATGCAATTTGGTGAGAAAATTGTAGATATGCAATTTGGCAAAAAAATTGCATATCCATATTTTGGCGAAAAGTATATATATCCACATTTTAGCGAGAAAATAGATGGGTTAAATGGTTAAGCCATCAACACCTTACAATTCAACTCATAGATCCATTTAACTATTTATCGATTAACCATTTGATTCATTAACCCATTAAAATCAGAATCTTCAACCTATTAGAGTTTATATGTTAGATTGGGATAGATCAAACTCATTACCCAGTTTAACACTGCTATGTATATATAATATTTATTTATATTACCGCTTTCATACGTATCCGCTTCCTAAAAATTTATAACAATTTGCTTCCATATTTCCAAATGCCCCACATCTGTGTACCCATTTCTAACTTCATTCAACCTTATCTAACCATCAAAATTCAAAACTAAACTAAGGATTCTTTTCTCACCTTCACATATAATGACGTTTGAAAGATAAGTTTTGTTGGTAAAGAAGACAAAAATATGAAAGACTTCATATAATGCAATTTAAACAAATATCCATCATATTCATGTTGACAAGAATAAACAAGATATTAAATTAAAACATTGGTTATTTGTCAGAATAAGTCATATTTTTTAAATAGTCAAAGTAGCATATTAAAAAAAAAATTAAATTGAAAGAAAATTATTTATAAAAAATATTTTATTGACATATTTGACTAACTCTACGAGTATATGGCAAACTCTGTGAGCATTTACTAGACTTTCTAAGCATCTGACAGACTTTGTACATAATTGGCAAACTTTGTATACGTTTTGCTATATGTGGAGTAACTGAGAGACTTTGCAATGCTTTACAGACTCTACAAAATAGTTGGTATACTCTGTAAATATTTGCAGATTTTGCGAGCATTTGGTAGACTCTACGAATATTTGATAGACTCTGAGAGAATTTGGAAAACTGTACAAGCATTTGGCAATCGTTGCGAGCATATGGTAAACTCTGCGAATATTTGGTATTTGTAATAATTTTTAAAATTTTTTTTTTAACAATTCGTTCTTTAATCCTAATTAAATGTTTTACATAGAAAACAAATTATTAAATTTGCAGCTCTAATTATTATATGAATTAAAAAGTAGTTTATAAATAAAAGAACAATCTTTTAATAATTCTTTTAATATTTATTTGTTAGAAAGACTTCACACAATACAACCAAATTGTCTTTGTCGGCAAACAAAAAACTTTGCTTAATTTTGAAGTCTTGAACAACCAAATACTTTTCCAAGGTGCATTATAGATAGTCTTTGTTGAACTTGTATTATCTGAAGTCTTTTAAATATATTAAAAATAACTTCATATGTAATACAAATAAATAAAAGACTACAAATAATGCAACTAGGAAAAAAATTCAATGGTTGGAAATTAAAGGAACAAACAAAGCTGATTGCTATTCAACGTAAAAAAAAAAATATATTAAAATGCTCTTCTAAAATTGGGGAACATGAGCAAATTAGTAGAAATAACACTCCAATCCTCAGTTCTTTTATTTAGTAACTAGCTTTAAGATGTACTCCCTCCGTTTCAAATTAGTTATCGTTTTAGGAGTTAATTTTTGTTATAAATTTGTTGTCGTTTTAAGTTTTCAATGTAAATGTTTGATACAATTTCTAAATTTGTCTATATTATTTTAATGTTTTAACCAATAAAATTAAATCAAATATAAATTAATTAAGAGTAAAACAGAAAAATCAATTATTTTTTTAATCTACGTAAAACAACCTAAAACGACAACTAATATGAAACAGAAGAAGTACTTAACAAGACAGCACTAGTTAACATAAATGTATCCATTTTGACGTACCTTAGACGCTAAAAATCTTGTTGCACATTGTTCATGATGTTGCACATAATATCTTTTTTTTTGGTTAAAAAGCTTAATGTTGCACATAATAACTTAGGAACCCAAGTTTCTAAAACGGTAATTTACTTTTTGTTTTTTTGCTGAAAAACTGGTATTCATAATATATTAGTTTCAAACATTTTTCAAGCAATATTTAATATATTTTTCTTAATATAACAAAATGTTAACAAAATTTTGAAAACTTTTCACAAAATTAACTTTAAAATGTTGGTGACACTGGTCTCCAATTTTATAATATCCAATTTTTTTATGTTTATCTAAATATTAATCCCTAAAATTTAATTTTTAATCCAACATTCTAAAACTTTATTTTGACCAAACTTATTTCATTTCTTTTGGAAACATGTGAGAATAATGAGAATCAAGAAGAACGGAGAAGGAAATATTAAAGGGAAATACCCAATGTAAAATACCTCGACTTACTGAAAATAGTACGCCAAATAGTTTTTATTAGCAATCACCAAAAAAATCGTAACTAACAAATAAAGAATAAGCGAGGAAGTAATAGTAATTACACAAGAAAAAAAAAAATTCAATATGGATTATAAATTATCAAAAAAAAAAATGAAAAAAAAAAAGAGGATTATAGCAGTGGGTATTAGGAAAACTCGCATGTTTCACGAATGCAAAAAATATTCATCACTATAAAAATAATCAAGACCCTTTTTAAATTCAAATAACTTATATAGACTAACAATGTCATGTTAGTGTTCGCTTTGTAGATCATACAAATTTCTTACAATACATCTTAAAAGCAAAGACATTTTTGTTTGGTCAGCAAATTTTTTTTTTTTTTTTGGCTTTTTGGTCAGAAAACAAAAACCTTTTATTTAAGTTTTAACAACCAAATACTTTTCAAAATAAAGGTGCATTATAGGTAGTCCTTGTCTCACTTGTACTAAATTTTTTTTTAAAAACAAAAAAAATGTGTATTATATATATGAAGGTCTATGAAGTCTTTTGAATATATATTTTTTGATTCAATCAATAAAAATAAAATAAAGACAATAATTTAACTTGCAAATTAAGGGACAAAAAAAAATCAATGCTATTCATTTTTCTACATAATAGAAAAATCATTGCTATTAATAAATTACTTACTTAAATCTAGTTTTTCTACTCTTGTTTTTGTCTCTCTCTCTCAAATATCGTTCTCTGAAAAAGGAGATCGCAAGTAGAACGAAATAGAACGTTCTCAGTTTAAAGATCAAACCGGACGTCTAAAAAAACCGCCAATTTCACATTTTTTCATAAAAAATTTAGAAAATAGTAGGAAGATACCTGATCCCTAAAAAAAGAAAAGCCAATACCGACGACATCCAAGAAAAAACACCGATGCCATAAACCTTATCTACGTTGAAATCTTATCTACGTTGAAAAGCATGAATTTTTTTTTGTTTTTTTCTTTTAATTTCCAATCAACGAATATGTAGTCTTTGTTTTATTTGTAATGTACGAAGTTCTTTTTTTTTTTCTTTTTTAGTATATGTCAAAGATAATATTTTAGAAGTTCAAAAAATACTATATATTTTTTTTTTGAAAAAGATTTGGTAGTCCAAATTTAAACAAAGCTTTTTTGTTTGCCGACCAAAAAAAAAATCTTTTCTTTACGTTGTATTGTATGAAGTATGCTTTTTTTTTTTCTTTTTCTTTAAATTGCATTGCAAGTATAATCCAACATGGAAAATATTCCGTTTTAGAAGTTAAACAAAGTCAATGTTTTTTTTTTTTCTTTTTCTTTAAATTGTATTGCAAATATAATCCAACATGGAAAATATTCCGTTTTAGAAGTTAAACAAAGTCAATGTTTTAAGATGTACTAGATTTGTACCCGCGGTATACCGCGGGTCAATTATTTAAATATAAATTATATTTTTTTTTAATTTTTTATTGTTAATAAATATTTTTATTTTGTTTGTATAATTTTAACTTGATTTTTATAATTTTATAAATATTTTTATTTGTGTTAATATATATTTGTAGTTTTTGTTTATTTATTTTTCATAATATATCTAACGTGCTTTCAACATCAAATTATTTTATTTCTCTGTAACAATAGCAAATTTCTATTATTTGAATCAAACATATGCCAAATGAATGATGCTCTATACTCTCATTCAAACTATTTAGACCAAATCGTACCGAATTAAATATTAAACTAATCTGAACTAAAAAAAAAACTAATACAATTGTCAATCATATGTAATTGTTAGTCATATCTAAACTCATTTTAATATTTGGTAAATAGTTCTAATATTAAAAATATTAATTATATTTCTTATTATATATTTTATTATCAGTTCTCCTTATCGTAAACCTGATCATTTTGGGACAAAAACCCGTATTGTCCCGTACTTATCGGGAACTTTCCATCATATAATCGATCATTGTTATATAATTATCCATTTCGGATTGATTATTTTAGAATTTATAGTCTATTTGTATTTAAAATAACTTTTACTAAATAATTTATTATTATTATAAATAAGTAGTTATATATATATTATTGATTAGTCGATATTATATAGTTTTAGTATTAATAGTATTTTAAACTTAATATTTTAATAGAGTTAAACCAAATAAATATTTTAAATTTTAAATATTATTTTAAATTATTTCAAATAAGTAGCGGATTAAACCGGATATTTTTAAAAATATTTGTATTTAAAATCATTTTGGTCTTTTTTATAATATGACTTTGAATTGTTGCATAAAAAATTTAATCGATGTGGGACTTTTAAATTATTAAAACTAATAAACTGGATAAAACTGAATAAGTTTTTTAAAAAATTTGGATGCATGATAAGTCAAGTTTCTTGATTATTCGCATTTAAAATTATTTTTGTGTGTTTTATAATATTACTCTGAACCATTGTACAAAATTTTAGTCAATGTGAGATGTTGAACACACTTTTTTCTTTAATTGAGTAATATATGTCCGTTTTTTAAATTTTGAATCACAATATATGGAGAAAAAAAATTAATTTTTTATTAATTATATGTATTATATAATAATATTAAATAATTTGAAAATAAGATCTAACAAATGTGATAGGAGAATCATAATTCATAATGTTAATATTGCAACATTAGATAAGGAAATAAATGATAAAGAGGAGAAAGAAAAAAATGCAAATAAAGTGTTTAATTTGATTTTGCTGGAATTAATATTTCATTTTATGGGTGTTTGGATATAGGATTAGCCATAAAATTTTTAGTTTTATACTTTTAAAGTGTTTGGAAACACCCTCTAAAATTGGAACTTTTTTAATAGTTTAAAGTAGATAGATTGTATAAACAGTTTTAAAGTATTAATTTGTCAAAAGTTAAACAAAATCTTTGTATAAATTGTTGATAAACTTGGGCTTTAACCCAAATATATCATTCATTGCAAGTGTTGCATAACAAACGCAGTCCTATATATAAAAAGAGAAGGAACTTTCTACCGTTTTGACACATCATAAGCAAAAATCAATACTACAATTAAAAATTTTCATAGGATAACTAATTATTAGTTTAGTTTCAAAAAAAATTTCTATTGGTAAAAATTATTGAATGCAAGTTCCAGAAAAAATATAATTTCTTTTAGATTAATCGATGTAATCTTATGAGAGGTTCCAAAGTGCTTTACAAAGAGATGTCTGTTGTGGTCTCGTGTGTTGGAGGGAGAGTGTATTCATCATGAAAATATTGTACATGCAGAACCGTCTGTTTTAGATCTAAGTGTGTCGGAGATAGTTTGCCTAACGTCGGTACATGCATAATTGTTTTTCGGAGAGAGTTTGTGTTGTGGAAAATTTGGTCATCGCAATCAAATATGCTGTAATATGGATTTCCAATTTTAGCGGATACCTGCACGGTTAGGAGAGGAGGAAACGTATTAAAGTTTTCAATGGATTTTATGGTTTTTATGGAAAGTTAATAATTAAAAAGTGCATAAAGAAACTTTCTCGGACTCCCTCCCACTCTCTGATATTCTAAGTCATGCTATTAGTGACTACTTGGCATGAGAAGCAGCCCAAGTAAATCAAGATACGGAGTTTGAGGAGAGAAACTTTTTGAACCGAGTTACTCATTCTACAAGATATCAAATGGAAGGGTCTTGATGTGATTCTCCCAAGGAGTCAGCACTCTAAGTTGGAAGGGGGATAATCCTTGACTTCTAAAGTGATTAAACTTCAAGAAAGAAGGTGGTGGAATCGAATGGTCAAACAATAGTTGTGTAAAGCTCCTAATTTACCGTGGATCGAATGGTCGCACATGAGAAGCGGAAGGTTTTTGATTTACCGGTTGATCCCTTGGATATGACACACCACGACGGATCAGTTTAATCAATGGATATTACACACAATTGACAAAGAAAAGAGAATCACTCTCAAAAGTTCCAAAAAATATTAAAAGAGGATTATTTTTTTAATCATGATATGAGCCTCATTATATAGAGAAAATACAACAAAAAAGTCCATAAAATCATACTATCATGCAGCACAACTTGGGAATTGAAATTTAAACTCTAATCTGCATGTGAGAGAAAGAAATACACTTATATAAATGCTACTTTGAATCTGGACGAAAATGACTTTCTCTTTGATACTTTTGGGCTGAAAATACTCCAATTAAGATCCATTCTTCTTAAATCGAGCCCATGAAGTTTCAAGCCTTGTTTAGATGCTTTGCTCCAATAATCAGATTTGATGACCTCATAAGATCTTGGAAAGATTCACAAACCCATATCAGGTTTACGTTGGATTTGTTTGCAAGGAGAGAGACATCTTGCTCCTAAGAGCAAGATGTCATCGTAGAAGCTCTTTATTACTTCACTCGGAGATGGAAGCAATAATTTGGAAAATGAAAACTATCTTAGCCAGAAAGATACAGTGTCAAGCTTTTGAATCAGACTGTACGGAGTTAGTCTCAATTGTGCATTATCCTGATAGTTGGCCAGATTTCTCCAATCTTCTATATGAGATTGTACTCTTTCTCATATTGATCGTAATTTAAATTTAAAGACCGACCCTTTAGCTTGGGTCTCGAAAACCTTTTTTCTGAATTTTCTTTTGTACATGTTCTCCTCGTGTTTAGACAACCAACCAAAAAGTTTTATTATAATTAAAGCTTGGTTGGAAATATATATATAATAGACGACAATAATTCAAATTTAAAGACCGACTCTTTAGCTTGGGTCTCGAAAACTTTTTTTCTGAATTTTTTTATGTACATGTTTCTCCTCCTGTTTGGACAACCAATCAAAATCTTTTTTTTTTATAATTAAATCATGGTTGAAAAGAAAAAAAATATATATATATATAATAATAATAATAATAATAATAATAATAATAATAATAATAATAATAATAATAATAATAATAATAATAATAATAATAATATAATAGACGAAAGAGAAAAATAAATAAAAACTTTGGCTCCCATTATTATTCTTAAATGACAAAGGGTCATTGTCTAATGGGCTATTATTGGTTCGTGGAGTTTAGTGTAGTCATGAAGATTTTTATTTTTGAAAGTTTTTCTTGTTGTTTGATTAAAATTTTTTAATATATTCTTAAATTTAGATATTTGTAAAATGTTATTTAAAATCATTAAAAGTGTATCATTTTTTTATTGATGAATTTCAAAACTCACTAGAAATGAGGTGTTTTTCAAACATCATCATCATCATTATCATCATCATCATCATCATCATCATCATCATCATCATCATCATCATCATCATCATCATCATCATCATCATCACCACCACCACCACCATCACCATCATAATTATCATCATCATCCAATTGTGAAATCAAGTTTTTAACCAAAACACTATGAATCTGCTTTTTTGGAGAAAATTGTGGATTTCTCAATTTGGTGGCAAAATTGTAGACTTCTCACTTTGGTGAAAAAAAACACAGAATCAAATTTTTAAAGAAAAATTACGGATCCGCTTTTTGGAGGGAAAATTGTTAATTTTATATTGGGCAAAAAATTACAAATTTACATTTTGGTGATTTGTTTTTACGTAATCTGTTTTTGGCCAGAAGATTATAGATCCGCTCTTTAGCGGAAAATTTTGGATTTCTCATTTTTGTTAAAAAAAATTGTGAGTCAAATTTTTGATAAAAAATTGCGGATATGCATTTTGACGAGAAAATTGCAGGTGTTCAACTTGGCTGAAAAATTGCAGATCCATACTTTAGCATGAAATTATATGGGTTAAATGATTAAACCATCAAACCATTATAATCCAACTCAATTTATCCAGTTTACTATCTATCCATCAACCCATTTGACACATTAACCGACTAAAATCAAAATCTTAAACCTATTAAAATTCATGGTTGGGTTGGCCTGGATCAAATTCATGGCCCATTTTAACACATCTATGTATATATAAGATTTATCTATACTGACGCTTTCATACATATCACTTCCTAAAAACTAATAAAAAAATTACTTCCATGATTCCAAATGCTTTGCATCTGAGTACCCATTTTATCAAACCATCAAAATTCAAAACTAATCTAAGGATTCTTTTCTCGCCTTCACATATAATGACGTTTGAAAGATAAGTTTTTGTAACGCCCGTGTTCCGAAAAAATGGAAATTTCGGAAAAATAATAATCGGGATTTATGCGTAGATTTTTTCCGGGAAAATATTTCCGAGAATTTTTGGAGTAATTAGGAAGTTACACGCATTTTTCCCGTAAGGGGGTGTTCGGGATCGATTTAGGAAGTTGGGGTCCTTTTTGTGAACTTGTGGAAGTTCAAGGGCTAGTTCCTAAATAAGATTTAATTTGATTAATCAGATTTTTTACCAACCAATTCCACTCTCTCCTTCCACCGCAGCCTCCATTCTTTTCCTCCCTAAAAGTCAACCTCCCTATGCACCTATTCCCCTAGCCTTGTAGAGTTTTCCCCACCTCTCCACCTTCTTAGGCAGCCACCTTCTCCACCTCTTCTCCACATTGCCGACAACTGCAACCAAATGAAAGAGTGAGTTTTTGCAGAGAGAAAGAGAGTTGGCTGGGAAAAAGAGAGAGAAAGAAGTGAGAGCTTTTGAGGCTTAGGAGAGAGGTGAGCTTGTTTGTGTGAAGTGTGGAGAGCAAGAGAGGTGATCTTGTTGTGTGTGGTGTGGAGAACAAGTGAGGCTGAGATTTGTGAGTGCAGGACCATAAGCATACTTAAGCGGTTTGATTGTTTGATGTGGTTTTTCATGAAATAGGCCGTATATGATCTCGGGTGGATCTAGATCGAGTATTTCATGAGATGATTGGTTTGTTTGCGGTATTTTCGTGTTTAACTGTATTAAATATTTTAAATCGTTTGTGTATAGCTTGTAGATGGGAGGATTGCCTCACTAAGTATTTGTCGAAATACTTATGCATCTCGTTTATTTGATGCAGAAAAAGAATAGGTGTGTACGTGGAATCAAGGCGGAGAAGGGGAGGATGATCTAGGATATGTCGGGTTGTGTTTAAGTATTTGTATTAATGTTGAATTATCGTAAAATGCTATTAAATCCTGTGTGAATAATTAATCCGAAGGATAAATGATCTAACGATCCCGAGTCCGGTTCCTCGTTATCGAGAACCGTTATAGACAACAGAAATTGTCTATGAAAGCCAAGGTGGCTATACAGACCAACTTCGACTCTCAACTCAAGTCGTCGTATTCTGGAAAGATCAATCGGTCAAATATTCTTATGGATAGATAATTAAAACGTTTATGTTTTGAATATTATTTATGAAAATAAATAATTATTATTCTTGAGTAGTTGCATTGTTATTTGCTTTGGGAAATTAATTATTATTTATGGGAATAATAATTAATTGTTTCTACCGTTTAAAAAAAAAAAACGAGTGCGGTCGTTTCAGTTTGGTATCAGAGCAATTACGGCTCTAGGACGGGTTTAGGAAAAATTGAATTGGGTTTAATTTAATTTTTTTCGTGTGTGTTGCACGGGCAACAGAAATTGAATTGATTTTTGGGAGTTAGTCAATTGTCGGGTATTGAGTTTTAGATCATCCTCTTCGAGCCTTTAAAGAGATTCCACGGTAAGTTGTTTTGTTTTTCTTTTAGCTATTGTGTCACTTACAAATTGGTTGTTGTGACAGTAAAGATGGCTAAAAGAGGGAGAGGTCGCGGTCGTGGTACCGGTAGAGGTAGGGGTCGCGGTCGGAGGAACGCGACGGCTCCGGTGGTTGAGGAGAGTGTGACACAAAGTGTTACATTCGAGCAGGTCGGGGACTCGCATACGGACCGGGTTGGGACGGAGGGCGTGGCCGGTATTGGTGCCAGTGTTGCTGGAGTTCCAGCAGGTGCTGCGGGTGTGGCAGCGGGTGTAGCTCCGGCCCAAGGAGATCCTTTTGCGAACTTCTTGGCCTTGCTGTTGGAGCGGTTACCGGAAAGGGTACCAGTGCAGGCTCCAATGGTACCACCGGTAGTGGAGGTGCAACCCAGGGTTGCGGTTGCACCAGAGCCCAACATCATATCTCAAGATGATGGAACAGCTTCAGAGGATTGGCACGGCATTCTTTCGGGGTGGTGCCAAACCCGAGGAGGCAGATGAGTGGAGGATGCGGATGGAGCGGAATTTCCGTTCGATTAGGTGTCCAGAGGGATACCAGGTGGATCTCGCAGTCCACTATCTAGAGGGTGACGCACATCTCTGGTGGAGAGGTGTTGCGGCCCGGAGGGTCCAAGCAGAGATGTCTTGGGAGGATTTTGTGTCGGAGTTTAACTCCAAATATTTCCCTCAAGAGGCATTGGATCGGTTGGAGAGACGGTTTCTTGGGTTAACTCAAGGGAACCGGTCGGTTCGTGAGTATGAGGCAGAGTTTAACCGTCTCAGGGTGTATGGCGGTCATATCCTTGATGATGAACAGGCCCAGGTGAGGCGGTTCATGATGGGTCTTCGGGCCGAGTTGAGGAACCAGTGCCTGATGAAATCGTTTGACACGGTTGTGGAGCTGGTAGAGAAGGCCGCGTTACTTGAGGAGGCTCTAAGAGATGAGGTTGTGGCAGTTAGCCCAGTTCCTCAGGCAAGGAGGCCTCCACATCAGTCCGGCCCTAGCAGAGGCGGTAAGCCGATGCAAGGACAGAAGCGGAAATGGGACGGTTCTTCCAGGGGTAACCAAGGTGGTCAGGGATGCTTCGGGTGTGGAAGCAGAGACCATAGGGTGGCGAGTTGCCCCCAGAAGGGTAGAGCGATCGAGGGTACTTGGGTGTGTTACCACTGCAATGAGCCAGGGCATATCAGGCCGAAATGTCCCAAGTTGCAGCAGGGAGTGGTAGCTGCGGCACCGGCAGATAGGCGGGCTGCAGTGACACCCAAGGTTTACACCATGGTGGAGTCGGGAGAGCCGAGCTCCAAACCGATCACTGGTAAAATTCTAGACTTACTCGAGTTAAAAATTCTTGTTTGTTTAAAAGTTTTTGCCTTGAAAGATTGTGTTAGGGTTCTTAGCATATGAGAATTATGTAGGGACCTTAATCGTGGGAGGGATTGAATCTCACGTGCTGTTTGATTCTGGAGCATCGCATTGTTTTGTTACTCCAGAATTGGCAGAGAAGTGCGGCATTCGGGGAAATCCGGGTGAGCACTTGGGGTTAGTTAAGGTCGCTGGAGGGAAGTTTTTGAGTAGTCTTGGTCGGGTTAAGAACGTGGACGTTCAGGTGGCCGAGGAGTCAATGCCAGCGGATTTGATCATCTGTTCTGTGGAATTGTATGATGTTATCTTGGGCATGGATTGGCTGGGAAAGTTCAGAGCGCATCTGGATTGCCACCGGGGACGTGTCGTGTTTGAAAGAGAAAAAGGGAAGTTGGTCTACCAAGGAGTGAGACCTACAACCGGGAGTCTCGTGATCTCGGCAATGCAAGCGGAGAAAATGATCGAGCAAGGTTGTGAAGCTTACCTAGCGACTATTAATACCCCGGAGACTGTTGGAGAAGTTGCGGTTCGGGATATTCGGGTTGTGCGGGAGTTCGAGGACGTTTTTCAGTCATTGCAAGGGTTACCACCGTCTCGGTCTGATCCTTTCACGATTGAGTTGGAACCAGGCACAAAGCCGATATCCAAGGCTCCGTACAGGATGGCCCCAGCAGAGATGGCGGAGCTGAAGAAGCAGCTGGAAGAGCTGTTGGGTAAAGGTTTTATCCGTCCGAGCAGTTCACCGTGGGGAGCGCCGGTGCTGTTTGTGAAGAAAAAAGATGGGAGTTTCCGGTTGTGTATCGATTACCGGGGCTTAACCGAGTCACAGTGAAGAATCGGTATCCTCTTCCACGGATCGACGAGTTGTTGGATCAGTTGAGAGGGGCTACTTGGTTCTCCAAGATTGACTTGGCGTCAGGATATCATCAAATCCCTATTGATGAGGGGGATATCCGTAAGACGGCTTTCAGGACGAGATATGGGCACTACGAGTTTGTGGTGATGCCATTTGGGTTGACGAATGCACCAGCAGCGTTCATGAGATTGATGAACGGAGTGTTCCAGGAGTATCTGGATGAATCCGTGATCATCTTTATAGATGATATATTGGTGTATTCGAAGAGTCCTGAAGAGCATGAGGTCCATTTGAGAAATGTTTTGGAGAAGTTACGGGAACAGAAGCTGTTTGCTAAGTTGAGCAAGTGCAGTTTCTGGCAACAGGAGATTGGATTCTTGGGTCATATTGTCTCTGAGAAGGGGGTTTCAGTTGATCCAGAAAAGATTAAGGCTATTAGAGAATGGCCAAGGCCGATGAATGCCACTGAGATCAGAAGTTTTCTTGGTCTAGCGGGCTATTATCGGAGATTTGTTAATGGGTTCGCGAGTATGGCTCGGTCCATGACAAAGTTGACGGGAAAGGATGTTCCGTTTGTGTGGACTCCGGAGTGTGAGGAGAGTTTCACGAACTTAAAGTCGATGTTGATGAGTACACCAGTTCTGGCTTTACCGGAGCCGAGTGAGCCTTTTGTGGTGTACACGGACGCTTCGAGATTGGGTCTTGGTTGCGTGTTGATGCAACAAGGGAAAGTTATTGCTTATGCTTCCCGTCAGTTGAGGAAGCACGAGAGCAACTATCCTACCCATGATCTTGAAATGGCTGCAGTGGTTTTTGCCTTGAAGATCTGGAGATCTTATCTTTATGGCGGGAAGGTCCAGGTGTTTACGGATCATAAGAGTCTGAAGTACATTTTCACGCAGCCCGAATTAAATTTGAGGCAGAGGCGTTGGATGGAATTAGTGGCAGACTATGATCTGGAGATAGCCTACCATCCCGGAAAGGCAAATTTGGTGGCCGATGCGTTAAGTCGCAAGCGGGTAGCTTCGGCTAGTGAGCGGGACATGGAGTCCTTGGTGAGTGAGGTTAGCACGTTGAGGTTGTGTGCTATATCTCAAGAACCGTTAGGCTTGGAAGCAGCGAATCAGGCGGATCTTTTGAGTAGGGTTCGTTTGGCTCAGGAAAAAGATGAAGGTCTGATTAAGGCTTCGGGTGTTGTGGGATCAGAATATCAGGTCTCTGCGAATGGGACTATTCTGGTGAATGGGCGGGTATGTGTACCCAAGGATGAGGATCTGAGGTGAGAGATCCTGAGTGAGGCTCATGCGAGTATGTTTTCGATTCATCCAGGGGCGACCAAGATGTACCGAGACTTAAAAAGGTATTATCATTGGGTTGGGATGAAGAAAGATGTGGCTAACTGGGTCGCGGCTTGCGATGTATGCCAGTTAGTGAAGGCTGAGCATCAGGTTCCGAGCGGGTTGTTGCGGAGTTTACCCATTCCGGAGTGGAAGTGGGATATGATTACGATGGATTTTGGTCGGCTTGCCCGTCTCTCGAACCAAGGACGCTATTTGGGTCATTGTTGATCGCTTGACCAAGTCAGCACATTTTCTGGCCATTAAAAAGACCGATGGAGCTGCGGTATTGGCTAAAAAGTATGTGAACGAAATTGTGAGGCTTCACGGGGTACCTGCGAGTATAGTGTCGGACCGTGATTCCAAGTTTACTTCGGTGTTTTGGAAGGCCTTTCAGGCGGAGATGGGCACTAAGGTACACATGAGTACGGCTTATCACCCTCAGACAGATGGACAATCCGAGAGAACAATCCAGACTCTCGAGGATTTGCTGAGGATGTGTGTGCTTGACTGGGGAGGTCATTGGGTGGATTACCTGAACTTGGTAGAGTTTACCTATAATAATAGCTACCAGGCTAGCATCGAAATGGCTCCATATGAGGCGCTGTATGGAAGGCCATGTCGTACACCATTATGCTGGACCCAAGTGGGGGAGAGGAGCATGTTTGGTGCAGATTTTGTTCAGGAAACTACGGAGAAGATCCGGGTTTTGAAACTGAACATGAAAGAAGCGCAGGATCGGCAAAAGAGTTATACCGATAAGAGGAGGAAAGACCTCGAGTTTGAGGTGGGAGATAGGGTGTATCTCAAGATGGCTATGTTGCGGGGTCCTAATAGGTCCATTACGGAGACTAAGTTGAGTCCGAGGTATATGGGACCGTTCAGGATTGTTGAGCGGGTTGGACCGGTTGCGTATCGGTTGGAGTTACCCGAGGTTATGCGAGCATTTCACAAGGTTTTCCATGTGTCAATGCTGAAGAAGTGCTTGCATAAGGATGATGAGGTTATAGCTAAGATTCCGTCAGATCTTCAGCTTAATATGACCTTAGAGGCAAGACCAGTCAGGATCCTCGAGAAGAGGATTAAGCAGGATCGTAGGAAGAAAGTTCCGATGATCAGGGTCTTGTGGGATTGTGACGGGGTTGAGGAGGAGACTTGGGAACTAGAGAGGAGGATGAAAGCAAAGTTCAAGAAGTGGTTTGAGAAGCAATCAGATGCTTGAGCTTTCATCAATGGTTCCCTGTGTCGAGTTGTTATTGTTGAACCTTATGTATTTCGTTTTAGTGTTGTAAACGATTAATACATTATGTTTCTTCACGTGAATAAGATGAGTAGTTCTTATTGTTGATGGCCAGTGTTGCCATGAGTTTTTACTGAACATGAGGCTCTGAAAAGAGTTTTTTTTATGAGGATTTAAAAACTTGAGTTATAATCGGAAGAGATTATACGGATACCCTGAAAGATTGGGTATGTGGAGAGATAACCTGGGTAGTGGTTTTGGGAAAAGGATGATATTCCATGTTGGAATGTGTGTGATACCGGTATTACCTTGCGAGGTCGTATGCGGATCACGGGAGGTAGTTCAGTCGGGAGTGCTTATAGACGTATGGTGGATCATGGTTGCTCGGAGGACAGTTTGGTCCTGTACAACTCTAGAGAGGATGGATAGTTCCTCTGATACCCAGACTCAGAAGGTATATAGCCCAGGATGGAGTGGTATGTGATATCGAGAGTCCGTAAGGATATATAGCCCAGAGTGGAGGGGTATGAGTGATACCCTGAACTCGGAAGGTATATAGCCCAGGATGGAGTGGTATGTGATATCGAGAATCCGTAAGGTTATATAGCCCAGAGTGGAGGGGTATGTGTGCGATGCCGAGAACTCGTAAGGTTATAGTACCCAGAGTGGAGTGGCATGAATATGATACCGGGAGCTCATAAGGACTGTGTGACCTGAGAGCGGAGTGGTATGGATACCTAGAACGTCTAGGACTTGGTGTCTTAGCGTGTAGAGGTATGAGTTTGAGTTGTGAGCAATGATCTATGACCTGAGTCTTAAGCAAGTGACTGAACGAAGACCTCGGAGGTCAATAGTGTTTGACCTCGTTACTGGTTGTGTGGTCAGTATGGTCAAGTGTGACCACGGTGTTATGAGTTGTGTGTTGAGTCCATTGGGGATGGACTGTGCCGTTGGATTCGAGGACGAATCTATGTTAGTGGGGGAGAATTGTAACGCCCGTGTTCCGAAAAAATGGAAATTTCGGAAAAATAATAATCGGGATTTATGCGTAGATTTTTTCCGGGAAAATATTTCCGATAATTTTTGGAGTAATTAGGAAGTTACACGCATTTTTCCTGTAAGGGGGTGTTCGGGATCGATTTAGGAAGTTGGGGTCCTTTTTGTGAACTTGTGGAAGTTCAAGGGCTAGTTCCTAAATAAGATTTAATTTGATTAATCAGATTTTTTACCAACCAATTCCACTCTCTCTTTCCACCGCAGCCTCCATTCTTTTCCTCCCTAAAAGTCAACCTCCCTATGCACCTATTCCCCTAGCCTTGTAGAGTTTTCCCCACCTCTCCACCTTCTTAGGCAGCCACCTTCTCCACCTCTTCTCCACATTGCCGACAACTGCAACCAAATGAAAGAGTGAGTTTTTGCAGAGAGAAAGAGAGTTGGCTGGGAAAAAGAGAGAGAAAGAAGTGAGAGCTTTTGAGGCTTAGGAGAGAGGTGAGCTTGTTTGTGTGAAGTGTGGAGAGCAAGAGAGGTGATCTTGTTGTGTGTGGTGTGGAGAACAAGTGAGGCTGAGATTTGTGAGTGCAGGACCATAAGCATACTTAAGCGGTTTGATTGTTTGATGTGGTTTTTCATGAAATAGGCCGTATATGATCTCGGGTGGATCTAGATCGAGTATTTCATGAGATGATTGGTTTGTTTGCGGTATTTTCGTGTTTAACTGTATTAAATATTTTAAATCGTTTGTGTATAGCTTGTAGATGGGAGGATTGCCTCACTAAGTATTTGTCGAAATACTTATGCATCTCGTTTATTTGATGCAGAAAAAGAATAGGTGTGTACGTGGAATCAAGGCGGAGAAGGGGAGGATGATCTAGGATATGTCGGGTTGTGTTTAAGTATTTGTATTAATGTTGAATTATCGTAAAATGCTATTAAATCCTGTGTGAATAATTAATCCGAAGGATAAATGATCTAACGATCCCGAGTCCGGTTCCTCGTTATCGAGAACCGTTATAGACAACAGAAATTGTCTATGAAAACCAAGGTGGCTATACAGACCAACTTCGACTCTCAACTCAAGTCGTCGTATTCTGGAAAGATCAATCGGTCAAATATTCTTATGGATAGATAATTAAAACGTTTATGTTTTGAATATTATTTATGGAATTAAATAATTATTATGCTTGAGTAGTTGCATTGTTATTTGCTTTGAGAAATTAATTATTATTTATGGGAATAATAATTAATTGTTTCTACCGTTTAAAAAAAAAAACGAGTGCGGTCGTTTCAGTTTTGTTGGTGAATAAGAAAAAAAATATAAAAAACTTCATACAATGCAACTTAAACAAATATCCATCATATTCATGTTGAATGAAAATAATATTACATTACAAAAATAGGTGGTTTGTCACAATAACTCACTTTATTTTTGAAATAGTCAAAATAGAATATTAAAAACAAAAGAACTTAAAGAAAGTTATTTACAAAAAAAAACATTTTTTGATAATATATTTGGCCAACTCTGCGAACATATGGTAAATTCTATAAGCATTTAGCATACTTTTCAAACATCTAAGAGACTTTGCACATATTTAGCTAGATTTTGTATTTTGTTTTTTGCATTTTGTGGAATATTGAGAGACTTTGCAATGCTTAGAAGACTACGGAGATTTGTCATACTCTGCGAGAATTTGGTAGACTCTGCGACCATTTGGAAAACTCTACGAGCATTTGGTTGATTATGCGAGCATATGATAAACTTTGCAAACATTTGGCAAACTCTGCAGGCATCTGATAAAAATTTTGAATATTCGGCAGACTCTGCTATTATTAGGCCTTTGTAATGATTTTTAGATTTTTTTGAAAAAACTGTATTCTTTAACCCTAATTAAATATTTTACATAGATAAAAAAAAGTTATTAAAATGAAGCTCTATTATAAATAAGAATTAAAAATATTTAATAAATAAATTAATTTTTTGTTAGAAAGACTTCACACAATACAACTTGAAACAAAGCGTTTTTCTTTGTCGGTAAACAAAAACTTTGCTTAAGTTTGAAGTTTTGAGCAACCAAATACTTTTCTAAGGTTCATTATAAATAGTATGTGTTGAACTTGTATTATATGAAGTCTTTTAAATATATTAAAAAAATAAAAAAATAACTTCATATAATACAAATAAAACAAAGACTACCTATAATGCACTTAAAAAAAATATTCATTAGAAACCAAGTGGTGGTGGTCTACTGGTTTTCACTTGAGGATGAATTGTTTTGTAGGTATAGATTAGGGATCGATTCTTCTTAAACGCGAATTTTGTTAAATCATTTCATTTGGCCACTCGAAACAGTATCATGTTTTAGGCCAATTAAAAACTCAGTAAATGGAATACTCAACCGCTACACTCACACTAGGGGGTTAGTCGGGTGATAAAAACCCGGATCACCCTTGGTTATCAAAAATATATGTATGTATAAAACAAAACTGAATGCTATTGAATGTAAAAACAAAAGACTTCATATGATATAATGCTCTTCTTATATCGAATTCTCAATTTTTAATTCAATAATTTTTTTTTTCTTTTTTTTTTCTGATAATAATCTTTGCATTTTCTTCGACGAATCTTAGTCATTGATATTATTTGCCTTTCTTCGCCAACAAAACTTATCTTTCAAATGTCGTCATTGTATGTGAAGGCCAGAGAAGAGTCCTTAATTTAGTTTTGACTTCTGAGGGTTATATATTCTTTTCACATTAATTGAGGAGACATTAAGAGAAAATGTTTTTAGCCGGATTAATGATAACAACCATTAATTATTTATGAGTGATTTCTATTAAAATGACAACTTCCGTTGCGGGACATTATTTCCAATACTTGATTTTGCCAAAATATGACATCATGTTTATAAGCTGCCAAAGCTACTCGTAGTTTATGGTCGCAAGTACCATCGCTCACAAAAAAAAAAAACTTTATGTACAAGCCTATCCTTCATGAGATTAGCGTTGTCCATGAGTGACACTGATGGACACAATTTTGGTTCGATACTGCTGTCGATCCAACCAATAATCATTGAATTGATCATGTCCCACTTTTAGGTTTCCACCGGATCAAACAGTCATTTGAGTGTACCATCGAGAAAACACATTTTCTCTTAGTGCAATGCGAATTCGTCACAAGCTTCGCCCATCTCTTGTTGTTTCCACCGTTGAGGAGGATACAAATTTGAGCTTGCTCTGTATTATCCGATGGATGCAAGTTGTAGGGTGAAACCAACACGTTTGAGCTTTCGTTACTCATCGTTGTAGAAGATCAAAGACGTGAGGAAGAAGAGAAATAAGAAAAGAAAAAAATATTTTGTTTTTCTTTTTGCTAGAGGAGATGTTTTTTTTTTTAATTGTTTAATTGAATCAAATCAGACCAAATTCATATCAAATCCAGTAATCACGGTTTAATAAAATAAATCGATATTTTAATTTAGTATGTTGAATTATAAATATATTAATAGATAGTTATATTTAATGAAGTTTTAAAACTTTATGAATTGGTAAACTTAAAAGTGAATTACTACAGTCAACCCAAATATAATCCAACAAATGAAAAACCTCTTATAAAAGGATCCCTTTTTTTTATTCTAATCCTCTTTAGCTAACTGTGTGGTCTGATTTTGAAATGTGGAAAAGTATTGTCAAAACCTTATTTACAGAAGAATGCATGGTCTATTTGTTACCTAGTGTGCGTATGAGAGATTCCTGAGACGCAATCATGCCCGAAAATATGAGTTAACAGGGAAAAAACAATTAATTTCTCGGTCCAATAATATGTTAGTTTTAAACTTAAAAGCGCATAGTTTAAAAATTAAATTAATTCTTGTTATTTTCACATTAAACATACTCTTTCCATTTTAAATTACGTATTATTCTAATTTTAAAAATTTGTTTCACTATAAGTGTCATTTTGTATTTCCAATATAGTTTTTAGGTAAAATTTTTTTATTTTACACCTATTAATTTAATAAAATGACTAATGATATTTTTTTAGTATTTTAATAAAGGATAAAAGAAAAAAATTCACTATTTTCTTAATATTTGTGTAAAATTCTTAAACGACATTTATAATGAAACGGAGAGAATATAAATTAATATCTAACTAAAACAATTCAAACAATGATAAAATATATTGAAAAATATAGATAGTCATAAAAGCTAAGTAAATAAAATCTTTGGATAAAACTGAAAAACATTCTTAAAACATCCTATAAAGTGAAACAAATTTTTTTTTTCTAAAACATCTTATAATATGGGACAAAAGAAATATAACTTTTGTTTTGATCAAAATTCAGACTAATCTTTAGAAGACCATAGATATATATAATGTTTTGCCACTAAAGACGTTTACCATTCAGATAATATAATATAGAAATTTTTTATTATTTCTTTTAATAAAAACAAAAGACTTCTATTTAAACCTTTTTTTTTTTTTTTGATAAAAACTTCTATTTAAACTTGCGAACAATGCTTTACTTGTTAAATATTCATCTTCTACTCTGACTCGCATCTATTTAAGCTTACCACAGACTTTCCAAGTTCAATGTAAGGCCATCTTAGTATTACTATATTATCCTTGCATCAACTTTTTTTCCAATCTAAAGATCAATTTTTATGTTATTTCTCGGAAGAAAAGTTGGTTAAATTATATAGCTTCCATGAAGATTACTCTTCTGGGCAACATCCTTTTTTTTTTTTTCGGTCAACGGCAACACACTTTCTAAGATATATATTACTTCTACAAAAGTTATTTTCTTTTGCTACTAGTTTTTTTTTTTTTTTTTTTGAACTAGTTTTGTTCAAGCTTATGAGAAAAATTATCATTTTAAATACCTTATTAAAAAGAAAAAAGAAAAAAAAACTGTTACAACAACTAGCTAAGATTTTATAGTCATGCATCAAACAAACTAACAAGGGGTGCAGGAGGTTTGCGAAAATGAAGAAAGGTGAAGCTGAACACAAGGGTTATTCCGGCTCTGCTTCGGCATCAAAGCTCACTGAAAACATAGTCCTAGTTGGCCATACAGGGAATGGAAAAAGCGCGACAGCAAACAGCCTCATTGGAAAAAGGGTGTTCGAGTCAAAAGCACATGCATCTGGTGTTACCATGCAATGTCAAGCATATGAAACGGTAACAAAAGATGGTCACAATATCAAAGTGATCGATACTCCAGGTCTGCTTGACTTGTCGGTGTCGGCTAAATTTATAAGTAAAGAAATTGTTAGATGCCTAAATCTAGCTGAAGGAGGGATACATGCTGTGCTTTTGGTTTTATCTGCAAGGAGTCCAATTACTGAAGAGGAAGAAGAAACACTTAGTACCTTGCAGGCTCTTTTTGGAAGTCAAATCCTTGATTATGTTATCGTGGTTTTCACCGGTGGTGATGTGCTGGATGAGGACGGTGGGACTCTGGAGGAGTTTTTGGCTAGAGATTGTCCTGAATTCGTAAAGGTCAGTGCTTTGGACATTTGATTCTTAAAATGCAATATATTTAAGATTATCATATAGCCGGATGGTTGGTGGTTTAGCGGTAGTACAAGGGGTTGGTTCCCCTGAGGCCCTGAGTTCCGTGTTTAATTCTCATTTGGTATGAAAGATTATTGTTTAAATCGGAATATTTAAGTTCTGACTCCAGACTCATTTGGTATATATACCTTTTTTTTTTTTTTTTTTGATAAGATATATACTTAGAATTGCAGGAAGTCATAAGTATGTGTGGTAACCGGAAGGTTGTGATAGATAACAAGACTCATAATGAAGGAAAGATATCAGAACAAGTCCATAGGCTTCTCTCCCTAGTAGATGATATGAGAAGGAGCAATCGTGGAGGGGCATATACCGATAACATGTACCATAAGATAAAGGTGAAAATTTATGTTATTATGATTTTATTTTATTTTGATAATTTTTGTTCTTCTTTCTTTTTGTTATGTGATGGAATATGTATCTCTTGTGTTAAAATTATTACCTCGAGGATATTTAATATAGATGATCCTATCTTTGAGCTATCTCAGAAAGAGAACGACCGACTACATAAGGAACATAAGGAACTGGAAGCAAAGAACCATCCACACGAATTGGTATCGCACATGAAACAACAGTTACATGAATCGTATCAAGAGAGTATGACCCAATTGTCAGACTCGGTAGGACAATAGATTGTTAATCTAGATAATAAATAGTTGCAAATTGATATTTGTAGTGTTCTGAACAACCTCATTGATCTTATGTCAAGGTGGAGAAGAGGCTTAATGATGCTTTGGCGGTGCAGGAGAAAGCGTTAACCAAGTTAGGAAATTATGTGCATGTGGCTGATGATAATCAGCAGCAGCCGGATTCACTTATTACAATCCCAATTTCGATCCCACTCCCGTTTCCAACACGCGGGCATTGCAGCATCCTATGAATAATGTCTCCTATTTAATGCAAGTTGTGTCTAATAAAGATCAGTATCAAAAGTAATTTCGGATTGCTATATGAAGATACAATCAAGGAATGTATGTGGTTTCTTAAAAAAAAAAAAAAAAAAAATCTGCTTGTTGTTTCTACTATATAAAAAAATAAATCAGATTGTTATATGTTTGTTCCTAAGACTACACGCCCTGTCAAAGGAGATATGTGGTTTCTTTTGCAGGTTGTCAATGAGACTAAGCATAAACCAACGGGAAAACGGCCAAAATCAACCCAAACTATTTGCAGAATGTCTTTTCCTACCCAACGTATGCTACCATGCATTTATCAACCTGAACCATCTAAAAATTCAAAATTTAAAGCTGAACCATATGAATTTTAGCCGATTTCAATATTTACCTAAACGGTGTTACTTAGCCATTTAACGGTGTTGAATCAGACGATTTGTGGCTTACACGTGGCATCAAAACTTAGTAAAACGACATCGTATTGAGTTAAAAAATGAATGGATATGTCGGATACATCAAATCGAAGGATCTCTATGTTGCTATCTCAGCTTGAATTCATGTTTTGTCGATGGAGTTGTAGGAGAGCACTCGCTTGGAAGAAGAAGATATATTGATTTTTTTGTTCACTTGAACCAAAGAAGTCAATGTGTCCTAGTGGTTTAAAGAGATAGACTCTAAATTCAATTGGCTTCGCGGGCGCAAATTCGTTTCCTATTCTTTGACAATTTGTTTTAGTTTTATTAACTCAAAACGACATCGTTTTACTAAGTTTTGATGCCACGTGTACGCCACGAATTGTTTGACTCAACACCGTTAAATGACTAAGTAACACCGTTTAGGTAGATGTTGAAATCGGCTAAAATTCATATAGTTCAGATTTTAAATTTGAACTTTTAGATGGTTCATGTTGATAAATACATGGTACCATAGGTTAGGTAGAAAAAGGCATTCTGCAAATAATTTAGGTAGATTTTGCTGCCCTTAAATATATATAATAATTTGCTGCCTAAAAGTAGTGCTTTACCAGTTTTAGCTCAGGGTCAGACCTGTGCTGAGGTAATATCTGTTAAAAAAAAATATATATATATATATATATTAAAAAAAGAGAAAATATCGAAAAAAAAATATTAATAAAATATTATGATTATTTCAAATAGTTTGAGAAATCCATGCAATAGTCTCTTGTTTGAGAGATTTCTGAGGAGACTTCTAATATTTTATTGATATTGTTTTTTTTTTTTTTTTAAGAGACTCTATAAAAAACTACTACTAATCATGCTCTTATTATATTTATTTTTATGGGTAAATAGTTTTCGTATTGAAATTTTTTTTGGTTTTTTTTTTTTTATTACAGTTCCAGAGAAGGAACAAAAAAGAAAAAAAAAAACCGCCTTAACCGAATCCCCTGATGAGGCTCTGTTTGGTGGAAAACAAACCGAAAAACACTGGATACAAAAAACGAAACTCGATGGCCAGGGAACTAGTTGGAATAGAGTTGCCGAAGGACCGCCTTAACCGAATCCCCTGATGAGGCTCTGTTTCGTGCACCACTATGCCCGTATATTTTTTTGTCATGTATATTACAATGTTTATGTTATGTACACCATTTTTCATACACCATTTTTCGTACACCACTACGTTATACATATTATCATATCATGTATATTCCATATATACTATATCATGTACACTATTATATCTCGTATATTTTCATGTCATGTATATAATTATGTTCATATTACATATACTATTTCTCGTATACCACTTTATCTCACACATTGTCATATCATGTATACTATTATGTCTCGTATCTTTCATGTCATGTATACTTTATACACTAATTGTGTAACCGGTGGCTTGTTCCACTAACTGTAAATAATGATTACATATATAATAGTGATTACATAATTTGATTTATAGCCACTTTATACACAATTCATAAAATGGTTGTAAACATATAATATATATATATATATATATATATATATATATTATACAAACGAAAATGACATTTCTCAAAAGTGTATATAATTTATTAGTTTGAAAATGTGGTAATAACGGTGTACATGATATGACAGTATACAAATATATTGGTGTACGAGATAATGGTTATACCGGTGTACAGAATAATTTTTATTTTTTATTCATACAAAATGGATCTTTTTAGATTAACAAAAATATTTTAGAGGATAAAATTTTGTTTTTAACTTGTTTTTATAACTTATTTGTATTATAATCAAATAATAAAAATTGGAAAAAAAGATAAATGGGAGAAAGAGAGAGAGAAAGAGAGATTTGTCGGGAAAAAAAGGTGACAATGCAAAGATGTAAAAAAAAAAGGTGACAATGCAAAGATGTAAATATCATATAAATGCAAGGGTTGAAATAACTCAGAAACAGTAACACATATTCTATCTCTCCTAATTCTCTAATTATTAATAGTAAATGGTCTTTTCTACCAATTATTTTAAAAAAAACATCTCAATCTACGAATTCACTCAACTTTTAATTATATAGATTTAAGTATTTAACAAAACTCAGTCCATCCAAACATTAACATCAAGACATACATAGCTAAATCCAATTTTTTTTTTTTTTTTTTTTTGTCCAACAGCTAAATCCAATTTTAAATATTAAATTTTACTATCAAGATCTAGATTAAATTCAATAGAGGATTAGAAAATATTTGAATCCCGACTAACAATATCAACCATACGTAATCCTTACATCTCGATTGTTTATATTTCGATAACATTCGCCGGATATTTCCAAACAAATGAGATTCTCCGTGAAAATTAAATTCAACCATTTGGAGAATGTGAAATCCAATCTAACCCTGTATATGTTGGAATTATTTTCTTTATTTGTCCTCATTAAATATAGATATCCTCCGAACCTAGTCAAGCTTTTTGTGAAGTTACATATGAAAATTGAAAATTAATCCAATCCACTCAAGTCAATAATGATGGATACCATCGGAAAAGGATTAATTCTTTATAATATGTTGAAATACCAAAAAAAACTTCATACAAGAGACGACTTAAACAAAGACTACCAATAATTCAGCTTGGAAAAATGTTTGTTTTCGGATATTAAAGGAAAAATAGACTTAGTTGACCCAAAAAAAAAGACTAACAAAAAAATAAGATTCCCTCTATTTCTTATTAATCCTATTTTTACAATTTTCACACATTTTAATAAAATATATTAAAAGTTAACTATAAAAATATCATTTTGTGTGAGTAACAATTTTCTATAATTTTAAACTAATATTATTCAAATATTTTTTTAAAAGTTTACAATTCATCATCAATACATAATAAATAAATGTATTGAAAACAGAAAAATAACATCTTTAAAAAAAAATCCTAGAAATAGGATCAATTAGAAATAGAAAGAGTAATTTTTAATAAGTAGAAAAACACCACAATTAAGAACTTTTGATATATTACGATTAAAAAGAAAAGTGATCTACTGTGAATGATTTTAGATAGTGTGGATAAACAAATAATACAAAAAAGAACAAAAAAAATTATCTCGTAATCAGTCAACAAGTCTATTGAGGGCCTGGCAAATTGTGATGCTGCCTCTGTTATAAATAAAGACTTCAATGAGTCTCACAAAAAAAACCCATTTATTCAAAGCTTCTTCTCTATAAGCAAAACTCTTAGATCCTCTTCCTAAAAACTGAATATTTTCATATGGATCAAAAGAAGGATGATTTGGTATCAGTTTCCGCATCAAAGCAAATCGAAAACATAGTCATAGTAGGCCGTACAGGGAATGGAAAGAGCGCGACCGGAAACAGCCTCATTGGAAAATATATATTCGAGTCAAAATCACATGCATCTGGTGTTACCCTGAAATCTCAGGGACATGGACCTCTGACAAGAGATGGTCATACCCTCAACGTGATTGATACTCCATCAGGTACATAACATTGTTACAAACTTAGATTGACTTCGATGTCCCACGGTGTAAAGCTGTCTTCGATTTTGCTCGATTGGTTTCTTGTTTCTATGTATCCTTTGGTCCGTTCCTCTGTATTTTTTTGTTTCTTTTCGTTGTTTCTGTAGTTTTTCGGTCTTTCCGTCTCCTTGTTGTCTATGTAATTTCTGTCAAAAACGTCTAACCTTAACATTAAAAAAAAAAAAAAAAAAAAAAACCTTAGATTGACTTAGCAGCCTGCGTCAGTAACACTTAACCAGAGTGTGTTGTGTTTGCAGGTCTGTTTGATTTGTCGGTGTCGGCTAAGTTGATTAGTAAAGAAATTGTTAGATGCCTAACACTAGCTGAAGAAGGCATACATGCTATGCTCTTAGTTTTATCTGCGAGGAATCGAATTACACCAGAGGAAGAGTCCACTCTTAATACCTTAAAGGGTCTTTTTGGGAGTCAAATCCTTAACTATGTTATTGTCGTTTTCACCGGCGGTGATGTGCTTGAAGAAGACAGTGAGACACTGGAGGAGTATTTGGATAGAGATTGCCCTGACTCTATAAAGGTCGGCTCGGTGCTTTGAACATTATGATTCTTGCATTGCAAGGTTTAAGATTCTCATATATGTAAACTTTTTTAATTTCAGGAAATTATGAGGATCTGTGGTAACCGAGTGGTGCTTTTCGATAACAAGACTCATGATGAAGACAAGAAAGCAGAGCAAGTCCATAAGCTTCTCTCCCTAGTAGATGATATCAAAAAGAGCAACCATGGAGAGGCATATACCGATGATACATTTTATATAATGAAGGTTAAAATCTAATTCTAGCTTATATATATATATATTTTACGACAAAAAAAGTCCATTAATATATCAAAATACAAAGAGTATTACAAAGTCGAATACAAAACATCAAATTACAAATTATTACATAAGCAGATTTATATACACGGAAGACAAAATGATTCTAGCTTATATTCTCCTCATATATATTTAAACCTTTGAAATGATTGGATCCCATATTATCTCAGGAAGAGATAGAGAATGAGCTGGTTTCAAAGACTTATTCAAAAGAAAGTGTAGATGAAATGAAGAATCAGTTACGTACATCGTTTGAGGAATATCTCAAACGAATGTCAGAGGAGGTAAAAAATATTTTTAGATGACTACTTTCGATTTCTTTTTTCAAATATTGAAAAACTCTGAATCTTTTGTTAAGTTGGAGAAGAAGCTCAAAGATGCTATGGAGGCGCAGGAGAAAGCATTGAGCAAGATGAAACAAGAAGTGTTAATGATAGATTCCTACTCTCTCGTCTTCTTCCTTTTCCTCTTTTTTCTTTTCTCTCTAATTTCGTAAATTTCCATTTCTTTCTAAAGAGATATTGTGGTATCTTTTGTGTGTGGACTTTCCTATAGTTATGTTTGTTTCCATGTTTACATAAATGTATGGCTATACATTTATGAGTTATGAATAAAGGACAATGTTATTGTACTTATACAGTAAAATTTCTATAAATTAATATTCGCTTACTTCATAAACATTATAAAATAATAATATCCTTCTAGTCCTAAGTCCTAATAGTATAATATTTAATACAATTCGATAAGTTGATGAGATAATAATATGTTTTGAAATTCCTATGTAAATGGTCTCATTAGTATCATAAATTAATAATCATAATATATATATATAGTATATTAATATATGGTTTTAGTATTTTGTTATAACTGAATATTGTTAGAATTCGTCTCGAATTTTTATTGTATCAAATAATTATTGTGTTATGTTTCAAACTATAGAATTGTAGTATCTTCTTTAATTTCTTCTTCAGAGTAGCCAAGAATTTATAACATTATAACTTCTAAATATGTATTATTTTTATTTTTATAGTTTTATAAATTGTTAAAATGGGATAAATGAGATCATTATTCATAAACTTGAGTTTATGTATGTTGTTTGCATAAGTAAATTCAATGGTAGTTTTTTTGTTGTTGTCAAAAGCTTTTTCTAAATATTAAATGTTCAAGTTAAAACTACAAATTTATAACATCTAAAACATTAAATTTTATTTAAATAAAACTATTATATTTTTCATAATTTTAACCAAACACCCAAACACTTATATATGGAATTACTTTCTTTTTCTGACATATAGCTAATCTTCGACCCGAGTCATGCTTTTTGTGGGGGTTACATATGATGATTGAGGATTAATTCAATCCACTCAAGTCAATAACGCCAGATAACCCATATATATATTGAAAGACCAAAAGACTTCACACAATAAAAGTTAAACAAAGACTTCGAATAAACTCAGCTTGGAAAAATATATGTTTTCGGATATTAAATGAAAAATAAACTTAGTTGACCCAAAAATTAATGATAAACAACAGAAACAAAGACTTCATATAGTGCTGGAAAAATGATTATCAGCTATACGAACTATAAGCCACGACATAACTATATATGCAAATTAATTCAATATTCTAATAACTACACAAACTATTAACTTCGCATAGTGATATGTACGAATTATTATGTGACATGTGCACAACTACACCAAATATTGTTACATATACGAAGTATCATAAATTATGTGCACAACACCATAATTATTATTTTTTTTAATCTAAAAATTATAATATCTAATGAATATAATAGTTTATCAACATATCAACAAAAATAAATTTCATTTAAAAATTTGGCTACATGGGTTGACGGCCTTTGGGCATTAAATTTTTTTGTTGAATTAGCAGTTTGGCTTTTCTATTTAGTAACTAGCGTTTCAATTTTCTTTTTTCGTTTCACAAACTCACACTAAATTTGACATAAACTTGTCCAATTTTTCAACTGTTCATTAGATACGGAGCATCTCAAACTCCATTCTATTTCTCTTTCTAAATTTTAATTATAGAGTAAATATAACATTTCAATTTTTGGTATATGATAATTCATGTAAAGAGATTTAAACGATCTGATTTTAGTTGTATATGTCACCAAAGTGCACTTATTAATTTTTTCACTTGTCCAAAGAGAACTCTAGAGTTAAAGCATGTTCTAGCTGAAATAGTTTAATAATAGGTGATTTAGCAGGAAGTGATTCTTGGTACCGTGCGTGTGAGGTCAAAACACGGGGAAATATCATGTGGTGATTTGTAAAGATACTAACAAATATTTCGAGTCTTTCGGGATAATGCACGGGCCATCAGACGAGAATGGAACCTACAAACTGAGAGAGAGCGTGGGCCCCAGAATGGTGGCGGTCGGGTGTTATAATTTAGTATCAGAGCCGAATCAAGATGAGTGTGGAGTCAAATGGACTCACACCATCATGGGTGATCGTCTTGGTGCGCGCTCTTTGAGTTAAGATGATTGTAACATCTCAATTTCTAGTATACGATGATGAATATTGAGAGATTTTAAAAATTTATTTGGGTACCTATGTCACTGAAGTGTATTTATCTTTTCCGTCACTTGTTTAGAGAGAAATCAAGAGTTAAATATGCTTAAGTCGAAGTAGTTTATTGATGGGTGACCTACAAAGAAATGATTCCCGGTATCGTGCGAATAAAGCTAAAACACATAAAAACATCATATAGTATTTGTAGGAATAGTAACAAGTCTTTCGAGCTCTCTAAAAAAAGCACCAACCATCTGACGAGAATAAAGCCAATAGACCGAAAAAGAGTATGGGACTCACGAATGATGACGGTCGGAGAGTTATAGTAAAAACTTTATTTTATGGAACATTTTGATGCTCCTTTTGTTAGTTTGAGGAGACGACGACCTTACTACAAAAAAAAAGACTTCTTTGGTTCTCATAAAGAAAACCAACCTTATAAAAAAACGACTTCAATGGGTCTCATAAAAAAGACTAACCTTATAAAAAAAGACTTCAATGGTCCTCAAAAAAAAAAAAAACCATATATATCAAAAGAGGGCCTATCAAAGGACCAAGTGAACAACGACCGTAAGCTACAACTGTTGTTCTGTTTACAAATCCATAAAATCTGAGCTGCTGAAGCTTGAACATCTTGTGATAGCCGTTCCCCACCAGTCCACAACCACGAGATCGTCGTACGTTCGAGAGCATTAATAAATTTGATCTTTTTTTTTTTCTGGTCTTTTAGTTTAATGAGCTATAAAAACCTCATTGATTTCCTTGATCATCAATTGTCAGCTAAAACTCTATTTAACAAACGTCTTATTTTTTTATTCAAAGCTTATTTTCTCATCTTAAAACCGAAAATTTTCAGAAGGGTGAATATCTGCAAATGGATCAAAAGAATGATGATTTTGAGCTGAAAGGAGGAGAATTCAATGAGGGCTCTTCCAAAAAAGAAGATGGATCTCAGAAAACAAGAGGTTATCTGAAGGTGGTCAATGATCAAAAACACGGTTATTTGGTATCATGTTCAGCCTCAAAGGAAATCGAAAACATAGTCTTAGTAGGTCGTACAGGTAATGGAAAAAGTGCGACCGGAATCAGCCTCATTGGCAAAAATGTATTCGAGTCAAAAGCACATGAATCAGACAGGAGATCAGACAGGAGATGGTCACACCCTCAATGTAATTGATACTCCAGGTACATTGTTACTTATGACTTAGAATGACTTAGCAGCCTTATTCAGTCAGTAACGTACGTTTAACCAATGTGTGTTGTGGTTTAGGTCTGTTTGATTTGTCGGTGTCGGCTGAGTTTATAAGTAATGAAATTGTTAGATGCTTAACTCTAGCTGAAGGGATACATGCTGTGCTCTTAGTTTTATCTGCAAGAAACCAAATTACACAAGAGGAAGAGTCCACACTTAATACTTTGCAGGTTCTCTTTGGGAGTCAAATCCTTAATTATGTTATTGTCGTTTTCACCGGCGGTGATGTGCTGGAAGAGGACAGTGAGACACTGGAGGAGTTTTTAGATAGAGATTGCCCTGACTCTATAAAGGTTAATGCTTTGAACATTAATTATGCTTCTTGCGACGCAAGGATTATGATTCTTGCAATGCAAGGATTATGAGTCTTGCAATGCAAGGATTATGAGTCTCATGCATATATGTAAAAATTTTAAATTCAGGAAGTTATGAAAATGTCTGGTAACCGAGTGGCGCTTTTCGATAACAAGACTCATGATGAAGACAAGAAAGCATTACAAGTCCATAATCTTCTCTCCCTAGTAGATGATATCAGAAGAAGCAACCATGGAAAGGCATATACTGATGATACATATCATATGATAAAGGTGAAATTATTTTTCCATCTCTAGCATATATATTCTCCTCATAAAACTTTATAATGATCGAATCCCATGGTATCTCAGGAAGAGACAGAGAAATTAAGGAAGCAACATGAGGAGCTGGATTCAAATAACTATTCAGACGAAAGTTTAGTTGAAATGAAGAATCAGTTACATGTGTCGTATGAGGAAAATCTCAAACGGATGTCTGAAAAGGTAAATATATTATCAAAAATCTTAGATAACTACTTTTGATTGGAAAGTGTCTTTAGTCAAATGGTTAACACTCAATTTTCCGCGGTTTTTACACCTGAGTTCGACTCTAGTAGATTATCCAAATGATATCAAAAAATTTATAGTTTTATGAAGAGGCATGATTAATTTATAGTTAACAAATGTGAACTTTTTTTTTTCCAATATATAGTAAAGTAAATAGAGGACAAAATTTTATAGTTTTATACTCATTTATTTTGGACTATAAAACCAAAAAAAAAAAGGGAATAATTTTTTCCACTACGAAATATTAGTTGGAAATTGTTTTACTAAAAAAGATATATATATTTTTGACAAAAAAAAAACAAGATTCTCTCTTGTGAGTATAAAAAAATAAAAATTCTATTTGGTGCACCCTTCACACCCTTAACAAGGTTTGTATCTTTTGTTAAGTTGGAGAAAAAGCTCAGAGATGCTGCGGAGGCTCAGGAGAAAGCGTTAAGCAAGATAACACAAGAAGAAAACAACGTGCTAGACCTGGAGCTTAAGATTCATATCCCGCTGCCGCCAATGGCCTGGTTGTCTTCATGCAACATTTTATGAACAACGTCTTCTTTCTAACCAAATGTTTTTGCCAATAAAGATCAGTACTTATTATCTTGCCAAAGGGACTTTGGGTTTGCTATATGAAGGAATATACAATCATGGAGGATCTTCATCCAAATTTCAATTGTTTTTCCAAATTTCTGCTTTCTGTTTATAATATGTTTTTTTTTTGATAGGAATGTGAATATCATTAATAATGAATGTCGAGGCTTTACAAAAGAAGAACCTAAAGATATACTCTTGCCCAAAAATAAAATAAAAAAACAAGAGAACAAAGAGAAAGCTGTGTGTCAAGCAGCTAAATTATCTGATCCAAAGTACCATTAGCTCCCTGAAGAGCTTGCGGTTCCTTCTGGCAGAGATTGTGTTACGAATAACTCGATCAAGCTCCTTAAAGAGAATGTCGGGGGGGGGGGGGGGATTGTCACCTGGTTGTGCAGAATATTGTTTCGCTGCTTCCATATGTGGTAGATAACCGCCTGTGCAACAATCTTCCTCAGGATCGGAGGCGCTGAAGGAGATTTGAATCTGGTCTAAGCCAGGAGCGCTGGCCAGGTGTAGAAGATGCAGGGTGTTAGGCGAATTCTTTCTTGGACAAGCCTCCATAGGTGCTGGCTGAAGGGGCAAGTGAGCAGCAAGTGGTCCCTGGTTTCAGTGTAATCCGAACAGAGACAGCAACTAGTTTGGATTTGAATCCCCCAAGAGGCGAGCCTTGTTCTTGTGGGAAGGCGATTGAGGTGAGCGGTCCACATGTTGAAAGCATGCTTAGGCGTTGCCCCCTTAAACCAGACCGAAGAAGACCAGTTAACAACAGATTTCCAGAGCTTCCCAAGTCTTAGAAGTGCTGTAATGTTGAAGCTTGATACCATTAACGGACCAGAAGTACAAGTCATCAATGGAGCCATTAAGCGGTAGCGAGATCGAAGAGAGATGTGATTGAAGAGCTGCTGCGTGTGTGGAGCGAGGAGATGCAACCAACCAGCGCTGATCGTTGCAAGCCTGAGCGACAGTTGCTGAGATTGGAATACCAATGGCTCTCGGACCGTCTAAGCCGAACATATTCACTAGCGGGCCTAGAGGGGACCAATTGTCGAACCAGAAACTTGTTTGTTGACCATTTCCCAAATCACAAACCACAAACTGAGCCGCTATAGACCTTAGATCCAAGAGAGACTTCCAACTCCAAGAATCTGAAGCTGAGCTTTTAATAGACCAGAAACTTTTTCCTCGGAGATGGTGATAGTTGTGCCATGCAACCCAAAGAGAGCCACTGCCCGAGAAAAGGAGCCAGATTAGCTTCAAACAAAGGGTGGTGTTCCAGGAAGCCAACCTCCTTAGTCCCAACCCGCCTTCATTCTTTGGGAAACAGAGGTCGACCCAAGCCACTTTAGCTCCTCCCACTTTATCAACATTTCCAGCCCATAAGAATCTTGCACATAGAGACTCTATCTTTTTGGTACAAGCCTTGGGGAGGATAAAAGATGCAGCCCAAAAATTAAAGAGCCCGTATATAACTGACTTGATCAATTGGAGCCGGCCTGCAAAGGACAAAAATGAGACAGCCCATGAATTGAACCTTTTGCCCACTTTGTCAATGAGAGGCGAATATTCAGAAACTCTGAGCTTTCTGCTCATCAGCGGGAGGCCTAGGTATCTTATGGGCAAGGAACCCATAGAGAATCCAGAGGACGTGAGAGATGAGGATTCTTCTGGTTCCAAGCCCGCTGTAAATAGCTGAGTCTTGTCACAATTCATACTCAAACCAGACCATGAGGCAAATAGCTCCATTGTGTCTCCAATACCCTGCAGAGAAGAAGCTGATCCATCGAAAAAAACCATAACATCATCAGCGAACATCAGATGGGAGATGTCCAGAGCCTCAGTCTTAGGATGGTACTTTATAAAGCCGGCTGCAAAGCAAGAGCTCATTAGTTTACTAAAGACCTCCATAGCTAAGACAAAGAGATAGGGCGAGATTGGATCGCCTTGCCGAAGGCCACGGCTGCTTTTGAAGTATCCTGAGTTGTTGCCATTTACAGCCACAGAAAACTGAGGAGTCGAGATACATTGATTGATCCATCCAATAAACCTTGTAAGTTTTTAATATGTTTTTCCCATTCTGTATTTCAGATTACATTCTCTGTCTAAAGAGATATTGTGCTTTCTTTTGTGCGTGGACTTTTCTAAAACTATGTTTGTTTCCATGTTTGCATGAGTGTATTGGTCACACATGCACGTGTAAATAAAGGATCTTATTATTGTACATATATATCTAGTTTGCAGTTTCATTTCTTTTCAATGCAGCATTCAACATCTTAAATACAATGGCTAACGTAGCTCACCTCAACCAATAGCGTGCGTGATTCAGATTTTGAAAACGATTGATGAGAATGGAGAGATGAAGCAAGTAGAGATCATTAAATCTTATCAATTTGGATTGTTTCCTTTCTTTTAACTAGCAGCTGAATGATTTTCCTTCAGTTCCTTGTAATCAAAGGTATTGAATTAGAAACACATCAAAATCTTGTTAATAAAAAAAGTTATCCAAATAAGGCTCAAAATAGAAAAATAAAAGAACAGCTCATATAGGAGCTAGAAAAACAATTCCAACACAAAAATTTAAATACAATATTTTCCAGTGAGAGTGAGCATTTGTGTCATATTTTACCTCATAGTTGAGGGTAAGTGGTGAAATTGTGAGCTACATGGAAGTGATGACGACTAAAATCACACAGAGTTGCTGGAACAAAGAAGTATGTTGTTGGAACGAGAAGAGTTGTGTGAAGAGGCATGAGTGGCTGACATGGGGTGGACGCCAATAGAAGATCTGAAATAATTAAAAGATACGTTAAAATCCGAAACAAAGATATTTAAAGAGAGATTTGGAGTAGTCTAAATCAAGCAACTAAAGTTATTCTGGAGGATACAAACTATGGGCAGTTGGCCACTAGAAAGTCAAGTTGAGAGTTGCTATTCGAGGAATTGATGAAGATGCATGGACTGAAGTTGAATGTAGATGGACATAATCCATAATATATTACTGGTGAGATACAACTGCAATTTGGCTATTTTTAGGGATAAATCATACTGTTTTTAAATGCTAGGTTTGGGGTATGCTTTAAGAAAACAATATTGTTAAAACTAAGAGTGGAAACCAATATGGAAAACAATATTGTCAAACAATTTAGGTTTGAGTTTTAATGGATCGAGCACATACCAGGAGTGTCAATCACATTGATTATTGGGCCATCTTGTTTTGCAGCTCTAAACATCTTACATTCCATGGGATTTTTTTACGAGATGAGTCCAATTTAGAAAATGAGTTGATCATTGATTAGATGATTTTGTGGTTTAAAAAAAAAAATAAACTAACTAGAAGTTTTTTTATTTTTATGTTGTGACTTTCTTTTTATCTTAAACTTGTGGATATTTATATTTTTCTTATATTGTTGTTGTCGTACCTACGCCGTATCCGTATCTTAAATTTTATGATTTTGCTGGTTTCCATCTCCGTACTGTCCTCGTATCCATTTCGGTGCAACTTAGGGTTGGTGTCTTAGTAGGCTAGTATTAGATTTATGAATAGATTTTGGTTAACTGTTACAGATCCATAACCGAAACGAACCAATTCAATAACCGATTCGTATTTCTAAAGTTGCCAGTCGGTTTTATGCCAATAACCAAACCTGAACCGATTTGTCCAAATTTTGGTTTGGTTCGGACAAACCGGTTCGAGTTATTATCTCATGCCTAGACTATCGTGTATAGTGTATATAACTCTTAAGTAAATCATGTCTATGATCATGTTCTTTTCCTTATCGCCGCGATTTATTTCAGCGATTAAGAATTGAAAAGAAAATTAGATAATGGACGACACAACTTTTACTGTGCTGGCGTGTTTATTCTGGAGTCGTTTCTATCTTCATAATCCAGCGACAATGCAGAACAAAGCTTTCAAAAAAAGAAATATACTTTTGATCGCTGCAGGCAGCAATGTGGAAAAGAACACGCCCTATAACTCTTAATTTATATAGAAGATGGCCTGACTGTCATTCATTTAAAACAAGTTAGCTATTGTTATTTTTATATTCGCCATTTGAGTTTGTTTATTTTATTGTACTAGTGTGATTTCTCTCTTTTTTTTTGGGTGAAAGTGCTAGTGTGATCAATTTGCCAATTTAATTCATTATAATGCGCAATTGGAAACGGTAAACGCACCAGAAAGACCAAGACAAATTAACATTTGAGGTGTACGACGACTTTGAGGATTGACTTTCTAGCCTAACGCCATAATTTGTAAAGCATTTTTTTTTTTTTTTTTTTTGTAACTTTATATATACATATATATATATATATATATATTATTGATCTACACACACTACTCACGGCAAATAATTTTGTTTTCCATCAAAATGCTTTACAAACTTTGCAAATATCTGTTTTTCCTCATCTACTTTCCAATATCACATACCCACATGTACTCATTTATTTGGACATGTATAAATTGACTTGTATGTCAAGCATATGCTAATGACATTTTTCATATCCCTAAGAGAATCTAACAAATTTAGTAATTTACAAAGGTAAATGCTTCTTTAAGCAAATAAAGCATAATGGATGTTTTGTGGTCGTTGATCCCACACATGCATTTGAAATAATACATCTTATATATATATATATATAAAAATACATCTCCGTGAATTTAAGTGTATAACTCTTAATTAAAATATGCAAGCAACTTGATACTCTAGAGGGTAATTGGAAACTTAGTTAGATAGATAGGTTGGTTTAAAATAAAATTATATGGGCCGGCCCACTATATTAGCTGAAAATATTCAGCCACTAAACAAGAGAAATATTACGAGACTTACCCGATATTAGAATTGTCCCACATCGGTAGTTTGAGAATTTTCTTGGACAATATATATAGTATGTAGCAACCCTCTATTCTTGAGCTAGCTTTTGGGTGTGAGTTATGACCATTATTAATATGGTAATATAGGCAAGGCCCAAATCCGATTGTGGATCACCCGTGGATGTCCAGTTCCACAAACTTCACGCTTCAGATGTCCAGTTTTGAGCGTGAGGGGGTGTATTAAAATTGTCCCACATCGGTAGTTGAGAATTTCATTGGGCAATATATAGTATATGGCAACCCTCCATTCTTGAGCTAGCTTTTGGGTGTGAGTTAGACCCATTACTAATACCGACAACTTGCGGACTCCTAGAATAGTTCTCTATCCTTGATTAAAGTCAAGATCATACAGTTGATGGCGGCGTATTCACGTGATCTGCGTGCATGCCTTTTTCTTCTGCTTGTACGAATCGACAAAGTGACGCCATGGAAGATAAAGGTAGAGAAGAAAATAGTTTTACCGGAGTCATAATATAAATTTGTTACATCTAATAGATTTATAGTATAAATTTTAAATTTTTAAAGAGTCAAAGAGTGATTTTGGCTAAAAATACACTAATAATTATTTAAAAAAAAAACATTTAATGGGGTGTCAATTGACATCCCTTAACCAAACTTAGGTCCACCAAGGCACCATTTCTTCCAACTTTGGTATATCTTTGTTCATTAAGTTAACCCAAAGTGAGCCCTCTAGTTGTTCCGAAAGGATCCTTTCTTCCCATTTAAAAACCTCTGAGCCATCCAGTGAGATTTTTTTTTATTTAGTGAATTTATTAGAGTTCAAAATATCTCATATTGGTTGAGAGATACATTCTTGGGCAATATATAAAGGATGTGGTAACTTTTAACTATTGAACTATTTTTTGGGTTAAATTAGGCTAGTATGATATCAGAAGTGAACCATGGTTGGCCTAACAAGCAATTTCTCACAAAAAAATATTTTTTCATTTATGTGGCCCATATAAGTGGTATGTTTTGTTGTGGTATTTCCGGGCTTGGACTGTTTTCATTTGACCGTTTTCCGTCCACATCTTGAAAGGGCCTATTAGAGTCCAAAATATTCCATATTAGTTAAAAGATAAATCCTTGGATAATATATAAAATATGTGATAACTCTTAACTCTTAATTATGTTAAGGCACATGATATATATTATGCATAATACCTCATCACATGAAAATTTATTTCTCGAGCCCCTAGGACACTTAAGCACTAGATCATGAAATTTATATATATTAGATCACAATTTATTCATGTTGAGTGAGGCCACAGATCGAATCTTATTTGATGTATATATATTCCCCGACTACAGATGTTAAAAATTACTCTGGGTTTTAACGGAAATATCCAGTAGCTTTGGGCATAAATATTCGTATCCGATGGATATCTGCATCTGAAAACGGATATGAGAATGGATACGGATATGTCTATTAAATTTTTGAATCCGCCGGAAACAAATATGAATACAGATATTGAAAAAAATTCAGACCGAATATCCGAATCCGGCAAAAAAAAAAAAAAAAAAAAATTGTTTTGGACCTGTAAAATTTAGTTTTTTTTTTTAATTTTGCGCCTTTAAATTTAGTCCATATTTCTTCATTCATACTCAAATCTATTTTTTTATATTCTAATTTTTTTTATTTTCTTTGAAAATTATCAATTTCATGATTATTATAACATTATTTTTGATATTTTTATTTTTAAAAAAATGTTCAGAAAAAAAATTAATTAAAAGAAAAAATTAGCCAGATATAGATACCAATTTTTTTTACAGATATCCACGGAATTTACGGATACGAATACAGATAATAAAATCACAAATATAATAAATACGAATATCCTGAAAAGACGGATATTCGTATCGGTAACAAGACAAATATTATCCAGTCACTCAAGATAATTTATTCCCTTCATTTTATTCCTTTTCTTTTGTTGTTAAACAAAAGACTCGGTTTTGACCCGGTTAGATGCCGTGCCGCTATAGTCAAAAGACGACTTTAAATTTCGAAGCAAGCTGTAATCTTTATAATATGCTGCATGTTGACGGTTGACAATTTACATATAAAATTATTTCAGGCATTTAAGTGTATAAGGACGTTGGATTATCTTTAATTATCGTTCAAAATATCTTGAACAAAACACAAAAAGTCCAACAATAATCAACAAAAAAAAAAACTCTCTTTTTGGTTTTTCATCAAAAAAAAACTCTCTTTTTGGTTTTTCATCAAAAAAACTCTCTCATGTCTGCTTCTTTACCCACGCCAACGGGACCTCAACTGTTCATCAGCTTCCGAAGAAAAAATGTGCGCAATGACTTCATAAGCTTTCTCGACCATGCCTTGAGAGAAGCCAATATAAACGTCTCCATAGACGAGAACGAGCTTTTGGGCGAAGATTTGGCTGACCTATTGAAGAGGATAGAAGAGTCTGAGATAGCACTGGTGATCTTCTCCAAGGATTTCACAAGTTCGTATTGGTGCTTGGAACAGCTGGCCAAGATTAAGGAACGCAAGGATCAAGGCCGTCTCAAAGTGATTCCCATCTTCTATAAACTTAAACCCTCCGTCGTGAAAAATCTTGAAGGAGACTATGGCGATCATTTCAGGGAACTAACACGCAAACATCTACACCAGCCAGAAAGAACTCAGAAATGGAAGGAAGCTCTAGAGTCTATTCCCGAATACATTGGCATGCCCTTGGCAGAACAAAGGTTATTTAATTTTCTTTTGGTTTCGTTAGTTTTATCTGTTTTTTTTCTTTCTTATAACTGAAAATTTCACACAGAAATCTAGACTAATAATTAATCCATATATATAGTTAAATAAATCAGTAGACAAGCAGATACATCTAGCTGAAGTATCTGTAAAAAATATATACATCTAGAACTAGAACCTGTACGTGTCTTGTTGATATCTTCGTTTGGTATGGTATGGCAGTGACGTAACCAGTAGAGAGTTCATAAACTCATTGGTTCTCAAGATTCAGAAAGTAGTGTTGAAGCATATGGCCGTGAGAGAAAACCTAGAACCAGAATTGAATCGTCAAACAGGTTCCATGGTCGCTACAAGGCAGCCAGAAAGAGAAGAGAGTCATCAAGGAGGTTCCTTGGTCAGTACTATCAACGTTGCGACACAAAATGGCACAAAAATCAATGGGATTGATACTCCTGGTATGTGCTGCGATCCTTTTAAATTTCAGATTTAGAGAGCATAGACCAAATGCAGCATTTAAAGGCGGTAGGGAATAATTAAACTGATATTCCTAAAAAAACCCCATATTACATGGTACTCACAGCCTCACAGGTATAAAAATTGGATCTCAAATCTGACCCTAAATAAAGATTTAAACAAAAAACAATATATTCACGATTTATAATGGTTCGACCTCTTTTATCCATTTTGTGCCCATGCGGATTTTTTTTTTTTTTTTTGTCAAAGCCGATGCGGATTTCACTTAAGAAATTCTTAAGAGGATGTATTGGAGTGAATATTTAGAGAGATTTGAGTTTTAATGAATTCTGAGAGGATTTGGTTAAATTTTGGTGAATTAGGAATTTTGTTATTAAATTCTCTGAATTCTCACCTAAAACCATGGAAATTGAGTTTTTGTATTTTTAACTAAGAATTTGATCAAATCATAATAACGTTTTCAATAACAGTGAATTTGATTGTATATTTTAAAATCATTAATCCATTAACACTAAAATTTAAAAGATATTTTAAAATTCATGTTTTAATAACACATGATTTATCACTTTAACTCAAATCTCACCAAATACTCAGTGCAATACATCCCCTGTTTTTACAAGAAAATATCTTTATTTTTTGCTCTCTAGCCCTTCCGCAATGGAAACGGCATCAATATAAATATATAAGGAGTAAGCTTTAAGGCGAACATGCATAGGCTAAAATATCTGAAATATTGAGCTTTGTTTATGTCAATTAGCATGCTGCCCGAAAGTCGGATCACACCGCATGTCTAAAAGATTAAACTTCATACCTTAACAAATTGTCTATGAGCTTCTAATTCAAATATGTTTGACGTGATTTGACTAATTAGTCCACTTCCCTTGTATACTATTTTAGCTCCTCTCTTACTTGAGATCGTGATTTCTAACACCTTGCCAAAAGCGGAGCTGAATATTCTATTTTACCTTTTATTAACAATTTATATAAATTTTATTGGTTAATATATTAAATTGATAGGGACAAAAATATAAGTTATACAAAAAATATGCATTATAAAAAAAAATTTAAATGCTAAAAGTCATTTATAAGAAACAAATGGAATATTAGACAAATAAATATATTTTACCTAAAAAAGAAAGAAAACAGTTAAAACCATTTAAATCGCTACACAGAAAAAAATAGGCAAAGTGCTCCTGACATTTATACCCTAAAGGGATCACCACATAGTACCACCACAGTATTGAGTGTGTGTGAATCGATGATTTATTAGATAGCTACATGTCTGTTTATATATTACAAAGACCCTAGACGAATCTCTATACAAGGAATGTAATATACAAAGTTGTGACTAATGATATTGTACCGTTGGTGACTCGATCAATTAGAGGATTTGATCTAGGATATTCCATACCTCATTACACCACCTCAAGATGGACGGTCGCATAAGATGAGTCCGATCTTGAGTGAAAGACTTTGGAAACTAGATCGAGGTAATGGTTTGGTAAGGGCATCCACGAGCTGATATGCCGAGGAAATATGAGACACACAAATTTGGCCAATTTGAACAAATTGCCGAACAAAGTGATCATAGTCTGAGGCAATGTTTTTCATTCTGGAGTGAAAGACTGGGTTTGCAGCGAGATAAGTCGCACCAATTTATAACAGTAGATTGCCGGTTGTGTGGTGACGGTGGTTCCAAGTTCGGAGAAAAGAGAAGATAACCAACACATTTCAGCCGTTGTTGAAGCTATGGCCCTATATTCTGCTTCGGTAGATGATCGTGAAACACCGGTTTGCTTCTTTGAGGACCACACAATGGGATTAGAACCAAGGTATACAATATAGGCGCTTGTGGATGTGTAGTCTTTGTTTCCGCCCCAATATGCATCGGTGTAGGCATGTAGTACTGCTGGGGAGTTCTTGGCGAGAAGGTAAATGCCACGTGTCTTGGTGCCAGATAAATAGCGTAAAATACGTTTCACTGCCATCCAATGGTCTGTTGTAGGCTTGTGTATGAACTGAGAGAGCTTGTTGACCGAGTAGGAGATGTCTGGTCTTGTGAGTGACAGATATTGAAGACTGCCCACAACAGCCGATACTCCGTTGGATCATCTAAAGCTTTGCTGGAGAGAAAACTGAGTGTGGTGTTGAGGCACATGGGCGTAGCAACTGGACTGGCATTTTTCATCTTTGTTTCGTGTAGAAAATCTACAATATAAAGATGTTTCATTAGGTATAGACCTTGAGATGTACGAGTTACTTCAATACCTAAAAAATAAGACAAGTCACCCAAATCTTAAAAAAATAAAATTGAGAGAGAGAAGCGATAAACCGGGTTATGTGTGGCGAGCTGTTGCCAGTAATGATGATATCGTCAATGTAGACCAACATATAAAGAAGAATACCACCATCATTGAAGATAAAAAAGACAAGCATCCGCGAGTGAATTCTTGAATCCAGATTGTAGAAGAAATGTTCGGAGCTCATTATACCAAGCTCTTGGAGCTTGTTTGAGTCCATAGAGGGCTTTGCGCAGCTTGCAAATAGCTTGAGGATTATCCTTGTCAAGAAAACAGATGGGCTGTGCCATGAAGACTTCCTCAGAGAGATTGCCTTGTAGAAAGGCATTGTTTACGTCAAGTTGGCGCATCGGCCAATCTCTAGAGACAGCGGTCCTAAAACAACTCTAATTGTAGCTGGTTTGACCACCGCGCTGAATGTGTCTTGAATCAATGCCAGGTCGTTGAGTGTATCCTTTGGCGACCAAGCGAGCCTTATATCTATCGATCACACTATTGGGAAGTCGTTTGATAGTAAACACCCACCTTCAACCTACAACATTAGATGCATTAGAATGGTGAACATGATCCCATGTATGGTTTTTGATATGAGAATTTATTTTTTCACTCATAGCCTTACGCCAATGAGGATACTTCAGAGCTTCAGCTGCTGTTTTTGGTATAAAATCAGGAGAAGCATTGACGGAAGTATGAAGATTGAGCTTTTGAATGGCTTTGCGGGTCCTCGTGCTTTGTCTTGTGGGTAGAGGCGGTTGAGGCTGAGGAATTTGAGCTGGAAACACCGGAACAGGTGCTACGTGGAAGATGATGATACGTTTGTTGATGAGGCGGTGTTAGCTAAAGATGACGGAACAGGAGAATGGTCCAAGGCAGGGGAAGGTGACACTACGTACTGTAGGAGAAAGAGGGTCAGGTGGTGCAGAGGAGGAAGACTCTGGTTCTGGTGGGGAACTAGAGACAGCTGGAGATGGAACTGGTTCCGGTGTTACCAAAGGAGAAGACAAATTTTTAGGCAATGGAGTAATAACAGAGACTGGGTGAGAAGAAGACATTTCATAATCTGAAATTGTAGCTGATTCTAGTGGTAAAATAATAGAAAACGGAAAAACCGATTCATGAAAAATGACATAACGAGATGTATAAATACGAGTGGTGGTTCTATCTAGATAAAAATATGCACTTTGTGTGGTAGAAGGAGTAGACCGTGCATGCATCAAGTTTATGTGATGCATAAGGCCTTATCCATGGAAAACACAAACACCCGAAAACATGTAATTTTTGTGAAAATTTGGAGATTGAGCAAATAAATTTTAAAAAAGGGTTTGTAAATCCAAAGTGGGTGTTGGGCCTGTTGGCATATGATCAATGAGATATACTGATGTAGCAAACGCATATGTCCAATAAATTTTGGGCATGGAAGCATGAGACAAAAACGTTAACCCCGTTTCAACAATATGTCAAACAAAAAAAATGTTTAAAACCTATTGAGCTCTGATACCATATTGAATGTGTATGAATTGATGATTTATTAGATAGCACTATACAAGTCTGTTTATATATCCCAAAGAATACCCTAGACGAATCTCTATACAAGGAATGTAATATACAAAGTTATGACTAATGATATTGTACTGTTGGTGACTTGATCAATTAGATGATTTGATCTAGGATATTCCATATCTCATTACACAGCTCTTGGCCTCTTGCCCCTTCGATACCAAAGGTTCTCTGTCTACTTATTCCTCATCTACATTGCTTCCCTCTTAGTTAGCATCAAGTGATTTGATTGGTGTTTCCTCTAATTAAACATAATCCGTAACGGATATAAACTTCTTAAAATATCGTGTACATTGTTGTTTAGTGATATTCATATCAATTTGAAAATTTTTGTTAAGAATATACACAACTGTCTAATTATGATTATTTATATACAGAAGATCAATCAAGCAAATCCACGGAAAAAAGAAAAATCAAGACACAAAGGGTAGAAGCACAAGGAGGAAGTGGAGGAGGTCCTTGGGACCATGGTATTAAAACTGGTGTAAGGAAGATTCTTGTGGGAAGAGATAACTCGTGTGTGAGTTATCTCAAGTTCGAGTATTTCAGTAGTGATGGTACGGTGAGATCATACGCGCAAGGTATCCAGAATCAGGATCCAGAAGAGGTATTTTAAAAACTCTATATATCATATGCTTTTTTTTTTTTTTCTATATAAACCCAGATTTCTATCGGTCTTGAAGAATTAGTTGAATACGTATTCTGAAAATTTAAAAATGTATTCTAAACTTTTCAGAACAAATTTCTTCAAGCTAATAACGTATTTAAAAATATCTAAAATCAAAAGTTTTTTTCTTCAAATCTTCTTTTTAATTGATTATGAACATGTTTTTCTCGTTTAAAAAAAAAATATTTTTCTATTAATAGAGTCAATTTCGGAAAAAAAAAATGACAACATAGAAAAAAATGTATAAATGGATAAAGTTTTTGATATACTAGGTCTTGTATCCACGGTACGCGTGAATAATTTAGTATATGTTTTGCAAAAATCATATACGATATATAATACTTATTAAAATAATAATTTTTTTTGTAAGAGATGATGATAATAAGATATATTAACTTTTTGAAAACAAATTTTATTGATTTTAACCCTTATTGATTTTGAGCATATATATTGTGCCATATTTTTAAGAATATTTTCATATTTCTTTAACAAATCTCTTTTCTAAATTTTATCATACGAAGTATGTATCTGATATTTTATCATGAAATATTTGATTTTTCTTCTTGATTTCTATTTTATAAGATTTTTTTTTTCCATCTTTTGACTTTACTTTTTTTTTTTTTTACTTTTAAATCCTAAACTTGTTTACATATGATTTTTTTTTCAATTTTTTTAATTTCCTTTTTATTATCTAATTCAAATCTATTTACATAGGCAATATTTTTTCTTCATATATATTGTTAGCTTGGTTATTAAACTTTACAAATAGCAAGTACAATAAAATTATGCTTCTTTTAATTTTTATTTATTTTGAAACTTTTTTATTTCTTTTTTCTTTTTTTCCATTTCTAACTACAACTAGAGATGTATGTAATATAGTTTATTATTTCTTTTGCCGGTGATATTTTTTTCTTAAGCATTAGTTATTCCTCTAATATTTTTATTATTTCTTTCTTTCTTAAATATTTTTGGATTTGTCTTTTATTTATTTATTTTTACTTTTTTTTCATTGGATTTCTATCCTTCTTTTTTGTTTCCTCATTTTTCTGAGATTTTATCTAAGGCTTTTTCTTTTTTTCTCTCCTTCATCTATATATAATATACTATATAAGATTAAATATGGATTCAGTACTATTATCCGACCAACTGCGTTTATTTTAAAGGCACATATTTTCTTTTTGTTTTTTAATGTTTTTATATTAAATAATTTCTATATAATTATTAGGAAAATATGAAGTTATGAAAAACAAAAAATATTTTTTAATTATTCCATTACTAAAAACTTAACGAAACTTATTATTTGGAGTAGTTTCTATTATTTTGTTGTTTAATACAAAATAAAAGCCTAATTTTCTTATATACTAAATTTATTATTTTGAATAATTTTTATAATTTTGTTGACTATTTTGGCGATGATTTTTCTTTTAATTTTTTTGGCAGATATCGATTTTTTTTTTTTGTAGTTTTTGTTAAGTTATCTTGAGAATTTATGTCAAACATTGACGTGAACCAAAAGTATCGCGTTTTTTAAATCTTAAGTGGACGTATTAGAAACACTATAATTTCAATATTTATATAATATATAGATGTCCTAAATTTTTTTAATGGGTTAAAAAAGATTTTGGTTTTTAACATTACGTTTTATTGAGAACAGAAGTCTAGGTATTCTCTAGTTTTTGTAAGTGAAACCCAATTGACCTAGCAAGCATTTCTAAAAATGATCATTAACCGCAGATTTGACATACAGAAAACCAAAACTTGAACGGAAGAACATCTCCAAGACCTTGCAACTAAAACTACGCTGAAATTTTTTATTACTGCAGTTTGTTGTCGACTTTCCAAATGAATACATCACATCAGTGGAAGGAACTTACGCTCGTGAAGATTATGTTAGAAATATTGTCATAACGTCGCTTATCTTCAAAACTTCAACGGGAAGAACATCTCCAAGATTCGGGAACCATGGATTCGTTCTCCAGAATAATGGTCGGAAGCTTGTAGGGTTCCATGGGAAAGCCGGCAACACTCTAGATGCCATTGGAGCTCATTTTGAACAGGACACATCACCATCGGTCAGGGCTCCATCTAGGAAACTTAGAGAGCAAGGTGGTCCAGGAGGAGGCCCATGGGACGACGGGGTTTACAGTGGTGTAAGAAAAGTTTACGTTGGAAGAGACGAATCTTGTGTAACTGTAGTCAAATTCGACTATGTCAACGCCGACGGCGAAGAAATAACACGTGAGCATGGTCAAGTAAATCAAAATCCACAAGAGGTAAATTAACATATATTTTCATCATAAAATCTTTATATATGTGGAAGTTGAACTTGAATTTTTTATCAGAAACCAAAATAGACATTTTCTCGAATATGTTTAGTGACAGAAAGACGATATTATTACAAAGAAGTAGAATACTACATCATGTCATCATCATATATATACATTTACTGTATATTATTATCATCATCATCTAGTACGAACAGCTCTTTATCATTAACTTTATCATCACATTTAGCAAATATTTCTTTTGGATCATGAACCAATATAGATAGTTTCTCTAGGATGATTGAAACAAGATTTTCATATCGGTTGAGCGAATTTTTTTTCAGTTCAAGACAGCTCTATATTAATGAATATTATCAGCTTTTTTTTTTTTTTTTTTTTTTTTTTTTTTTTTTTTTAAAGATACTTTATTCATCTTTTTTAGATTATTATCAGAATATTATCAGAATATTCTCAGCTTGATCATTACTATATTTAGATTTTGGACCGTTCGTAAGAGATAAAGCTTTCAGTCTGATTCTATTTTTGTGTAATATACGTACATGTCCTCTTATTTAAAATGTTTAGGTTAAAATAAGGTATCATTTAGGAATTGTAAACGTAAATGTGGTCTTAAATCTTCCATGTCATTCCCAGCTTACATGAGTTCGAATCCCCATCTTAAGTGAGTGGTCATGTGACCACTAGTCTACAAAATCGAGAAGAAACAATATCGCTATGACTTTAGTTTATTTATTTGTAAAATATGCTTGATAGGAAAAAATTAAATATTATATTGATCAATATTCTTTGTGCATTAAACAGACATCCCCGTTTCTGAAATAACATGCACATTGTTGATTGCAGTTCCTGCTTGATTACCCAAACGAATATATAACATCAGTGAAAGGGACACAAGGTCTAGTGTTCCGTTATTCCAACTACGTCGTCACGAGTCTTGCCTTCACAACATCAAAAGGAAGGACTTCGCCTACATTTGGAGCTACTAAGTTTGTTCTGGAAGACAATGGTCGTCAGCTTGTCGGCTTCCATGGACGGTCTGGAATCGTTATTGATGCCATCGGAGCATATTTTGCTCCAGCACCACCACCTTCTTGAGCTTGAGTAAGTGTGTTTCTTTACTACCTTTCAAAAATAAAAGTTTGTGTCAAATACAAATATCGTGTATTCTTCGCTTTGTTGTTCTTTTGTATGCATTATAAAATTGTTATGTATTATCTATGTATAATTTTTTTTTATATTTTGTGTTCAAATCCCTATTTTGTTTTTTATGTCTTCCTAGAATCCATTTTAACACATTTAGCAAAGATTCTAATGTTAATAACTTTTAAAGAAACACACGTTATTAGACGGAAATATCGGTCACAAAATCGTCAAAAAAGGTCATTTTTGACAGATTTTAGACCGAATTGGGTCGTCAATTCTATATCGTCAAAAATTGGAATCCATCAAAAATTGGTGTATAATTTTAGACGGATTATAGACGGATATTTTTTTGACGGATTTCTAACGAAATTTTGATGCATTAGATGGTGAAAGAAGCATGAAAAATCCGTCTAAAAGTGTCGTCCAAAATTCGTCAATTTTTTTTTTTTTTGACAGAATTGCGATAAATTACTAATAGATTTGTAGAGACGGTGTTTTGACGGATTTATGACGATTTATGACGGGCATTTTGTGACGATTTATGAGGGGAAAAAAATTATGACGAAGTTTTGACAATATTATTAATTATATATTTATTTTAAATTAAAGTACAAAAATATTAAATTAATTGAAATAAAACATAATCCTTAATCAAAAATAAAATTGTTTGAACATAAATAAAATATTTTAAATCACAAACTATTTTATGCTGGAAAATTAGGAAATTGTGACACTAAGAACGCCATAATCTTTGCATTAATTTTCTCTAATTCTTCAATCCGAACGTCTTTTTCTTGGAGCAATTGAGAAGGTCGAGATTTCCCATTAGATTTTCCATCAAACCTAGAGAAGAAAACCGATAGATCGAGATACATTACCTAACCCGAAAGGACGCCCATGTTAGTCGGAAGTTCCTACAAAACGAGAACAGTTCTTAGTAATAAAATAATTAATATAAATTAAATTAAATATTTATAGTAAAAAATTTACCTTAACGACAATTTTGTTTATCACTTCACGTGGTAAGTCGTTGGCGGGAGCTGATCCATCTTGAGTGAGCTGAGTAAGGTAGTCCATCTTCTTTTTCTTCAACTTCTCGATAAGTTCCAAAACAACCGGGTCTTGAATTAGACCAGTTTTTTTTGTTGGTGTGGGTATTCTCAATCAATGTTAGATAATCCGGACGCACACCTCGAGACGCAATTGTCTAATTAATTAAATTTTTAAAACTGTTAGCCAAAAATTAAAAATAAATACTAAAAATATATAAGAAGTAACTTACCATCTCGTCTTCGCGACTTAAGTAGCTTGTTGCACCCGTGTTGTGCACAGCCTTCCTTTTACCATTCCGATCGTTGTTCCGATTCTTCGACTGTATCTTCGAGTGAGAATCGGTCTCCGCCAATGTCCAATACTGCTTAAAACCCTCATAAACGGTCTCATTCAAGCCTTTTGGCTTGTCTTTGCCTTTCAACCAGTTATTTTTCCATACGTTCATATGTTTGGAGAACGAGAGTGCTGCAGTTTCGTGAAATTTGCCACAGACAAGATTTGTAAACTGCGGCTCCCATGTAAAATCTTGCTATAAAAAATAAAAAAAATATTATACGTTAATATGTAAATTATTTATGAGAGCATATATAAATTAAACACATGTTATTTATCTTTGACCAAAACTCTACGAATATTTTTTCTTTGGTAAGACATTTATAGTTTTTCAGTAAAACCCTTTTTCTTTATTAGGAATCATTTAATGAATCAAACGATCTGTTTAATCACGCTGACGCAAGTTAACACAACTTGTCACTGACCATTTTGTAACTACCAAAAGTTACACACAACCATTCACACGTTGACTATTGTGAATCTCTCAACAGCCCGAACCCTAAGTTATTCTGCATTTTAGATTTTGCGAATTTTGTCCTTCAAGCGGGTAACCCTAAACCCAGAGCTTAGCAACTTATATATAGACATTTTCATGTTTACATAGAAGAACTTTCCTTTCGATGATATTTTCAAATCTTTTCAGTTGTGATTTGAAATTTCTTAATATATATTTGGAAGCTCCACGTTCCAATAGTTATGCACCACAACGAACGGATGGGTTGATAGTCAATACGCAATAAGAGATTAAGCAAAAGGCTTGAAAGTTTCTAAGAATTTTTTTGGGTCATAAAGTGGAAAATTACTTGGCCAAAACAGTGGAAGAGATCTAGTGGCTTCCACTTGAGGAGGAAGTCGCCATGTTGGTTTAGGCCAGAAATCGATTTTCCTCAAGCGTGAAAACATTAATCATTTCCATTTGGTCAGGAGCATTCACATGGTCTTCCCCGGGTCTTGAGGGGTGATAGAGCGAGATTTTCGGGTCTCGGGCAATCAAATAACCCTTGTACGTTGAGTACTTAGGGATCGAATCCACAGAGAGCAATGAACCAACACACTAGGAATACACAAGTTCGGTTAATCTAAGCAAAATAAAATGGTTCTTGATTCCTAAAATATGACTAACAATGTAATTCAAACTAAACAATGCAAAGCAAAGCAAAAGAAAGTAGAATGCAAAAGACTAACAACCTAAAACGTAAATATGGACTATCGGTAAGGTATTGTGACAAGGATGAATGACGGGATGATAAACGACGAAATGAAAGATCAATTTATGAATAATACTATGACATGAGTCACTTAATTAGTCTAGTCCACTCCCGTGATACTAGACCTTTTACAAATTATCCGATTAAGCTAATCTTCCGATTGCAACCGAATGATTTATAAACATTAAACACCAACTCATTATTATCATCAATCCTATCTTAAAACTCAATTTCCATTGGCAAAGATAAAGGAAAGCAAGCATAGAAAATTCTGGGCGTTTCTAAACACCTTCCGGGTTTGAAACGGTCAAAGATCGAGAAATCACTTTTCCAAGTTCATTTCAAGCATTAAAATCATTCTATACATGAACATAAACATAAATAAACCATCAAACATCACAAACAACCATCAAAGCATCCTATATCTACCAAACCAACAGCCCAAAAGTCAACTACTCACACATGATCAATTCACAAAAGTAAACCGAACAAATCGAAGCTAAGAACATAATAAACACAAATATGAAAACGGATTTAAGAAAACTTCACTAATAAGATCAAGATCTAGAAATGAAAATGATGTTGCAGAGCTTTGTTTTACAGTAAAAATGGCTTAAAAATAACTTATCTTCGTCCCTGAAGTGATAAGGTTCGATATTTATACAAAGAGGAAAGTTGGAGTAGGTAGAAAGGTAAAGTGAGTCGGCCGGTGGTGTGGCGGTGGTGTTCTGGTGATGGGGTACCGCCACGGTAGTTCTGGCGGTCCATTGCTGGCGGTGAAATGGCCGCTAGGATTTTCTCCGGAAAGCTGAGTCTCCATTTTTGTCTTGGCGGTCCTGCGATAGCGGTCTGGGGTGCGGGGGCCATATCTCCTTAACCGTTTACCCAAATCAATCGGGATCACTTCCATTCGAAAGCTAACTCAATTTCCTACAACTGTTATGAAGGAAGATGGAGCTAAATCGTATGGTAAAGGCTTCCTAGGAGACGATCTTTCAGACCCTTTGGTTTATGGCGGAGGGGGTCGCTACGGAGTCTCTGGCGGGCCTTAGGTGGCGGTGGGGTACCGCCAGGATGATTCTGGCGGTCCAATCCTGGCGGTGAAATGGCCGCTAGAATGCACTCCAGATGGTGAGTACGGGGTATTGATCTTGGCGGGCCATTCTTGGCGAGGGGGTGCCGCCATAGGCTCTGAAAGTTCCCGAAACTTGACTCTAGCTTCCTTTGATCCTCTCGAGCCTGCTCCGTCATGTTCCAAGTCTTACGATCACCTAAAAAGGACTCAAAATGCATGCAAAATGATAGATATGGAACTATATGTTTCTAGAATGCGACAAACGCGAATGCAAGACTAAATGCATATTTATAGTAGTATAGTATGTGAATTGTAGAAGAAAACGAATAAAAAACAATGTACAAATGATGTAAAATGCGATGATATCAACTCCCCCAAACTTATCCTTTGCTTGTCCGCAAGCAAACATCAAAGAACAAGTAGGGAGGAACTAGGGGAGCGGGAGCTCAAATCCTAAAACCTCAAAAGACTTAGCCATACCCATCGCTACTCGAATATTTTTACTTTAGCGCCTATACCTTAGCATCGACAAACCTTCATATCTACCAACTCTTTAACATTCATTCATTATCTATCAAGGTGTGATCTCGCAGAAAGATCTCAATTACTCTCAATCGGCTAGGTGTGGTAAAGGCTTTACGATGGGGAAAAGATGGCTATAATGGTGTTTGTGGTTACCTCTCAAAACCAAATGCTAGTCACTTAGCAAAATCAAATGAAGAACAAGACCAAATGTTGGTACAAGATCCTCCTCCACTAGTCTACCCATTCGTATCACATGACTTAGACAATTTAAATCTCGATCTCTCTAGCAATCTAAATAATTCAAACCCAACCTTGGTGATTTTTCTTAGACCCATTCTTTTCTTCTTTTTTTTTTTTTTACTTTCTCACTAGAGATTTTTCTTCATAAACAAATGCTCATGCCCATTTTTTTTTAATCAAACTCCCCTTTTTTTTTTCTTCTTTGGGCATTCTTTTCTTTTCTTGAGACTGCTCTAGTATTTTTATTAAACTTCTTTTGGCCTACTCATAATTTCTTCTTATTCCAATCACCAATTTTCCATAGAGATCCTTATGTAATCCTAAGCCCTCATTACATCCCCAAAACTAGTGGAAGAGATCACTTGTCGGTCGTCTTCTTCTAAGATTTTACACATGAAAGCACATAAAAGAGACCTCACTCAACAAATAGCATTGGTTGGAATGAAAGGATTGAGTTTTGGGTGGGGAATTATCCAAAATGATAAGATAGCTACTTGAGTTAATTATGAGGGTGGTGGAATGGATAAGATAACTCAAGTATTAAGACCATGAGAGCGCATTTCAACCTTTAAGCGAGACAATTAGATTTCCATTTTAGTCCAAATAAGATAGAGTTGGTATTAATTCAAAGTAAATATCCGCTCAGGCAAAAACATTCAAGCCGAGAGATCAAAGTAGGGTTAGCCCTTAAAGACTTTTCGGAAATTAGTTTCATCATTGCCCCCTATGCATATGCATATGTGATCCTAAAATGCTTCTAGACTCAATCATAAATGCCAAATGCTAATGCAAAACTACATGATTTTTTTTTTTTTTTTATGAAATATATTTGAATGCGTGAGACTCAAAAGAACGAAAATAAGACAAAATACACAATGTTAAATAACAATTACCTCTCCCCCGGACTTAAATCACACCGTCTCGGTGTGAGATGAATCCAAAGAGAGAATAAAAATGCAAACAAAAATAACAAAATATGTACAAAGGGTGAAATGTGAAACCTTGGAGTGGATTGGATGGATTAATTGCCCTTAGTTTGCCTATTCGGAAATCGCCTTGACTACTCACCAACGTCCTAGATAATCAAAACACACAAAAACAAAAATCAAATCACACTCAAACAAACGATTAAACATATTATACAAGGGATAGAATTGGGGGAGTCCCCAATGGCTCGTTTAACGTCGCTTAAGCTTGACGATGGATATTGGTTTGGGTGGGAGTGAAGGTTGAACTTGGATCACCGGGATCATACTCATCGTAGAACCATCCCCTAAACTCGTTCATCCTAATCTCCTCAAAAGGAGTCTTCCTCGGTTCATGAATGCTCACTTCATTGGTGGAGATTATACCAAGATGTTTGTCGCAAATGTATTCAACAACAAAAACACCTTCACAATGATCCTCAAATTGTTTTCCAACCACGTCTACTTTTACCTCGTTACTCTTGGTTGAAGATATGTTTGGTTTTTCATCATTTCTAACCTTAGGTTTCATAGGCGTTTTGTTAGCTTTTGAGTCGTTTTCAGGATGCATTGCTTCGGATAGGAGTGATTTTTGATCGCCAAGTGCAAACTAGAGCTAAAGACCAAAGGGGAGCTGAATTTGAAGGTTTGATGCCTTAGCAACACTCAACCTTAACTGCCTCATTTCCGGACATCTAGATCGGACGATCTACCAAGGGATCGGACGATCCATGATCTATGCAGATCGTCCGATCTGCATCCAGATCGGACGATCTGAAGCCGCGACATCTTCACCACCTTTTCCTTGATTTCGGGACTTTTGTAAGGCTTTTGATGTAGGAACAAGAGTATTGATCCTATAAGGACGAGGGGATGGTGAATCAAGGACGAGGAGATGGTGAATCAACTAGTTGGCCGTACAGCTCTCTCTAGAAGAATCTGAGGTGATGAATGAATGAAACACAAACTGGGGAAGGTGATAGACGCCACACGAAGCTATGAACTGATTCGTGATAAGTCTTGACACTCAGGCTTCAAGGAATCGCACACAAGAAGGCTGGAGCGGCTGCTGCTTTCTCTCAAAGAAAACTAGGTATTTTATTGATATCAAAAACGTGACTACAAAGCTGAGAAGGGACTTTATTAAATAGTCCAGCAGCTAGGGCTTCTTGGCCAAAAATAAATAGAAATAAAAATACAAGGACTTATTCTAAAATAAACTAGAAAAGATTAAACTAAAAAAATGATAAAACCTGCAAAACAGAAAAGGAAACTCGTGAGTAATTTAAATTCAAATGCTTACCTGCAGGTTTGATCCTCTTAGGACCTCTCCTAGTCGTGTGGAGCCTCTGAGCCCTCCTTGGCCGAAATGACAAACAAAGAAGCTCTGGTGCGGCCTTGTAAAACTGGTAAGAAAGTGATATCTTGTTCCTTGGGTTGCAAGCAGATGTTGTCGTGTTCTTTGTTGTTGATGTAAAGTCCCTGGTGTCTCTGAAACCCAGCACAATCTTTATCTTGATCTTCCCCAGCGTCTTGGGGCTTCGTGAGGCTTGATTCTCCGTGAGGCGCTATTGGAGTCTCTCGTGTGATTTCTTTAGTCAGCAGATTTCCTTTCAGTTCTTCATGCTCAATGAGGGTGATTAAGCTTTCCAATGACTTGTTAAACTCCTCCCGTAAACTCTTTGTCCCTGACCTTGTTCTTGGTGTACGCCTCATGACGGGTATGCTTACTTCCTCTTCAGCTTCAATGGTCTTGGTCTCTATGTCCTCATCATTCCCTCCCTCTTGAGAAGGTTCTGACCTCAGAATTGGTTCAGCTGCACTAAAAGGAGCTAAATCAGCGACATTGAAAGTTGGAGAAATCTTTAACTCACCTGGCAACTCCAGCTTGTATGCATTGTCGTTGATTCTTTCTAACACCCGAAATGGTCCATCTCCTCGAGGTGCTAGCTTGGACTTCCTCTGGTTGGGAAACCTCTCATGCCTCATGTGTAACCACACCCATTCTCCCGGTTCAAAGGTGATCTCCTTTCGTCCTTTGTCAGCATATTGCTTGTACTTCTCCGTCTTTTTCTCCAGATTTTCTTTGACCCGTTGGTGAAGCTTCTTCACAAAATCCGCTTTTGTTTCACCTGCAGTACTAGAATATATAGCTTGGGGCAGCGGTGAGAGATCTAATGGAGTCAAAGGATTGAAACCATAAACAATTTCAAAGGGAGATTGCCTAGTAGCTGAATGCCTAGCATGATTATACGCAAATTCAATATAAGGCAAGCAAGACAACCAATTTCTTAAATTCTTACCAACCGTTGCTCTCAGTAGGGTTGAGAGTGTACGGTTTACTACCTCTGTTTGACCGTCGGTCTGGGGATGACAAGTAGTCGAGAAGAGGAGCTTAGTTCCCAACTTCTTCCACAAGGTCTTCCAGAAATGGCTCAGAAACTTGGTGTCACGATCTGAAACAATGGTTCTGGGCACTCCATGTAAACGTACTACTTCCTTAAAGAAGAGGTCGGCCGTTTGGGTGGCGTCATTTGTCTTGTTGCATGGGATGAAATGAGCCATCTTGGAGAACCTGTCAATAACTACAAAGATAGAATCCTTGTGGTCGACCTTTGGTAAACCTAAAACAAAGTCCATAGAGATGTCTACCCAAGGTAGGTTAGGAATAGGCAAAGGCATATATAAACCATAAGGATGTGACCTGGATTTTGCCTTTAAGCAAGTGATGCACTTTGCACAGAACCTCTCAACGTCTCTCTTTAAATGCGGCCAATAGAAATGATCCATGAGCACACTTAAAGTCTTGTCTCGGCCAAAATGGCCCATAAGTCCTCCTTCATGTGCTTCTCGGATTAGTAACTCTCTCATGGAACCTTGGGGAATACAAAGCCTCTTGTCCTTGAACAAGAATCTGTCTTGTTGATAAAATGCTCCAAATGCGGCTTTACTTGTTTCCTTGTAGGCCTCTTGGAAATCTGGGTCAGCCTCATATAATCCCTTAACATGCTCGAATCCCATTATCTTCGCCTCCATGGTACTAATCAATGTAAATCTCCGTGACAAGGCGTCGGCTACGATGTTTTCCTTACCCTTCTTGTACTTGATTACATAAGGAAAAGTCTCTACGAACTCAAGCCACTTGGCGTGCCTCCTCTTGAGTGTGGTTTGTCCTCTCAGATGTTTGAGTGTCTCATGATCTGTATGAATAACGTTGCCATGTTTCTAGAGACCTTACCAATGCATAAAGTTCCTTGTCGTAGGTAGGATAGTTTAGAGAAGCTCCATTGAGTTTCTCACTGAAATAGGCCACTGGCTTTCCTCCTTGAGTTAAAACAGCTCCTATGCCTGTACCAGAAGCATCACATTCAATTTCAAACATTTTATCAAAGTTTGGAAGTACCAGAACCGGTGCATGGGTTAAACTGTCTTTGAGCTTGTTAAATCCTTCCTCCTGCGCTGGCCCCCATTTAAATGCAACGTCTTTCTTGATTACTGAGGTGAGTGGGGCAGCTATGGTACTAAAGTCACGCACAAATCTCCTATAAAAGCTGGCCAGTCCATGGAAACTCCTAACATGCCCTATCGTTGTTGGGGTTGGCCAGTCTTGTATCGCCTTGATCTTCTCTTCATCGACCTTTAATCCCTGTGAACTTACAACAAATCCTAAAAACACAACTTGATCAGTGCAAAATGTGCATTTCTTTAGGTTTGCGTACAGGTGTTCTAGCCGAAGCGTTTCAAGTACTTGTTCTAAATGTGTCAAATGATCAGCAAGACAAGTACTATAAACAAGGATATCATCAAAGTATACCACGACAAACTTACAGATGTAGGCCCTTAGAATGTGGTTCATGAGCCTCATGAATGTGCTAGGGGCGTTGGTGAGACCAAACGGCATCACTAACCACTCGTATAGACCCCTCTTAGTCTTGAAGGCTGTCTTCCATTCATCTCCTTCCTTCATCCGAACCTGATGGTACCCGCTCCTTAGATCAATTTTTGAAAATATAGTAGCACCATTGAGTTCATCTAACATGTCGTCAAGTCGCGGAATAGGGTGCCGATATTTGATGGTAATATTGTTGATTGCTCGACAGTCGACACACATCCTCCATGTTCCATCCTTTTTAGGCACTAAGATCACAGGTACGGCGCATGGACTTAAACTCTCTCGGATATATCCCTTTGACATCAAATCTTGCACTTGCTTCTCTAGTTCCCTAGCCTCTTCGGGATTAACTCTATAGGCTGCTCGATTTGGTAATGGTGCACCGGGTACGAGATCGATCTGATGTTCAATTCCTCTAACCGGGGGAAGGCCTGGGGGTATTTCTTCAGGAAACACGTCGGTGAACTTCTCCAAAAGTTCCAGAACAGCCGATGGTGGGTCTTCTTGCTCTTGACCTGAAACTAGGCTTTCCTTGAAAATCATTAGTAGCACCGTTTCTTTTGCCTCAAGTGATTTAGAAACAGTAGCGGGAGTAATGTAAAGGTTAGTCTTACTTACCTTGACCCCTTTGTCCATAGCTTTCTGCATTTCATACACTTCTTGTGGAGTAAGAGGCGCTAGGTTGTGCTTCTTACTGTTGTGTGTGAAAGTATAATAGTTGGTGCGCCCGTTGTGTAAAGCCTCCTTGTCGAACTGCCATGGCCTCCCTAGTAAAAGATGTCCAGCCTGCATGGGAACTACGTCGCACACAACCTGATCTGTGTACTTACCTATGCTGAAGGGAATGGTGACTTGCTCGGAGATCTTAAGCTCAGTCTCATCGTTAAGCCATTTGAGCTTGTAAGGCCGTGGATGCTTTGTCTTTTGAAGACCTAACTTATCAACCAAATACTTGCTGGCCACGTTAGTGCATGAACCTCCATCAATAATTAAACTACATACCTTAGAGTTGATTGTGCAACGAGAGTGGAAGATGTTCTCTCGCTGAATAGTTTCCGGGTCATAGAGTGCGCTAAGAACCCTCCTTATGACTAGCAGCTCGCCAGTTTCTGGATAATCTATTATGTCTTCTTCAGATTCCACTTGCTCTTCCTCAGCCTCATCTTGTGACTCGTACTCGCCATTTGACTTAAGAATCATTACCCTTTGGTTTGGACATTCTCTTGCATAATGTCCTTTTCCCTGGCATTTAAAACATGTAATGTCACGAGATCTTTGTGTAGGAAACTTACCTTGCTCAGGTCTGGTGCCTTTAGACGTTTCTGGTGCTTGTTTCTTAAATTTGGAGTCCTCAGAAATGGACTTGCCCTTATCTAGATTCCTCGGTGGTGGAGTAGTCCAATTCGGCTTGCTTCTAGGAACAGAAGTGGTCTTCCTCTTGATATGTTGTTCTGCTTGAACAGCGAGATGTAATAGCTCATCAAAGTCATGGTAAGCTTGCCTCTCCACTTTCCTTGCTATCCGATCATGTAATCCATCAAGAAACTGTGCCATCAAGGTCTCCTCGGCATCTTCAGTTCCTAATCTGTTCTTGAGAGTCTCAAATTCTTCAAAATATTCTTCCACAGATTTTGTTCCTTGAATAAGTTTTCGAAACTTCTTTTGTAGCTCTCGGTGGAAATAAGCTGGTACATATCTCTTCCTCAAGCTGAACCTCATGTCTTCCCAAGTGTTGATCTGAGCATGCCTAAGTCTTCTCCTTTCTGAAACATCACGATCCCACCAAGCTAAAGCGTTCTCGGTAAGTTGAGCTGCAGCTAGTGAAATTTTTCTAGCATCCGAGTAGTTGTAATACTCAAAGATGTACTCCATTCTCTTCTCCCAATCGAGATAAGCTTCAGGATTAACTCTTCCAGCGAACGTTGGTGCGGTCAGCTTCAAGTCTCTAACCTCATGCAAGGGCCTATTTTCATCAAAGTTCCGATCTCTAGCCCTATCATATCTCCTTGCTCGAATATTGGGCGCCGGTAATGGATCCTCTTCATAATCCTCCGAGTCTTCAACAACCTCATCTTCTGGTGGAGGCCTTTGTCTGTTGGGGTGTTCCCCCTGTCCTCCTCTAGCTGGCTGAGGTCGTGCCTCTAGGCGTGCGAGACGGTCGTTAACGGACCTAATGGCTTCTAGGAGTTGGTTCATGTTGACGGGGACTTCCTCTCCCATGTCGAGGTTCCTGTAGTACACTAGCAAACAGATCAAGTGCAAAAGGAAATTGAACAAAAATCAAACAAGAAATCAAAGTTCCTTCAAGCCAAACACAAAACAGAGAAATTAGCAAAATTTCTGTGTCTCAAGTTTTCGTGAACTAAAAATAGCAAACGAATTTCTAAAATAAGGGGGAAAATTTTTATAATTTTTAAAAGGTTTTGAGAAGCTAAAACAGAAAACGAAATATTTTTATGATTTTTTTTGAATTTTATAAAATTGAAACAACGCAACAGACGAAAAATTGGAAAACTATGAAACAGATTTTTTTTTTTTTTGGGGTTTTTCTTGATAGGGATTGAAACAAACAACCACAGCAAACTAAATAAAGGTAAAAGGGGTTGAAACAACCTGAGATAGGAGCGTTTAAGCTCTGATACCAAGATGATGTAGGAACAAGAGTATTGATCCTATAAGGACGAGGGGATGGTGAATCAAGGACGAGGAGATGGTGAATCAACTAGTTGGCCGTACAGCTCTCTCTAGAAGAATCTGAGGTGATGAATGAATGAAACACAAACTGGGGAAGGTGATAGACGCCACACGAAGCTATGAACTGATTCGTGATAAGTCTTGACACTCAGGCTTCAAGGAATCGCACACAAGAAGGCTGGAGCGGCTGCTGCTTTCTCTCAAAGAAAACTAGGTATTTTATTGATATCAAAAACGTGACTACAAAGCTGAGAAGGGACTTTATTAAATAGTCCAGCAGCTAGGGCTTCTTGGCCAAAAATAAATAGAAATAAAAATACAAGGACTTATTCTAAAATAAACTAGAAAAGATTAAACTAAAAAAATGATAAAACCTGCAAAACAGAAAAGGAAACTCGTGAGTAATTTAAATTCAAATGCTTACCTGCAGGTTTGATCCTCTTAGGACCTCTCCTAGTCGTGTGGAGCCTCTGAGCCCTCCTTGGCCGAAATGACAAACAAAGAAGCTCTGGTGCGGCCTTGTAAAACTGGTAAGAAAGTGATATCTTGTTCCTTGGGTTGCAAGCAGATGTTGTCGTGTTCTTTGTTGTTGATGTAAAGTCCCTGGTGTCTCTGAAACCCAGCACAATCTTTATCTTGATCTTCCCCAGCGTCTTGGGGCTTCGTGAGGCTTGATTCTCCGTGAGGCGCTATTGGAGTCTCTCGTGTGATTTCTTTAGTCAGCAGATTTCCTTTCAGTTCTTCATGCTCAATGAGGGTGATTAAGCTTTCCAATGACTTGTTAAACTCCTCCCGTAAACTCTTTGTCCCTGACCTTGTTCTTGGTGTACGCCTCATGACGGGTATGCTTACTTCCTCTTCAGCTTCAATGATCCTTTGGACCAAGAACCAAAGGATCCCCTCATCTTAGGGAGACCGTTTCTATGCACAGCTGGAGCAATGATAGACGTTCGTCACGGACGAATAGATCTCCACCTGGGAGATATAACAATGAAGTTCGAAATGAATAGGCTGCTGAAGAAACCAATGCTCGAAGGACAGACCTTCGAAATCAACGAATACGAGGAAATCACCAAGGAAGTAGCTAATGAGATCTTATCTGAAGATCCGTTGGAGATAGCTTTGACAAAAGCTCAAGGGGAACAAGGTTTTCTGAGCAATGAGACTCATGAATACACAAAGATACTGCAGTCGGGCTACGCTTATGGCAAACTTGTCGCTTACTTGGACTTGGAAACCGATGCAGCAAACACCTCAACCCTTTCCTCCAGCACGCCGGACAACAACCCGTGGAGCGAGCTGAAAGCTCCGAAGGTTGAACTTAAAACCCTCCCAGCTGGGTTACGGTACGCTTTTCTTGGACCAAATTCCACTTATCCTGTGATCATAAATGCATCTTTGAACAATGCTGAAACTGCATTATTGCTTTGTGAACTTAGGAAATACCGAAAAGCATTAGGATATTCTGTAGAAGATATTCCTGGGATTTCACGAGATTTATGCATGCACAAGATACATCTAGAAAATGAATCTATGACTTCTATCGAACATCAGAGGAGGTTAAACCCGAATCTAAAAGATGTCGTTAAGAAAGAGATAATGAAACTTCTAGATGCAGGAATTATTTACGCTATCTCTGATAGCACTTGGGTGAGTCCTGTACATGTAGTCCCTAAGAAAGGTGGGGTAACAGTCATTAAAAACGACAAAAACGAACTAATCCCCACTAGAACTGTTACGGGCCATAGAATGTGCATTGATTACAGAAAGTTGAATGCAACAACTAGAAAAGATCATTTTCCTTTGCCTTTTATTGATCAAATGCTTGAAAGATTGGCTAACCATACTTACTACTGCTTTTTAGATGGTTATTCAGGTTTCTTTCAGATTCCTATCCACCCAGATGACCAAGAGAAGACCACGTTCACATGCCCTTATGGAACATTCGCTTACAGAAGGATGCCATTCGGTCTCTGCAATGCCCCAGCAACGTTTCAACGTTGCATGATGTCGATCTTCACGGACCTTATTGAGGACATCATGGAAGTTTTTATGGACGACTTCTCTGTTTATGGCTCATCCTTTTCTATTTGTTTGTCCAATTTGTGCAGGGTCCTTCAAAGATGTGAAGTGAAACACTTGGTGCTCAATTGGGAAAAGTGTCATTTCATGGTTCAAGACGGTATAGTACTTGGGCACAAGATTTCGGAAAAAGGAATAGAGGTCGATAAGGCTAAGATAGAAGTCATGTCAAATCTGCAGCCACCCAACTCAGTGAAAGGTGTGCGAAGCTTTCTAGGGCATGCTGGGTTCTATAGACGTTTCATAAAAGACTTCTCCAAGATTGCTAGACCGCTCACTCAGCTCTTATGCAAGGATTCAAAGTTTGACTTCGACAACTCTTGTTTAGAAGCTTTCCACACCATCAAGGAAGCTCTTGTGAGTGCACCAATCGTACAACCACCGGATTGGGGACTACCTTTCGAGATAATGACGGATGCAAGCGATTATGCTGTAGGCGCTGTACTAGGGCAGAAAAAAGATAAGAGGATGCATGTCATATACTATGCTAGCAGAACCCTAGACGACGCCCAATGCAAGTACGCCACGACCGAGAAGGAGCTGATAGCCATCATCTTTGCTTTTGAAAAGTTCAAATCATATCTTGTGGGATCCAAGGTGATAGTACACACTGATCATGCCGCACTCAAGTACCTGCTCACCAAGAAGGATGCCAAACCGAGACTTTTCAGATGGATACTTTTGCTACAAGAATATGATCTGGAGATTAAAGATAGGAGAGGAGTAGAGAATGGCGTTGCAGACCATTTGTCGAGGATGAAGATTGAAGAAAGTGTTCCCTTGGACGATAGCCTTGTAGAGGAGAATGTATACTCCATCGCCTCAGTCCAGCTCACCAAACCCCCTACTATGTCGTGGTTTAGAGAAATTGCGAACTACCTAGCAGCAGACATAGAACCCAAGGACTTCATTCGCTACAAGAAGAAAAAGTTTTTGCGGGAAATCAAAAGGTACCATTGGGATGAACCTTATCTGTACAAGCACTGCTCCGATGGACTTTTTAGGCGATGTGTGACTGAAGAAGAAGTTCCAGGAATCCTTTTTCACTGCCATGGTTCGAATTATGCTGGGCATTTCGCCACATTCAAGACGGTTTCTAAAGTCTTGCAGGCAGGATTTTGGTGGCCTACAATGTTCAAGGACGCTAACACCTTTGTTTCAAAATGTGATATATGTCAGCGCCAAGGGAATATAAGCAGAAGGAACGAGATGCCCCAGAACTTCATTCTAGAAGTCGAAGTGTTTGACGTTTGGGGAGTTGACTTCATGGGGCCATTCATCTCCTCCTATGGGAACCTATACATTTTGGTGGCTGTAGACTACGTATCTAAGTGGGTTGAAGCCATCGCTTCGCCAACAAATGATGCTAAGGTAGTAATCAAGATGTTCAAAGGCATCATCTTCCCCAGATTTGGAGTCCCGTGTGTTGTGATTAGTGATGGGGGCTCGCACTTCATCAACAAGACCTTCGACAACTTGCTACAGAAGTATGGAGTAAAACACAAGGTCGCCAGCCCATACCATCCACAGACGAGCGGTCAAGTAGAGGTGTCTAACCGAGAAATAAAGAGCATTCTGCAGAAAACGGTAAACACAACACGCAAGGATTGGTCTTACAAACTTGATGATGCTCTCTGGGCTTATCGAACGGCATATAAGACGCCACTAGGTACCACTCCTTTCCATCTTGTATATGGTAAAGCTTGTCATCTCCCTGTTGAATTAGAGTACAAGGCAGCTTGGGCGGTCAAGCAGATGAACTTCGACATCAAACCAGCCTCAGAAAGAAGGTTAGTCCAGCTGAATGAGCTCGATGAGATAAGATATCTAGCGTATGAGACATCCAAGGCGTACCACGACAAGAGAATTCTCACTAGGAACTTCATGCCAAATGACAAGGTATTGCTCTTTAACTCTCGCTTAAAGCTTTTTCCAGGGAAGTTAAGGTCTCGTTGGTCCGGTCCTTTCACGATAAAGGAGGTAAGACCCTATGGAGCCGTCACTCTTTTGGACCCTACTGGAAAAGAGTTTGTCGTCAATGGGCAACGTCTAAAGCCCTACCTTGCTGACACCGTCATGAGTGACGAGTGTAACACCCCCTTCGGTGAACAGCTTAACGCCTGAACGGCGAATACGTCAAGCTAATGACGTTAAACAAGCGCTTGGTGGGAGGCAACCCACCGGTAAGTGTGTATAACCTCTATTTTCGTTTGCTTTGAATTTATGTTTTATTACGTTTTCTTGTTCCGTTTTGCTTTTTCGTGTGCTTCTCCCTTTGTTTTCTATTTTTGCTGTTTTTCTCGTGTTGATTTCCAGGTGTGCTAGATCGTCCGATCCTCTGTGGTTAGGTCGATCCTCCAGCTTCTAGATCGTCCGATCCTCTTAAGGATCGGCCGATCCTCTCCAATCCAGATCGGACGATCCCGTATCAGATCGTCCGATCCGTGCCCAGGTAAGTTTCCCAAAATCGCGATTTTGGGTTTAAAAACCGGTTCACTTGATTTCAACCGAACCAGGAACGCTTGAAACACTCTTTAAAACTCATTTTCGGATCCAACACTCATAACTTCATCTTCCCAAATCGATTTCAAACCTTCAAAACCCCAAGAACAAAAATCCTTTCCAAACCCTAACTTCTCTAATTTTAATCCGTTTTCATCGATTCGAAGCCCTAAATTCATCAAAATCGCAAGCTTAACTCATTTCTATCATCTATTGCATCAATCGAACAAGGTATGGCCCTCAATCTCCTTATTTTGAATCCGAAAATTTGAGAAAAATGGGAGATTTCGCGAAACTGCTGGGTTCTCGTTGATTTATAGATCCTTGCTTCGATTACGCTAGGTTTTGATGAATATTTGGGAATGCATTGGTCATTTGGTTGAAAGTTAGGGTTAAAGATCAAATTAAAGAGAAATTGGCCAAATTGAGTGATATTGTGTTATGTTGTATAGAAAACTTTGTGAGATTGTGTTTTGGCCAAATTGAGTTATGAGAATTTTTGTGATATTGTGTTATGTCATATAGAAAATTTTGATATATGAGAATCTCTTTCTCGAATTTCAGGGATGGTTCAAACACGAGGAGGAAGTTCAACCAGGCCCCGCCGTAGCACTCAAGAAAAAGGCAAGGGCATTGCCCAAGACCAAGACGCAACCCCCACGGGCGTCAAAGCTCCTTGGCCTCGAGCACCCAACACACCATTCACCGAGCGAGGGCTCCTGGATCCCTCTGCCATCAACCGAACTCAACTCCGTGCCCAAATGCGTTCCGCAAATTACATTTCTGGAGATTCATGGGACCGGTATCATCGCACCTTCTATAATGGATGGTTGAGGATCAAGAAGATTCAACCAAGCAACTTTGCGTGCGGGCAGACGCTTGCGAAGATGGGTATTCTGGAAGTAGTGCAGCTCATGTTCCAGCGTGCGGGATTAGGGCGACTACCGCACCTCACAAAGCCTCTATATCCGGACTTGGTGCGCCAACTTTATGCTTCAGCGGAAGTCACCTACAAAGATATTGCGCATTCAACGGCTTCTGAAGCCGTATTCAGCTACTTTGCAAATGGGGTACGTTACACGATCTCTATCCCCGAGTTTTGCAGGCTGTATGGTTTTGATGACTCCCGCGACGGCTGCACCTTCCCGTCTAGTCAAGATTATGATGAGTATCATAAGTTGTGGTATTTGATTGCTGCTGGGGAGTGTAACACGCGAGAAAACCGCCTCACGGCTATTCGGAACCCGGCACTACGTATTGTGGCTAAGATTATGGGTCACACCTTGTTCACGAAATCAGAAGCCGGTTGCCTCTCATTCGACGAGATGGTTCTGCTGACCTACTGCATCCCACCATCAGCACGTCCTGATTACTTCGAGCCGCCTCCAGTTCTCACAGTCAACCGGGGACTGATATTCGCCGAAAAATTGGTCGAGAAGAAGTACCGTGGTATTGGGAGTAAGAGCACCGTAGAAGACCAAGTAGAGCTACAAGGCAGTCTTCTTACTCCACTATTTGAGTATCATGGCATCGACCTCAGCACGGCCGAGTGCGACGATCGTATCTCTTTATACGACGAGAGCTATTTCAGGCGAGTCAGGTACCTCAAACCCGGCTTCATTCACTGTTACCACGATCGCGATGGCGTAGAATGTTTCTTCCAGCTACCCAACTTAGAGCTCACCAAACCCAACACTCGATCCAACGTGGAGTTCCTACCACCACCGGAACTCCAGTGCGACTACACCACCTCCAGGAAGCGCCAGAGATCTCATCGCACCACCACCGACACCGAGACAGCTGCACCACGTTCTTCCACATCTGCCAGACCTTCTCGGCACCGACCGTCCCGATCTCCCACTACTACAGATGAGTATGTCCTTCCTCCTTTTCCTCATGAACTTGAGCTTATGCCACTTCCCTCAGATCCTACTCCTGAGGAGGATAGAGTCTTCCTCCGGGATACAGCGGATGTGGCAGGCTTGGTCACGGGTGAAGGTGTCGTGCTTCAGAGACCCACAGACTACAGATAGAGATGATAACGACACCGGACTCCCTTCTGCAGCAGCTGACGCAGATAATGAGACCGAGGCTGGACACCACTTCACAGATCACGAAGACCACGGCGTTGCTGGACGCCAATTTGGAGATGATGATGACGATTCTGATGATGATGACACTCCTCCCTCATTCGAAAATTGGGGATAGGGCCCTCCGTTGTTCGGTAGCATTGCATCTCTTTTTTTTTCTTTTTTATGGTTTTCTGTTGTCTCCTCTCTCTTGGATTTATTTTCTTCACCGAGACGGCGAAGTTTAAGTCTGGGGGAGTCTCTTAGTTATCTAACGTTTTTCTTTTCCTTCTTATTTTATTTTCTTCGTTTTTAGTCATTTTCACGCTTTTATCGAGTCAAAACTTTGGTATTGTATGATATTTTGCACGTTGATTTCTTTCTTGACCAGACTCTCCACAGTGATTCATCTCAGCACGCACATATTGGAAACACCATCGGTGGATCATTGTAACCAGAAGCCCCTATCCCTGGGAAATCTGGTTGATTTTTGATTCGACTTTCTAACTTTGTTTGCTTTCTTATCTTAGGGGTTTCATTTCGCACTAAGGCTCATATTATCCGAGGTTTCAACCACCTTGTTTAACCACCCTTTTTTTTTCGGAACCTCGGATAACTAAGCTTACTTTCAGCTTAGCACCAAACCCTCGCCTCATCTTCTTTTCAAACCTCCAACCATATCTCTTTCATTTCATCTCATGCATTCGGGCGCAAAATCTACGGAGTATGGAGACCGGTATGACTTCCACGTCCTAAGGATATTTGGTAAAACTTCAGTCCTCTCTGTATTTTTGTTTTAGGAAATTATTGATAAGAAAAAGTATTGTAATTAGTGTTTGTGTATCAAATTTTTATCTTTATCTAAAAAAAAAAAAAAAAAAAAAAAAAAAAAAAAAAGAAGTGCTTTCGTTGAGAGGGGGGAAAGGAATCCGAAGAGGAAGTAGATTATAGGCTTATGTTATTATCATTGGAAAAAGTTTTAGAAGTATTTTCTTTTAGTTTTTACGGAGATGGACAGAAGTTCACTAAAGATTCCGAAGTTCGTGGAGTTGTGCATCAACATTTGGTCTCAGTCTCACTGCGATTTTGTGCCACGATTTGCATACATCTTTTCACCTACACCGAAACACTTAACCACCATCAAATATATCCTTCACCCTTAACCCCTTATGCGAATTGTTTCTTCTTTGTAAGTTTGCTTGCTTTGTGAACAGAGTTGATGATGGAGATGCCGGAGATTCCCTTGGATTCCGGGAGCTAGAGTACGGTACTATGCTATGCCTATGGTAAAGTACATGGATACTCGCTGGATTTTTGATCTGTTTTGAGTGCTGCAGGAATTGAAATTCAACTTGGCCATTCTTTTAAAGAAGAATGTTTTATACCCAGATTTTCAAAACCTCTCCTCCGTCTTGATTTCTTTTGATTGCCTTTACTTGAGGACAAGCAAAGATTCAAGTCTGGGGGAGTTGATATGTTTGGTTTTTCATCATTTCTAACCTTAGGTTTCATAGGCGTTTTGTTAGCTTTTGAGTCGTTTTCAGGATGCATTGCTTCGGATAGGAGTGATTTTTGATCGCCAAGTGCAAACTAGAGCTAAAGACCAAAGGGGAGCTGAATTTGAAGGTTTGATGCCTTAGCAACACTCAACCTTAACTGCCTCATTTCCGGACATCTAGATCGGACGATCTACCAAGGGATCGGACGATCCATGATCTATGCAGATCGTCCGATCTGCATCCAGATCAGACGATCTGAAGCCGCGACATCTTCACCACCTTTTCCTTGATTTCGGGACTTTTGTAAGGCTTTATGTAGTGGGATTTTTCTGGGGTTTGGGGGATCCGTCCATTAACCTAATTTGAGGGCAGCCACCTCCTGTAAGCCCTTGGAGGCAGATTTCTCATCCTTGAATCTTTAGAGAAGATTTCTAAACTCTATCTTTGTTTCTGTTTTCTTTTGTAATTGAATCATGTCTTTCATCTTATCTATGCTCTGTTTTATATCTGTTATGTGTGAGTAGTTCTTTGTTAGATTTTAGGGGTTTCTTTTGAGGATTCTCTAGCTAAATCTAAGGCAAATAGGGTTCTAAATTCAATCTATTGTCTTCATCTATTGTTGAAATCTAATGCTTAAGTTTCTTTGGCCAATTAACTTATGAAATGAAGTTTAATCTACATTCCAAAAGCTTGTAGGTTGCTAGACAACTTGGTAGATGAGCGAATAGCCTAATACCTGCGAAAGTTGAGTCATTAGGATTCGTGAGCTTATCAAATCCGCTTGTTAGTGCTGTTCTAAGATTGTTAAGCTCAAGTGAAAGCTTAGGCGCTTAAGTCGTTAGAATTTAGCGTTTGATACCACGAAAGTGGATCCATTGGTGTTTTCTATTTGAGCTTAAGGCATGTGCAAATTCTTGCTCTGAATAGTCCTTAAATTTGGTTGTAGTTGAATCCCTAGAGAGCCCCTAAAGTCTAGCACCTTTCATTTAATTGTTATATCGTATTGTTCACTCACTTGTTCTTACTTTTACATTGATAAACCACAAAGCAATATCTCATCACATCTTAGCTTAGTTTGAATTTCTATGTTTCGTAGTGTAATCCTTGGTTCCTGTGGATTCGACCACGTAATACTACTGTGATTGATTGTTCACTTGCGGTCTTATTTTTGGGTTTAAAACTCTGTGTATCAGTTGAATAGCTCTTGATTGCCACGGGTTTAACTTCTTCGTCTTCATCATATCTTATCACAAGATTCTCGCCAACCGTGCATCCAAGAAGCAATTCAAATTCCTTTATAGACTCTTCAGCTCCTTGTTGGAATTCATCTTTGGTTTGAGCATTCACCTCGAAAGAGATCTTCCTTTGACCACGAAAGCTCAATGGTGTGGTGGGGAGTATGCCAAGGTGCTTGTCGAACTGTTGTGTCATTGGAGATTCTTCTTTTTCATTCTCTTCGGAGGCTTCTTCAATGATAATCTCTTGTTCCTCCATAAGTGTTTCTCCATATGACTCTTGTTTGGAATCATGTTGTTGCATCTCTTCTATGGTTGAGAGCTCATTTTGGGTTGTGCTCTCTCTTGTGATCTCTATGTACTCAACAACTGAACCATCTTCACAAGGATCTTCAAAAATTTCCTCAACCGTTCCTTCTTCTTCTTCGTCGATCCATTGTGTAAGTTCGATTTTTATGGACTCCACATGTGTTGACTCAACAACTTGAGCATCTTGAGACCAACCTCCAAAATTGGTGCCCCAATTCTTTATGCTCTCGCTGAATTCTTCTTGTTGATCTAATGCCAACTTCAACATGTTGAAGATCTCTTCCTTATCTGAGATTTGGGAAGAGTATGTTGCCTTTTGTTCATGCTCCATGTTCCAAGATTGATACTCTTGATACTCATGATACTATTGTTCATGCTCTATGTATCCTTCACCATGCCCATATTGATACTCTTGAGATGAGTATCCACCATATTCACCTTGGTACTCTTGAGTAGAGTATCCATCACCATACTCATATTGATACTCTTGAGACGAGTATCCATTAGGAAGACCTTCTTGATAAGTGGATGAGCTTTCAAAGCCATGATGACTTGTAGGGTCCCAAGCCATCTCTCTTTGTTGAGCTTCTAGAATTAATTTCAACATTGAAATCAATTCTGAAGCCATGCTTTCTCTCTTGTGATTGTGCCTTGCAAAAAGAACAAACACTTGAAAGAAAGTTAGTAATCACAAAAGAAATAAAACAAAATAAAGAAAGCTTAGTCTCAACCAAAAATGAAATCCTAATGGCTAATTGCTATTGCTCCCCGGCAACGGCGCCAATTTGATAGAGCGAGATTTTCGGGTCTCGGGCAATCAAATAACCCTTGTACGTTGAGTACTTAGGGATCAAATCCACAGAGAGCAATGAACCAACACACTAGGAACACACAAGTTCGGTTAATCTAAGCAAAATAAAATGGTTCTTGATTCCTAAAATATGACTAACAATGTAATTCAAACTAAACAATGCAAAGCAAAGCAAAAGAAAGTAGAATGCAAAAGACTAACAACGTAAAACGTAAATATGGGCTATCGGTAAGGTATTGTGACAAGGATGAATGACGGGATGATAAACGACGAAATGAAAGATCAATTTATGAATAATACTATGACATGAGTCACTTAATTAGTCTAGTCCACTCCCGTGATACTAGACCTTTTACAAATTATCCGATTAAGCTAATCTTCCGATTGCAACCGAATGATTTATAAACATTAAACACCAACTCATTATTATCATCAATCCTATCTTAAAACTCAATTTCCATTGGCAAAGATAAAGGAAAGCAAGCATAGAAAATTCTGGGCGTTTCTAAACACCTTCCGGGTTTGAAACGGTCAAAGATCGAGAAATCACTTTTCCAAGTTCATTTCAAGCATTAAAATCATTCTATACATGAACATAAACATAAATCAACCATCAAACATCACAAACAACCATCAAAGCATCCTATATCTACCAAACCAACAGCCCAAAAGTCAACTACTCACACATGATCAATTCACAAAAGTAAACCGAACAAATCGAAGCTAAGAACATAATAAACACAAATATGAAAACGGATTTAAGAAAACTTCACTAATAAGATCAAGATCTAGAAATGAAAATGATGTTGCAGAGCTTTGTTTTACAGTAAAAATGGCTTAAAAATAACTTATTTTCGTCCCTGAAGTGATAAGGTTCGATATTTATACAAAGAGGAAAGTTGGAGTAGGTAGAAAGGTAAAGTGAGTCGGCCGGTGGTGTGGCGGTGGTGTTCTGGCGATGGGGTACCACCACGGTGGTTCTGGCGGTCCATTCCTGGCGGTGAAATGGCTGCTAGGATTTTCTCCGGAAAGCTGAGTCTCCATTTTTTTCTTGGCGGTCCTGCGATAGCGGTCTGGGGTGCGGGGGTTATATCTCCTTAACCGTTTACCCAAATCAATCGGGATCACTTCCATTCGAAAGCTAACTCAATTTCCTACAACTTTTATGAAGGAAGATGGAGCTAAATCGTACGGTAAAGGCTTCCTAGGAGACGATCTTTCAGACCCTTTGGTTTATGGCGGAGGGGGTCGCTACGGAGTCTCTGGCGGGCCTTAGGTGGCGGTGGGGTACCGCCAGGATGATTCTGGCGGTCCAATCCTGGCGGTGAAATGGCCGCTAGAATGCACTCCAGATGGTGAGTACGGGGTATTGATCTTGGCGGGCCATTCTTGGCGAGGGGGTGCCGCCATAGGCTCTGAAAGTTCCCGAAACTTGACTCTAGCTTCCTTTGATCCTCTCGAGCCTCCTCCGTCATGTTCCAAGTCTTACGATCACCTAAAAAGGACTCAAAATGCATGCAAAATGATAGATATGGAACTATATGTTTCTAGAATGCGACAAACGCGAATGCAAGACTAAATGCATATTTATAGTAGTATAGTATGTGAATTGTCGAATAAAAAACAATGTACAAATGATGTAAAATGCGATGATATCAAGGGGATTATGGACCTCGGTCGGAACCTCCTAGCTAAAAAAAAAAAAAAAAAAAAAACAGTGGAAGAGCTGGAGGTGCTAACAAATTTTGAATGTTCGGAGTTGGAGGCGGATAGATTAATACGAGTTGTTACTGATGAAGAGATAAGAGATGTGTTGTTTGCAATGCCAAGTAAAGAAGGACTTTGTCATAGCTGTTGAATTGTTCTTTCAGAAAGGATTTCCGACAAAAGGTATTAATTCTACTATTTTTGCCATTAATCCCAAAGAAACTGGAGGCGTAGGAAATGAAGGGTTATAAAAGCTCAACTAAGTGAGTTTGACAGATGATTTTGGGGGCAAAAAATGCAAGAAGGGCTATATTTCAACACTATAATTTTTCTTTTAATTTTTTTATTTTTTTTAATAGACCGTTCATGAAATTAGACATAGTTTTGTTAAGTGATAGTATCATTTTCTTTATATTACTATTATTTATAATTTTGCATAAAAAAAATAGAAAAGGCATAACAACAAATTTTGGCTTAGGACATTTTTTCATTCTAAAATATTGCCACATTTTGAATTATTTGTTCAATCATTTACTTCTACAAAACTAGAATTTTCTTTGGCATATCTACACCCTCAGTTTTTACTCTACACTGAGTGAGTCACTGACCGAACCAGAGTCCAAAATGTTCTTCTCTCTTTCTACTTAACGTTTGAACATTTATGGATCAAAGTGGATTCCAAATGACAATATATCTATTTGACTTGAGTTGCATATCAAATTTTTCATTAACCCTGCTAGTTAAAAACTAATGTAAGACAATCAATCATTACCACAAAGTTTACATGATATTATTTAGGTATACAATACTTTTTTTTTTATATAATTAGTTTTACAATCTTGAAAAAGTGAATAATTGATAAACAACGAAGCATTCATGAATCAAGCACGGATGCATCAGCTGCTGAAGATATTGAGTCCAGAAAGATATACATGCCTTAGTTTTTGAGACGAATTTCAACACCTTTGACAACGAGCTCTGTCTTCCAAGAGTTGGATTCAGTCTCATACATTGAGAAACTAATCTCTCCAATATTCTCCGGTGACGTAATGAACTCACCAACCGGTATATCTACCCATGATTTTCCTATATGCTCCTCCAAGGTCACACTCCGCTCTTGCGGCCTTGCGCTACTGTTGGGCAAGGTCAGCTTTAGGTTCACTGGTGTCTCCCATCCAGAAGCCGTATCTTTTAACTTCACTATGTACACAACCTCGTACTTTGTCTCTGGTGTCAGTTCTCTCGTATCGAATTTTCCATTCACGTCTAACCAACAAACTGCTCTAAGTTCAGCAGCATCAACGAGTGTCTCACTTGAAAAAAAATCAAAAACAAAAGAAATGTTTTTACATGTTTATGTACAAGAAGAGAAACCACACAAGCTTCCTGCTTTTCTCATACTTTATATATACTGACTAAAAAAATACATAAATACTTTTGGTTTACTCTTTTTCTATCTTTTTTTGGTCATTTTTGATAGATGATATCTCCATTAAGGAGGAAGTATTGGAAATAATATCTCACATCGGAAATTGGACAAAGATTTTAAGTAATATAGAAAAGATATTGACCTCTCCATTCATTGTCAATCGATTTTGAGTTGAAAGCACATATCCTATATACTGTACATTACTTAAGATCTCTATCCAATTTTTGACGTGGGATATTATTTCCAATAGTAAGAAACAGAATTTGGAAACAACACCAAAACAAAACAGAGCTTAACCGCTCAACAAAAAACATAAGCAGACAAAAAATCTCGTTTTCTATCTTTTGATTTATTATTTATTTTTGAGAAATTTATTTATTAAATATGATTATTTATTTTTCGTATATAATGGAAGAAAATACTTCTCCAGGGCTCGACGGTTTAAACGCAGCGGTTGCGGTTGTGAGTGCGAGAATTTGCGGAAGCGGACGGTTGCGGTTATAAGCGTTATTAAGCGATTTATATGACTGGTTTAAAAATTAAAAACGAATGCGTTTGTAGAAAATTTTTGACTGGTTAATAGCGGTTGCGGTTGCGGTTTAGTATTAAATATATAAAATATACTTATAACATATAATTTCTATAAAAATAAAATTGTATTAATATAATAAAATTTAGTTCTAAATAAATTATAAAATAATTAATGTTAAAAATATATTTTTATATAAAATATTAAATATATTTATAAAATATTTAAGATTTTAATATCATAATATTTGATAAGAGATATAAAATTTTGTTTTAAAATTTGTTTTTTGTATATTTTTATTAGTATTATAGATTTAAAAAAATAAAAAAAAATAAAAAAATTAACCAACCGCAACCGCCCGCAGCTGCAAACGTTACCTGGAATGAACTTTTGAAATAGAGGGATTATAAGCGGTTCAAAGCGATTTATAGCGATTTACATGATTGGTGTAAAACGTTTGCACCCGCAACCGTTCGCAAACGCTTTAGTTGCGGGTGAACCAATCAAGTCCTTAAAGCATGTTTTTCTTAGGGATTTGAATCCCATGGGCCCATGGCAAAGTATAATGGTCTAACAAGGAAAATGACAATTGGATTGACCAAAATTATTTTTTTGCCATTTTTGATGATTTTTCCTTCGCATTAACTGTTTCTAGAAGTTGGATTGACCAAAATTATTTGTCCGTCTAACATGTAATTTCTCGGTGTGGACATCTAAGTTTTAAATAGAGTTTTTCATACGTTTTTTTTAATATAATCAAGTATCGCAAACAAAACTCATAACTTTTCCGCATATCATTTTATTTTTATATGTAGACATATATGTAATATACCGAATGAAATTATGATTCTATTATATACGTGTTCGATCTAGTTTGGTTTGGATCGCTCGATCAGACCACTAGTCCCATAATCCCATTAAATTGTTTATTAATGAAATAAATATATATATATATATAGAATTCTTTACCTTGATGCCTCATACGGTTGAGGAAACCATGACCAATAAAAGCTATTGTCCGACCATGCGATGACAAGATCCCTTGGGTAGACCACGCGTTTCTGTCCAAAAATTATGAACCTCAGTCTACAATTCATGAATTATATATACACACAATTAAATGACCACAATGGTTAATATCAAATTGAACCAATCTACTAATCAAACCGAGTATCTGACAAATCTGACCGGTTAAACCTTCCCTACTAAAAGAGTATATGTACACAAGTATGAAAACTGCTGCCACCTGAACAAAATTCGAATATGCCATCGTCGTCGATGCCCTCAAAACGCTATCTTTTGTATAAGTTGATGAACGATAAGATGTTGCTCAAGAATGGTATTCTGAAACTGGTTTGATTATATTGTAGCTATATATAAACCAAAGAAATTAGATCTCCAATAAAAAAAGTACAATCTAATCTTTGTTTGGCAATTCTTGATTGGTACAACTTAACAAAAGAAAAACTTGGTCGATTCATTTTAAAGTTTACTTTATTTTAAATATTATTGTGTTTTGTTGATTGATTCAAGTGAAGATAAACTGCAATCTGTATTAAAAATTTAGTAATCTTTCGTCATATCAATTGGACGAATAATTATTTGATAAATATTCTAAATTCAGAAGATAATAATACGAGTCGGTCAAATTTAATCGTCGACAAGGCCAGCGCGGTTTTCATATTTTCATATTATTTGTTGTATTGTTTTTGTTTTCATTTATTAAATAGACCTACGCTATTTTGTTTTTTTTTGGGCAACGGTAGACTTACGCTATCAAATTAACAAAACTTACAATAAAAAGCTCATGAGATTATACAAATTTTAATCTCTTAAAGCTTGAGAGGATGTACTCAAAATCTCTTTGTCAAGGAAAAAAGGTGAAAAACTTAACCTACGACTCTTCGGTTGCTTTTTACATGTAATGCCATTACATTTGAAAGTTCCGTTTTGTTGGGAAAAGAATTGATCGACTTTGTATAACGCAACTTATATCAAAGACTCGTTATGCCATTAATTATGACTTTTGAAAGATTCGTTTTGGTGGGAAAAAATGATAGAGTGTCTTATAATGCAACTTAATCATAGACTCCTTGTGCCATTATGACATTTGCCTTGTTGGAAACAAAATTATGGACAAAAATTATGGACTTCGTATAATGCAACTTAATCAAAGACTCGGTATGCCGGAAAATTAAATAACTGGGCTGGCAAACATTGTAAGATTTCTAATTAAATAATAAATAAAATTCAACAGTTCTATTTCTATACTTCTATTTAAACATGAAAACTAGCTTCATCGATTAACATCACTGGTCTAGCATCTAGCAAAAGGTTACGAGCACCCGGAAGAACTTTGCCGCTTTAAAAACAAGTTTGTCCTTTTTCACCATTTATTTTTGGAATAACTTTTCCTTTTTTTTTTCCTTCTTCTAATATACTCCTTCTGTATCAGAAAGATTGATTTTCTGATGTTTTCACCAAAATTAAGAAAACTAATAAATATTTTTGAAAAATAGTAAAAAATTAATCTTAAATTACTTTTTACTCTATTTATATTTTTAATAACTACAATTACACTACATATTAAAAATATTAAATAATCAATTGATCTTGAAAATATAAATGCATTAAATTTATTAAAAAAAATCAATCTTTTTGATACAAGAATAAAACCTCAGAAAATCAACCTTTGTGATATAGAGGGAGTAACATCTATCAATTTGTATGGATTAACTTTTTCCATACTCTAAGCTTTCCCATGTAGATGTAAGAACAAATATGAGTATTCGATCTGTTAGTATCTCCTATATGCATGATGCTCACAAACTCACAAAGCCCTAACGTAAAGGCTAACGCTATATTTGAAGAAGAAAGAAAGAAACTTTGGAGAGACATTAATAATCACCAAAATTCAGTTGTGTTTAGAGGGAAACCATGGCTGTGTTGTGGAGACTTTAATGAAATTCTTGATATTGGGGAGCACTCAAGCTATGTCTCTTCTCCTACAGTTACCCCGGGTATGCGTGAGTTCCAAGAAGTTATCCGAAATTGTTCTTTTAATCATGGTCCGCAATTTACTTGGTGTAATAAGAGGGCAGATGGGTTAATTTGTAAGAAGCTCGATAGAGCGCTTATAAATGATGTCTGGTTGCAGCTTCATCCACAGTCGTACTGTGTATTTGACTCGGGTGGGTGCTCGGATCATCTACGCGGAAAAATAAATTTAAAGGGAGCAGTATTAAAGCCGAAAGGGCCATTCAAGTTTACGAATGTCATTGCTTCTATGCCTGGTTTTATCCCGAAAGTAGAAGAATTCTGGGGCGAATCAGGGTCTCTCTTTCACTCGACATCAGCTTTATTTAGGCTTTCAAATAAGCTTAAGCAATTAAAGCCGATTTTACGACAGTTGAGTCGTAGTAAACTATATGATTTATCTCGCCGTGCCGCTGACGCTTATGCTGATCTCTGCTCATGTCAAGTTAATTCTTTGACAAATGTTGATGTTGGAGCTGTTATTGCAGAGTCTAGAGCTTATGAAAGATGGGAAAAGGTGTCGAAATTAGAAGAAAACTTCTTAAGGCAAAAATCGAAGCTACATTGGCTGAATGTAGGGGATATGAATAATCAATTTTTTCATAATGCAGTGAAGGAGAGGCAGGCTAGGAATTCGATCAAGGAGATAATAAACTTGAATGGAGAGCGATTATCGGGGCATGAGGACATAAAAACAGAGGCTGTTCGTTTTTTTACGGGTTTATTGACGGCTAAGCCGGCTGAATATATGGGTTTATCGGAGGAAGCCATTGGTGAGTTGATAGATTTTCGTTGTTCTAACCAAGAAAGTGATCATCTAGTGTCAGAAGTGTTGGAGAGTGAGGTAAAGAAGGTTCTCTTGTCAATGCCGTTAAACAAGTCCCCTGGACCGGATGGTTACACGGTGGAATTTTTTAAAGAGGCATGGCCGATAATAGGGAAAGATTTTACTGTGGCTATTCAATCTTTCTTTATTTATGGGTTTCTGCCTAAGGGCTTAAATTCAACAATCCTGGCACTAATACGAAAGACGACAGCGGCTAAAGAGATGAAAGACTACAGGCCAATCTCTTGTTGTAACGTGCTCTATAAGGTTATTTCAAAGATTATTGCTAATCGCCTAAAGAGTATACTCCCTGGATTCATTGCGCCAAATCAGTCTGCCTTCATCAAGGACAGATTGTTGATGGAGAATTTGTTGCTTGCCTCAGAACTAGTTAAGGATTATCACAAGGAGAATATTTCCCCCCGGTGTGCCATGAAGATTGATATAGCAAAAGCTTTTGATTCTGTTCAGTGGGATTTTTTGTTGAATATCCTCAAAGCTCTACAACTCCCACCAAAGTTCATACATTGGATAAACTTGTGTATATCAACTCCATCTTTTTCAGTTCAGGTTAATGGAGAACTCGCTGGGTTTTTTCGAAGTGGGAGGGGACTAAGACAAGGTTGCTCACTTTCTCCATATCTCTTTGTTATATGCATGAATGTCCTATCCATGATGCTAGATAAAGCTGCTGTGGAGGGTAGATTTGGTTATCACCCGAGATGTAAAAATATGAAGCTTACTCATTTATGTTTTGCGGATGACATAATGGTTTTTGCTGATGGGAAACAAAGATCCATGGAAGGCATTCTAGAGGTATTCAAGACTTTTACTAAAGGTTCGGGGTTAGATATTAGTCTTGAAAAATCCACTCTGTTTACAGCTGGTATTCCTTATACAGAGAAGGTGTCAGTGCTAGCACGATTCCCTTTTGACAGTGGGATTCTACCGGTAAGATACTTGGGTTTACCGCTGATGACTCTGAGAATGTCACCAGCGGATTGTCTGCCACTGTTGGAGAAGATCAGAGTAAGAATAAGCTCTTGGAAAAACCGATTTTTATCATATGCATGTAGACTTCAGCTGTTAACATCAGTCATTGCAAGTCTCACTAATTTTTGGATATCCGCTTTCCGTTTACCGAGTGCATGTGTTAAGGAGATTGAGAAGATTTGTGCGGCTTTTCTCTGGTCGGGGTCGGAGTTAAACCCTAGAAAAGCAAAAATCTCATGGAAAGAAGTATGTAGACCGAAGAGAGAAGGGGGTCTGGGGGTGAAATCAATAGCTGAAGCTAACAAGGTCAGTTGTTACAAGTTGATATGGCGTATAGTCTCGGGTACAAACTCTCTATGGGTTAACTGGATACAAAGATCCCTAATACGATCAGGTTCTTTCTGGTCGGTGAGTGAAACTTCTAGTCTGGGATCATGGATGTGGAGGAAACTTCTCAAATACCGACCATATGCTAAGGAGTTCCATCGAAAGGAAATTAATAGTGGTATGCAGTCTTCTTTCTGGTTTGACAACTGGTGCTCCCTAGGAAGAATTCATGACATCTTGGGAGACCGAGGGTATATTGATTTAGGGATTAACGCCTCAGCCACTGTGGCAGAAGCTTTAGCTACCCACCGTCGAAGGCGCCATAGAGTGGATATGCTAAATATTGTTGAAGCAGAACTAGATAAGCTTAAAACAAATAGACCTGTCCACAGTATCGATGTATCTCTATGGCGTGGTAAAGGAGGTAAATTCATGCCAAAATTCTCATCAAAAGATACATGGAATCAAGTGCGAGAGGTAGTCTCATCCAAGGAATGGTATAAGGGTGTGTGGTTTACTCATGCAACGCCTAGGTACTCGTTTATTGTCTGGTTGGCGGTGCAAAATAGACTTACTATGGGAGATAAAATGATGGCTTGGAATGCGGGTGTAGATCCACAATGTGTTTTTTGTCATGCTCCAATAGAAACACGGGATCACATTTTTTTCTCGTGTAGTTACTCTTCACAAGTATGGGAGACGCTTACAAGAGGAATACTGGAACACATATACACCTCAACGTTCAGTGACATTCACAGTGTCTTGGCTGCTTCAACCCTTAGCAGCACACCGCGGTTTTTGATTAGGTATGCATTCCAAGTTTTTATACACACCATATGGAGAGAAAGAAATAGAAGAAGACATGGAGAAATACCGGTACAATCAAGTCAACTAACTAAGAGCATAGATCGCATTGTTCGCAATCGCCTATCCTCTCTTCGAGAACTGCACTCATCTCAGCCCAATGAAGGACTACAACTCTGGTTTGCGACAAGAAATTGATTTCGCCACATCTCTGTTTTATTAATTCATGCTCTGTTTCCTCTAAAATCAGCTTAAATTCAGCAAACTTTAAACTAAGGATGCATCATATGTACTAAGGATTTTTGGTGAATATAATTTTACATTCATACAAAAAAAAAAAAAATGTATACTTGTATCAACGAGATCTGGTTCTTTTTCTCAGATGGTGAAAAGTATTAAAATAGCTGTGGAAGTGCAGGAGAAGAAGCTCTTTGAGCGGAAAGAAGAAGCAAGTGAGAATGAAAAAAATGAAATGAAAAATAAGTTAGATGAGTTGGAAAGACGTATGCATGAAGAAAATCTTCAGGAATGCCGCATTCTCTGATCAATCATTGCCGAGACTTTTTTTTTTTTTTTTTTTTTGTTGCAAAGTTTCTTCTATGTTCCTCTTTTGAGCAAACTTTTCGACTTTTCAACGTGTTCTAAGTCTGTACTTTAGCTTCATTATCTCAATATCAATATATATATATCATCTTACTTATCTAAATTGATTTGGTGAATCGTTTACCTTTGATTTGCTTCTGGTTTGCTCTATAAATAGTTATGTGCATATATGCTTTGTAAGGAGACACGTGTTTTTTTGAGAATTAATAAAAAGTCGAGAAAAGAGTTATTTTTTCGTCTTCCAATGTGAGAATTTATCCCAAATTGAGTAATTTGTGGAATAGTATATAAGGTACATGTACCTCTTCACTAGATCTCCCTGAAATACATTGAATGAGACCTTCAATAAATTATGAGTGTAACATTTTTTCAATCAAAGTGAGCATTTGTGTTATATTTCCTCTCATAGTTGAGAGAAAGAGGAACAATACAGAACAAAGAAACAATAGTTATTTCAAAGAACACATAAATTAGCATATAGGAAAAAGAAACACATCATAACTTGCTCTATTACATGGCACACTTGCGCGCATCATCTCCTTTTTTAAAGATTGGCTAGTTCTTGAATGTTTATGGGATAAGCGTAAGCTCGAGAGTTGAAATTAGACTTGGCCAGCAATATATTAGCGGTCTCGGTTGGATGAAACGCGTCCCAGAAGAGATACTTGGTCCGGTCAGGGCACGGCTGCTGAAACGGTAGACACGTTATCTGACCATTGTTCCTCCCAACCCCACAACAACCTTTGTCCACCACCTCAAATCCTGCCGGATCAAATATAGAAAAAATAAGACCTTAAAAGAAATCATAGATCACTTGTTATATATTTCGGATGCGTTTGAATGTAAACTTACCATAGGCTGCTCCATTGACAGCAAGATCGTAGGTACTCTTGTAGGAATCAAGGTAAACAAACTTGGCTCCTTTCAACTGACCTTTGTTGAAACGGTCCACTAGTTTCTTGAGTTGAGAGTTGAACACCACAATTGCGTTGTTGATCTTGTCATTGCATCGTCCAGTACTGTTGTTACGGTTATTGTAGCGGGCTAGCTGGTAAGGTATGCACCCGATCTGTCCAATTGCGGTCACAATCACTTTCCGGGCTCCATAATTGTACAATCGCTGATTAAAAAAAATGGAATCAATTTAAAACTAGATTAGTACCCGGCTAATTGAATTTAAAAATATATATTTACTATCTTTATTAATGATATCAATATTTTTTAAATTTTAGTTTTTTGTAAATTATGTTTATTTTTTTTAGTCAATATCAATTTTTTTTTTTAAAAACTATTATGTTTATTATATCAATATTTTTTATGTAGATTTATGTTGTTTTATTTACGATTTTTCAAGAATTTTATGTGTTTATTAATTTTAAATCTTTAAATTTAAATTGAATGTCATATCAAGTATATATAAATCACCAAATTTAATAAAACAATAGTTTTCTAAAGAATTTCACTTTTACCAATTTGCATCTACCAAAATTTTTAGATATATACACTTAAATTATTATATGCAAATATATTTTTTGTTAGTTTTATTAAAGAGCCAAATATATTTGTTGACACAACACGTGTCAACATCTAATTGATCAATTGACAGATGTTTCAGTCATCTTAATTAGAATTTTAATACTGTCCAATCTTGGTGACAAGATTCAAGTTTTATTTAATAAGATGAGCTAATATAAAATACAAAATAGAAACAATTAGACATTGTGATAGAACAAGTCTTACAGTGAGCTGTTGTGTGTAGTTCTTTATGAGAGCATCAGCAAAGGTTTTGTCGTTGAAATCTCTACTGGTTGAGTAAAAATCAGGCATGAAGTAATTGTTGAGATAATCGTTACTTCCCATTCCTGAATAAATGATACAACGGCTTAAGTATCTTTGGAGCTCATTTGTGTCTCCTCTGAAGTATCGCAGCATCTGTTGAACCGCGCTCGTGTACAGATCTACCTGTTGGTTCATAGAAGTATGGGCACCCTGCAAAAACATTTGCAATAATATAATTTGGTTTAGGTTTATAATAGAGTTGATGTTGCTTTTATAGCTTTTATGAAGGATAAAAAAAAAAAAAACTTATAGTTTGTGTACCAAGTTATCACCGGTCTCATCTCTAATGCCGGCTGCACCAGATGCAAAATTCGCACCTCTTAGCACAGTCGTCTGGCCACGAATCCTGGAGTACGGTGGAATATAAGTCCGAAACCCAAGAATTTGAGCTACAAAACAAAAGAAAATGTTTAACTCATTAGGAAACAGACTAATAAAATAAAATAAAAAATATTTTACAGCTTTTCCAAGCGATCAAGATCCGGATCTCCAATGTATTATTCTATTTTTTTACTTCAAAATAGAGTTGAATTATATTATATTCTAACCCTATTCCATTTTAGAGGGAAAAATAGAGTTATGAGTTAAAAAAATAAGAATGATGAATATAATAACTCCATATTTGGAAACTTCATATTTGGACGGAGTAACTCTATTTTTTACTCCATTATCGTGTTAGAAATAGAGTAGGATTGAAGAATAGAGTTTGAGTGAAAAATGGAGTGGGGTTGGAGATGGTTTTAAACTTGTTGTAAGATGTGCATTTTTCATAGAATATTTTTAAAAAGGTGTTAGATTGCAAAATAAATTATAGGCTTGATAATTCGGTTTGTCGATTTAGTTCAGACCTTTTGGGTTTTAAAATCTAAGCATAAAATAGAACACAATTTTCATTTTGGTTCGGTTTAGTTTCGGATAAAAAATTTAATTACTGTAGTTGATATTATAGATTTTAAATGTACACTAATGTATTTTTCTATTTAAATATTAAATTTTAATATATTTTTGATTGATTTGGTTAATTCGGTGTGGTGTAAAATTTCGGATTTGATTAGAATAATTCGGGATAAAAAAAAAAAATTATGCGGTTCGGATTATCATAAGTTTGGTATGGGTTCAGATTAATTAGTTTTGGATCGGTTTGGTGTTCGGATAATTCTTCAAAACGCTCGGTAAATATCAAATGCGTACACAAATTAATACCTAGTGCATCAACGTAGGTGCGACCGTTGGTGAACCGTCCGGTTGCACCTTGGGGAAAGTCGATGCCATATGGTCTGTAATTAGCCCTCGCAAGCGAAAGCAACCTACATATATTCAAAACATTACTATGAATTTGTGTAACATTAATTGGAAAAAAATCATTAGCACATAGGAAAAAAAATTGCAAATTAAGTTAAACCTGTTGTTGTTTCCATTATCGACTAATGAGTCACCGAAAATGAATAAACATGGGACTTGTGACTCTTGTCGTGGCTGTGACAGGGCCGTTTTTAAACCGCACAAAACCAAACCTAAACTAACCAACAATATAAAACGGAGACTACCCATTAAGTTAAATTTTTGTGAAGTAATGTTTTAATAGATCTTTAGAAGGAAAAGGGTTTGAGTGGAGTTTATATACTGAGGAAATGTGATTGGTTGGTTAGTTAGTTCGGTATGTTATAATTGGTTTCATGTGCTGATCGATTTGTGACAGTTGGTTTCGTTTTTAATTCTTCTATCTCTTTTGACATAACTTCTTTTAAGCTGCGGCTATATTCACAGGCGTCTCATGCAATCTCGTGAGGGTCTCAGAGTCTAATGTATTGCTTTCCAGTTGTTTGTGTCGCAAGTCACAAAGTCCACTCTTGTAACAGTTGGAATAATTATTTTAGGCAAAAACTAAAATATGTACTTGGTGGTATTACTTGTAAAGTTTCAATTTCTAGATTGCCAAATAATTACTTTAACAATACGACACCAAAACGCCAAACTTAAAGACAAAAAGGCCCAAAACGTTCCCACATTGGAGAAATAGTAGCAAAGTTGGAACAAGGAGCACCTAACCACATACTTGCAATTTTAGAAGATTATGGTGTACAAATGCTTTTGTTAAATTTAGGCATGTGCATATTATCCGAACCCGAATCATCGATCCGAATCCGACCCAAAATTTTGAGTTTGGATTGGGTTCGGATATACCATATTATCTGATCGGATAAGAATATGAGATGAGTTCGGATTCGGGTTCGGATCGGATAAAACCCGAAACCCATTCGGATATCCGAAATACTTATATAGGTACATATTATATTTATATATACATAAATATCTATACATGTTTTGGATATTTGGGGTTTATTTTCGGATATTTCAGATTTATTTTTAGATTTTCGGATTTTATGTCTTGTTCATTTCGGATATTATCAGATTTTTTGGGTAATTCGGTTTGTTCGGATAAAACAAAAAAAAATCCAAATCATGATCCAAAAATTTCGAAACCCAAATACAATACTTGAACCAAATCCGATCCGAAAAGGTTCCAAACTGAATCCGATCCGAAATTATAAATTATCCGATCGGATACAAGATCTCTATTCCCGAATTATCCAAAACCCAAAAGCCCGACCTGAATCCGATCCGAAACCCGAATGTCCATGTCTAATTAAATTCTTCATCAAAAAAAACAAAACAAAAATTAAGTAATTGAATTTGCTTAGTTTACACTTAGTATATGTTTTTTTTTTTTTTTTTTTTTGGTCAAGCACTTACTAATTCTTTAGAAAACAAAAGTGTGGAACAAATCTTACAATGATAAGTTCTGAAGTAACTTGTTAGTGGTAAATGGTGAACCTCTTTGGGTCCAAGGTTGTTATATATATTTGCACACACAAGACATTATGATAAGTATTTGATCAAACTTATATGATGAGTTTCGAGTAGGTCAACCTCGCTATGGGATCCAACATGATTACTATATGAGATTAACTCTATGGAGCCTATAAAGACACTAAATCCTCTGTTTTTACCATGTAGTAGCTAGTTAACCAAAACTGCATAAAAGAATTATAACTTTGGTACCAAGAATGAAATGTTAGAACTCAAGAATTGGTAGGGAGTTGCGCGAACGCAGACTCCCACTAGCACAAATAATGATGTAGGCTCTCCCTCAATGGGGGAGTCCTTAGGCTTAAGCACCCTTCCTTAGTGTGCAATGGAAGTCACAAGCCTAGGCCACAAGTCTTCTTGATCACTCGTTGACCCCATCCAGGTAAGTATCTTTCACCATTGCCTCTATGCTTCATCTTGTACCATCTCTGTATCAGACTCTGCCAGTGAGGCTTCCGATGTGGGATCCACGTATTCTTGGCCAAATACCATTTCAGATGGGCTTAGGCTAGGGTCCATTTAGCTACCAATCGACCCATCTGGTACCTTAGCAGCGTGAACTCTCAGCAGGAATGAACAGATGTATCAGATTCAGATTGTTTATAAACTTTAGGGTTTTTTTGAAAAATACCCTTTGTATGTTTTTTAATTTGAAAACTACCTTCTTATTTTTTTCTTTTAAAAAATTAATATTGTTTGACTTAATTACCCTTAAACACTAATTAATAATTTTTAGAATAAATCAGTATTTTAAAAATGAAATCAATTAGTTTTTTTTTGTAAATAAAAAAAATATTTTATTTCTGTGGAGAAAAAATTTGGAGACTGATTTTATTTGAAAAAATCTCTAAAATATCTCTCAAAAATTGGATGAAAAAAAAAAATCTCTAAAAATATATTTAGTATAAGTTGTGTGTAGGAAGAAGAAAATAATTTAGAAAATAATAAAACGTGTTTATGTCAAAAAAAAAATTAAATTATAATAATAATTGTAATTATTCAGAAGATTTGTTTTTCACTTATATATAAACTTTTAAAAGTTAGTTTTTTTAGAAATATTTTAGAGATTTTCCTAAATATTTTTTTAAAATAAAATCTGTCTCGAGATTTATTCTCCACAAAAAAAATATTTATTTTATCTACAAAACCAAATAATTGATTTTATTTTTAAAAATTTAATTTATTCTACAAATTATTAATCAGTGTTTTAAGGGTATTTTAGTCAAATAACATTAAATTTAAAAAATAAAAAATTGAGAAGGTATTTTTCAAATTTAAAAACATAAATAGGGTATTTTTCCAAATTTTTTAAACTGTTGGGGCATATGGAACTAAGCTTGTGTAGCCTCGTGCTAAAATGGAACTTGGAAATTTCATTGTATTTTGGAAAATTCATACAAAACATCTCACAGATTTTTAATCATCCTAACAATACAGGGTTGATTCACAAGCTTTAAAGATAGTCTCATATCTTAACGAACACGACGAGCTTTCTCTTCCTGCCCCAACCCCAGAGACTTTTGTGCATTTGCAATGCCTTCAGGATCTGCATCATCGACAATAACCGTTAAACCCGCATATCAGCACAAATAAATCAAGGTCATTGAGGGGCTCAAGGTAGAAAAACATGGAGAATTAACACATGGTGTTGGAAAATCATACTCACCAAAGAACTGAGTGAAAATGCGGGTGAAGAAGCTCAAGTTGCGAGAGACGTTGTATGCCATTGTAGGAGGAAGAGGCTTGACCAAAGTGTCTATAGTGAATACTCTTTGCAAGAACTGTAATAAAGAGGCAGACTATACAGCTTAGGAAAATGTTTTTACCAATAAAAAATATAAACTCCGAGGTTACAATCTATGCAAAGGAAACTGAAGCTACTGAGAAATTGCTACTCTGTGAATGCATAGAATATGTTTCCTATGTAAAGACAGTTCGAGATTCATGCAGTGTGTCATGATTCAGGTTCAATTCAAAACATAAAAGGCTTATGAAACATACCTATTTATATAACTAAGCAGAGGTAATAAAGAAAGAAATGAAAAAAACCATTTGATGAACTAGCCATATCTATTTAACCGAGTGATATTGAATAACAATAGAGAAGTTAACAAAACTGACTGACCAACTTATCCATAGAACTTCCAGCACTACCAAAGATAATTTCCGTGACAAATTCGAGTATATCGCTAACGAAAAACATATTTACATCAAAACTACACAGATGTTTTCAATGAAAGCACACTAGCTCTTAAACCCAATACAACACAAATGAAAACCCGAAGATCCCTTCACAACAGTTAGAGTAGCTATTCTCAAAACGTGAATTCGAGATATATGAGATTCTATCCATATATATTCTCTGCGAATAACTCCATTTGCAGATTATACATGAGATTCTATCCACGTTCAAAAAGGTCAAAACTTGTAGAGTATGAACCATTTGCAGAAAATTCTCAATCCATTCGAAACTTAAATTGGATACAATGTATTAAAAGTTGAAAACTTTATGTAACCAAGAGAACGAGAAAAATCAATTCTTTGCAGCTAAAATTTACTTCTTCTCAAGCTTCACATAATTCTCAATTCATCCGACACTTAAATTGGTTACAGTGAATAATTAAACTTTTATGTAACGCAGAGAGCAAAAAATCCATTCTTTGTAGTTAAATTTACTTCTTCTCAAGCTTCACATTGACACTTTGATTGTTAATAATCTAATACACAGAAACATAAAGGACATATCTTTTTCACATTTCTCCAATACCCATTAATCTAAATTAGTGACCACTAGTAATCTCAATTCCTAAGGCAGAAACAGAGGAGAGCAAATTCACTATATGAAACTAAGAATTATCAAAAAGATAGAGAGGGGTTTTAAGAGACCTGATAGTTTCGATTGAAGCTGTAACGAAGCTGAGGATCGATTTCAAGAGAATCATCTTCATCAGCGAGACTTCCTTTTTTTGTTCCACGACTAGGAACGTGCATCTTCGACATGCCTTCAGAATCCTTTGTGACTTTAAGCTTTGCGCCGCTGAACTTATCAGAGTCTTCATTGTCGTCGCCTCTCCACGGTGCTTTTGATAATAGCTCTTTCTTCTTCGCCATTTTTTTATCTTTTTGTCTTTGGCCAATCCTCTGAGTTTCTACGCAGAGTTTGTGTGGGAATTGGGATAAGGGCCTTAAAAGATTTTGTTTGGTTGCAGAGTTCAACTTGTTACCAAACAAGATATGAATTTCAAGAAAATTATTTGCTGGGGCTTTTTATTTCCCTGAGGGCTAAATTGATCCACCAATTTATGTGTATGTGCCTAAAAAAAAAATCAGGGGTGGGTAAATATGCCAAACCGAACCAAATTGAAATTTTGGTAATTTGGTTCACTTTTAGTTTGAGCCTAATTCGGTATTTTTTTTGCTACTTATGGTAAGACTGAACTGATTTGTTTACTTAAAAAATTTTGACTTCAAAAGTTTTTTCTAATTCTGTCATAAATTTTCTAATTTTTTCTAAAAAAAAACCAGATCAATAATTGCAAAATATGTCGAAAATGATTGAGTTGTACCCAAATATATAAACAAAAATGTACCAAAATTATTTAGAAAATAAGGATTTGGTTTTTGAAAAAAAAACTAAATATTGTTTCAGTTTCTATTCAACACCAATAATTTTAACATGAACGGAACCAAAAATTTTCATTTCCGAACAATTAACTATAAGTAGTATTATCGTTAGTCAATCGAAGATTTTCTATTTTCTTTATATAAATTTCAACTAAATCAGAAAATTCTAGAAAGATAAATTCGGAGGGTAGTGTTGCAAGAATCAAAGCAAATTACCCTCAACAAGTAAACTTAGAAAAAAATGATTCTTATCAACAAAATATAAGAGAATTGCAACTTAGCAAACTTATCAACAATAATGAAGACACAATATGTTAGAATGAGTTTGTACAGAAAAACTACAAACATTATTTAAAAAATTTCAAACAATATAATTAGAAATATACATATTTAATAGCATTGATGTCTTGGAAACATATTGTTATGATTATTCTCCAAACATCTAACAAAACAACAAGCAAGTTTATAAAAATAGGCTTCTATGTACAAGTTATTGTGTTACTCAGACTATCAGATACAACAAGTTGCAAAAGAATATGACTTAAAAACTCACAACAAAAATGTCTGTCCATATTTTTTCTAAGCTATGACAGTTCTTACAAATAGAAGTTCATTTGACCTTCAATGCAGTTGGCACAAACAAAAGGTAACCAGTCAAGTAATTGATATTGTTTATCATTGTTGCATATACCGCACATTGGATATAATAGAATTTGAAAAAGAAAAAAGGAAAAAAACCTAATAAAAATAATTTCTACGAATGATATACTACTATAAGTTCTTATACGAGTCCTAAATTTCATTTGAAACAAGATATGAATTTCAACTAGAGAAAATTATATAAGGCATGGTGATCAAATCTCTTGTTTGGGATTTTATTTTTCTTAAAAGCCTAAATTGATAGACCAGTTTATGTATATGTGCTAAAAACAATAGGGAGCAAATGATAGGGGTGAGTAAATATTTCAAACCTCAACGTACCAAACCAATCCAAATAGAAATTTCAGAAATTCGGTTAAGTTTTTGTTTGAACCAGCAACCTTTTTCTAATCAGTTTGGTTTGGTAAGTTGAGCCAATCAGTTTACTAAAGTTCGTAATTTCTTTTTTTTTTTTTTTTTTTTACTTTTTGTCTTAAATTTTCTAATTTGTTAAAACCGAATCAAACTTTGCCAAATATACTGATTGAATTGTACCTAAATATACATTAATGTACCAAAATTATTGAAAAAAACAAGGATTTTTTATTTTTAAGTGAACCATATAATTGTTTCAGTTTTGGTATGACACCAATAATTTTAACCTGATGGAACAAAAACTTCTCATTTCCAAACTGTACTGAAGAAGAAATTTTGAATTCGGTAAATTTTAGTATGATCTTCTCAAAACTAAATTTTAAAGTTCTGAATCAGTTTTGATTGCTCACCCCTATGAGCAAATACACATCTTTTTTTTGGGTGGATCATTTCGTTAATTATTCAAGTATATGTGGTGTATCAAATAACCAACAAAAACTATAAATAATAATTCTCTACTATAAAAGTTCAATATCACTCTCCCAGAATTGGACACATCAACACTCCATAGGGTGACACGTGTCATCCATTTTTTTTTTAAACCTGCTTAAAAAAAACCTAAAGGGTCAGCCATTCAACTTTATTTTTCTTTACAGTATTTTGATTTCGAAACACTCTCACTTCATTTTTTCTCACAATCGCATTGCTCTTACCTTCCACATCTTTCCAATGTTACCTTCCTTCAATTCAAAAGGTTTCACCTTTGATGATTTCCTCCGACTTCCCCTATTTCTAATTTGTTTGCACAACTACTTCTAATCGATATGATCCAAATGATGGGATCATCAAGTACAACAGAAAGTGCAGAGATATTACGTTTCTCCTCATCTTCATTGCCTTTTGGGTTTCAATGATTGTCAATTCCAGCTTTGGTTTTAACCATTGGCTCCTCCACAAAGCACCACAACAAGCAACTCTCCATCTATCTAACGCACCAGATATTATGCCGTTGTCATCTATTTTTTGTTCTTTCCACCGATGTTTAAGATTGTGTTTTGAGTCTCTTCCATTTCAAAGACTCTGATACAATCCTGATTTTTTAACTGATTTTAGCCTCTCTTTCCTGATGCTTAATCGTTAATTAAAGTAGCGTTTTAAAGTTCTATATAAGTCCTCTTTTAATTAGAGTTTTGGCCTTTTGGGTGTTTCTGGATCGCTTTCCTATTTTTGCATTTCTATTTGCTTATTTTGTTGTTAACTGGTAAACTAGATTGGTTTGAGAGCAAAAGCTTTGAGGTTTACCAGTGTTTAGCTCTTGGATTTTTGATTTGGGACTCACTTTTGTTTTGTTATGTTTGGAATTACCTGAATCACTGATTGTTAATTGTACCGTGAGCTAAGTGTTCTTGTAGACATTAAGATCATATACCTTTGGATTGAGAACAACCGACTCGTGAAAATACTATGGAGCCATGGTTCACCAAACACTTGTTTGATGTCCGAACATGACTCATCATGTTAACGATCCGTCCTGCTAAACTTTGTAAATCAAGGAGTTGAATTCAGGTGCCAAAATTATTTAGTTGCCTGATTAAATTTTCCAAAAAGATATGAAACCAAGACCATCTTCTTCTTGTGGAAGACATGATTTATTCTAGAACAAGTGAATGCTTTAAGAAAAGAAAAAAATTGCAATACAACACCACCAAAAAATTGACCACCAAACTATCTAACTTCTTACATATATACTATTTTTAAAAGTAAATGACATGATATTACTTATGGGAATGACTATAATCACTAGTTTGATTAGAAACTCTTTTCCATTTTTCGATAGTAAAAATTGTGAGGACCAACCATTCCTTATCTTATAATTCCTTATTTGTATTATTCGACTCTTAAACCATTTGCATGTGCTAAAAAGTAAAAACAGAAGCGAGCAAACAAGCAAACACAAATCTTCTTTCTGGGTTGACCAAAAACAAAAAAAATCTTCTTTCTCGTGACCAATCATGTCAAAAATTCCTTTTTTATTACGACATCCTAATAATTCCTTATTTAAAATTCTTTAATCATTACAATAAAATCACAAATAATTATGTGAAGATTACTATTTTTAATATACCGATTTCAGTAAATGCACTGAATTCTCAAAACGTAACGTAATCAAATAATGCAAAAACACACAAAAACAAAAACAAAAACAAAACGCCAGCTAAACAAAGTCCCACGTGGGGTCCACTAGGTAAAAAAAAAAACAAATTTACCGACCATGAGTCCGTTGACCAACCAACGACAGTGAACTCCATCGATCTAACGGCGACGATCAACCTCCACCGGACAAAAAGGTCGTCCAGCTCGAGCCCTATGGCTAGGAATAGTGAAATGCCTTAACCTTCCATTTTGCTCCCTCATGTAACCTTTACACAAGAAAGTCGCCGAGAACTCATCTTCCACCGGACGGTTAACGTCATGAACAAAAACATCAGTTTCACCATCTTCACGGTTACGAGCCAAAAGCCCCGCCGTGTAAATAGCACTCATTCTTCCCGGAGCTTCTTCGTGGTAACCAGTTGGAGCATCAACCATGATCAGATCCCATTTCGTCTCGTAAACATCCGCCGGAAAATCTTTTAACGCTAGATCACATTTTGACTTTCTTGGATCAGACACAGATCTACACTCTTCTGATCTTCCTAGTTCCATCAACTTGTCGGAATCTTTGACTTTAGTGTCGTAAACTACGTGGTAAGATTCTAAGTTTGGGAATTTTTTAGTTACTATCTCAATCCAAGCTTTGTCTTCCTCAATAAACACTGAAATTAAAAAAAAAAAATTAATGAGAAAATTAGAAAGTTTCGTTAGATCTGTTGAAACAGAGGAAAATGTAAAATGTACTTACAAGTACGACCACCATGGTTAAGAGATGCCCACATTAAGCTGTCGTGACCTAAACCAAAGACAAGGAAGTTACAAGGAGACTTCTTGTCCAAGACTCTCTTTGAGACAGAGACTTCATCGAACGTTTGCTGTGGAGTGACGTTACTAGTGACGTAATGAACCAATGCGTCGGATAAAGAAAGTGGCATCTTTGTGCATTGTTGTGTTGTTGGACATCCTTCTGGTTTAGCGTGAGTTTCTTCATCTTCTTGGGAGAGATTAGTTTTGGTATTGGAGATGGGCTTTGAAGAGGAAGAAGAGATGTTTGATCTTGCAAAGAAGATGACTAGAAAGATCAAGATTGAGCAACCTATGAATATGACCTTAAGATTAACGGAAGATTGAGATTTGGTTCTCATTTTTTCTTGAGTAAAGATTCGATTATTCGATCTGGTTTGTTTTGGATTCGATGAATTGAGAAAGTTGGTTTTGACAATGTATATAGAGAGATGGTTATGGTATAATGATTGAGGAAGTTGAGGAGGACATGAAAGCTACTAAGGTTGCTGTTCTACCAATACAACAGAAGTTGGTGGTGAAAACATATACTAACTAATTTATTTTGTCATATAATAATGTGAATATATATATATTTATATATTCATGATAATTGGAAGAATGTGAAACGTAATGGGGATATTTTAGGTTTAAAATTTATGCTTGAAAGAGAAGAATCCGATGGGAAATGGTAATATTAATCCAGAATAATTAGACAGGTGTTGGAAACGAACTAACATGGTGGTTGCAACTTTCTTTTTCCTTGTTTTTTAAATAACCCATGTTGGTTTAACATCACCATTTTGTTTGTTTTTATTCGTTATATATATATTCATTTGCATAATTGCAAGGGTGTGTCCATTTTGTTTTGATTTAACTAAACCAATTAAGTAGGTGGTTCAAAAATTGAATTAAGTTTTCTTATCCAATAGAAATAAGGCTTTTGTATTATAAACCGAGAATTTGTGATCCAAAACAAAACCAGAATGAAAAGGGTCCCAAATGACTATGGCATGCCTAATAATAACTTTTAAAGAAGAAAGTCAAAGTAGCAGTGATTCTAAGGGTTAAGACTAAATGAGCCACCCATCATCATTAGTCGTTTAGTCCAAGTTTTCTGAGACAGACAAAAAGATTACAGCCTACTCCTGCAATGTTCTGTTTGCTATATGTTGTTCTACTTCAAAAAGAAAAAAAAAAATTCTTATATTTGAGCTACACAAATAGCTAAAACTTTGAATGGATGTTGTGTACAGAGTATATTAAATTATTAGAGCATTCACATTGATAATTCTTTGTGTGTGTTTTTAAATATAAAACTAATTAAAAAAATGGATGTTTTTAGTAGGTGAATAGTATAGAGTTGTATCTTCTCAAATACATTTTGGACACCAAAAATATACATTTTGGACACCAAAAACGATATGTAAGTGTCTTTAAATATAAAACTAATTAAAAAAAAAAATAGGTGTTTTTAGTGGGTGAATAGTATAGAGTTGTGTCTTTCCAAAGACATTTTAGACACTAAAAAATATAAGTGTCTTTAAATTTTAATGATAATTAATTTTTAAGGCATTCTTAAAAGTATTAGAGATGAGAATGGTCTTACCATACTAGATCATCTAAATTTTGGAGTGGACAATAATCGGTCATGTACTCATGGACTAAGTTTATTTCTTTGCAAAACGATCTGTAGTTGGTATGCGATAATTTTTTTTTATTTTCTTAGAGCGCAACACCATGAACTACAACTAATGAATGGTGAATAAAAAACTGTCCAAGCCATAAACGGTTTTATCCGCCCTCTACATCGTACCCATTTGATGCCTAACTAAAGGATTTACCGCATAATTTTGTTATTGTTTCTGTATCCTACCGGTTTCTTTGAGAATTTATCAAGATTCAAATAATTGATAGACTTTATACAAATAGCAACGTATTGATCAACGATTAAACTCAAGTGATTATTTTCAATGTTCTCTAACAAAAGATATCATAATTTTATAAGGGAAAATAGTATGTTCTTTTTGAAAAAGGATGTCACGATAAATCCTCAAACTTCTGATTATACTATAACAATTAATTCACTAATCTCATAGCAAAAAATCTCGGTTGTATATCCAATGTGAATGTCTTTGTATCGATTGAGCATTTAGACTTTGAGATCCTTTCAATATGTGAATGGTTCACCACTCTCATGCCAATTACCAACTCAATAAATCCCTATTGATACTCAACGATGTTAAACAAAATGTTTCTTCTTTCGTGTATTTCCAAATCTTTCAAAGTCTTGTGATTGAACCAAATGCGTTTAAACCTTCAAAAAATCGGCATCTCTAACTTTCTACTCATATGATTATTCCAATTATCTAACCACAAATCAGCCTCATATCTCATTTTTTTTTGTGGTTATTAAGGATGCTTCAAAACAATGATGAGATATGACTATGACCCATAGTTTAAAGTGTTTGGGGTCTATTGACTTGCCTTGTACAAGTAATAAAAATGTTTATTTATACTTGGCTCGTTGGAAATGAGTACCCAAAATTTCAAGTACTTGATAAAAAATATTGAACACGAGAATTACGTGTCTTGTCTTAAGATTTGCAAGTTATTTGCAGATTACTTTCAAATTATTTGCAGTTACTTGCTGATTATTTGTCAGGTTTTTTATATGCTTAACTTTTTTTTATTTAATTTAAAAATATGTTTTTAAAAACTAATACAATACAAAATATTTGTAAATAAAATGGTAAAAATAAAACGAATAACGGGTAAAAACAAACCGGCTATCTTTTTTATTAAATTACTTGTTACTTAACTTGTATTCAGTATTTGTAAGTATCCAAATTATATTATTTATTATTTGTCTTGAAAATGACCGGTACTTAAATTTTCAAAGTGAGTACGAGAGCCAAATAACAAGTACAAATCGGGTAACGAATAATTATGTGCATGCCTAGATATGAGGCTAATTATTATGAAGTTCATACATTACTTCTTTTTATCGTTATTAGTTTTTTTTTTTTTCTTCCAACTATCGTTATTAGTTAATACTTAATAGCCAGTGTGCCAAACAAAAATCCGTAAAAAAATCGTTGAGGATGATTATATTTTTCAACCAATCAAAACCCCAAGAATTTCGCTATAAATAAAAAGCATATTCTTTTTTCACCTTTTTGTTGTCATATTCTTTTTATTTTTTCAATATTTTATTTTGTCTTCTGGGATCAGTTCATATCAATCGCAGATATCCTCAGCCTCTCTATTGGATTTCGACTTTTTTCCTCTCATCGCTTCTCTAACGAATCAAAACCAAAAACACTTTTCAGAACTTCTTCACTCTCTTATCGGAATTTCCAAAGTATCCTTCAATGGATCTGTGGACCCTTCAAGTGAAGGACTCGGCGGTTCGAAACCCTTTCTTCTCCTCTGGGAAAGGTTTGATCTTTGAGAAATCGCAATCTGGAAAAATCGGTTCTTTGGAGATTAGGTTTCTAAAGCGTAAGCTTTCTTCTTCTGGGTATCGTTCTTTGGTTGTTAAAGCTACGTCGAAGAAGAGTAACGATGATTCTTCAGCCTCTGGTACTGCTTCGATTGTTTCATTTGAAAGCTAAATTTCTGTAATTTGATCAAACTTGCATGCGTTGAAAGTATTTGTCTTGCTTGATTTGGTTAGAAATTTGAGAATTTTAGGCATTATGATCGATCAAAAGTTAGTAAATTTTCAATCTTATATTGTGAATGAAAGTTTGTGTCTTTAACCAAAAAAAATTGGATTTTTCATATGATTCAGTACTTAGCTTTAGCTCTTGACACTAGTGTACTCTGTTTAACCTAAACTTATGTGGTTTTTACATTTGAGTTATTTAAAAGAGATTCTTATATGATTTGTTTTGAGTGTTACTAGTAGCATTGATTTGGTCAATGCTTTAGAAAGTTGTAATCTTTATTTTCATAATGATGTGAGATTGGTTATTTATTATCATGGTGTCTACTCTTGAAATTTCTCTTTTTTTTTTTTTATGATTCTTACAATTGTGGAGCTGTTTTTTTATTCCTGAAGGAGATGCTTCTCAGGAAAACAAGCCTTCTAATGGAAACAAATCAGGTGATTCCGCGACTCCGAAATCGTTTGGCTTAAATAAGGATTGGAGAGAGTTCAGAGCAAATTTGTTTATGAAGGAGCAGGTAAACTCACTTCTCCTCAAGCTGTAGATATCGTAGATGAAGTTTAGCATCGTATGTATAAGTCGGTAGTGTTTATGGTTTGAATGATGTGACAGGAAGAAAAGGCAGAAGCTGAAGGTCACAAACCAGCTACAATATCGCATGAATCGGAACCGATAGGCTTGAAATGGGCACACCCGATTCCTTTTCCTGAGACTGGCTGTGTTCTAGTTGCTACAGAGAAGCTAGACGGTTATAGAACATTTGCGAGAACCGTTGTGCTTCTTCTTAGAGCAGGAACCAAAAACCCGCAAGAAGGGCCATTTGGAGTGGTCATCAACCGTCCCCTTCACAAAAACATCAAGCACATGAAATCAACTAAAACCGAGCTCGCTACCACGTTTTCAGAATGTTCTTTATACTTTGGTGGACCTCTTGAAGCAAGCATGTTCCTGCTGAAAACCGGCGATAAAACCAAGATACCTGGATTCGAAGAAGTCATGCCTGGTCTTAACTTTGGTCTTCGAAACAGCTTGGATGAAGCTGCTGTCCTTGTAAAGAAGGGGATTCTTAAGCCACAAGACTTTAGATTCTTTGTTGGTTACGCCGGTTGGCAGCTAGATCAGCTCAGAGAAGAGATCGAATCAGATTACTGGCATGTTGCCGCGTGCAGCTCGGATTTAATATGCGGAGCCTCATCAGAAAACTTGTGGGAAGAGATTTTGCAGTTAATGGGCGGTCAATACTTGGAACTTAGCCGAAAACCAAAGCTGGACATCTAGAAGTTATGTTTCAATATTGATGCTAGTTTCTAAGAGAACTTGAGGCTTTTTATTACCTAAATATATATTGTCTCTATTAAGCCAAATGTATAGCTTACTTCGCTGGCTTTGTATGTAAGAATGATGCACTTCTATGCTATTTAATGAAGATTTGGTTTCTAAACATCTCTAGTCCCTATATATTATGATTCTGCAGTTTTTGATAACTAAAAGAGTTCTAAATCTATAAATTGACTTGCACTACTAAAACCAGTAGTCTAAATATACACATTCGTTTTGCTTCCCCTAACCAAAAGAAAAGAGCAGAGCATGAAACAGAGGTTGCTATGTGCAAAGACACATAATAAACAGTTCAGGTTTCGATTTTTTCTCTTGTTTCATGCTTCAACTAAGCACATGCTTTGACAGAGATATCTTTGTTCTTCTTTGTTGCAGATTTCTCAAGGCGGGATTTGCGTACAGCTTCTTGGATTCGTCTCTCGTGTTCTTTCATCATCTCTTCAATGTTACCACCAGGAGGCATCAAAGGACCTGAATAGTGCATTCTGTTCTTCTTGCGCATGTATGTCTGAAACCACCATATCAAGATACATCTCAGAAGTCCATTATTTAAAAGGGAGAAAGAGTTAATGAGTTGTTGAATCAATTCACTTACCTTTGTGGGTTCTCTTGTGACTACATTTTCTTTCTGTGAAGAGCTAGATAAGTATTCTCCCGTTGTAACAGGCACGTTGTTGGACCGGCTAGCATTCACTTCTCCTGCATTGCTCCTGGAGCTTTGATTCGTATTCCATGCTGCGGTTGCTCTTGGATGGACCACTGAATTGGTAGCGGAAAAGTGCTGTCCTCTGTCATATCTTCCATTCTCTTTCTTGAAGGCCGGGGTATTGATTGAGATATTTGAATGCCCTGAAGCAATGAAATCAGGTGTTGCCTTGGAGTCTCTTGAACCTCTTCTCACAGATTCGTGTCCACGCCACTTCACAGCTTCAGCTTTTTTCCTGAAATTTTCAAAATGAAAAGTTTGTTTAGGAATCTCGCCTGCATTATTTGTGAACGAAAGATGCGCTCCCCTTGCATACTCACCTTTTTGCTTCTTGGTCCCGAACCTTTGCATCGAGTTCCTTGCTTGGCGGATACTTAGGCAAACTTGATATGTGACAAGGTAGTGGCTCCGTTGTGAAAAACTAGAGATATGAATGAGATAATCATTGATCAGTAATCTTCAGAAGGCGGATCAAGAACGTTAGTAAAGAAAACGAGGGCACATTACCTCACTCAATATAGTCGAAGAAGCTGAGCATCTTTTCTCTGGTTCAACAGATAGAAGCTTGTCAAGGAGATCTAGAGAAGAAGATGGTAAATTCTTGAACGTCTCTAGAAGGACACGCTTATAAGGATGTTGCGGTTTGTAACTTGTTGCCTGTGGGAACTTTGTTGTTTCCCAGAACTCTTCGGATGGCGAACCGCACAGCTTAAAGATCTTATGCATTTGTTCCACCTTGAATATGAAAATCAGTTGAAAATCAAATGGGAACTATAGGCTGAGACAGTAATGGATTTAAACTCAAATCATGTGAATCGAAAAACTCACCTCTGTTCTTCCCGGCATGATTGGTTTACCTACAAAGAGTTCTGCTAAAATGCAGCCAACGCTCCAGAGATCAATGGCAGGTCCATAAGCTGTAGACCCCAGTAGAAGCTCAGGGGCTCTATACCACAAGGTGACTACACGGCTAGTCAGTGGTTGATGTTGATCTGGCTGATAAAAGCTCGCCAGACCAAAATCTCCAATCTTGAGAACTCCATCATTGTTTATCAAAAGATTCGAACCCTTGATGTCCCGGTGAAGGATTCCACGGCTATGGCAATGCTCAAGTCCACAAAGCAGTTGTTTCATAAAACACTTGATCTGAACACAAAACAACTAGTGAGTTAACTGGCCAGAAGAGAACACAACAACATGACTCGATTAAAGAAGCCTTAAGTACCTGTGGTTCAGTGAATTTGACACCAGGCCTGAGAGCCAAACCTGAAAGGTCATGCTCCATATACTCAAACACAAGATGCAAGCTACCTGATAGCTTTGAAGTAACAAGACACTGAAGCTTCATAACATTCGGATGGTCGAGTTTTCGCAAAATGTTGATTTCTCTAGCCATAAACCTCACACTTTCTGGATCCATATTAGCAAACCTCACCTTCTTCATCGCCACTAATTTGCCCGTCTCACGATCCCTAGCTTTATACACAATGCTATAAGTCCCTTGTCCAATCTACAAAACCACAATATCCATATCAATACAATCCACTTAATGACTAAACCAAAATACCAATGCAAGTGATTCAAACAAAACATAAATGTAAAGATACTAACTTTATCAAGCTTCTCAAAGGAATCAGCACGACGAGGAACCCAACCTTTAATGGCTTCACCAGCAACAGAGGTTAACCAATAAGGCCAACCAGCTGCAATAAGCTCAGCTTCAGCACTACGAGGAACATTGGAAATAATCAAACCTCCTCCTTTGCCATTATCTGAAACTCTTCTTCCTCGATGAGACCTTGAAGGTCTCTCAACAATCACAGTCTTACCATCATGACTATCATCTATAGGAACAATCAAACCACTAGCTCTTCTTCCACCACCTGAGCTTCCATCCACAGCTTTATGAGAGAAATCGTCTTTATTCGATGGCAAAGGAGCAATCAATTGAACAGAGGAAGTTTTATTCCAATACTCATTAGCTTTGTCACGATGATGGTGATAAGCAACATCTTCTTCTTCTTCTGTTGCTCCTTTTGAGCAAATGCAGCCCATGGTTCCACAATCTTCCTAACTACTCTATAATGATTGAATCATAACAAAAGATCAAATCTTTATTATCCTGATTGATCCCTAAGCATCAAAAACCCAGGAATCTTCAGGTTTTATCACAAAATCTCTGTTTTTTGAAGCCAGAAACCAAAAGGGTTTCTTCTAAACCCTCAAAAAAGATTGAGAATTTAAAGAAAGAACAACAAAGTTTGGATTTTTTTGTTTGTTTGTTCGTTCTTACTGCAGCAAGATAGAGAATTTGGGGGGGTTTGCAGCAGAGGTTCGACGAAAACGAAAAATGCGGGGGAAAATAAGGAAAAAAAAGATTGTGAATAAGAGAAAAGGGAAAGAAGAAAGAGACGAGATATGGTTTGTGAAAGAGTAAAATCAGGAGAGCCCTTGATTCTTGGGACAACACAGCTCACAAAAGTTAGAATCGTTCTCTCTATCTCTTTCTTTAGAAATGTAGTTTCAAAACTGTTTGCATGAAGTTTGGGAGATTTTTGTATATCTTTTTATTTATAACACTTGGTGTTCTTGAGCTTGTAGAATCTTTGTATTAGTATATATATATATATATATATTCACAATATTCTATAGTTATTAAGGCAAAATAGAAACGGAAAATTGAAATTAATACTGTAGTTAGCAATAAATCAGGTAAGTTCTAAACCGGAGTCCAAATTAAATAGAAATCTGATTTTATTTCCAATTGATATTTTTAAGAACCTAACGGTCTAACTTGATCTATGGAGAGAGGGATTGAGTTGAGTCATCAACCACTAAAATATCCCATTATTTTATATTTTATTTTCTTCAAAAATTAATCGTAACATAAAATATTTAGAAGTTAAATAACTTTTAAATATCTCATGTTTCAAATATTTTTTTTAAATATAGTTTTATTATTGTAGTATATTTTAAATTTTATATATATATATATATATATATATATATATATTTAAATTAAAAATAATCAATTTCACATTTCTGTACATTTCATTTCCACGTACATGTTTATGTTTTAATGTTACTCTGAGTATAACAAATTTTTTCTTCTCATTACAAATGTTTATATTTACTAAAATTTGGTATATTACATTACATATAATTTTTAATTCAAATTTAACAAAATATATATATATATATATATAATATTATAACATAATATACTATGGTAGAATTCGATTATGAAGCTCATAACTTAAAATTTTTTTAGTTATATAAAAAAACTAAAATAATTATGACTGAATATAGGATAATATCAAAATAATCAATCCAATCCAATCCAATAATAGTTAAACACAAACACCCCCCCCCCCCATGTTTGATTAGTGTCGTACTAGATGGGTATTTGAATAAAAAATTTATTAATGAATTTTATGAAGTTAATTGTTTTATGGATTTTGTCATTATTATTTAAAATTCATACAAAGATTAAAAAAAAACATAATTTTGCGACAAATCTCAAATATTATTTATCTTTCTAATTTTCTATATATTTTTATTTGGTTTGATGCATGATTTGAAAGGTACCAATGAATGGTATATGGTATATATATATACTAAATAATTATATACTAGATGATCGTCTGTGCTAATGCATGAGATTAAAACCTTTAAATATGATTTCGTTTTATTTGTTAATAAATTAATATAAAAAATAATTTAGTATATTAAAATAATAATTAATATGTTATAAAATAATTTTAAATAAATACTATTTTTGTTTTATTAATAATTTAATATATTAAAATTTTACATATTTTAGCTACAAAAATTAAGGTTCTCCTGAAAATCTTGTATTTTAAATTTGTTAATCTAAGCTCCTATAGTTCTTGAGTCTTTTCTTTTCTTTTTCTACCTCAATTAATGATATTTCTATTATAAATTTCTTTTTGGTGGGTTGTATTGCGCTTAAATATTGTATACACTCCTTTTTTTTTTTTTGACATCAAATATTATATACACTTTTTGTAGCAAATATGCTAACATTTTAATTTAATGAAATTTAAATCCAAAAAACAAAAAAAAATCATTTGCATATGTCACCGACTCACCATGAGTCATCGATATAAGAACTTGATATTTTTCGCTATTATAATGACCTTAAAAATAAAGTTTCGTCGACTGATAATTAGTTAAATATATCAAAACTTTTGAAGATAACATTAAGGATAAGATATTAAAAAAAAAAAAACCATAGGATAAGAAAACTTAAGTAAAGCTGAAATGTCCACACAGTAGGGTCCCCAGGAGATTCGGGCGGCATAATGGAATCGTCTCTCCTGCCCCCACACGGAGTGTACTATGACACCAATGTAATTACGATAATTGTGAATAAATGTTTATGATACACATTTTTAAAAATATATATATATATATGATATTTAAATCTTTATAATATTTTTCTACTAATTTGATTCTAATCGTGAGCAAAACCAGTCAATTTCACCCAATTTGATCTTCATTTATCGGAAAATAAATTTGCAAACCAATTAAAGATTTTTTTTTGCAAATTTAACGCAATTAGGCTTCACAGAACAAGAAAAAAAAAACAATTAAACACACGAGCTAATTAAAAAATTATACTCTTGACCGCAACAGTTTTATTTAATACTACTGATTACCAAAAGTACTCCGGAAAACGTTAGTTAAATAAAGTCATTTACATGCAATTCAATTATGTTCCATCCGAAAGTGAATTATATAATTTCATGCAATTAGGCCTAACAGAAAACTAAACACATATGCTAATCAAAACAGTTCCTACTCTTGACTGCAACATTTGTGAGTACATATGAATAATGTTTCTATACAAAAGTACGTAATCTATTTCCTTGGATGGATTGTTTTTTTTTTTTTCCTTGAAACATGAATATATGTATATTTCTCATATAAACCATTATAAATCAGTTGGCAGACACGCAGCCTGTATATATATATATATATATGAAAATTTGATTCCATCACATTGGCATATATGAAGATTACAAATTGAACCGAAGAAAAACATTTCGGGTCACAAAATTTATTATACTTCACTGAATAAATAATCATTCTATAAAATCAAAACCTTAAATGGTTTGGTAACATCATTAAAAATAATCAAATTAAGTATATTATTAATATGAATTAGAATCCCATATGGATTGAAGTTGCTGCATTTCAAGAAACTCACTCCTATCGCACTGACCAAAAAACTGTCCATAAAACTCTTCATAATGATTCACTTCCAAATCCTGCATCCATCCCAACCTCGGCGAGTCCAATGGAAACTCATTAATCGCCTGAATCTGGTCCGGAGACAACCCGACTCGAGAAAGCCCCTGACCCGACCCGAGTTCTGGTTCAGTAGCCAACTCACCCGGTTTAAACATCAGTGCTGCCTCCTGAGCAGCCGCTTGAACGTGTTCGGGACTTGAGCTTTCCGGCCGAGGAAAACTGTCGACGAGCTCCTGGAAGTTGAGATGAGTCCCACGTCCTCGGAAGTGAAGAGCCGCAACGTCGTAGGCCGCTGCGGCCATCTCAGCCGTCTCGTAGCTCCCAAGCCAAATCCGGGTTTTCTTACCGGGCTCTCGGATCTCCGACACCCATTTTCCCCATTTCCTCCGGCGTACTCCTCTGTAAGACACTTGGTCAACTGAGAAGCGTTGTTCTCGTTGACTAACATAATTATTTTCCATAAAATAATTAGTACAAGGTTCTTTATAGTAGTATAATATGTGTTTGTGTGTGTTTTGAAATGTGATAATAAGTTCGAAGACAAGAGTTATAGAGTCTGTCCTCAAGTTGAATTGTATATATAGAGAAATAAAGAAAGACAAAAAAGTCAAAAAATGATGAAATAGGATTTTGTGGGAGGGGCTTGTTTGGTTTCAGGTGAAGTGAGCTTCCCACGTAGTTACGTGTGGAGTGGCGATACGCTGTCATGCATGCATGGGTTTGTACTTTGTTCATGAATTGATGGTTATTGTATAATTAGCACTAGCAGGGCTGTCTTTTAGCGTGTATAAATAGTGTGTATTTGAAGAAAAATCTGATTTTAAAAATTATAGTTATTATGTAGAAGGAGATTTTGAATAGATTTATCATTTATGTGGTTTTTTCAAGAGAAATTGGGTCTCCACTTTGCTGAAAAATCTTTTCACACGTGTGTTTTAATGAAACTCTTTGTACATGATTTCTAAATAATCTAATATGGCCTTGATAAATAGAATTTTGAGAGATCAAAATAATTGTTTCATAGGATCAATAATAATTTAATATCTTTGCCGGCAGAAATATGATCTACTAAACTATTAAAAAAGACTCAATTTTATAGGGTGTTTCCAAACACTCTATAACTATAAAATTAAAATGTTTATGGCTAATCCTATATCCAAACACCCAAAAAAGGAAATACTAATTCCATCAAAATTAAATTAAACACTTTATTTGCATCTTTTTCTTTCTCCTCTTTATCATTTATTTCCTTATCTAATGTTGTAATATTAATACTATGAATTATAATTCTCCTATCACATTTGTTAGATCTTATTTTCAAATTATTTAAAATTATTATATCATACATATAATTAATAAAAATTTAAATTTTTTTCTCCATATATTATGATTCAAAATTTAAAAAACGGACATATATTACTCAATTAAAGAAAAAAAAATGTGTTCAACATCTCACATTGATTAAAATTTTGGTGGATGGTTCAGAATAATATTATAAAACACACAAAAATGATTTTAAATGCGAATGAGCAAAAAACTTGATTTATCATCTGTCCAAATTTTTTTAAAAAACTTATTCAGTTTTATCCAGTTCATTAGTTGAAATAATTTAAAAGTCACACATCGATTAATTTTTTTGTGCAACAGTTCAAAGTCATATTATAAAAAAAGACCAAAATTATTTTAAATACAAATGTTTTTTAAAATGTCCGGTTTAATTTGGTACTTATTGAAATAATTTAAAATAATATTTAAAATTTAAAATATTTATTCGGTTTAACTCTATTAAAATATTAAGTTTAAAATACTATTAATACTAAAACTATATAATATCGAATAATCAATAATATATATGTAACTGCTTATTTATAATAATAATAAATTATTTAGTAAAAGTTATTTTAAATATAAATAGACTAAAATTCTAAAATAATCAATCCGAAATGGAATGGAAATTTCCCGACAACTATGGGACAATACGGATTTTTGTCCCAAAATGAAGAGGTTTAAGACAAAGAGAACTGATAATAAAATATATAATAAGTATAATTAATATTTTCAATATTAGAACTAATTACCAAATATTAAAATGGGTTTAGATATGACTGACAATTACATATGATTTACAATTGTATTGTTTTTTTTTAGTTCAGATTAATTTAATATTTAATTCGGTATGATTTGGTCTAAATTGTTTGAATGAAAGTATAGAACATCATTCATTTGGCGTATGTTTGATTCAAATAACAGAAATTTGCTATTGTTACAGAGAAATAAAACAATTTGATGTTGAAAGCACGTTAGATATATTATAAAAAATAAATAAATAACACTACAAATATTAACAGAAATAAAAATATTTATAAACATTATAAAAAATCAAATTAAAATTATACAAACAAAATAAAAATATTTATTAAAAATAAAAATAAAAACAAATATAATTTATATTCAAATAATTGACCTGCGGTATACCGCCGGTATAAATCTAGTTATTCATTTATTTTCTTTTATGACAATAGTATACTCCATCCATTTCATATTATTTGCCATTCTAAATTAATTTGCGTAGATTAAAAAATAATTAATTTTTTAATTTTATTTTTAATTAATATTATTTAATTTGATTTAATTAATCAAAATATTAAAATAATAGGGACAGAACTGAAATATATTTTTAGATATTGCAATATAATTTTAGCTATGAAAATTAAAATCAAACAAATGAGCTATGTTAATTTTTTTTTTTAAATAAATGTGTATGTTAACAAAAATTGATAATTTTCTTTTGATTTATTAGATATGTAAAATACTCCCAAATCTTTTAGTCTAATGTACACAATATTTGAAATGCTGTGTTTTATAAAATTATGAAAATTATAAAAGAATACAATATTATGAAATTTTTTATTATTTTCATATATTACTTGCTTAAATGAAATAATTTTACTACAAAATCATTTAAAATATATAGAAGCGGATTAACCCAATTTTAAGAAAATAGAATTGAAACTAAATAAGTGAAAAAGAGTTAACATTTTAAACGATAACTTTAACAAGAAAAAATAACATTTTAAATGATTAAAAAAATCCGGTAAACTGTGGTTAATGAGGGCAATTAGGTTGTTTCAATCAAAATGAACTAGTAGAATAGAATTCCATGTAATTTGGTAGTATCATCAATTAATTTGCAAAACTTAAGTGGCTTCATGTGACCCCGTTAGCTATAACGTAGGTCCGCCATGTGTTGGTTATAATTTCAGGCTCTCGAATCTTTAAATGATGCCATTAAATTAATTAGCATACAACAATCTTCGAACCTAATTAAGTCCATATATGCCCATATCTCAAGAGTCAAGAGGTAGAAAAAAAGCTCGAGTGTTGACAGCAAATGTGATAATAACATATAGTTTAAAGAATATTAAATATGTAACTACCCATAGACTAAAAAAGAAGAAGAAAAAGGACGTTGACCAAAAAAACAAAAACAAAAGTGTATTGTTCTCATAACGTAAGTGCGGAGAAGCCCATATAAATGAATTAAAATATGATTTAAGGAAATGTTAATACTAAAGCCAGACCAGTAGAACATGTTCTGTCATCCAAATATAGTTTTGTTGATTTTATAGTAAAACCTCGTGTGTCGAATTCCCACCAAAAAAGAAAAAAAAAAGGTTACGTGACGTGGCTGCATAATGGTCAAGTTACGTGGTTGCATAATGGTCACCTCACCACCGCCACTAACTACCCCACCGTAACGCAATCGGTACGGACCATCCGGTGGTCAAAAAAGGTCTCTAGTCTCAATCTCACCGCCTTATTATATACAAACTTTCAATTCTCGAAGGACCTACATATGAATTCAAGAAGTATAAACAAAATATTGCTTTCCATTATATATTCTCGGCGGAAGACCCGACATATGAACTCAACAAGTATAACAAAATATTTTCTACTTTATTTATTTTAAATAATTAAGCAAGCATTCACCAACTTTAGAAACCGAAGTTAGAAACAATGATTAAGGTCGGTCCGTAGTATTTTGGAGCGTAAACAAAAACTTTTTGAGTCCATTCACAAATTTGTCACAAAAGAATTACAGTAAAACAAATTTAAGGGCCAAACTCTTAACGTTAAAACCATTACTTGGATTAACTATGAACTACTACACTAATTAAACGCGATCTTTTACAAAATATTTTCTGAAATTGTGTGTATATATATCAGTTTGCTGGTACGCCAGAACCGGAATAGTTTTTGATGATAAAATCGTTTTGGAATCACTGTTTATGTTTTAAAAGGTTCATAATTTTTTTAAAAACTTGTTTTTACGTTTTTATACGCTTCCGCTTCTCTGTACCTACTTCCAATTTCATACAACATAATTCATCACATATTAAATATTTAAACCCAAGTCCATAGATGCAAATAGTTCAACTTAAAAATTTCAGAAGAAAATTAAAGTCAGGCGCATTGAAATCAAGCGGATCTATATGCCTTTTCCTAAATTTCGATATAGTTTATACCACTGCGCAATATTGTTTGAGTTTCCGTTCTACTCTTTTAAAGATCATATATATGTTTACTTTATAATACTACTTGAACTAAGAGTAATTAGGAATTAAGTAGTAGAATATAGACATAAATAACGATGATATCAGTAACATCAGATACTGATAAGGTGATATACTTTGTGCTAGTAGAAGAATACTTTCATAGGATTTATCATTAATATCTATTATCGTATTATTATTAAATTATTAAGATTATAATTATTTCTGGTTTTTCCGTGGCACGTGCGTGAAAGGGATCTCTTACCGGCGGTGGGAGACACGGTCACACGGTACTTTGTATTGTAACACTAACATGTCGTCTGTCTCCCTTATCTCAAAATGTCGACGATAGATAGTTAATTTCTCTTTTGCCATGTCGACGATAAATAGTTCTAATCAATATATGTAGTTTTCTATCATAGTTAAGACCGTCTTGTCGATCGATATATATGAATAAATGATTTGTTTTGGACAAAAAAATAGAAAGAAAAGAAAATGTAGTTTCTCTTGTGTTCGTTATTTTTTCTTTGTGTTGCGGATAAATGTAAAAAACCCAATAAAACCTTAACAGACTATAAACGTCGACCAAACATGTGCCACTTTCACCAAAATCAATGCTAACTTTTGGATTATTTTGTTAAATGAACAATTGGTATTAGAAAAGTTTATGAAAGGTATTTTCTTCGTCATTAATCATAAAGTTTGTTACACCTCAGTATTCATACAAATATTCTGTTGACTATACAAATATACGGTTGACTATACATATGTGAACATATTTACTAAACTCTCTCTATACAATAATTGAATAGAAAAATGAATGATATGACTGATAATTGGAACTTTTTTTTCTCCGACTTCTGAAAGTTGGATACTAATCTAAAAATCAATTCCTTAAAAGACGAAAACAAAGATCAATTTTTTTTCTTTTTTGGGGTCAACAAAATCAATTTCTTAAAAAAAAAAAAAAAAAAAACTCACACTGTTAAATTATGGTTCTCTATTTTTTTCTTTCCTAAATATTGACCAGTGGACCCCAAACTAGCAGGCATCCACTAAAGAGGAGATAAAATAGAGATTAAAAATATAGAATTAAAAAAAATCACAACAACCTTAAATCAACCACTACGAAGGTGACACGTAAAATATGAGAAAGTGTTGTAGGCCTGTGAGCTGTTGTGGTATGTTACGTGTACGTACGACCAAGCCGCCACCTATAGTTTGTGTTAACTTTGGAACAACAAACGACAAATATCGAGAATGGCGTCGTTCGACGAAACACCTCCCGGAAATACACAAGGCCGGAGAGCATGCGCACAATGCCATACCGGGCGTTGACAAAGGTGCCGGTCACAAGCAAGGTAGGTCATGACCGATCTAGTCTCAGAGATCTGAGTCTCATCTATCTTCATTTCACTGTCGATCTAGTCTCAGAGATCTGAGTCTCATCTATCTTCATTTCACTGTCGATCTAAGCAGATATGTATAGTTTTGTTGTGGTTTCTGATCTGTGTTTGAATTGGAAACATGACCGAACTTGAACGGTTTGTTCGGAAGGCAATATGGGACTACATCTGGACACTCTTACTCTGCTGCTAATAAATGTTAGTTTTATGCTCTTCTATCATTTTAGAAGCCATTTTTTTTTTTGGGTGGAATTAATGTGTTTTTATTTTATTTTTTGAAGGAAACAGAATTTTATCCAATGAGAAGCAATTATTCGGGTCCAAGTTTAGAAAAACACATTTTCGTCCAATTTTCACTATTGATATGGAGTTTGGAAGATGTGAAGTGAAAAAATCGGATGAATAGTACAATTGACACAATATGGAGTTTTCCATCCAAATGCAAACTGCTACGGAATGTTTTAGTCCGGAGTAATGTGTACTAGTCCAATTTTCTGAATGGTGAAATAAGTGTGGACTAGTCCGATTTTGGTCTGATGCGCAATATACTGACAAACTATTGGATTCTCTGGTTACAGTACATTCCAGAGACGAAAATGGTGTTCCTTAGACTGAAAAAGCAACAAGAACGTGCTGATCTCATCTCTTATTTGAAGGAAGCTACTGCCTAGAGAATCTCATCTCACCAATTCTTTCACGACTAAAATAAAGGACCAGACTTGGTCATGATTCATCAACTGAGATTTTGAACTTATCCTTGTACATTTGTTAATGACGCGATTTGCCTCTGGTGAATTCAATTTTCGTTTTGAAAGTGAACTATTTTGCAAATGTTTGGTTAAATTTTTTTTATTTTTAATCAATTTCTCTATAAATTTATGATGTTATCCTAATCTTTTTGTAAAACAGCTTCGTTACTCTAATTACTATCTAACCTATTTTTGTTTTTTCCCATCGATATTCTAGCTTTATTATGTTTTTTTTTAATACTATTCATGATGAACAATTTATAACATATGTTTATCCTAATCATTTTATATTATTCGTGATGAACAATTTATCTTAATCATTTTGTAAAACAGCTTCGTTACTCTAATTATTATCTAACATATGTTTTAGTGTTTTAATAGATTTTTTATTAATATATATTGTATTTATTTTGATGATTTTTGGTTTAATCGCTATTTCAACCGATGATCAACCAGTAATAATTTTTTTTGTTAACGCTCCGATTTTTAACCGCTAAACCAGTCTTTCAAATCTCTTGATAACGCTTAAAACTGCAATCACCCGCTTCTGCAAACTCCCACACTCACAATCACACCACTGCGTTTAAACCAGTCAAGCCAGTTCAGCTAAATAAATCAAATAGTAGTGAAATGTTCTAAAATTCGACTAAGAACCAACCCGGTTTTAGGTAATTAAACCACATTGATACGTTTACCTATTAATTTAACGGTTTGGAAACTAATCAACCGGTTAAGCGATTACTTAACTAAACCGTCCGTTGAATCACTGAGTCGTTTTATTTATTTATTTCCCCGGGAAACTTTCCCGGTTCTTAACTACACAGTTCTCCACTTTTAAAACCCTAAAATTCCTCCTAATTCTGCACCCATCAACACTTCATCTTCTCCATTTTCTCTCCGCCATACACTACCGTCACTTCCACCGTCATAGGTAAGTTGATTATCTAATACTCCCTCCGTTTCAAAACATAAGTCGTTTTGGGTTAAAGCACGCATATTAAGAAATTACCTTTACTTTTAAAAAATATTACTTAATATATATAAAAAATCAATTTAACCAATCAAAAAGAAAAACTGCATATCATTATTGGTCACACAATATTCAATAAAATAAAAAGCTACATAGAAATACGAAAACGTCTTATATTTTGAAACACAACAAAACTTCTAAAACGATCTATATTATGAAACGGAGGGAGTATATTTTAATTTTAATAGCTAAACCGTCCGTTGAATCACTAATTTGTTTTGTATTTTTCATTCATTTCTGAAATTTTAAAAACCTGATGGTACGAGAAAGTTCATTAGTCTCAGCTTAGTCCATATTTTGATTTGATTGTTTCTTCTCTAGTAGTGATACTTCGATTTGATTATTTTGTATTAGAGATTTAATGGCAGTTTCATTGATCTCGATCATTTTGTTTTGTTTTCTTTAAAAAAACAAATACAATTTTGCAGATATGGATTCGTCTTCAACATCGGATTCAAGATCCCTTGCTTTGAAGCGAAACTCTAACGATGTTGGATGGGAATACGGAATATTGTACGATCCAAAAAATCCCGATAGAGTTAAATGCAAGCTTTGTGGGAAAGAAATGGGAGGAGGTGTGTATAGGATTAAGGAGCATATAGCTCATCGTAAAGGGAATGTTTCGTTATGTCCTCGGTCTACCAAAGATGATCAGTCGAAATGTATGAAAGCGATCTTGGAATCGAAGAACAAGAAAAGGAAAACGAAACGAGAAGCGGATTTGTTGTTTAGTTTGGATGTGGATGAAGAGGATGATGATGTGGATGAAAATGTTGGAAATACGAGTCATCATATAGTTCATTGTCCTACATATAAGTTCGTAATGGCTATTGATCCTGAGGATGATTCGTTAGGTGGCGAAACAGGACAAGAAAACACTGATGATGTGGTTTCAGAGGAGGTAATACGTCAATGTTGTGCTAGGTGGATTTATCAGTCTGCTATTCATTTTAATGTTGTTGAGAGCAATTCTTTTAAGTCGTTTTGTGAAGCTTTGGGAAGATTTGGACCTGGTTGGGTTCCTCCGAGTCAGTGTGATTTGAGGGAAACTTCATTGAAGGAAGAAGAAGAGGTGGTTAAGGAGAAAGTGAAGAGTCTTGAGGTAGAACGAGAACATAACGGTTGTTCTATACTGATAGATACATGGAGCGACACGAAGAAGAGCGTGATGAATTTGTGTGCTAATTCAAGAAGAGGGACTTGTTTTGTTTCTTCAAAAGATGTCTCAAAGGAGTCTCAGAGTGGTGAATTTATCTTTGAGTACATTGATAAGGGTATTGTAGATGTTGGTGCTGGGAATGTTGTTCAAGTAATAACTGATGGCGCGGATAACTACATAGCAGCTGCAAAGATGTTGAAGGAGAAGAGACCGAGTATATTTTGGTCAGTATGCACTGCTCACACGGTTAGTTTGATGCTTGAAGATATTGTTAAGTTGCCAAAGATTTCGAAATACATTGAGAAAGCTAAGGCTGTGACTATGTTCATATATGGTCATGAGGAAACATTAGCTATGATGAGATCTTATATTAAGGAAAGGGATATTGTAAGACCAGGAGTTACAAGATTCGCTACAACCTTCTTGACCTTGCAAAGCTTATTGGAGAAGAAACAACAACTAAGGTTTATGTTTGTTAGTGATGAATGGGAGAGCTGCAAGGATTCGAATTATGTGAAAGGTACAAGTGTTTACTATACCTTTATGAGTCCTGTGTTTTGGAATGGAGTCTCACGAGTTGTGAAGGTTTTAGAGCCTTTGGTCAAAATACTTAGGATGGTCGAAGGAGAGAAAAAACCTTCAATGGGGTTTGTTTATGGAGAATTAGTAGAAGCCAAAAGATGTATCAAAGCTGCTACTAATAACTTGGAAAAGTACTATCAACCTATCTTTGATATCATTGATGAGAAGATTAAAGGTAGGTTGGATTCTCCGTTGCATTTGGCGGCCTACATGTTGAACCCGTTTTATTTCTATAACGAACCAACCATTCAGCTCGATGAGAAACTCATGACTGGCTTTTACAACTGTGTTGAGACTTTTTACCATGGTGAGTTCGAGAATCAAGACAATGTTACCAGCCAGTTTATAATTTATAAGGAGAAGCTTGAATATTTCGGAAAACCTTATGCTTTGAAAGGATGTGAAGAGAACACCGACGAATTTGAACCAGGTTTTTTTTTTGTTCTCTTTGCCTTTTGCTTTACGTTTTGATAACTTCCAAGTTTGTAAAACTATAACTTATGTTTCAATTCGACTATGTAGCAAATTGGTGGTCAACATTCGGATTCAATGTGCCTAATTTGGCAAAACTAGCAATGAAGATTCTTTCTTTAGCTTCTAGTTCATCTGGTTGTCAACGAAGCTGGAGTACTTTTAAAGAGGTTTGTGTGTTTATTTATGTATCAACCTTTGAGTTTTGTTACTAAATTTTGGTAAATGTTAACTCTCAAATTATATCTCTTTGTTATGTTGTAGATTCACACAAGTGAGAGGAATAAGCTAGAAGTTGATCAAATGAACAGTTTAGTATATGTTCAATTCAATTTGGAGTTGTTCAACAAGCGAACGAGGATCCAAGAGGAGAATGCTGACATGCTCGTAGATGGTGATGAAGAAAATGTAGAGGAGTGGTTTGTGGAACTGGATCAAGAAGATGAAATTATTGATGAAGATGGTGATTATCCTTTTCACATTGAGTTTGAGTCAGAGGACGAAGTAGAAGAATCAATGGCTGTAATGCCACAATTTGATAAATTTTAATCTGGCATGTCACAAGTTAATCTGAATGCCACAAGCTTTCACTGAAAAGACGGAAATACCCCTCCATTCTTGTGAAGAAGATAAGGATCCAACTAGGGTCAACTGGATATCAAGTTATCCGCCAACTGCCCTTAGTTGTCCCAGTTATCCGCCAACTGCACCTAGTTGCCCCAGTTGTCCCCATTTAAACTCTACCGTTATTCCACAAATTGGGGATTCGAACCCGGGACGCGCATATCAGATTCGAACCCATAGCGCGCACAGCAGACTCGAACCACTGAGCTGCTGTGTTTTTCTTTGAAATACTTACAATTCAATGCTATTTAACCCTTATTTCAATCTCATTAAGGGTAAATTTGTCATTCAGCCACTTGTGGCGTTAGAGACCACAATTTCTCAATTTGTGGCATTAGAGAAATGAGATTTGACACAATCCTTGACCAAGTCAATAACTTCAGATGCAAAAACAATTGTATTCACGGAATCACGTTATGGTGATGCATACTCTCAACAACCCACAAAAGACTTAGCCATATATTTTTGTGGACAAATTTTTTCCATGTGATTTTTTTTTTACGGCCAGCTTTTTTTTTCTGAAAAAACCGTTTATAGAAAAGTGTTTATGGACAAAACTTTATTGATAAGTCTTTTATGGAAAAAACACAAATTTTCTTACAACTCTTTATGGGCATTTATGGATGGAAACCATTTGGATAACTCTTTATGAAAAAGAGAATAGATTTTCTAATATGTGTACATATATTTCATTTTGATACCAAGTCATTTATTTTCTCCTCAAAAAAAAAAAAATTCAAGGCATTTCACGAAATCATTTGTAACAAGATAGTACTAGAGTTTTTTCATATCCAATCAGATTTTCATATCAAAATCTAGATTTTGGTGAAATCGGAGATCACAATTAACATTTAGTGTGGCTACAAAAAAATAAATCAATATTTGAATTGAGAATTTGTTCATATAGGTTTCTCCAACTTTTTCTTATGGCCAACCCCTATTTTGCATTTACACAACAACTCATAGAAACTAAGAGCAGCTCCATCGGGGTATCTTAATTAGATACTCTCGAATAAAAGAATACTAAAAGCAGAAAAAAAGGAGAGACAAAGAGAGACGTTGCTGCCTCAAGAGACTTTTCTCTACTAAAAATGAACACATGTCTACATATTAATGATTAATTTAATAAAAGTAAATTAAAATAAATAAAATATTATTTTTTAAATTTTTTTGAGAAACCTTTCATCGTTTCTACCGATGAGAATACTCTAAGCGCACATCATCGGTAGAGACTCTTACCGTCTCTCACCTATTAATTAATATTACTTTTGAATATTTTTTGTTATTGAATTAAATTTTAAATAATAATAAAAAGTAACAAATGCTATTATGACATGTGTAAGAGACGCGTTTTCAGAGTCTCTTAAACGAGAGATTCTCTATATTCTCTCTCTGCCTTTATGATTACTTTTTATTTTTTTATTGGATGGTCTCTGAGTGAGAGACCACCTATAGTGTTGCTCTAAGAGCATCTCCATTAGTTATCTAACCAAAAGACATATTAATATTTTTTACACTTTTCACTAAGAGAGACTCATATGAAAATAACATCTGCATTAATGAGATACTTTATAGGTTTTTCATTAATATTTTAATACATATCAAATTATATATCAAATTATGCATTATTACATATCAAATTATGTATTATTTTTACTCATACTAAAAGTTTATACTAAATTTGATATCTCAATAATACTTTTAAACATATCAAATTTTCTAATAATATATTTCTATATTAACTAAAATAATATTAATCTACTATTTTATATTAACCCTAACTAATATCAATTAAAATACTATTAATATACAATTTAAACTTATGAATAATGGAGCTTGATATGTAGATAATTTTATTCTATGAGTTGTAAAAAATAAAAAATAAAAAATTAATAACCTATAAACTATATAATTGATATTTTAAATCATGAGATATTTGATTTATAAATAAAATGTTAAAACCAATAGTACGATAACACTTGTATGAGAGAGAGACTCTATGGGTCTCTTTATTTTTATTTTTTATACAATATACGTATAAACTACACAAATGTTTTCTCGACACTCTATGTAGGGGATTTCATATTTTTAGAACAATGGTTTGCCTACTTCTCACAAAGCAAGTTGATAAGAGAATGACCAATTGTATTCAATTATCAAGAGTTCAACAACCCCAAACCTCGATTATCAAGAACACTCTCTTGATAATCGTCTATTTACAGAGACGAATGTCTAACAACCCAAAGATCCGATTACAACATAATGGCTAATAAATACGAGAGAGGAAAGTTGTTATTTGAACATTCTCGAACTCTAACGACCTCTTCTCTTCATTCTTCACAGCTTCCATGTCAGCAATGAAGTCGACCAGTCAAACCCTCTGATGCAAAACACGTCTTCTTCCTCCGAGTATAGACTCTCATGGGCATGGACCTATCACAAGTGTTACTCTTTCATGTTTGCGATAAATAAGTCAATTGTCTGTTGGTCTGACCAAATCAAAGGTTTCAGGTCTTGCCCATAAACGGATTGGTTTGAAGACATCAATATTATATACGTCCCAATGATTTGGGCAACTAGACATTGAGTTGACCTTTTCAATCAATCTCTGTATGTGGCTTGTTGAGGTCTCTACCCAAGTTATAAGTTATACTATCAGTGGAAGGTAGGTCAGTACGTAGCACTAGTTGTGGTTATGTTACTATTTATTATTCACAAATTATGTAAACTTGAGCTCTTCCACCTAGTCTCAAACAATTCATACGGAAACAAGTTAAATGGATATATTAAATACGAGGTTTCATGATTGTGGCCATCCTGAAATCAAGCTCCCAGAGATGGATTCTAAGTTCCTAACATGAGCTCACACAAGGACATGTCCGAATCTATGAGGTGATTGATTAAATCATGAGTTAGTATGCATTGGGCATCTATGAGGAGTCACTTGCCCTCATATATGATGTGTTGTTTAACCACGTATCCGCAAAATTGTATTTTCTATATAGGTGTCCTATTTATATATTTCCGTTTCACTTGTGGGAGATTGATGTCAAATAAGGTTTTGCTTTAATGTAGCCTCAACACATGTAAAAACAGTTGTAATATATGTTCCATATGCATTTTGACATTCTTTCATCTGACCTCACTTTGAGCTTTAAGGTCAGATCTCTCTTTGTTTATGTCTCTCACACAGATTTGTTTTTGTTGTTCTAGAGAAACACAAGAGAAACGTTTTTGCTTAACTTCTACGTTGATAACATTCATATGCTTTTCTTACAACACCACACACATACATATAATAGTTTACTTCTACTTACTACACTCTTTTACCATACTTCTAGATGATAGGCCTTCTTACACAAGTAATACTACTAACAACTCTCTAACAGCTCAAACTCACTTAAACTCTAACTTAACTTAGTTAAAACTCAACTAAACAAAACACTTCCTCATTTTGGGCCTTGTCAATTCCGATGGCCCATATAAAAAACCACAAAGTCCAACTTCTTCTTTTATTGACTTTGCTCTCTTCTTCTTGTGTCGTTGACCTTCTTCTTCGACATCTTCTTCTTCTCACTTATCTTTCCCCTTTGTTGTTGCAGGTTTCTATCAAGGTTCAACTTCAACAATCTGGGTACCACTATTTGCCCAATGGTTATTCTATCTTTGATATTTTTAATTCTATGTTGATTATATATTTTGCTACGAAACAATAAACAACTTAAAATACTTTTTTAAAATTATATGACAATGATGCCATTCATTTCAAGCCATGTTGTCCTGGAATAGTTACAAATTCACAAAATAAGGTGATCTAAATGTATCCAAGAAACCATTGTTAACCATCATTTCTAAACTAGCCGACGAAACACATCACGACCAGAAAGATCAGCGATTAACAGCTAAAAAAGTATCGAACATATCTATAATATTTGTATAACATTACACAAATGTTTCCTTGATTTGTTTGATGCTTTGTTTAGTGGTTGATGGTTGACCATTTTGGCCATGATGTGTTTTATCAGCCAGTTTGGTAATGATACTTAAAAATGGTTTTTTTGAATCGGAATACACTAGACATTTCTTATCCTTCAAGAATTAGTATTCTTAGGGGTCTTTTGGGGTTGGAATCAATAACGCTTGGAGAAAAAATGAAGGTTTTGGTTATTATTAAGATCAACAATCTTAGAGATTGAATATTACAGTATATCAAACCCCACATCACTCATATTTGTGAGTTGACAATTGACAGTTTTGGCGTATATGAGTTTCTTTAAAAAATTTCTCACTGTGGAAAAAACACATTTTCGAAAAAGGTGCCAAACACACATTTTTCTCATTATTCAAGAAACTAGTTTTGTTGCTTTTTTTTTTTTGATTGAGTACTAACTTTTAAAAAATTCTAACTAAGTTAACAAATAGAATTGTCAAAGGTCTTCATTTAAGCTACCAAGCATCTAGCATAAAAAAAAATTCCCATATCCTCTACAAGTAAATTACTTATGATGTTAGTACGTCTCCTATTATATGACTTGTAAACCTATTGACGAGCTGCAACACGCCTACTCTGTCCGTGCTCACAGTCCAAACACAAAATATTGGCTCTATGTCATCTCATACATCTCATAATTAATAACATAAATCTTATCTAACAACCTATGCGGCGTAGTGATCAGAAAATAATTTAGTAATCACAACAAATAATAATGATTATCATAAAATCATATAACTAGTATGATACTTATGTTGAATGGACTCGAGATACTTATGTAAATGAATATGCTTTTTTTCTTAAACGATCTTTTTTTTTTCTTTGTGATGAATTCTGATATAAAAAAAGCCTCAAAATCACATAATCATCGCAAAAAAAGATAAATATATATCATTTAAAGAAAAAAGCATACTCATTACAATAGGTTTCAACAATTTCCAAATTTCTCTCGAGTTCATTAATCATAGATATATGATTTTTATCATTAACCATGATTTTATTATAAAAACTTTCATAAGATTAAAATTTAATTTATTTCGTGTAACATGTGAACGATTTTTAATGGAAATGAATATTAAAACCTGTTTATTGAATTTTATGTACGTTTCACTTATTTATATATAAATACATAAACTAAATCAAATCGTTTGTTGTCAGGCATATATTTTTATCCCAGTTATCAAGTATTCTCAAAAATATGCGATATAAAAAATTAGTTTAAAGACATTCTCACAGTTTTTTCGTCAATAATTGCATAGTTGTCCTTATTAAATAACATTTATGCATAACTTATAAATACAAAAAGTAACTTGAGGATTTCTTAATATATAAGAACATTAAATTTTTGTTTTGTGGCAAGTAGTTTCCTATGCAAATTTAAAATGTTTGGATATGTTTTTAATTTACTACAGTAATTGATTGCAATGAAGAGCAATGCATTAGCATAACAAAAAAAAAATTTAAGTTGTTTTGTTGGTTTAAGAGAATGAGATTCTTTCTAGTGTGTTTTGTAAAAGCATTATTTTTTTTGTGGTCACTTGTTAAAGAGCAATTTTGTTTTGTGGAAAGAGAAATATCAGTTTTGATTAAAAAAAATGATTATAATTTTGATAGGGTTTTTTGTACCTTTATATAATATTTCATTATTCAACAAACTATGGCGTTGTTGGTTTTGTGTTTGATTGATTAACAACTTTAAAATAATATCCTAACTAAATGAACTAATAGAATTGTCAAATACTTTCATTTAAGCTACCAAACATCTAGCATAAAAAATCTCATATCTTCTACAATCAAATTACTTATGATGCTAGTGTGTCTCCTATTCTATGGTTGTAAGCCTATTCACGAGCTGCAACACGGCTACTCTTTCCATGCTCACAGCCAAAATACACAATATTGGCTCTATCTCATCTCATACATCTCATTTTAATATTATATATCTTATCTAACAACCTAACATTGTTACATATCATCTAGCAACTTGAGATAATAATATCTCCTCCCGTAACCTAACATCATCACATCTCACCTAAAATCCTAGCATCAGCACATAGTCTCATGTAGATCATTGCATCATCAAGGAACATCACATCATCAATCATCGCACACAACATATCACTACATGTCCTAAATTTACACCATATCAGACTTAGGTATAATACTAAGGATAACATATTCACCTTTGCAATAATGGATTGAGATTATAGGGATGTGACTTGGCTCTCTCCTAATAATCTGTCTTTCTCCCCTGGCTTCCTTTCTCTTCTTTCAGCAGAGCATAGTGATAGTGATAGCTTGAGGCTCATCGGTGGCGGCATGTAGATCTAACTTATTTCTCTAGTGGATATATAATTATATAAAAAGGATCACTTAGGATTTTTGAAAATACTAAATTACCCTTAACCATAATTGCTATATGGGTTTATTAATGGGCCATAGATTTGAAATACAATAAATATATTATTCTCTGTTATGAACAATTATGTGGCTTTCCATTATAATCTCATGTTCTAGAATCTTCTAGACTAACTTGTTCCCTAAGTTTACTTATTCTCTAAGTTGTATCCCTATATATACTCTTTATTGATCATAGAATAATACACATCAATTCTCTCATCTCTTTTGTTCACAACATTCTCGTATATATTTAGACATTTATATTAACATCTTCATTAGTATTTTTTTTAAAAGAGTTTCTCAATAATAAGAAAAAAATAATAAAAAAAATTTCAGAGGTTGTAAGAAAGAATAAGAATCAAAAAGACCTACTATTGAGTGCTAATAAGAAAAGTGTTTGACCACCATGTGTGCCTATTTTGACCTCACATTCTCACTTATCTCTTACCTTTATCTCTTTTACATACTTTATCTTTATCTTATGCTCAATGATATACATAAATTACAATTAAGACTCTGGCAAAGAAGAAACACAAATGTGATATACATGAGAAATCTAATAAATATAAGGTAAAGATATACATGTACTATTTTACTTAACAAGTTAGAAGTAAATACAAAAATTTACAAGTATTTATAATGCTAAAATTCTATGTTGTTATAGTTAAATAACACATTTATATGTATTTTTTTTTAATATATTCTTGAAATACATTATAAAATACAGTATTTATATTGCAATAGATACATGTATATATAGTTTTTTTTTTAAAAGTAATTTGTTTAAAATAGTAAATATCTCAAAAGTTCTCATAAAAGATGATAAATACATGTATATATAGTTTAAAAAGTTATATGCTTTAATAACATGTTAAAATATTTCATGTATCAAATATATATATTCTAAATATCTTCTTAACATGGTAACTAAATTATTTGAGACTAAATTTCATATTAATGCATCTATGTTTAACGTCTCAAATGAAACATAACTTGTTATTTGAAATTGTGGTACGAGAAAAATTGAAATAACAATGATTAACACATGCGATGGCAATGACAATGTTGACCCAGATGTTCCAAGTGTGAAAACCTATGAACCCAAGTGAAATCAAGTTGAAGTATTTTTATGATTTTTCTGGCTACTTTTATAATTTCCGTAATCAAGAACTCTTTCTAAGAATTGGTTATCTCGCTAAGTATATAGTTATCATATTAGTAGTAAACTGATAAGTAACTATATACCGGTCTAAGCAAGTAGTTAGCATTACATAATACCATTTTTTCTCGAAAATCATTCATGTATTATTAGTCTAAATAAATAGTTAGCATGTAATTAGTAGATAACCTACATTAATGATTCTTCTGCTGTCAGAATCTTAAAACTATTATCTTTAAAATTTCAACATCTGGTGGAAAATTTAGGAGAATAATTTGTATCTTCAAAATCTCAGTCTCTCAAGTACAAACATTAAATGCTTTTTATCTTGGAGGAGTAGATCATATCTTAGTTAATAGATCCAACACATTATCTATTGCCATAAACCACACTGACCTTTAAAACTATCACATCTTTTGTTTTTTTTCTTGATATTTCTTCTTATAATTGTTCTCCTTTTTTGGTGAAAATTTCACATGTCATCAGGGGCGGATCTAGAACAAATTTTAACCCAGAGCACAATATAATAAAATATTTTTTTCAAATAAAATATCGTATGTATATGAAAACAAGGTTTATAATGAAAAATATTATATAAATATTTTTTACGTTTATCCATGTTTTGAAATATTTTTATCACTATTTAATTCATCACTTTATCAAACAAGTATTTTTCAACAAAACAAACTAGACAATCGTTTAGACGTCGATAAAAAAATTTTAGACGTGGATTCAAAAACGAAACTTGGAGTCAGATGAAGAAAGAAACAAATAATTGGTCAATGTGTTTCTTTTTGAATGAGACCAAGAGTTGGACAGATTCATTTTGAAAAAAAAAATCAATTGGATGTGGCATTACCTTTATCTCCATAATGCATCACATTCCTGGAAAACAGCACGGATGAAGTAGGATCATTTTCATGAAGACATTGATGAAAAGAGTCTCTCAATATCCACATTTTGAAGCCATTTCAGATCCACCTGAGAAGAGTTACTCAATACTTGCATCAAGGAAACATGAACGACATCCAGCAAAGAACTGGGTCCTAACAAATTCAAAGCTCCCACAAAATCATCAAATCCAAAAGGGCAAAGAGCTTATAGACCTTCATTAACTTCTCACTAAAAGGTTCATAATGATTCAGAGAAAAAAAAAGACGAAATCATAAACAAACAAAATCAAGATGAAGAACATGCGTAATCAAAACAAAAAAACCTCACTCATAACCTGAGAAAGGTCCATCGAATCCTGCAACTCTCGGCGAGAGATTGAATAAAAGGGATTATGGTTTCAACGAAATAAGAAAGAAAGAAAAAATTTGGTTTTAATTTTGATTTTGTGTGTGTGTGTAACAAACATATTCATATTTCTTTGTAAAAGTGTTTGGAAACACTCCCTAAATATATGTCTCTTTTAATATATTAGTAGATAAGATTAAACAGAGAATGATATTATTTTTAAGAGGGTGCATTGGATGTAATATTTGGTGTGATTTGAGTTTTATGAGTTTTAAGATGATTTGATGTGATTTGAGTGAATTAAGAATTTTGTTATTAAATTCTATAAAATCTCACATAAAACCATGGAATTTTGATCTTTGTATTTTTAAGTAAGAAATCTTATGAAATCTCACTTGTTACTTTCAAATCCAATTCTTATAATGTTTTCCATAACAGTGGATTTGATTGTACATTTTCAAATCATTAACCCAATAACACTAAATTAATAAATTTTAAAAGATATTTTCTAATTCATGTTTTAACAACACATTATTTCTCATTTTAACTCAAATCTCACCAAATGCTCAGTTCAATACACCCCCCTCCCAATAGAAAAAGGGAATAAACTTGTTGTAACATAAAATTTTGTGAATCAAACCACTAAACTAGGCCTTAAACCAAAAAGCCCACTAAACCCAAATATCAACATAGTCAATTAGAAATCATATATAAAGGTATCTAGGGTTAGCCTCTTATGAGTCAGCCACAAACCTAATAGTAAAAACTTAACAGAGAAAGAGAGAGAGAAGTCGCATGAGAGAGAGAAAAGAAGAAGAAGAAGTTACCAAGAGGGAAGTCATGATTGTTATAGATAATCAGCCACCAGAAAGAGAAACAACAAAGATAAGCATCTCGCATACAGATCCGAACAGGTCTGAGAGAGAATGAAAGCAGAAGAGCAATATGAGTTTGAAGATGACGGCGACTTCGACATAGTTCCAGAAAACCCTAAATCCAGAAACTCTAATTCATAAACCCGATTCAAGGAGAAAGAAGAGCAAGACCAGAAGAGAGATACTGAGAAAGGGGAAAAGAAACAAATCCAAACAAGGGAGGTTAAGAAAAGGAAAATCTCAAAAAAGATAATCCCAAAAAAGAAAAGCAAGGCAAAGGTAAGGATTATATATGATCTTTAGATTCTTATGTATGTTAAGGATATTAGAATGTGTATTCTTAGATCTAGATTAGGATTGAATGCAGTTAGCTTGTTAGGAACAACGACATATCATGAATGAATGAACAAAAAGATAAAGTAAAATACAACATTAACAAGTGAATGAACATCAAGATAAAGTCACGAACAGCATGAAGTAGAGAGTAAGTGCATGCATTTGTGTGAAAGTAGTTGAGTGTATAAATGTGGTGCTGCAAGCAGAAAGGTGTACCACGAGTTGCGTGACGATCCTGACCTATGATATTCGAAATCATATCATATGTCACGACTCGAAAATGGCTGACAAGCCGGGATGATGAGGCATGCATGAGAAAAGCATCATGCACGCAAGGAAATAAAGATGGGCTAAAGAACTTGTTTGTGTTGCATTCAAGTGAGTGATGTATGACGCATTGGCTGCTACATGATGTGTGATTCACTTAGGGTGTTAGATTGATTGTTGTGTGCGGCTTAATTAGTTGTTGCATGATGTGTGATTCGCCTAGGGTTTTAGATTCATTGTTGCGTGTGACCTAAATTTTTTTAAGAATTCATTTTGTAGTATGTTTAGTATGCATGTATAATCTAGTTGACAGACATAATTATCCTCACTTAGTAAACCGTCAAACCTTCTTCTCATGCCTCCTAACTTTGGATGCATGAAAACCAAGCCAAGAAGTAACACCTTCTGGTCCAGATGGGAAAACCCGGAGGACCCAAAATCGGGGTGTTATATCATTTATATATAATTATAAATAGGCCTAGACATTCAGATACCCGATCGTGTTTGGATTGGGTCTTTCGGGTTTAGGGTTACAAATACTATTAAGATATTTCTATTTTTGGATCGGATTCAGTTTGGTTAATTTCAGGTTGGATCGGTTCTTAAAAATATTAAGAGAACCAAAATTACCGGAATACTATTTGGTTACTATTCGGATCGAATACTTTTTATCCGGAAGTGACTAAACTACTTGATACCCGATCCGAAGAACCAAAAATTTATGAACATAGAGATGTACTAAAACCTGTAAATGACACATATATAATGGGTGTAATATATAATATATAATGGGTATAATGAGTAATGGGTATAATGGTCTAATGGATAATGGGTCACGATTAAAATTTTTAAAAGTAATCTATTTTTACCGTTATTTTACAACTTAAAAATAATAATTAAAATTTAATTGAATAGCTAATATAGTATAAGAAATTGTTTTATACAAAAGTGAATTACTGTCTGCCACGTGGTAAATGATAAAAGAATTTTGCTAAAGCCCTACTTCTAAAACTATAGTGTATTATGAATGAATCTTGTAAAGCTGGAGTCAAAATCTGAATTGAATTTGTTTTCAAATTTTCATCATGTGTGATTTAAAAAAAAATCTCCATTTTCTCTCATGAATTTATATAAATTTTTTTATCGATTGTTTATGTGTTGAATTCAATCTCTGTTGTCTCAGTGTAGGCCAATAGATTCTAAAATAACTTTGCCTAAAACCAATTCAATAGCACATGACATAGTAAAAGCGTGACAAAATATGGACTATTCAGTTCTTATCTTTCGGTGGATGGTAAAATATTTTGTCACGCTTTTTGCTATGTCATTTTCTGTTGAATTGGTTTTAGGCAGAATAAGCTTAAATCTATTAGCCTAGACTGAGTTGATAGAGTTTGGATTCAACACACTGAAAATCAATAAAATTTTATATAAATTAGTGAGAAAATGAAGAATCTTTTTTTTTTTAATTACACATGATGCAAATTCGAAAAGAAATTAAATTAGGATTTTGACTCAAATTTCACAAGATTCATTCATAGTACCTATGTTTTAGAAGTAGGGGTTTATCAATGGTCTTAATAAAATATGAATTAAGGAAATATCTGTATAAAGCCAACATTATCATTAAAAATTAAACCACAAACCTCCAATTTTGGACTCATATAAAAACCAAAAACACAAAAAAGTCATAGAAAATTATTAGGAAGCAATGTCACCCCACAAATTTAAAACCATATTGAATGATGAGCACCAAAATAAATAAATAAAAAAGGTAAAAAGAATACAAATATATAAGTTGAATGAGCAACCACATAATGTTTTTGGTTTTAAAATTCATATGCCCTTAAATTTTTTTTTTTCCAGAATCCGATCAGAACTCATCTACTATCAAATGGAAAGAACTTGGAAGTGAGCCTTTTGTTTTCTTTTTCTGCATTTTCTTCATCGTATTTTTTGTGATATCAATTTACGGTGCATTTTTTTTCCTGGTTTATTATTCTACGAGTGTAATAAAGTTGATATCATGCGTATGTATTGCGTAAACTCGTTGTCGCTTCTCTGTTCTCTTGTTTGAGTATGACAATATATGGATCGAGATTTTCGTTTTAGGAATGGATTATTCATATTTTCTATGAGTTTAGAAAATAATTTTCATGTTGTGGTGATGGGATATTCCATTTTATGTCTTGGATGATTTAATTGATCATATTGTTGAAGTTAGTTTTTCACCATAAAAATAGTGTATTGAACCGAGTTTTGGTATCAGAAAAAAATGTACATCAACAGTAGGAACTCAATTCTGATTTTACTGTGCACTTGTTTTTTTTTCGCACTTGTATTTTTGGTTTAATTCTTTTGGCATTATTAGAGCTTTGCATGGATTATATGTTACAACTTATTAAACGCTTTGATGTTTTTATGCTTGCAGACGTGGCACGGTGAACTCGCCAGAAATTAGTAAGAAAGTGGAATTTCCAATCTGTCTAGGTATCTTAAAAGTTAAAACTAACTCATTCATGTCACGTTCTTATTTGAAGGCATACATATCTAACTAATGTAACTCTTTGTTAAAATCACCAAATTACTTAATAGATTAGTGTAAATCAGTGAATCCACCTTGATCTACTTTAGGAAAATCTGAATTTTAGCTGATGTCAAGCAATATATATATATTTACTGTTTATAAAAAAATCATGAATAATCGTATACCACGCATGCATAGTTTGCTTGAGGCCATATATAACTTTGATGAGTTTGCATACATAGTCAGGTTTGTCAACATCAACAAAGCCTTGTGGCTGAGCCATGTGAACCTCTTCCGACAACAGAACTTGTATGAACACATTATTAACATCCAATTGTCTAAGAACCCAACCACGACCAACAGATTACTCAAGTAATAAACTGATCGCCGGATGCTTCACAACATGACTAAAGGTTTCAAAATAATCCACACCTGGTCGTTGATTAAAACCCTTCGCAACTAATCTTGATTTGAACCAATCGACTGAACCATCCAAGGTCCCACGTATGGTTTTCTCACATGTGAATCAATCTCATCACACATAGAGCCACACCACCTAGCATCCTTAAGTGCTTGCTGATGTGTTTTTGGGCTCAGTATCATTGTCACGGGAAGCTACAATGCTGAGTGCGCACATACTTTGGATTCTGTTTGCTATAATATCGTTCTTTGATCGACTTAACATTGAATGAGTATTAACCGGAGCAGGTGGCAAGGTTGGTACAGGTGCCACATGCGGCACTGTTGGAAAGAAAAACCTTGTTAAGATGATTATCGAAAAAAATTTGGAATTAATTTAGAAGATGGAAGACTTTGCTTTTTCTTAACTCTTTCGTCTTATTAACTTCTTAACTTGGATTACAAATAAGAGGGAGATGTATTTATAGCCTCCAAATGACAAAATATCTAGATTATTTTATTCTTAAATCTAAAGTTTTGTTCTCTAATATCTAGATTATATTATCACAATTATCTAGATTTTTCAATAATAATATCTAGATAATTATTTACTACAATTCTCTAAAATATTTTAAAGAAGTGCATATGTTAATATTTTTAGAGAAATTTCTAGAATCATGGATTTTTTGGATTAGGCCCAAAAGATAACTCTTAGATAATTAACACAGTAATTAAATTTGACCCAAAATCAAATTTAACTTCCAACAGGCACATATGGAACAATAGCTGTAGATTTTGGCACATAATGGTTTATATAATTTCTCCACTTATGGCATTGGAGAAATGGACTCCACCTGGCGCAGAATATTGTTGCAAAGAGACAGCCGGTGTAGCAGAAATATGCTCAGGTGGAGACATACCCAATGCAGTGTCAGTTACCGTGATCGGTGGAGCTATAACCGATGAGGGAACCAAGTCAGGGGACACGGCACCATGAGTGATAGTGGATGGTGGCGTTAAGAGTGTAACCGGAGGAGAGAAATCCAGTACATGAGCTGAAAAGGAAGATGATGAACTCAGCTTCTAAGATTATGGAATATACAAGATTACACTTCACACGTACAGAATATTGAGTACGATCTATTTTCATATTCTAACTACTCTAACAGTTCCCATTTTAATGATCTTTTCTTGAAGCTCCGAGAAATTAACTTCTATTCCTTACTAGTTCTGCAATTTTTAAGATTATTTTCATTTATCCCCCTCTTTCTTCGTAATTTAGTGAAAATAAATTAAAAATAATTACCTCAAAAATAATGGTGTGTGACTTCCGGCCAACCTTCGGTGGCTCTCAAACCCCGACGTTATGCCTTTTTGTTTGTTTTGCTCTCTTTGAGGGACTTCGATCTAGTTTAAGAGTTGATGGATCTAGGATCTGCCATAGTGAAGTGTTTTTCTCGGTTTTGGCTCTGGAATTTTGGAAGATCTAGAGGTGATGGTGTTTCATTGATGGGTTCTGGCTTCATCCACGATGGTTTAGTGTTATTTGTCGTAGATCTCCTTCTGGGTCTTCTTCTTTGGGAGATGCCTCAAAACTAGGTCTCCTAGCTGATATCGGCGAATCTGATGTGGGGATGTAGCAACGGTTTTCGGTAACAATCGCTGAAGTTTTTCGTTTTTCAATCACTTGTTTCCTATCTCTTTGGTCGAGTTTTTTTTCTCTTGGATTTTCATGCTTTTTGGGTTTAGGTGTCTAGATCTGGTATTCCGTTTAAGGTTATGAGTCGTTTATTTGCTTACATGCTTAGATTTTGGTCAATTCTGGCTGTCTATCCAATTAAGACATTTCTCTTGAGCCAGAAGTTGAAGAACACTTGAAAGACAATTAAGATTGGTGTCTGAAACAGCAACTTGCTAAGATCTCAATTCCGATCAAACAAGGCCTAACCACAACATCAATGTGTTCCAACACAAACAATTTGACGATACTAATAAAGGTGATGGCGATGATGATGATGATGATGATGGTAATGGTAATGATCTTAAAGAACATTCTCCTGTTGAAGATGGATGAATTAAAGATCTCTTGATTCAATATCTTTTCTCGCTGATCTCTTTGATCTTCTTCTCTAAGTCTTAGGTATAATCCACGGCTTCTTGAATGTGATCTGACGAAAAAAGTTTACCCTATTTACAAATAGTTCATAACCATGAACTAAATTAGATCTTAATTTGTCCGGAAAAATTAAGGGGTTTTGTTATATAGAAATATTTAACTTCAACCCAAAATTAAATCTAGTGGATTTGAGATATAATTTTTTAAAGAAAAAGTTTCTATATGGATCTTCTTCTTTTTAAAAAAACTAGGTCTTGGATCCACGCTACGCGTGGATATTTTAGTAAATTTTTCGTATAAATCATATGTGATCTATAATATTATTTTATATAAGAGATGATAATAATATATATTAAATTTTTGAAAACAAATTTTAGTGATTTTAATCCCTAAATTTTCAAAGTATAATTAAGTCTACTATTGCAATTAAAATTACATAATTTGGAAAACTATAGTAATGTATATCGTAAAAATGAATTGATTATAATAGTCAATTATTAAAATTTGGTATAATAGTATGTTTTAAAATTTTGATAATTTATTATAGGTTTTGAATGTGTAAGTTTTAAAAGAATAAATTATTTTTGTAAGATTATATATATAGTAAGATCTTTTTTCCAATTATAAACATGATTTTGAGCTTTTCTCTAGGTCTTGGAATCACGCTAAGCGTGGATATTTTAGTATATTTTTCATAAAAATCATGCTTGATCTTTAATATTTATAAGATATTAATTTTTTATAGGAGAAGATAATAATATATATTAACTTTTTGAAAACAAATTTTAGTGACTTTAATCCCTAAATTTTCAAAGTATACTTAAGTCTACTATTGCAATTAAAATTACATAATTTGGAAAACTAAATTGATTGTAATAGTCCATTCTTAAAATTTGGTATAATAGTATGTTTTTATTTTTTGATAATTTATCATATGTTTTTAATGTGTAAGTTTTAAAGGAATAAATCATTTTTAAGATTATATATATATAGTAAGATCATTTCCCAATTATAAACATGATTTTGAACATATATATTGTGTCATATTTTTGACAATTTTTTCATATTTCTTTACCAAATCTCTTTCCTAAATTTTATCATAGGAAATATGTATATGATATTTTTTGCATTCAATATATTTATCATGCAATATTTTGTTTTTCTTCTTGTTTTCTATTTTATAGGATTTTGTTTTGCCATCTTTTGACTTTACTTTCCTTTTTTCTGTTCTTTTAAATTATAAACTTATTCAAATATGATTTTTGTTTCACATTTGTATTTAGTTTCCCTTTTGTTTTCCAGTTCAAATCTATTTATATAGGCGAGATTTTCTCTTCATTTATATATATCGTTAGCTTGGTTACCTTTTTTATTACATAATATATTTTATTACCTTTTTTGCCGGTATTGATCTTTTTCTTAAGCATGAGTTATTCCTCTAACACTTTTATTATCTCTTTCTTTCTTAAACGTTTTTGGATTTGTCATATATAGTTTTTTCCTTTTTTCATTGGGTTTTATATCATTCTTCCTCTTCCTCATTTTTTCTGAGATTTTCTCTAGGTTTATTCTTTCTTTCGTTTTTCTCCTTTATCTATATACAAATATACTATATAAGATTAAATAAGGATTCATAACTATTATACGACCAATTATCTTTATTTTAAAGGCACATATTTATTTTTCTTTTTTAGTATTTTCATATTAAAAATTTTCTATATTAATTATCAGAAAATATAAAATTATGAAAAACAAAATATTATTTTTAATTATTCATTAATAAAAAATTAAGGAAATTCATTATTTAGAGTAGTTTTTTTATTTTGTTGCTTAATAAGAAATTAAGCCATAATTTGTCTTATATACTAAATTTCATATTTTGAGTAATTTCTATTATTTTGTTTAGTTTTTGGTAGATATCGATTTTTTATATTTCTAGATTTTGTTAAGTTACCTTGAAAATTTATGTTAAACATTGACATGGACCAATAGCATCGGATTTTTTAAATCCTATGTGGACGCCTTAGAAACACTATAGCTTCAACTTTTATATAGTATAGATTTTTTGTTAAAGGTTTTTCAAATTAAAATTTTGGTTTTTTTTTTATATATTATAAATGAAAGAAAAGGAAAAAGCAACAAAACTAAACTAAAGATAAAAAACCACCTTTAACCGAAAATCCAAAAGCAGCTCGGTTTGGAGGAAAACGAACCGGACGCAAAGGATAAAAACGAAAACCAAAACCGGAGAACTCATCAGAATAGAACCACCAAAGCAGCACCACAACATCGACTAAAGCATCCGCATGTGGAGTCTGTTGGGGATGTATTTAGCACGGTTTATCACCAAATAAGTCTAAAGAGTTAGTGAGCTCGGAATGTTACCCAACGATTGACATTTGACAGGCTGATGCATAAAGTCTAAAGACGAGAGCTCGAGCTGGAGACCGGAGCACGAGCTGAACAAGTCAGACAACAGATCACGAAGCAAAAATCATGAAAAGATCGACATGGCGAGATACGGATTCATGAGCCTAACCTTTTTAACTAAAGTATATAGAACACGAGTTATTTACATTTTCATTACAATGTTTGGCACTTTCCATACTTCGTGGGTGCAACATCAACAAATTATAACCAAAAAAAAAAAAAAAAAATTAACCAAAGATGTGGTGGTCTAGTGGTAACACAAGAGAGTTGGTTTTCTTGTGCTCCAGGTTCAAAACCTCGTTGGTACGGAGAGACATTCTTTAAATATGAATGGACTAAAAGCTGGTTCCGGGTACCGAGGGAGATTACGGGCCAAAGGTCTGGGACTCCCGCAGTTTAAAAAAAAAAAAAAAATCAACAAATTAGCTCATTAATTAATAATCTTTTAATCTTTTGTTGAATAACTTGAATTATTTACTTTTTGTCAAAATGGATTAATCTTACTGATTCAACTGTGTCAACATTCACCAGAAAGTTAAATATGCTCCTTTGATATAATAAAGTGATTGATTTCATTGGGAGTATGGATATATATAGAGATAAAACATGGTGTTGGATATAGACAATATCTGAATTTTCTGTTTTTAAACTATATGATATTTAGGAAATACAAAATTTCAATGTTTTTGAAATGATGATTCAAACATATTGAAATTAGTTCTACAATATCTTTTATGTATCCTCAACATGTTTGAATTTAAAAGTTGCAGCCACATATTGGGTTGTTAATCACTGACTCTCTGTGTAAAAATAAAAGACGTTAGTTAATTGCACACCAACTATGAAAACTTGTAAAATATACGTTGTCACCCATATATTACAATATCAATATAGATAAATTGAAGAAAATAAAATTATTTTTTTCATTTAAAATACAAAACATCACTATTTTGAAACAAAATAATAATGGTAAAACATCACTTAATAGTAAACTAAAAATATCAACGTCTAAGAAATCAAGTGGTACGATTCTTAAAATTTATTGTTTGACCATGTATGATTCTTCAGCTCTATAAACTTTTCAACATTATAAAATCGGAACTTAAGAAAATTTGATTAAATAATAAGTATTCAAAATACACAATAACGCGGTTTATTGAAGAGAAGGGCCGAAGGGGTGACGTTGTAGAAAGCACGTTCACATTTTAGCTCTGTTGATGATTTCTCGCCAGATTAATACGCTTCGAAGGAAACAGCTCATTTCCATCTTCATTTTTTTTTCCAATTTTTTTTTTTTTTTCTTTTTCACCAACCAGAATCTCGTGACTTTTTCTTCCTTAAGAAAACTTGGCCTAAAAATTTTGAAATAAAATTATATTGTTATTATAAGAATGAACTTATAGAAAAATGGAGGTAACATCAAAGAGTCGAATTTCTGCAAATTACTTTATATCAAATACTTGATATGCATCAAAGTGTTAGATGGGTGCATTTTTATAGTATCACCATCGAAAGTTTTCTATTAGTTTTTAGAACATATGTTACATATCAAAACTATTTCTTTCCTCCAATACTTTCCCGGAAAATGAATATCATATAGTACAATATTATATTTAGTGGATTACCAAGTTTTATTGGTCAAAATTCAGGACTCTATAAAAGTACTATTTTAGAAAGGAAAAGTTTTCTTCTTGATAAGGCGAGATCCCTCAATTAATATAAAATTATCGAGCTTTCAAAGAAATGCGTATACTTAAAAACTGAAAACTATGTTGGATGTATATAGATATACAATGGCTAGGGTCAATGTATTTTTATTGGAAATATAAGAGTGATTTTCAAGAATTGAATAAGAGCCTAAAAGATGAACTGCAATCATTAAATGAAAATTTCTTCATATAGAAAGTTAATAATACTATTATTTATAGGTTTACGTAAAATATATAACTACCCTATTTACCAAATATCCCGAATATATACTTTTCGTAAAAATTAAAAATCATGCCATTTCTTTAAATAGGCCGTTTGTATTTTGTACATTTTCTCGAATAGGAATAGGATAATTCACAATTCTTTTGTGCATAGATTGCGTAGGCCTATATATTACACGGTTGGTTCGAACATGCTTGTCATTTGACATTCTGTCCATTTCAATTCTTATAGAATTGGTCATATCTATGTATGTGTTTGTGCGTGTATATATAAATATATAAGTTGGCTGTAGTAAACAGTTGGACTGCAACATCATATCTTTTTTTTTAAAGACATTACTAGTGGTCTATTGGATTCTAGTACTTATTAAACGAAATAGAAGAAAAAAAACTCGAATAATATCACTCCCCTTGGTATAATTTGATTTTAATAACTTCACTCAAGTATATAACTAATTTGGATAGGAATCTTTGAATTAATCTTTCGGGTCTTCTTTAACGGAAAGAAACTCTTTGGGGTGTTTGTATGCTTTGTTGTTAAATAAACTCTATAGAAAACCAAAGTGAGATATATGAGGTAGATTACAATTTAAAAATAACGTTGGACCAACCTCGTTAATAGGACATTTTTTTTGTCGGCAACTTTGATTTTATTACTAGAACGTATATGATACATCATAAGAGCTATTACATTGTCGAGCTCTATTTGCTCGATCGTCAACTTCAGCTAGAAGAGTTCTAGGAACATAAGCAAAAGCATAACCAGTACTGTTTAAACGTACATAGTATATATATCTTGTGGTGAATCGTTTCAAAAGAGCAAACGCCAGAACGAAGGAATTGTAGTCTAGAGCATCCTCCTAGAGCCGCTAGTATTGGACTCTTTGATTCGTATGTGCAGAATCATTAAATGTAGATTTTAACATTTTGTCGAACTACATTGCATGATGATAAGTCGACAAATGAAACGTCCATGCTAAGATTAAAAAGTTATAGATAAGTTAGGATAACTTTTAAAGAATTTTTAATAATTTCAGAATTTTAAATACCCAAACGGACAATTCCGATATCACATGTCAAGCCGGACCTTTTCACATTCGTTACAACAAATTTAACAGTTTGGAATGGATATATATATATGAACAGAAACGACTATGGGATAGAAAATTTGGAACTGTTAAATGTCAGGACAAGCGTTAAACTGTATATATTTCGGACAAGACCGAAAAAACCAACTAGTGACTAGTGAGTGCTCCTTACTTTTTACCGACACTTTTTATACGGGGTCAGCTATTGAGTCAATACCTACTACATTATTATACCGAAAGGCAAAACAATCGTGATGATCATTTCCACTTCAGTCATTACTTTTTCCTTTTGTCATATATAATTTGGTAGTATCGGATTTACCACCCTGACTTAGATCCGATTTAATAGTCAACTTGACCTCTTAACCGATTTCAAAGAAAAAACTGATCTTAACAAGAAAGCGCATCAAAAAAAAAGAAAGACCCATTATAGAATACCCAAATCGGATTCACCGACTATAGACCGCTATAAATAAAGAACTCATGTCACTTAAAAGAAGATTCGATAATTTTTAAGGCAGACTAAAAACGTAGTTCTACTCTCAACTTTTGTTCTTACTTTTCTACTTTTAAAACTCTAATTCCTCTTTTAACTTCCTTTACACAATTTAAATCAATAAAGAAACACTTTTTAAATCCTAGATTGAACTACTCTGGTTCAACATAATTGAAAAATATAGAAAAGTAAAACTTTCAGTGATTTGATTCTGATATGTGAGATTCAAAAATAAAATAAAAAGTATATGGATACTGAAAATCCCATAAGATTTTGGTATAGAATCCTTGCATATAAAATTAATAACACTAACATACAAAACGTGGATTGAGTATGGAACTCGTCTACAAATTCACAAGAAACTGACCGAATATATATATAAACGTTCATATTGCTTTAATAAAAAACATTTAAAAAGTACAAGTAGACAACACACTTTGATTAATTATTTTTCTTATTATTGCAGTTTAATAATCACCAACCCAAGCTATTGTGTGGCCCGCATGTTGTCTTTTCATTTTTTCTTTCTTTGCTTCTATTTATGTTTCTATCTTTCCCCACTCAACAAAATTCTATAGACACTTGTCTCCTCGTCGTTCATTTCCTTCACCATTCTTATCTCTCTGCTCTGGAGAATTGGACACAAACCTTCTAGGTATGTTTCACTTTCTTTTGTTTGTAATCATTGTAATCTTCTTCTTGTTCATAGCCAAAATCCCATTTCGATACTTATTCTTCTCCTAAAGCTATAGTTTCAAGCTTTTGTTTATGTTTTGTTTGTTTCTTCTGTTTATCTTCTGTGCATGTTCATAATTTTTGTTTTTTTTGGTAAAAATGTTAATATGTGCATGTTCATAATTTACAGTAAAGCTTTAGACCTTGTGGTTTTGATCTCTTGACTTCTTATACCTTGTCTATATTTGTAGTATGAATCATGAATAAATATCTTGTTGTTCTTGCAAAACCCATGCCAGATTTTAATTTTCTTAAGCAAAAAACAAAAAAAACTTCAAGCCTTTTTTCTTGGGTATTTTTGTATTTTTCTCTTTGTAGTATGAATCATGAATTAATATCTTGTTGTTCTTGCAAAATTTTGTCATGCAAAAAGAAAAAAAAAACTTGAAGCCTTTTTTCTTGGGTATTTTTGTATTTTTTCTCTTTGTTGGATATTGTCCAGCTTTCCTGACAAAAGACTACTTTTGCACCTAAAATAAATTCACAAATCACCAAATTTTGTCTTATATCTGAGATCCCTAATGCTTTAGTTCAATGTTTTTAAACCGGTCAAACCGCAAACCTACTCGCTGACAATCCTCTCCAAGTTATTCTTTTCAATTTATAATAGGTTTCTTCTGCATCTTGTTTCTGGTGGAGAATTTGAATACTTTACATAAGTCCTTGTCCAATTACCGAATTATTTTTATTAAAGGAGTTGAATTTTTTGAATTTTAGTTGTTCAGTATGAATCAGGTATGTGCTGTTCATATATTTGTAGTACCAAACATCTATTATATTCATAAAAATTAAAAATAATTATTAATTTATCTACCAAAAAAACATTTTCCAGTTCTGATCCGATTTTAAAAAACATTGCTTTCATTTTAAGTTACCTACTTATATCTCTCTTTGTTTATTTTGTTTTTCTCTGACCAAGAGTATTTTAAGTTACTTATCTCTCTTTGTTTATTTGTTTTTCTCTGACCAAGAGTATGTATCTTAATGCCTCAGGTAAACATATCAAAGATGCAAAACGGTCCTGAAGACCAAAACCAAATGGTATGTTTTGTCTTTTTATATCATACCTTATTATGTACTCTCTTAATGAGTATTATATGTTTTTTTGGTGAATGTGTAAAATAATTAAACATGATTACGTATAACAGTAAATCAGTGATGCAATATAGTCATTACCATACTGAAATTTATTTTTTCTTCCATCATGGGTTATAATATTCTTTATAGGTCATAGATGAGAAACTTCCTTCATTATCATGGGAAAGAAAGTTGAACAGTCAAGCGAAGACTCCTTCAGAGTTCAAACTGAGTAAACGAGATCATCTTCATCTGGTAATTTCTCTACCAGAGAATCAGATTCTTATGAGGAAACCCTCTTTCTTGTTGTACAAGTTATATTTTAGGTCAGATGCTCTGTTTTTTGGAACTTGAAAATTAAACCGTTTTCTTTCTCTCTGTTTTTGCTTTTTCCAAAGTTTCCATTAGGTTACAGATTATGGCGTCACACCAAAGAAGAAGCCGCGAAAGGAAGAGTAAGAGATCTCTCACAGCTTTTCTTTTTAGTGCTCAAACACTTGATGATCTTTGTCTTTGTAAAATGCTGAAAGCTTTCCAAAACATGCAGGCTTCGATCTTCGACATCTTTAGAAAACACCATATAACAGGAGATCATGGCGTTCCTTTAGGGGGAATTGGGTATGAAATTCACATAAGCTTCACAGTTTTTCTTATAGCAGAAAATAACAATGCTCTAAAATTTTTAAGATCATTTGTTGCAATGTTCTAATGTACAAAACCGCGGGCGAAAAACCGTGTTTCAGTGCAGGTAGCATTGGAAGGAGTTACAAGGGTGAGTTTCAGCAGTTCAAAATATTCCCAAAAATTTGCGAGGAAGCTCCAATTCTCACAAACCAATTCTCTGTAAGTGATCAATCATGAACATTGCTTGGTTTCTTCTGTTGTAAACCAATTCTTGTCGTTGTGAAGTATCCCTCTCATGCTTCTTGATCTGTTTGAATTATAGGCTTTTGTTTCTCGCCCTGGTGGAGTGAAACACTCAACTGTTCTATGCCCAACAAAGCCACAAGCTATTAAGTAAGCCATATCAAAAAAATTATTGTGTTTTCATCAGATCCCTAGATAAAGAAACAGAGTGAATGTGCAAATGATTTTAACTATGTTATTGTATATAATTGCACAGAGAAAATGGAGGTTATTTATGCAAAGGACAAGCTCCAAATATAGGAATTGAGTCTTGGGACTGGAACATGACAGGGGAAAAATCCACCTACCATGCTCTTTATCCGAGGTCTTGGACCGTCTATAATGGTATAATATTCGTCTGAAATGTTTCTAACCGTGTTTACTACATATTAACCTATTGCAAATTCTTGATTTGTAAAGATTATGAAAGATGTTTTTTTGTTTTACTTGATGAGCAGGTGAACCTGACCCTGAACTAAGAATAGTTTCTCGTCAAGTCTCACCCTTTATGCCTCATAATTACAAGGAAAGCAGTCTTCCGGTTTCGGTTTTCGACTTCACGGTAAGAGTATCTACAGCACTTACCTCAAAAGTTATAACTTAGGCAACACCTTGTGCTGAGATGATTGAGTACTGTCATGTTGCAGGTAACTAATACTGGAGAAGAACAAGCAACTGTTACTTTGCTCTTTACTTGGGAGGTAACTAATCTCAATACATAAACAAATCTTCTCTTTTTCACTCTGTTAGAAATTTTTGATTCAAAACTGACCTATTTTTCTATGTGGTTAAATTAGAATTCTGTGGGAGGAGCTTCTGGTTTAACTGGACAACACTTTAACTCAACAATGATGTAAGAATCTACATCTAATGCTGCAACAGATTTTACTATGTGCTTTTTTTTACTAACATATATCTTGTTTATTTTATGGAATCTTTCAGGGCGAAAGATGGAGTTCATGCAGTAGCTTTATGCCACAAGTAAAAAAACAATTTCTCTTACTCTTTGTTTCGGTTTTGTGTGGATCATTTGTTTTAATTTGTATGTACTTTTATCTTTCAGGACAGCAAATGGACACCCACCAGTTACCTACGCAATCGCGGCAAAAGAAACCGAGGATGTTCGTGTCTCCTCGTGTCCTTGTTTCATAGTTTCAGGAACTACTCCTAACAAAATCACAGCAGGAGATATGTGGGATGAGATTAAAAAGGTTATGTTTTAAAAGTATAATCTTTTAAAGTGTTCCCTAGAACAAAGAGCAAAAGTTTTAAATCTTTTTTGTATCTCTTTTCTCTTCTTTAGAACGCATCATTTGACAAGTTAACCAGCAATGCATGCTCTCCTTCAAAACCTGGAACTTCCATTGGAGCAGCCATAGCAGCAAAGGTAAAAGTCCCACCAGGATGTGACCGTACAGTCACGTTTTCGCTCTCTTGGGATTGTCCCGAGGCTAGATTCGACGAGAAGACTTACCATAGGTATGTGTGTGTAACCCCCATTAGACTTCAATCCAATATACATTTTACATCTACTAAATCTGTTTCTAACTTTAAAATTCCTACTTATAGACGATATACAAGATTCTACGGCTGTTTAGGAAATGCAGCGGTAGCAATGGCTCACGACGCTCTTCTCAGTATGCAAACAATTCAAATATCTATAATCTAACTCTTCCTAAAGTAAGAGATCATCATCTCATGATACTTTCTCCTTTCTTTGTTTTACTTGCCTGTTGTTAGACTTTTCTGAATGGGAGACTCAGATTGAAGAGTGGCAAGCTCCTATTCTTGCTGACACAACACTTCCTGAATGGTAAATTACTTTTGCTTCAACTTTTTTTTGCTTCTTTGCCAAATTCAACCGAGCAGAAGAAAGTAATCTTAAATTTGTTTCAGGTATCGAGTAACACTATTCAACGAACTATACTATTTCAACTCAGGAGGAACCATATGGACAGGTTACAGTCATTTAATATTTCCACAAAATTATATTTTTCTAGAACTTTCTATCTTTTTAAACCCGAATTTTTTGATATTCTGTAGATGGGTTACCTCCAAAGCAAAGTCTAGATAGTATAGGAAGAAGAAAGATCTCTTTGAGTATATCAACAATAGACAATACTGAGCCAGACCAGAACAACATAGCCTTAGACATCTTGGGAAGAATCGATGCGGTCTGCTCACAGATTCATGCTCCTTTATCCTCAAATGCTGCCCTTGGAACCACTATGATTCAGAACACTGAAGAGAACATTGGACAATTCCTTTACCTAGAAGGGATACAGTATCTAATGTACAATACCTATGATGTTCATTTCTACTCCTCTTTCGCGTTGCTCATGCTTTTTCCTAAAATTGAGCTAAGCATCCAGAGAGATTTCGCGGCTGCGGTATTGATGCATGATTCCAGCAAGAAACAGGTCATGAGCTCTGGCGAATTCGTTACCAGAAAAGTTTTAGGAGCAGTTCCTCACGATATCGGTTTGAATGATCCATGGTTTGAAGTAAATGCTTATAACTTGTTCAACACGGATAGGTGGAAAGACCTGAACTCCAAGTTTGTTCTTCAAGTTTACAGAGATGTGGTTGCGACTGGTGATCTAAACTTTGCGAAAACGGTTTGGCCATCTGTTTACACCGCCATCGCATACTTGGACCAGTTTGATAAAGACGGAGACGGGATGATTGAGAATGAAGGATTCCCTGATCAGACTTATGACGCTTGGTCTTGCTCAGGAGTTAGCGCTTACTGTGGTGGTCTCTGGGTCGCGGCTCTGCAGGCAGGATCCGCATTGGCCCGTGTGGTGGGCGACAATGGTGCTGCGATTTACTTTAACGCCAAGTATGAGAAAGCGAGAAGCGTTTACGAGAAACTTTGGAACGGTTCTTATTTCAATTATGATAACAGTCGGAGTGGCTCAAGCTCGTCGATCTTGGCTGATCAATTGGCTGGACAATGGTAAGTGTTAATAGAGCTTGAGTAATGCTGCATTTGGTAGTTGAATTCTCCAGTAAGTAGTCAGTATTAATCATGGTTCTGCGTGTTTTGTATATAGGTATGCGAGAGCATGTGGATTAAAGCCAATAGCGAAAGAAGAATGGATAAAGAAAGCATTGGAGACAGTCTACGACTACAATGTGATGAAAGTGAGAGACGGAACGCGTGGTGCTGTTAACGGGATGTTACCTGACGGACGAGTAGATACAAGCACAATGGTGTCGAGGGAGGTTTGGGCCGGGACTACTTACTCGGTCGCAGCTTGTATGATTCAAGAAGGGCTTACAGATAAAGGGTTTAGAACAGCAAGTGGAATCTATGAGGCCGCATGGTCTGACCGGGGTATCGGGTAAGCTCATCTCAGGATTAGCTTTCACTTTTCATTGATTCATCGTATTTGATTAACATTGTTTTTTGGGTACAGATGCTCGTTTCAGACACCAGAGGCATGGACCACGAACGACGAGTATAGGTCACTATGTTACATGAGGCCTTTAGCTATATGGGGGATACAGTGGGCACACACAATGCCACAACCTAATAGAGAACACGAACAATCGTTAAAGCCTCAAGAGGAAGAGGAAACGTCTGTGTTGTTTCAGCAACACGCCGGGTTTATCAAAGTGGCTCACTATCTGAAAACCACTAAGGGAAAGGACCATAGAAACCGCCTCCAGTCTACATACGAGACATTTCTCCGGTTATTCCGCCTATAGGCGAAAACCGAATTACGAGTCACATTACATCCAGTTCTGTTCAGATATGCATAGCTTATTTTTCCGTCGGCTGTTGCTAGCCTCTCTTCCCTCTGTTTATTCCAATTGTTTGATATTACTTTACGATTATAGAAAGAAGCAAATGTTGATAAACTTTCTACACTGTCTTGTATGTGCAATAGCAAATAAAGATCTTAACTTATTTCATTTAAAGGACCACTTGGATATGTATGACAAAGATAAAACCTTCAAAGTAAGAATCAGTACAAATGATCATAACTTAGATCTTGGTAACACCTTAAACAATAGCAGTAGTACATATACATAAGAGGAGCAAATTAGGGTGTAGACTCAGATCATAGTGCATAATCTATAAGGGATAACTAGTCATGTACGTTTAGATCAACCGAGAATAACGACGATATATCAAAGACCTAAGGAACTACCGAGGCCATATAATTCAGAATGTGCAGTTTAGGAATGCAAGTCTACTAATCTTGCAATACTTATGATCTTCTAGTGAGGCGCATCATAAGCATTGTCTGCATCATACTGATTCGAGGGGTGATAACAATTTCATTGTGCTGATCCCGGAGCAGCTGCATAGCATGATGATTGAGTTGTAGATTGCTCATAACCCAACTGAGCAGGTGCAGTCTGGGAATAAGCAGGGCCAATAGGTGCAGCATATGCTGATGTGTTTCCACCTCCATAGCTAGTATATCGAGAGCAAGTGTATACATAGTTTCCATTGCTCTGAGTCAAAGCATTACCATAAGCCCGATGTGTGGTGGGATATGAATACCACTAGTTGGACAGCCGAAGTTTTTTTTTCATCGTCTATTACATTATTATTATTTCAGATAATAAATCTTGGATCCATAGTGAACGGTTCTGCATATATGACATCCCTACGATGGACAAGCACTCTCCGTAACACACGAGACAACGACGGACAACTCTAATAAACTGCGCTTTCTAGGGTTTGAACCCTATACATGGTGTAGAAGTAAACATTAACCAATAGTCTAAAGGTGCTTCCACATATTTATTTTTTTTTAAATAAAAGATATTGATAAAAAAATTTGTGAGTGCGGAAAAAAAAAGAAATCTAAACAAATTGTAAAAAAATATTTTAAGAGACGTTTAAAAAAAATCATCAAAACTCATCTTGATCCCGCATTTAGCCAGCTTCAACGTGTGCATGACAGGCAATGAAACAGCCCATTTTGGAATCGTTTTCAGGTGAAGTTTGTTGTACGACAAATCCAAAGTGCTGATACCGTCAATACTCAAGACAGGGAATGGATCAGTTAAAAGATTGTGGGAGAGGTTGAGATAGGAAATTTTGGTAAGATTTTCAAACTAATCGGCGGCACCACCCCGGAGAACTGATTCTTGGAGAGATCTAACGTGACTAGCTCCTGGAATCTCGATAAATAGTTTGGTATCGTCCCGGAGAGATTGTTATGGCTTAAATCAAGGTACGAAAGAGTTGGTGCAAGCGATGGAAACGATGGAGGAAGTTTCCCGGAGAATCCATTGCGGGAGAGATCAAGAAATGGGAGCTTCGTCATGGATTTGAAAATATTAGGAATGGTGCCAGAGAGGCGGTTGCCACCTAGATGCAACAGAAATAACTGACTCAAATTGGAAAAAGAATTAGGGATCTGACCGGTGAAATGGTTATCTTCGATGCTTAACTCTTGCAACTGGCTTAGGGCACCGATGTTGGCTGGTAGAGGACCGGAGAGACGGTTACCGGCGAAGTCAACATACTTTAGCTTTGGTAATTGGGAAAGAAACTGGGGAAAAGATCCAGTGATGTTTCGAAGATATGTTAAGTAAATCCCTTGGAGGTGTTGAAGTTTGGCCAACGACGGCGAGATTGTTCCGGTGAAAAAGGTTAAGGGATCATCTCCATTTATTTTAAGTTCGGTGACTCGGTCGTCCGTGATGCAAGTGACACCAATCCAGGAGCAGCAGTGAGTACCTTTCTTCCAGGAGCTGAGAAGGCCTAAAGGATATTGAGTTATACCTGATTTGAAAGCTAAAAGACCTGCCTCGTCATCAGGGTGACACGTTGCAGCTCCGGTGGAAACTAAACATCGGAGAAAGATAACTGCGGCAAAGATGAAGAGAGTGAAGGAGGAAGAGTTCATGGTGGTGTAGTGTGGTGGGACTGAGTGAAGCAATTTGTGGTAAGCTATCAATAGAATGGTCAACTCGAGAGCTGCGGAGTCAAAAGTTTTAAGACCTATTTTCCTTTTCACAAACTTTTTGTTTTTCTTTAATTAAATAAAATTTGGAAACTTATAACTTGACGATATTGACTAGGCATGGACGTTCGGATATTCCGGTCGGGTTTGGATCGGAATTTTCGGCTTTGGATTTTTTGGGTTTAGAAATTTCTTACCTGTTCAGGTATTAGAAAATTTCGGGTCGGGTTCGATTCGAGTTTACCCAAATATCCAAAAAACAAAAAAAAATTGAATGTAAATCTACTAATTACTAGAAAATATTCAAAATTTAAAAAAATACAAGTATTATTACCCAAATCTACAAAAAAAACTAAATATACTCAAAATAAATGTAAAATATAAAAAAAATCATGAATATTTGGGCATTTAGCTTATTACAAATATAATTATTGTTAGTAATATATTATTAGTATGTACGTATATTTCAGATATATTTGGTACATGTTCGGGTTTCAGTTTGGATCGGATTCGGGTTCGAGTTTTCGGGTTTTGAAGTTTATTACCCGTTCGGATATTTTAATATTTCAGGTTCGGATTCAGGTCGATTTTTTCGGGTCGAGTTCGGATCGGATATTCGGGTTTAGATATTTTGCCCATGCCTAATATTGACCGATCCATTTGCATGCTGCAATATAAGTAGTGGTATCCGTAATTAGTGGCAATATATAATCATGGTCGAACTTATCATTCCCATGATAAAGCGAATGATTTATGTCTATTATACTGAGGAAGCACGTGTTTATATAAACAAGATACTTGAATCTTGATATTAACAAAGTAAAGAAACTTAGCAACAAATTGAAGACATTGGTAAGCGCTCCTGTATACTTTAATATATACTGGTTGAACTTGAATAATAGTAAATGAATAGTTGTTGCCCAGAACACAAGTAACAAGATTTGAGATGTGTGAAAATCGGTTTTTATATACCCTCTTAATTTCACTATATGTTGAATTCATAGATTTACTTTTTAAGTATTAATAACATTATCTCAACTTACCATTAATATGAATTTCAAATTTCAACTTCACCTTTCGTGCTTATCTCTAATTTTGATGGTTTTCGATTTGAAAGTGTTACTCTGATTGTATTTATTTTCATTATGTTTACTCTCGTCGAATTAAAATGGTGGTTTTGTGGAGATAAATAAAAAAAAAATATGCCAAAAAAAAAAAGATATATACATATACATATATATACACATATATATATACACATATATATATACACATATATATACATATATATATATGTATTTAAATCTTAAAAAAATCTATTTTTATCAATGATAATGTGTAATTAAAATTAAACGACATAGTTTCATATATTATATCTATATCGTCATGATTTTACAGGGTTCTAATACTGTAATGACAAACATATGGCTTAGCAGTTGTTTTGGAGACGGTAATTTTTTTTTGGTGATGATACAATAACGAGAAATTAGTTTTGTTTTCCGATGAGGTTTTATGGTTGAAGTAGAGACATATATAGAGAGAATATAGGAGTTTCGAATAAATTATTGAAGATATATATTATATGTATATATGTATATAGGTGTAGATCTACATAACTTAATCAAAATTTGAAATCAAGAAATATAGGGAAGATTCTAAGAGAATAAAATTTTTTGTAAGCTGTGATGTGACATCTACGTCATTAGAAGTTTGATGTAGCATATACGTCATCAGAAATTTGACGTGACGTATACGTCGTATCGCCCGTCGAATCCACGTCGACAATTGTTGATGACACATTAACAATGTTAGTGTATATGACTAATTTAGCACGAAAGGTGAAGTTGAGATTTAAAATTCAAATTAATGGTTTAATGGAGTATGTTTTTGACAATTGAAAAATGTAGATAGGAATTCAACGTAATGAAATTGTGGAAGTATGTAAAAACCAATTTCCCGTAGCAGTTTAAAGAGTACTCTTGGAGAGGTGATATTGTTGTTCTTGTGGAGGTTTAAGAGATTTAACACATTGGTTTGGTTTCGTGAAAGTCTCAGAATCTCTAAAGTTCTTATCGATTTGTTTCCTATTTTCTCAAAGAATTTATTCTCACCTTCTTGTCTTTAAGGTGGCTCCATTGGAGCCAGAGGCGGAGGAAAAGTGTCAAGAGGAGTGTCAATTGACACCCATATATTTATATAAATGCATTTTAGTTTTTTTTTTTTTTTTTTTTAAATTACATAAATATAAAAAAAAATATATACCCGTTAAAATTAGAAATAAAGGAACTTTTTGAAAATTTTTGTCCATCTATACTTTTGTTTTAATTTTTTGGTGTATTAATTCTTTTGAAATATAAAATTCCATTTTACCCTTATTTTAAAAAAACTTTCAATTAAATCATAAAATCTAAATCCTCTAATTCATAAAGAGACTTCACTTTTTTTTTTTTACATTTTTAGTATAATCAAATTAAAAGTATTATAAATTTTAATATAATTCAATAAAAATCTAATATAAGAAAATCAGATATAATTTTAATATTTGATATAATTTTAAAAATCTAATATAAGAAAATTTTAATATAATTTTTTTTTTTACATTTTTAGTATAATCAAATTAAAAGTATTAGGTTTTTTACTTAATAATATGTGTTATTTAAAAAAAAAAATAGGATCCTTTTTTTTTCGTCAAATTTTTTTTTTTTTTTCAGTTAATCCGAATTTTAAACAAAAAATATATAGAGTATTCTAAAATTTAAATATTTACTTTCCTTATTTTTAGATGCAGTTACTTTATTTTTTCCAAATTCTAAATTTTCTAGAATAAGTAATTTAATATTTGCAGAATGTATATTCTAATTTTTTTAGAACATAGAAAAATAATATAATGCATATTCTAATTTTCGCAGAACATGTACAAGTGATAGAATATGTATTCTAAAATTTCTAGAATTTCCGCAGAACATATACAAGTGATAGAATATGTATTCTAAAATTTCCAGAATTTCGTATTCTAAAACTTTTAGAACAAATTCTATTCTAAAATTGCTAGACCATGTATAAGTGATAGAATACATATTCTAAATTTTTTAGAACATGTACAAATGGTAGAATATGCAATCTAATATTTTTAGAAGGTTAGAAAACATATTCTAAATTTTCCAGAACAACTTTAAAACCTCTAAAAACTTATTTAAAACTGCATAAAATCAAAAAATTTATTTTTTAAACCTTCTTTAAAGTTGTGTTTCTACATGTTTATATGAGTTTTTTTTTTCTAAATGGTATTTATTTAATATTAAGGGTAGTTTAAGAAAAAATTGCTAGAACAAAAAAAAAGTATATATGGACAAAAAAGTTGATAGAGCTCCCTTATTTCCAATTCTCCCTTTTTTCAAATTTTTTGTTTATTATCAAACCAAAGTTAAACTTTTATAAATTTTAGTTTGTTTGACAAAAAAACTAATTAACAAGAATTTTTAGTTTCACTTATTTTTTACACTTTTATTAACCATACATTAATTAAAAATAACTCTTGGATTTGTTACCTAAAAAGCAAATTTAAAAAAACAAGATATCAATAAATCTAATTCTAAAAGAGTAAACCAAATAATATACTTTAACATTCAAAAAACATATAACAAAAAAAGAAAATAATACTATCTCCAGTGGAACCACATTCTTGAGGAAATATGACAGTCATGATTTTTATTTTTCTATTTGGTTTTGATACTATTTATGTATGTATTAAAAGATTAGTTCGACCCCACAACCAATTATTCTGGCTCTTCCACTAGTTAGAGCTTTTTGAATCTGAGAGATGAATAAACATTAAAATCTAAAAATGCCTTTCTATTTTAAGATCGAAAATCAGAAGAAGAAAAAAAAAGCTCACTTTTCTTTGGAGATATAACAGAGGGATATCGCGCGCATTGAACAAGCTTGAGTTAGAGATTGGTGAGGAAGTGAATCGATAAAAATGAAGTATTCATTTTCAGGAATTGTTCCATTTTAAGAGGCAATATAATCTTTAAGTAGATCCTCTGTTCCAAAATGGCAAAGCTGAGAACACTGTTCTAGTTCATCATGTTCTTGTTCTTCTCGTTGCAACTAGGTATTGCTGCTTTAAAATATCTTTCTTCATGTCATTAATTGTGATTTCAAGTCTTCACTGTGTTAAATTACCATGAAAAAACACTACAAGAAATATGTACATTGTTAGCGCTATTATATAATAAAAAATATTTCGAATTCATTTTTTTGTAGTGAAATGAACTTATTGTCTATGGTTTCCTCTGCATCTTGTTGCTTGCTTGACTCCTAATCTATTCAGAAACAAACTGTTCTTGTGAGTTTTCTTTAGAATACGAAATTGTGACTCAGAAAGAAACAATTATTCTTTCACTGGGTTGTTGCTTTGGAGGCTTGTGTGAGAAGTTAGGGCTTCTGATATGTTCCTACTGTTTTTTGGCTCACTTGATTAGTTTTACGAAATTTTTAGATTCATTTCCAAATACGCTAAGCAGTGATAGAGAAAGAGATTCACATAAATCTTTATCTCATGCCATGTTGTCATGCTCTTAGAGACGAAGTGCATTTCATATATTGGATCATTAATTTGTATTAGAATAATACTCTTATTTTTCATTCCATCAATTTTCTATCATGTTGAGGTAGGATCTATTCAGATTTTTTTTTTACCAAAATAACACTTTTATTTGTGTAACAATATGTTTGCTACCAAATAGTTAGTGATCTAGTCGCGTTTGGGAGGGATCCCTCTTAAAGAGGTATAGAGCGAGATCTCTTCCTAGTTCTAACATATTTTCTTTTGGAAAAGGATATAATACGTCCATAATAGTGGTATTATAATGTATGGTTACCTCTTTCAATTTTAATGTTTTTTTTTTCTCTTCTTGCTATATATATCATAAATTCATATTCCATTTCGGACAAATAACTTTAGATGTTTTCTACCAGTATATGAAAGCGAATCTTGAAAAGAAACAATTTTCTTTTCACGTGGTTGTTGTTTTTTTTTCAATAAAATTTGGTTAGAGGTTTGTGTACGAGAAATTAATGTTTCTCATATATATGTTACTCATGTTACAAGATTTTTGATGATACATTTACAAAGTTTTTGATTCATTTCCATATAGGTCATGCATAATAAGCAAAAGATATTAACATATGTCCTTATCTCATGTCTTCTTATCATACACCATGAAAGGAAAGATGGATTGCCCACTTGTCACCGAAAAGATGACAAAATAGACTTTACTACTAGACCATAACGATGATTATTATAATTATGCTCCCAAATTTAAATAATATTGTGATGCATAAAGCAAAGTTTTTTTGATAAAATTTCTGGTATTATATCACGATGGACGATACAGAATTTAGGGCAGCAAACTCCGGAAACAAATCCGGTAAGAGGACAAGAACAAAAACACAACTTAAGTGCGTGATCGGAAAAAAAAAGCCTTACCCGACATTAGAAAGTTACAAAAAAGAGAGGCAAAAGCTAAATGGAAACACGGACTTAAGACAATAACGAAAGAAAAAAAAAGAGGATTGTTGATACAAAACCGGGTTGGTAAAGAGGACGGTTGCTCGAGCAAGCCGTGAGAGCTCCGGCGGAAAAGGGAAGGAATAAACTTGGCAGTCCCCGTCCACCTAGGCCAGCTGCCGGAGTTTTCCATCTCCGGCACCGCGAAGACTCCTTCTCCCGGATTCATAGCAAGCTCCAACGTTGTACGTGACAGAGCTTTCTCTTGGAGCATCCACATTCAGAATTTCATATAAAAAGTTTCTACAAAATTATATTAATTTTAAATTAGGTGAATCTCTCAAATAGTCTTTAAATGAAAAAAATATATGGTGCTCTTAATAGGGTGTTCCCCTCTTTAGAGAGTCTCCATCAGTGAGAGATGGAGGCCGGACAGTCACTAAAAAAATATATTAATAAAAAAGGAAAAGTTGGAGAGAGGGAGAGAAAATTGGAGAAAATGAGAGATAAGGTTTCTCATTTCATAAATTATCAGAATTCTACTACTAACATGGGTTGTCTCCAAGTAGCTCTTGGTCTAGTGGCTTTTTGGAAGGGATGACAAACGCCATTTATTTGGTATAGTCAACGGTTAGTCCTGAGCCTAGAGAAGGAATTATGGACTAAAGAGCTAAAACCCCTACCTGGTTATCAAAATCAGAAAAAAAAAACATGGGTCGTCTTTCTATTGCTTCATCTTTTGCTTTTGAATAAAAATTAAATTATATAAATATATCAATATTTTAATATTTAGATACTCATTAGAAGTTCTAAATAGATGGAGATACTCTTAGTATCTTAGATTACATTTTTTTTTTTGGTCAGGATATCTTAAATTCCATCATTTTTTTACTAATACAAATCTTATTTCGAAGTATGAGTCACACAAGAAAACCCAAATACAAAATAGTAAAATATTGTGCAGCTAAGCTTTACAAGGAGAGAGTGGAGAGCCACAAAGACAGTCGTTATCCGCGAATGTGCTAGCCGGGAACTTTGTTGCCGGAAGCTTTCCGCAAAGATGGTTATTGCTCAAGTTGAGTTTCTGCAGTTTAGCCACCGCCTTGGGGACCTTCCCAAATACCTTGTTCCTTGACAGGTCCAGGATTCCCAGTGACTTCGTGAAACTCAACTTCCCCATGTCGAATAGTAGTTTGTTCCCCGACGCTTGGAACTCAAACAGTTGTTCCGCCTTGTTCAAGAACCATGCTGGACTCCCTGAGATCTCGTTGTCTGACAGATCGATGTAATAAAAAAATTTGGTTCTCGCTGGCTTCCAACCGTCAAAACTCATCTTGATCCCGCATTTAGCCAGCTTCAACGAGTACATGAGAGGCGATGAAATAGCCCATTTTGGAATTGTCTTCAGGTTAAATTGGTTGTACGACAAATCCAGAGAGCTGATACCATCAATACTCTTCAAGACAGGAAATGCACCGGTTAGAAGATTGTGGGAGAGGTTGAGAATGAAAATTTTTGTCATATTTGAGAAACTCATCGGCACCACCCCGGAGTACTGATTCTTGGAGAGATCCAATGTCAAGAGCACCTTGAATCTCGATAAATAGTTCGGTATGGTCCCCGAGAGATTGTTCTGGCTTAAATCAAGGAACGTGAGAGTTGGTGCAAGCGATGCAAACGATGGAGGAAGTTTCCCAGAGAATCCATTGCGGGAGAGATCAAGAGATACGAGCTTCGCCATGGATTTGAAAATATTAGGAATGGTGCCAGAGAGGTGGTTGCCGCCAAGATTGAAATATGCTAACTGACTCAAACTGGAAATTGAATTAGGGATCCGACCGGTGAACTGGTTATCTTCAAGGGTCAACTCTTCCAACTGGCTTAGCGCTCCGATGTTGGCTGGTAGAGGACCGGAGAGACGGTTACCGCTAAAGTCAACGTACTTTAGCTTTGGTAATTGGAAAATAAATTGGGGAAAAGATCCAGTGATGTTTCGAAGATATGTTAAGTAAATCCCTTCGAGGTGTTGAAGTTTGGCTAACGACGGTGAGATTGTGCCGGTGAGAAAGGTTGTGCCAAGAACATAATCTCCGTTTATTCTGAGTGCGGTGACGCGGTCGCCCGTGATGCAAACGACACCGGTCCAGGAGCAGCAGTCGGTACCTTTCTTCCAGGAGCTGAGAATGCCTAAAGGATCTTGGGTTATACCTGATTTGAAAGCTAAAAGACCCGCCTCGTCATCAGGATCGCACGTGGCTGCTCTAGTGGAACTTAAACATCGGAGAAAAATAACGGCGGCAAAGATGAAGAGACTGAAGGAGTTCATGGTTGTGTACTGTGGTGGGACTGAGATAAGCAATAGGTTAGCTATTTATAGAGGATCGGACTCAAGAGCTGAGGAGTCAAAGTTAAAATCTAATTTCCTTTTCACAAACGTGTTTTTTTTTTTTTTTTTTTTTTTAATAACCTTTAGAAACTAAATTGACGATTAATTAAAAAAAAAAAAAAAAGTTGACGATTTTGACCGATCCATTTGCATGTGGCATAAGTAGTGGTGTATCACTGTATCCATAAGTAGTGGCAATGAGCGTGTCTTATTATTTTTTTCTGTCGGCAATGAAACTATTTTATTAAACTATTTCATGAGGAAGATCTCGAGATATAAAAACATACATAAACTTATAAGTTTTATTACATAAGCATAAATTAGATAAAAATTTTTATTTTTATTTATATTTTTATTTTTATTTTCATTTTTTTAGTTCTCCTTTGATTGCTGCTGGGGACACCTACGGACTAAATGCTGAAGTCTGATTGCGACCCAACTTTCTTTTTTCTGAAATTCTTCTATTTTTCTTTATTTTTTTTTTAAATTTTGTGAGGTATAAATACCCCTAAAATCTAGAAGAACTCTAGGAAGCTCCTTTTCATTTAGTTTTATTTCTTTTTGTTGCTGGAGAGCTAGAAAAAAAAAAAAGTTAGAAAAAAAAAAAAGTTGACAATTTTGACCGATCCTTTTGCATGTGGCATAAGTAATGGTGTACCCGTACTTAGTGAACTTGTTTGATAATGCTAATTTGACTAGGAGATAAGAAATGAGAGATTAGTAAATGTGTAGAGGATTAATCTAATCTTGTGTTCATGTTTGAGAACGGTATCTAATTGTTGATTTTTGAATTCGGTTGTTATATTAACCACTGATCTCTAAATTATAAGACCGCAAAAATTTGGATATAAAAACTGCGAATAAATAATTAAATTATGGAAAAAAATGAGATGAAAACAATTTTATAAAACTGAATATAGTGGAGTCGAGATATTATATATTTTCTTAATTTTTAAATGTGTAATTAAAATTAAATGACATATTTTTATATATTGTATCTATATCGTCATGATTTTACAGGGTTCTAATATTGTAATGACAAAATATATGGTTTAGCAGCTATTTTGGAGACGGTAATTTTTTTTTGATGATGATACAATAACGAGAAATAAGTTTTGTTTTCCGATGAGGTTTTATGGTTGAAGTAGAGACATATAGAGAGAGAATATAGGAGTTTCTAAGAAATTATTGAAGATATATATTATATGTATATATGTGTATATAGGTGTAGATCTACATAACTTAATCAAAATTTGAAATCAAAAAAATATAGGGAAGATTCTAAGAGAGAAGACTGCGTGCCAAGAAGTAGTATCATTATCTTACAAACATATAAAGAAGGAAGTTAATGAACATGTACAATCAGTTTATATACAATTGATAATAATAAATCGGAACTATACAAATGGTTCACTTAAATCAATCTCCAATAAGAAGGAAGAACCAGACACCTTTTGGATCAACTTCACGAGAGATCTTAATGGCATCAGATGTAGCTAGAATGATGCAGTTGGGGTGTCAAAGTTAAAATCTAATTTCCTTTTCACAAACGTTTTTTTTTTTTTTTTTTTTTTTTTTTTTTTTTTTTTTTTTTAAATAACCTTTAGAAACTACGTTGACAATTTTGACCGATCCATTTGTATGGGCAATAAGTGTAAGTTTAGCTAGAGCATCAACTTCATGAAGATGATCTCGAGATACATATATAAATTTATAAGTTTAATTACATAAGCATAACGTAGATGATTCTTGTAGTTCTCCTTTGACTGCTGCTGGACACCAAGTGCTTCCCCTGGAATTTGTAATATTATGAATTGAAACATACAAATTTTGACAATTCCCAACAAACAGGCCATCATGATACCACAATTTATTTATTTCATGTACTGCCATCCTGATATGCATGTATTTTCATAGTTTTTATTATGCATTTTTTTAGCATTTTGTGTATATAAGTTTGTTTAAAGGAGTGTTTCTTAAGTATTTTGTGTATATTGAGTCTTTTATAGTTTTAAGAGTCTAGGTTTGCATTTTGGACATTCTTCTGTGGTTTGTGCATGTATTTCAGGGATTCTGGAGCAGTGTGATGATGCACGAAGATCAAGGATCGAAGAGGAGGCAAAGAGCAGCTGGATCGGTCAACAACCGATCATCATGACCGATCAACTTCACCCTGATCGGTCAGCAAATGATCCCGAAGGACGCACGGCAAAAATGAATTATAAGCGTGAGAGGCAGATGGATCGGTCAGCAACCGATCACCATGACCGATCAAGATTGCAGCGATTGGTCAGCAACCGATCACCATGACCGATCAAGATTGCAGCGATCGGTCAGCAACCGATCGTGGTGACCGATCGCCGACACCTTTTAGTGCGAGTGCTTTCTCTTTAAAGACAACTTTTTCCATTATATAGAGAGGAGGACGATTTTTTTAGATCTAAGAATTTTTCTCTCTGCTTTATTCCTCTGGTTCTTCAGCTTTTCTTCATCTCTTTTCATCATTTGAACTTATGTTTTAAACCTTTTGTTGAATCTTTTTATAAAATCATCATTATGTCTTCATTCTCTATCTTTTCCATGGTTTACTTTTGTATTTTGAGCATGTGTGAGTAGTTGACTTTTGGGCTGTTGGTTTGGTAAATATAGGATGCTTTGATGGTTGTTTGTGATGTTTGATGGTTGATTTATGTTTATGTTCATGTATAGAATGATTTTAATGCTTGAAATGAACTTGGAAAAGTGATTTCTCGATCTTTGACCGTTTCAAACCCGGAAGGTGTTTAGAAACGCCCAGAATTTTCTATGCTTGCTTTCCTTATTCTTTGCCAATAGAAATTGAGTTTTAAGATAGGATTGATGATAGAAATGAGTTGGTGTTCATTGTTTATAATTCATTCGGTTGCAATTGGGAGATTAGCTTAATCGATTGTTTTGTAAAAGGACTAGTATCATGAGAGTGAGCTAGTCTATTCTTATAACTTATATCATAGCATTTTCATTGATTGACCATTCATTTCGTCATTTGTTAGGCCATCATTCATCCTTGTCGTTACTCCACACCAATAGCCCATATTTATGTTTTAGGTTGTTAGTCTTTTGCATTCTACTTTCTTTTGCTTTGCTTTGCATTGTTTAGTTTGAATTACATTGTTAGTCGTATTTTAGGAATCAAGAACCATTTTATTTTGCTTAGATTAATCGAACTTGTGTATTCCTAGTGTGTTGGTTCATTGCTCTCTGTGGATTCGATCCCTAAGTACTCAACGTACAAGGGTTATTTGATAGCCCCGAGACCCGAAAATCCCGCATATCACATCCTCAATGCTATAGCCTCTGCTTCAAAAGCAATGAGCGTACCTATTATATATACCAAAGAGGCATATGTTATTATATACACAAGAGATATAAGATCTCTTTTGAATCTTGATCTTATAACAAAGTAAAGATACTTGGCTACATATTGAAGACATTGGTAAGCGCTCCGGTATATTTCAATATATGCTAGTTGAATACTCCTTCTGTTTCATATTAGTTGTCGTTTTAGGTTGTTTTACGTAGATTAAGAAAATAATTGATTTTTCTCTTTTATCTTTAATTAATGTTTATTTGGTTTAATTTTATTGGTCAAACATTAAAACAAGAAGGACAGAACTGGAAAATTCTACCTAACATCTGATAAGCGCCTTGCGTGGAGGGAGATATATATAAAATCTAGAATTTAATAAATTTTATATTGTAGCTGCCAAAAAAAAAAATTATATTGTAGAGAAATTTTGTGAATTTCATCTTGTATCCCAATGTAGAAGAGTGGCCCATTAAAAGCAACTTTCTTGATGCAATACGCAAGAAACGGCCGTTGAATTCACAATTTCACTATGTTGAATATATAAATTCATTTTTAATTGCTAAAACATATTCCAACTAACCATTAATTTGATCACAAATCTCAACTTCACTATTCGTGCTTCTCTTTAATTTCGATGGTTATTAATTTGGTGGCGTTATTCTATTTGTATTTATTTTTATCTTATTTGTACTTTCGTCAAACTAAAATGATGGTTTCGTGACGATAAACAAAATAATATATATCAAAACAATATTGGTTGATAAATTACAACGACATAATTTCATACGTGGTATCCACATCGGCATGATTTACAGATTTTTTACACTGTAACGACAACTGTATGATTTAGGAGTTGTTTTAGAAGCAGTTAATTTTTGATGAGGATGGCACGTGGCAGCTCTAGTGGAACTTAAGCATCGGAGAAAAATAATTGCTGCAAAGATGAAGAGACTGAAGGAGTTCATGGTGCCATGGTGGTGTAGTATGGTGGGACTGAGATAAGCAATAGGTTAGCTATTTATAGAGAGGGTCGGATTCGAGAGCTCAGGAGTCAAGGTATAAATCTAATTTCCTTTTCACAACGTGTTTTATATATATATATAAAATCACCTTTAGGTTGCACAAAAAAAAAAAAAAAAAAAAAAGAGAAAAGAAAAAAATAACCTTTAGAAACTAAGTTGACGATTTTGACCGATCCATTTGCATGTGGCATAAGTAGTGGTGTATCCGTAATTAGTGGCAATGAGCGTGTCTTATTTTTTTTCTGTCGGCAATGAAACTATTTTATTAAACTATATCATGAGAAAGATCTCGAGATATAAACATACATAAACTTATAAGTTTTATTACATAAGCATAAATTAGATAATTTTTTGATTCTCTAGTGCCAAGAGGACATCTTATTTACTTCATGTAGTGCCATTCTCTTGATGCTATAGCCTCTGCTTCAATAGACAATGAGCGTGTCTATTATATATACCGAAGAGGCACATGTTACTAATTTACTATATACACAAGAGAAATAAGATCTATTTTGAATCTTGATCTTAACAAAGTCAAGATACTTTGCCACATATTGAAGACATTGTTAAGATCAAGATACTTTGCCACATATTGAAGACATTGGTAAGCCCTGATGTATATTTTAATATATGGTAGTTGAATAAAAACTAAGCTACAACCTGATAAGCGCCTTGCGTGGAGAGGATATATTAAAAATCTAGAATTAATAAATTTTAATTAGTAGCTGCCAAAAAAAAATATATATATATTGTAGAGAAATTTTGTGGATTTTCATCTTGTATTCCAAATTTCTAATGTAGAAGAGTGGCCCATTAAAAGCAACTTTCTTGATGCAACACGCAAGAAACGGCCGTTGAATTCACAATTTAACTATGTTGAATTTATAAATTCATTTTTAATTGCTAAAACATATTCCAAACTAACCATTAATTTGATTACAAATCTCAATTTCACTATTCGTGCTTCTCTTTAATTTTAATGGTTATTAATTCGGTGATGTTATTCTATTTGTATTTATTTTTATTTTTATCTTATTTGTACTCTGGTCAAACTAAAATGGTGGTTTCGTGACCATAAACAAAATAATATATATATTAAAACAATATTGTTTGATCAATGATTGTTAACTTTGTATTTAAATTACAATGACATAGTTTCATGCGTGGTATCCATATCGTCATGATTTAGAGTTTTTTTTACACTGTATGATTTAGCAGTTGTTTTGGAAGCATTAATTTTTTTATGAGGATACAATAACGAGAAAAAATGTGTATGGAAGTTTCGGAGAATTCATTGAAGGTATATATATATTTTTTGTATATATTTATATATGTGTAAATCGATAAAACTTAATAGAAATTTGAAATCAAGAGAAATAGAGAAAATTCTATTAAAAACAAAATCATACACTGTCGTGACATCCACTTCATAACTATTTTACTTCTACATCGCCAATCATGGTTAATCACTACTTTACTATTACATTGCCGATCATGGCTCAAAACTACTTTACTACTACATTGCCAATCATGGCTAACTCTAATATGTTTCAACTAGTTTCTTCTACAGCGAGTTTATCTATTTCGGAGAATTCTTCGTACCATCTACACCCACCAGATAATCATAGTGCTCTCATCAACTCCATCCTACTCCAAGGCTATAACTATTTCGAATGGGCAAAGGATTCGCTGCAACATAATCGTTCCTAAACATGCATCGGATCCAGAGATCTCACCACTCTTTGAATATCTTATGTTAAAGTTGGATATTCAAAATCTCACACTTCCAATTTGAGGGGAGAGTAATGAGATAACTCCAAATTAAATTAAGATAATGATGTTAATTTTCTAAACTCTATCTCTTTAACACCGTAATCTCTATCTTTAATATTTTTAGGATTAGTTTAGACCGTCTATTTACTTATATAAATACAAACTTTCTATTAATGTTAATAATGGAGATTTCCACAAACTATTTCACTTTTTACAGACGTGTATTTAAAAAAAAAATAATAAAATAACATTTGTAAACTTTAAAGTTGAGGATTTTGACCAATCCATTTGCATGTGGCAGTATAATTGTTTAAGAGAAAGATATGTAGAATCTCTATAATGTTCTGATCGATTTATTTTCCTATTTTCTCAAAACAATTTCTTCTCAGTTTTTTTTTTTTTTTTCAGGTGACTCCATTGGATCTTTTTGAATCTGAGAGATGAATAAACGTTAAAACCTAAAGCATCTTTTTCATTATAAGATGGAAAAATCAGAAAGAAAGAAAAAAAATTCGCATTTCTTTGGAGATATAAAAGAGGAATATCGCTCCCTCGCATTGACCAAGATTGAGTTAGAGAGATTGGTGAGGAAGTGAACCCAGTGAAAGTGAATTATATATTCATTTGCAGGATTTGTTTCAAGTTAATTATGAGACAATTCAATTTTTAAGAAGCTCATCCGTTACAATATTATGTATGTTAGTTTTTTTCTTTTTGCAATTCATATTGACACTAAAAACAGTTTAAATTTTGATTCTCTGCTGTCGGGAGTGAGAATCAAAGAACCCTAATACGGGAGAAAATGGCACCAATAGCCATGATGCCCGGTGGATCCATGTTTGCTAAGTACTGTCGAAGAGGGGTGTCACTATACCATCTCAATGTTGAGAGTTCTCTTCAGAGAATAAGAAGATGGTAGTCGTAAACAAAGAGCATGCGGCTTTTTTAACGGCCAAGTTACTTACATGTTGCATCAAGAAAGTTGCTTTTAATGTGTTGGAATATTGATTTTACAATCAATTAAGATAATAGAGAAACATAATAAGAGATAGAGAATTATCTCTTCTCTTTTAAAGAAGAGATGAACAAAATAGAAACTTTTTATTTAAACTGAAACTTGTTATTTACATCAGGACAAAACTGATTTATATAGAAAACGAATAGACACTACAACACAAAGAGTTGTGTCTCTTCCTACTGGTGACTGTTGACACAATAACTACCTAAATTTAATGTCAGGACAATTGACATGAATAAAGTGAAAGTATTTAATTATTAATAAACTCAATTAATAACTAACACTCCCCCTTAATTGAGTTTCGGTCTCACACCAAACTTTTTTCTTAGTTATTTGGAATTTGTTGATCAAACTCCAATTTCTTGCCTTCCTTCATCACTCTTCTTCCTTTGACTGATATCTCCTTTCCCGGCAGTCATTACGACCTCTCTGTTTCCAACTTTGATAAAGTTGCTCTTTTTTTTCCCTTGTCAAATTTTCTCATTTTGACATAGGAACTCTTGAGATTTCTCTTTCCCGTAACGCTTTTCCTTATCATCTTCAAATTTTCTCCACGTGAGCTTCGTCACGTCACATCCGGCTGTTCTTGCAACCTTCTTCCACTCCCTTTCTCTTAGGTGAGCTTTCTTCTCATTTCCTTTTGGTGTCCTCTTGATCACCAAGTTTTTGAGTGAATATCTTCACTTCTTCTTCGGTTATCTTTGCAACCGACTTCTGCCTTTCTCTTAGGTTAGCAGCACCCTTCTTCGCTTGGTGTCTCCCTTTGATCACCATCACGTCTATGTGACGTCTTGTGCGTGAATTTAATACACGTCTTCTTCGGTTATCTTTGCAACCGCCTTCTGCTTTTCTCTTAGGTTAGCAGCCACCTTCTTTGCTTGGTGTCTCCCTTTGATAACCATCACGTCACCACGACGTCTTGTGCGTGAATTTTCTCTACGTCTTCTTCGGTTATCTTTATAACCGGATCCCGTACTGTGCGTGAATCTACTCCACGTCTTCTTCGGTTATCTCTGTAACCGGTTCCCGTATCATGCCATGCGTGAATCTCTCCCACGTCTTCTTCGGCATCGTCGAACAAAGTTTCAGAATTCTCCTTCCACAACAACTCCACATCCGTTTTCTCCATTGCCTTTTAAGAAGATCTCATATTCTCCTTCATCAGTTTTGGAGCCTTCTTCTTGAAGGTACTGCTTGTGAATATGTTTGTGAAGGTTGATGGTACTCTCTCTTGTCACCAACTCTTCTTTTTCTATTTCTTCTCTTCCTCTTCTTCCTTTTTTTTTTTCTCGGTTTTCTTGCCGTTGATTTGTTTTCTCTATCTTTCTCTTTTTCTCGCAGCGGACTTCTTTCTATTATTATTTTGCTTGGACAGGCTCCAAGATCAAGATAGCTCTGCTACCATGTTGGAATATTGATTTTACAATCAATTAAGATAATGGAGAAACATAATAAGAGATAGAGAATTATCTCTTCTCGTTTAAGAAGAGAATAACAAAATATAAACTTTTTATTTAAACTGAAACTTGTTATTTACATCAGGACAAAACTGATTTATATAGAAAACGAATAGACACTACAACACAAAGAGTTGTGTCTCTTCCTACTGGTGACTGTTGACACAATAACTACCTAAATTTAATGTCAGGACAATTGACATGAATAAATTAAAAGTATTTAATTATTAATAAACTCAATTAATAACTAACATAATGGAGTACTCTTCTACGTGGGGTACAAGACATTTTACGTTTACTTTTTTTCACGCCTCAAGATCCAATCAAGGTTTCCGAGCTGGAGACCTCAAGAAAGATATGGAAGCTCTGATGATAGTCCTTGAGTACAAAGAAGCAGTTCTTGCTGAAGTGGAGGCACGTAGGAGGAAGACTTCCCAAGACAAGAGAGAATGAATGAGAAATCAATCAGAATGGGGTTCGCTTTTCTTTTTCTTTTTTTCTTTAATTTCTTTTAATGTATTTATGGGTTGTTGTGGTTTGAGTAGTAAGTTTGAGGCTAGGGCAGTATGTTGGCTTTGAACATTTTTCATTTTTTAACCTTCATCGTAATGTCAGTCAGCTGCTTTATAGGTATTTTTATTGGGTTTCTGCAAGCCCAAGTCAACTTTCCATTAGTATGATATTTGTCTATTTTAGGTTAAGTGACCAAACCCGCACGGATTTTTTTTTGGACTCCTTCTCAAAAGACTTCATATTAATGAGAGTTTGACTTGGCTTATATATTAGACATTTATTTTATAATCTTCCAATGTGGGACGTTGGTTTGTCTTCCAACATATCTCATAAATTTCTATTATTTAAATAAGCCAACTCTTTCTTTTCCTTTGATGACAAGAAACTAAATGGATGTTATTTGGTGAGTGTTGTTGTTAACGATAAGAATGCGTACAATTCCTAAATAAGCTCTTTTCCTTGTTTGTTTGTATATAGAGTTTGAGCATCTTTATTTCTTTGGATTTGGGTTTGGTTGAAAATGATGGTGGTCTTGAGAAAACAACTTTGGCTCTTGTAAAATCAGTTTTTAGATAGTTTTAAAAATTTTGTGTTTGTTTTCGCTACTGCAATGATCAAGACAGGACTGATCACGCCTTGTTCGAGACCGGTATATTTATATCCTTAATGCAAGCCCTAACTTAGGATTAGGCTGAGAGGGTTTGTTCGGCCATTTACTTTCACTAACACATATGGTTGTTAATATAGCCGGAAGGGTAATAAAATGAAATTTATAGAAGTTGAAACATAATAGCTTTAACACCTAGCTAGTTAATGCGTGTTTTGGGATGCCTAACTCTGAAAACAATCTGGAGTAACTGATAGTTAGGGAGATTGGGATGACCACGCGATTTGTTAAAGCTGAGCCTCCAGAACCGATAAAGAAATATGTTGAGCTAATACTACACCTGAATAAAATTTTCACCACCAACTGATAAAGATACTCGAAGCCACTATCAAAATCAAAAGATAAAGGACCGAAAATTATAACATATACATGGGGTCAAAATAACTTTCCAGATTCGCAAACACGTTTTCGGATTTTATTTGGTGAATATAAAGCCTTTAATATACAAATACAACTAAAATCATCACAAAAGCTACCCTATATGAATATGACTTAGAACATATGCAATGAATGTCTCTCATAAGAATATCTCATATACAAAATAAATAATAAAATAATAAATAATATTATTATATTATAAGTGTCTCTAAAAAAGGTGAGAGAGAGTGTAAGAGAAATTCTCTCACATTTTTTTATAGACTTTCACAATAAAATAACATTATTATTATTTTATTAAATTTTTTTAAATGAGACTTTGTTAAATGCAAACAATGCATGTAGAAGAAGATATGGAGCCTTGAAGATGTTGTTTTGTAGAAAGCAAGTAATTATTGATGTGGTTGTAAGAGGTTGTTTTGTTGTCCTTGTAGAAGTTAAGATATTTAAGACATTGTTTGTTTAAGCGAAAGTCGCAGAAGCTCTGATCAAATTAGTTCCTTTTTTTCTTGACGGATCAAATTATTTCTTAGAATTCATTTTCTCCAACAAGTATTGGATTAAGTATTTGATGTGATTTGAGTTTTAATAAGGTTTTAGATGATTTGGTTAAATTTTGGTGAATTTAGAATTTTGTTATTAAATTTTCTGAAATCTCATCTAAAACAATGGGATTTTGGTCTTTATATTTTTAACTAAAAATTCTTCTTAAATCTAACATAAAACTTTTAAATCAAATCCTAGTATTGTCTTCAATAACAAGAGATTTGATTGTATATTTTAAAATCACTAATTCAATAACACTAAATTTTAAATGATATTTTGAAATTCAAGTTTCAATAACACATAATTTATCTATTTAACTCAAATCTCTCCAAATACCCAATTGAATACATCCCCTTTAATTCTTCTGAGATTCTTGTCTTTTAAGGTAACCCCATTAAAGCTTTTTTAGTCTGAGAGATGAATGTTAAAACCCAACCCATAACTCTTTCTTTTAAAAGATAAACCCAAGTCTATTTGCTTATGTTTGAGTAAAGAAGGTCAATTGTCCCAAAAACCATAGAAAGAGAACATTTGAGGGGAAAAAAAGAAATGTTTCATTTAGTCGACAAGGACTCAAGAACAACCAAAGAATCAAATAATTCGAACTGTCCAGTAAAACTTAATCTTTTTGCAGTACCTATCCTCAAGCCAAGACACACTAAATTATAAATACAAAATCACAGTTTATGATTTCAGCTATTCTACGATTACATATTAGTGACAAAATAAATCTCTTCTTCTACAATTGTTTAGTTTAAATCAAATTCTTTCTTAATGATTCTACAGTTTCAGTCAATCCCTAATTTTTTTACCAACAATTCGAATGTATGAAAGTCAAAAAATAGATAATGCAGAAGTGTTGAAAACTTAAATACTTTGTAAGGGAAATTTTTCATATATTAAAAGTAAAAACTACCTTATACTTGTCATCAATACCCATAATAATTTGAAGCTTACCAATTATAGCTTTTTTATTGCCGCTAAGCTTTACAAGGAGAAAGTGGAGAGTCACAGAGACAGTCGTTACCAGCAAACGCACTACCCGGGAATTTTGTGGCCGGAAGCTTTCCACAAAGATGGTTTTGACTCAAGTTTAGTCTCTGCAGACCAGCCACCATCTCTGGCACCTTTCCATATATCAAGTTCCTTGACAGATCAAGAGTTTTCAGCGTCTTTGAGAACTTCAGCTTTCCCATATCGAATCGAAGTTTGTTCCCTGCAGCCCGAAACTCCAAGAGATACTCTGTCTTGTTCAAGAAACTTTCTAGACTCCCTGAGATCTCGTTTTTCGACAGGTCGATGTAAGTATAGTACAAAGGTGCCTCTGGCTTCCAGTTATCTAAGCTCATCTTGATCCCGCATTTTGCTAGCTTCAACGAGAAGATGCCTGGCAACGAGGTCACCCATTTTGGAATCGTTTTGAGGTGAAATTGGTTGTACGAGAGATCAAGAAGGTCAATAGTATTAACGTTCAAGATAGGGAATGGATCAATTAAAAGATTGTGGGAGAGATCGAGAATGTTAATATAAGTCAGATTGACGAAACCTTTCGGTACAACCCCAGAGAACTGATTCTTGGAGAGATCCAACTTTTCGAGGTGGTTTAAACTTGATATATAGTCCGGGATTGTGCCGGAGAGATTGTTCTGGCTTAGATCAAGGGTCCGAAGTGTCGGTGCGAGCGATGCAATCGATAAAGGAAGTTTCCCGGATAATCCATTGCGGGAGAGATCGAGAAATCGGAGACTTGTCATGGATTGAAAAATATCTGGAATGGTGCCTGAGAGACGGTTGTTGGCGAGGTTCATAGCCCACATGAGCTTGATATTAGCAATCTCTAACGGTATAGTTCCGGTTAGGAGATTACCGCCAAAGAAAAGAGAAGATAACCGAGTCAAATTTGATATTGAATTCGGTATTGGACCGTTGAAGCGGTTTCCATCAATATATAAGTCTTCCAATGTCTGGCTTAGCGTGCCTATGTTGGCTGGAAGGGAACCAGAGAGACGGTTATTCGCGATGTTAACGTACCTTAGCTTTGGTAATTCGAGAAGGAAATAAGGAAAAGGTCCAGTGATGTTGCCGTGATCTCCTAAGTTAATCACGCTGAGGAGCTCCAGTTTAGCCAGCGAAGGCGAGAGAGTACCGGAGAGGGAACGTTCCGGTTTCTTAGGAAAACCGTATAGATCGAGATGGGTGACCCGGTCGCTGTTGAAGCAACTGATACGGTTCCAGGAGCAGCAAGAAGTACCTTTCGTCCACGAGCTGAGTATGCCCGAAGGATCTTGAGTTATACCCAATTTGAAAGCTAAAAGACCCGCCTCATCATCAGGATGACACGTGGCAGCTCCGGACGGAGTTAAACATTGGAGAAAGATAATGGTGGCAAAGATGAAGAAAGTGAAGGAGTAAGAGTTCATGGTGGTGATGAATGATGATGTTGTGCGGTGGGATTGAAAGAAGCTATCGGTAGCTCTATTAATAGAGGGATAGAGACGACTTGAGAGCTTTAAAGTCAAAGTCAAGGATTTTGACCGATCCATTTGCATGTGACAATAAGTGGTATTACCCATATCTTATGCCGCTTTAGCTTGTTCTTATAGACAAGGTTCATTTCATACAGCAAGTCATGTATCTCAATCCTCCACAGTTCCTCATATAAGGAAGATAATGAAACAAGTGATTTGTTTAACTCGTTTGTTGTAAAATGGTGGGAACAATAAAATTTTCATCATTTTTCTAGCTATCATGTTGACGTAGTATTTTATTCTAAAATTTACTAACGAAGATAATACTTATGTATTGGAGTATTTAATTATAGAGAAAATTTGAGCAAAAATGAGTTTAAATTTCTAGATTGTACTCTATATTAATTTTCTAAAATACTACACTTTTTCTAAGATAGTTTTGTTTTTTTCATCACATTTTATTAATAACATAAGAAAAACCAAAGCATACAAAACCAAAAAAAACAGTCAAATGAAAGTCCAAACAAAATCTAAAACAGTATAATCCGTTAGAGAAGATGTGTGTTGAATCAGCATCCAATTCCAAGAACACGCGTCACACAAAGATCGAAACCAAAGAAACGTGTAATGAAGAAGAAAATAGGAACGACCGTTCATTACGCCGGTTCTTTTTTTACCTGAGAAGAACTTTTAATCGCCAAAAATTTCTTAATCTGACATGTTTGTTGGGAAGATTTTGTTATTACAGGTTCTCGAAGAGGAAGATCTTAGAGCTCTAAAGTGAAGCATGTTGAGTCGTTGATTCAAAATATTTCCGGCAATTAGAATTTCTTCTCAGGCGAAAAAGCAACTGACATAATTGATAGTCGTCCTTGTTTTTCTTCTTAATTACACGTGTTTTTGGCTTCGATCTTTGTGTGACATGTGTTCTTGGAATTGGAAGCTGGTTCAACCCAATTCTTCTCTAGTGGATTATATTGTTATAAGCTTTCGATTGACAGTTTTCTTAACTTTGTATTTTTTGGTTTTTCTTATATTTTTAATAAAATGAGATGAAAAAAAACAATATCTAAATTAAAATTTTAATTACTTAGTTCAGATTATTGTGTTGAGAAATTTCATTTTTGGATGTATTTATTTTAGTTAATCTTATATAATAAAGTAAAGTTTTCTAAAAATAAAGCTACGGGACGCTGACATGTGTCTCCTAATTTTTTTTGACAATTTTCCTTTATTTTTTTCTTCAACTTTAAAAAATATATTTAGATCCTCTTTTTCTAAGAAAGACTCATTATTCAACTCATCAATATAACTACTAATATTATTTGATATCTTATCTAATATAGTAAGGTTATCTTTCAGTTGAGTCCCAAATTGCTCCCATGTCTTTTATAGAGCTCTGAAATGTTGCTACATGTCCTTTCTAAACATGAAAACTCTGTTCTTTTCCCAACCTCTTTTTTTCATCCTCTTCCTTCTAACTAAAAAATCATGATAACCAAAATTAACCAATCTGAATAAGTAAAATTAACCAAACATTTGTATAATACCCGATATTAACCGATATTTTGTTTTTTCGAGGAATTTTAGTTATTTTTGGTTAAGTTGGTTCGACTCATCATCAAAAAGCAATCATCATCAACTCATCTTCATGATTTTTTAGTTAGAAGGACGAGGATGGAAAATAAGAGGTTGACAAAAGAATAGAGGTGTCATGTTTAGAAACGACATGTGACAATATTTCAGAGCTCTAAAAAATACATGTTGCAGCAATTAAGAGCTCCACTGAAAGGTAACCTTACTATGCTAGTTAAGATATAATAAATTAGATATAGTAAACACACACATAAGTTTTTAGATGTTAGGTTTATTTAAATATTAGGTTAATATTTTGGTTAACCATCAGCTATAGTAAATTGAACTGAACCAAATACATAACCAATTCAAGTAGTATATGCTGCTGATCAGTTTCTGTGAGATAGCCGAAATCGAACCAATTTATCCAAATCTTGGTTTGGTTTGGGATAAACCGGTTCAGTTTTAAAGTTTATGAGTTTGTTCTTAATTTTACCTAAGAATAACATTCACATTGTTTTCTATAACATGTAGGATGTAAAATTTTTGTTGAAATGTAATATTAGTTTTTAAAACTTATGGCCTCTCCTCTTTCCTCTTGTCCTCTCCTTCATTTCTCAGCTCTCTCTTCAATGGCTCACTCAGAAAACACGACTGAAACCATCATGATTAACAACAACACTGTTCTGAATGTTAATATAACCAATGTTCAGAAACTCACACACTCCAATTATCTTATGTGGAGCCTCCAAGTGCACGCACTTCTTGATGGCTATGGCTTAGCTGGATATCTAGATGGATCTGTCATCAGTCCATCTCCCACAACCACCACCGGTACCACCACTATCGCGAATCCAGCCTACACTCAATGGAAGCGCCAAGACAAATTGATCTATAGTGGTCTCCTAGGCGCTATTTCAATCACGATTCAGCCTCTGCTGTCTCGTTCCCAAACCGCGGCGGCGATATGGACGACCCTTGCTTCGACCTATGCCAAACCAAGCCGCGGTCACATTAAGCAAATCAAGCAGCAGCTTAAACATTGGACAAAGGGCTCCAAAACCATCGATGAGTATCTCCAAGGGCTCACGACACGATTCGATCAACTAGCGATTCTTGGCAAAGGTGTGGATCATGAAGATCAGATTGAGTATATCATTGAAGGCCTTCCTGAAGAATACAAGCCCACGGTGGACCAGATTGAAGGGCGTGACGTTCCTCCCTCCATTACAGAATTTCATGAACGTCTCTTGAATCAAGAGGCAAAGCTAATCACTAAGGCTGCTGCTAACTCTCCGAGCTTCCCCGCTTCGGCGAATGTTGTGTCACATCGTCAAACAAACAACCCCAACAACAATCGCTCATACAACAAGGCACCACGTGGTCCCCCACAACAATGGTCTCCGTCTACCAACAACAACAATCGCGCACCTCGTCCATACTTGGGAAAGTGTCAACTTTGTGGTGTTCAGGGTCACTCGGCACGTCGGTGCTCACTCCATGTTCAAGGGTCTCCTTATATGGCTCCACAAACCATGGCCACTCCATTCCGTCTTTGGCAACCTCGTGCGAATCTTGCCGCCGCGTCTCCATACTCGGCAAACAATTGGGTTCTCGATAGTGGTGCGACACATCACATCACGTCTGATCTAAATAACTTGGCGATGCATCAACCATATCTCGGCGGCGATGAAGTGCTCATTGGAGACGGCTCAGGTCTCGCCATCTCGCATACAGGTTCCACCATTTTACCCTCCTCCTCTAAAAACCTAGCTTTAAACCAAATTCTTTATGTCCCTAATATCCATAAAAACCTTATCTCCATATATCGTCTTTGTAATACTAATCAAGTTTCTGTCGAATTCTTACCCGCCTCGTTTCAGGTGAAGGATCTCAGCACGGGGGCGCCGTTACTCCAAGGAGTGACCAAGGATGAGTTGTATGAGTGGCCGGTATCACCATCGTTTGCGAAAAGTTTCTTTGCTTCTCCGACACCCAAAACCTCTATTTCTTTTTGGCATTCCCGCTTAGGCCATCCTTCACCATCTATTCTAAACAATGTTATCTCTCATTTTCGTTTACCTGTTTCAAACAATGCAGACAAGCTCATGTCTTGTTCTCATTGTCTTATTAATAAAAGCCACAAACTCCCTTTTTCAACTTCATCGATAACTTCAAACAGACCTTTACAAATAATCTTTACCGATGTTTGGACATCTCCTATTACTTCCATAGACAATTACAAATATTATCTTGTTCTCATTGATCACTATACCCGTTACACTTGGCTATACCCGCTTAAACACAAATCCCAAGTCAAAGAGACATTCACTGCTTACAAAGCCCTCGTTGAAAACCACTTTCAAAACCGTATCACTACCCTATATTCCGACAATGGAGGAGAGTTCATCGCTCTCCGCTCATATCTCATCGAACATGGCATCACTCACCTCACGTCGCTATCACACACACCCGGACACAACGGAATCTCTGAACGCAAACATCGACATGTCGTCGAAATGGGCCGGACTCACTCTTCTCTCACAAGCTTCAGTTCAGAAAATATACTGGCCATATGCTTTTGCTGCTGCGGTGTTCCTCATAAATCTTCTCCCAACACCAGTCCTCTCCAATCAATCACCGTTCCAGAAGTTGTTTGGTCGTTCTCCAAACTATACACGGCTCCGTGTGTTTGGTTGTCAATGCTTTCCTTGGCTGCGACCCTATAACAAGCACAAACTCGAGGACAAATCCAAACCATGCGTCTTCTTTGGATACTCACTCACACAGAGTGCGTATTTGTGTTTGGACCTGATCACACAACGAATCTATACGTCACGCCATGTTCAGTTTATGGAAGAGACATTTCCTTTCACAGCTCCATCTCCGACATTATTCACACAACCCGACACTGAACAGAGAAACTGGACACCGCTGGTGACACCGGTACCACTCATCGTCATTTTGTTCATGCTCCATGTTCCAAGATTGATACTCTTGATACTCATGATACTCTTGTTCATGCTCCATGTATCCTTCACCATATTCACCTTGGTACTCTTGAGTAGAGTATCCATCAACATACTCATATTGATACTCTTGAGACGAGTATCCATTAGGAAGACCTTCTTGATAAGTGGATGAGCTTTCAAAACCATGATGACTTGTAGGGTCCCAAGCCATCTCTCTTTGTTGAGCTTCTAGAATTAATTTCAACATTGAAATCAATTCTGAAGCCATGCTTTCTCTCTTGTGATTGTGCCTTGCAAAAAGAACAAACACTTGAAAGAAAGTTAGTAATCACAAAAGAAATAAAACAAAATAAAGAAAGCTTAGTCTCAACCAAAAATGAAATCCTAATGGCTAATTGCTATTGTTCCCCGGCAACGGCGCCAATTTGATATGCGAGATTTTCGGGTCTCGGGGCTATCAAATAACCCTTGTACGTTGAGTACTTAGGGATCGAATCCACAGAGAGCAATGAACCAACACACTAGGAATACACAAGTTCGGTTAATCTAAGCAAAATAAAATGGTTCTTGATTCCTAAAATATGAATAACAATATAATTCAAACTAAACAATGCAAAGCAAAGCAAAAGAAAGTAGAATGCAAAAGACTAACAACCTAAAACGTAAATATGGGCTATCGGTAAGGTATTGTGACAAGGATGAATGACGGGATGATAGATGATGAAATATATGAACAATTTACATTAAATGCTATGACATGAGTCACTTAAATAGACTAGTTCATTTCCATGACACTAATCCTTTTATAAAACAATCGATTAGGCTAATTTCCCAATTGCAACCGAATGATTTATAAACATTAAACACCAACTCATTATTATCATCAATCCTATCTTAAAACTCAATTTCCATTGGCAAAGATAAAGGAAAGCAAGCATAGAAAGTTCTGGGCGTTTCTAAACACCTTCCGGGTTTGAAACGGTCGAAGATCGAGAAATCACTTTTCCAAGTTTATTTCAAGCATTAAAATCATTCTATACATGAACATAAACATAAATCAACCATCAAACATCACAAACAACCATCAAAGCATCCTAGATCTACCACACCAACAGCCCAAAAGTCAAATACTCACACATGCTCAAAATACAAAAGTAAACCATGGAAAAGATAGAGAATGAAGACATAATGATGATTTTATAAAAAGATTCAACAAAAGGTTTAAAACATAAATTCAAATGATGAAAAGAGATGAAGAAAAGCTGAAGAACCAGAGGAATAAAGCAGAGAGAAAAAGTTCTTAGATCTAAAAAAATCGTATATCCTTTATACAATGGAAAAAATTGCCTTTAAAGAGAAAGCATTCGCACTAAAAAGGTGTCGGCGATCGGTCACCACGATCGGTTGCTGACCGATCGCTGCAATCTTGATCGGTCATGGTGATCGGTTGCTGACCGATCGCTGCAATCTTGATCGGTCATGGTGATTGGTTGCTGACCGATCCATCTGCCTCTCACGCTTATAATTCATTTTTTCCGTGTGTCCTTCGGGATCGTTTGCTGACCGATCAGGGTGAAGTTGATCGGTCATGATGATCGGTTGTTGACCGATCCAGCTGCTCTTTGTCTCCTCTTCGATCCTTGATCTTCGTGCATCATCACACTGCTCCAGAATCCCTGAAATACATGCACAAACCACAGAAGAATGTCCAAAATGCAAACCTAGACTCTTAAAACTATAAAAGACTCAATATACACAAAATTCTTAAGAAATACTCCTTTAAACAAACTTATATACACAAAATGCTAAAGAAATGCATACTAAAAACTATGAAAATACATGCATATCAGGGACACAGATGATTGTGTCTCAACGAATGGATATATCATCTATCTTGGTGGACACGCTATCTCATAGACTTCAAAGAAACAAAAAGGTGTGTCTCGCTCATCCACCGAAGCCGAATATCGGGCAGTGGCGAACACAGCCTCAGAACTCTGCTGGATTTGCTCTCTTCTCACTGAAATGCACATCATGCTACCAGCTTCACCGGTGATTTACTGTGACAATATTGGTGCAACGTATCTTTGTGCTAATCCTGTTTTCCACTCCAGGATGAAACACATAGCCATCGACTATCACTTCATACAGAACTTAATTCAGTCGGGTGTTTTACGTGTCTCACATGTCTCCACACACGATCAACTCGCCGACTCACTGACAAAACCTCTACCGCGAGCTCGTTTCCAACTCGATACTTCCAAAATTGGCTTGAGAAAACTCCCTTCATCTTGAAGGAGCGTATAGACAGATGTATTAAGGATACGATTGTAATTAGATAATCCCTAGGTCTCTCTCTAATCCTCTGCTATATATATTGTACATGCTTACTCTAATAATATTATTCAGTCTCTAAACCTACATAAAATGGGTCTTTACATAAAATGAGTTCCTTATGATTAAGGGTTATGAAGATAACATAAAATGGGAGAGTGATAAGAAAAAAACATATTGAAGTCAAAGTCAAAGAAAGATTGGTGTACCTGTAGAAGTGAATATATCTTCCAAGAAATAGTATTCCAAGATTAAGCTTATGAGAGATCAAACAAAGAAGAAAGAATATTAGTTTAGGGTCGTTACATAAAGCCAATGACTCTATTAGCATTCCAGAAACCAGTTCATAATATAATTGGATTTAAAATACATATATGATCTTGTGGGAAACTGAATCATAAGGAACTCAAATTCCGATTGTAACTGGAATTAAAGTTTAAGGTATTTGTTATGAAATTAGTAAAAAATAATGACTTTCATATAAAAAAAAAAGTCAATGAAATTTTCAGGACAGCAAAAATGCCTAATACCACTAATTATTAGGAGTAGATAAAATCTTATATATCCTACTGTTTTTGGATACACTTAATATTTTCTATATGTAGAGATTTTACGTCAATTTGCATAGAGAGGTGCAGAAAATGTTAGAGAATTAGATTTCATGATTCACTCTATCCAAATCACGAATCTTTATTAGGAAAAAATCTATGTAATTTGATCCAGTTTTACTTAAAATTTTACAGGCGAACCATACCATCTGTTCTTCTCAACAGTCTCAAGGAAATTGTTTTATTCCATTTTTATCTCATAATGTATGCCTGACCCCTATTTCATTACGAAGCATTAAAATCCACACTGCATTTTTGAATTTACTTTTGATAATGATTTAAAAAAAAAGTTAGAGACTAAAGACGTAAATTTGTTAATTATCGTTCCAGATCTGATTTTATTATATGGAAATATTTTACGTAAATCATTTGTGTTTTGAATCTTTGATTCTATTGATTGATAAGTGAGTGTATATATAAATGACAGCAACATCTTTATGTCATGATTTTAGAGAAGAGATCATATAAATCTATACATGATATTTATATGTGCAGTATTGTATATACTAACAATGTGCTCATTTAGAGTTTCCGCCTATGTGCTTTAACCATGGTAGATTTGTAAGAAACTCATTGTGATCGTTTTAAATTTATATCAATGCTTGGAATTTTGTTAAACAACATTATAGTTTTTTTTTAATTCATTTGAATTATTAGATGGTTATGGTAATAGTCTCAAATCTATATTTACTAAACTTTTTACAGCTTCCTTTGTGATCACAGATTGCTTCTTCCAACATCTAAGAACAAAAAAAAGATAGAGAGAAACTAAAGCTCCATCCAAGATTGTATTAATATTAGAAATTGAACTGAGGAAGATTGTTTTGTTATATTATTTTACTGAACGATGTTGTTTGTTTTGCCACATGAGACGCAATAGAAACAATCATCAACATCAGTACTTGTCTTATGTTTCTTGAGACCAGATTTTCTTAGATTTTAATACAATCCTGAATGTATCTTTAGTGTGTTTTTTTGTTCTTAACATAAATTTCTAGATCTATCATCTTAGCATCATTATAACATCATATCATTATTGAATCTATAGATCTGCAAACTAACTTCATCATGATCACATTAACACATCAAACCTAAATTATAATCATGAAATACTAGAAAGAGAAGTCTAGATTGGACTAAAGATTTATATATCAAACCCTAACCTTAAAGATACCTGAGTAGGCAGCTAGAATTTTGGTTGGATCTTCTTCTTATCTCTTCTTCTTCCTCCTTCCCCATAGTGGCTTCTGTCTTTTATTCGTCGACTTCGGCTTTAGCGCGGGTTGGGCATCCTCAGTGCTGGTAACTTCATGGATAGATGGCAGCGGGTTAACAGGCAGCAACAATCTCTCTATTGGACTCGATTGCAAAGTGACAAAAATATAAAGAATTTCTAAACCTTAAGCCTCTTTATATTTTTCTTATATATGGTGATATGGTTGATTAGGGTTTTAAAGGAAAATGTCGAATTGCCCTCAATTTTAAGAGTGAAATGGGCTTCCGAATGGGTTGGGTATGAGATGTTACATAATGATGGAATAAGAAATTGATAATATATCTGTGCTATTAAAAGGAAAGGAAAATTTAAAAGTAAAATTTATTTTGTAAAATACAACATGCAATGCCATTGGAAAATATAACCAAAAAAAATACTCATTGATGGCAAAAATATCTTTGTATCTTAACTTTTATCCATGTATCCAAATACAACTAAAATTTGTTTTTAAAAAATATTAATTAATAAATAAAATATTTTCTATAATAAAAAATCTCTAAAAAAATCTTTTATAAAAATATTTATGTGTAAATAAAATTTTTTGTTAATCTATAATAATAAACTGAATAATATAACTCTATAGTTAATATAGGTAAATATAATAGTAGGGGTTTTGTATAGTACTAATATTATTTAGACTAATTATTTAAAACGAAAAAGTGAAATTTTTTTTAAAATGCGTGTCATTGATTCATAATGATGATAAGCAGAAAATCAATATTTATATTACTATTTTGACCATCAACCTCACGCTTATTCTATCACCATAATTTTTATGTTGTGAGAGTTGACGTCTTTCAATAGGAGCTGAATCAAAGCGAACAAGATGGATCAACCTATTTGACATACTATAATACGATCTAAAAACTCAAATATAATTTACCCACCTAAACACAATCATATGTAGTTTTTTTGTTCAAGCATGTGTATTATTAAATTATTATTATTAAGAGAAGGAAATCATTAGAACATAGTCTAAGGCTCTAAGCAGGTCGATAATAAAAAGATATGGCAAAAGCCCAAGTAAACAACTTGGGAAAAAGTCCAATTAGAACGTGAAGAAAGTGAAGGAGTAAGAGTTCATTGTGATGATGTTGTGCGGTGGGATTGAAAGAAGCTACTGGTAAGCTATTAGTAGAGGGAGAGAGACGACTTGAGAGCTTTGAAGTCAAAGTCAACGATTTCGACGGATCCATTTGCATGTGACAATGAGTGGTATTACCCATATCTTATGCCACGTTATCTTGTTCTTATAGACAAGGTTCATTTCATTTCATAGAGCAACTCATGTATCTCAATCCTCGGCAGTTTCTCATATGAGGAAGGTTCAACTCGTTTGTTGTTTAAGTAGATAAAATGGTGGGAACCATAAAATTTTTATCATTTTTCTAGCTATCATGTTGACGTAATATTATATTCTAAAATTTAATTACGAAGATAATACTTTCGTTTGTGTACCGATATATATGTATGTTATTGGACTATTTAATTATAGACGAATTTTGAGAAAATGAGCAAAAATTTGAAACTGTGCTCTATATTAATCAAGACTATAATAACACAAGTGCTTCTCCAAAAGATGACACATCAGATTTTTTATGAATTGTGGAGATGACACATCAATTAATGAAAAAAAATTTTAATCCAATAAAATCATTTCAATTGTACACATCACTTAGATAAGATAATCAATCAAAAATTAAAACAACTAATAAAAATCAGCCTAAACAATAATAATAATAATATTAATAATAATAATAATAATAATAATAATAATAATAATAATAATAATAATAAAAATAAAAATAATAATAACAATAATAATAATAATAATAATAGTAATAATAATAATAATAATAGTAATAATAATAATAACAATAATAGTAATAATAATAACAACAATAATAATAGTAATAATAATAATAACAATAATAATAATAATAGTAATAATAATAATAACAATAGTAATAGTAGTAGTAATAATAATAATAATAATAATCAATTTTTTATCGATGAATAAATCAATTGTTGTTTGCATATTTTTTTTTTGTGGGAAATGTTAGCAATATATTTCGTGCTGCAACCCCAACCGATGAGAACTACTTCATTGGGTAGATTTGTGAGTGGTCTTCCAAATTTTAAGAAAGGTGGCTCGGAGAATAAATAGTCTCTTTGTAAAGATATTTCACAAGGTCGTTAGTTCACTGATGCACAACGGGTATTATGTTGGATCATTATTTTCTTATACCAATCGTTTTAGAGGTTTTAACAATGTTGATTTGTTTTGTGAATTCGTTTTTTCTTAAAGAACAAACTCTGGATTTTGGAAGATGAAAATGGCAAGTTTCATTACTAAAGACATTTTGATGGCTCTCAGTCTGCTACTTACTATCTCTTAGTGATTCTGAACAAAGAGTTTTTCACCATTCCTGATGGTTCTTAGTATGGAGAAACAAATTTATATGCTTCTTATGTTGATATATTTCTCTATTAGAAAATTATGCGGTACAGTACAAACAAGATGTTTTTCCGTCTCTTGATTTATGGAAATGTCTTTAGATGGATCGGTTTGTTATTTTTCAGCTTATGTTTTTGTTTTTGTTTTTTTTTCTATTGTGTTAGGTATAATTTTAACAAGGTTGCACAATATAAGCAACTTACGTTGGAAGAAGCAGAAGAGATGATGAAGAATCGTAGAAAAAACGATTGATGGGTTCCAAAGGTGGATGATGAAAGTTGCAATATAATGGTCCTGCATTATTTGGAGAAGTCGAGAATGATAAAGAGATTGGTGGAAGCAGTGGGGGTGGTGATAGGGGTCGTAAAAAGTTGTCAGGCGGTGATGGAGAAGAAGAGAATGTCTCTAATAGAGGAGATAAAAAAAGTGAAAAAAAAAACAAATTACTTAATATAATTGTTTTCACAAAAAAAAAAAACAGTTTGACAAACAAATAAAAAAAACCAAAAAATATCAACATCACCAATTTAAAAATAATTATTTTATAATTAATGAATATGAATATACCAAATATGAAACACCAAATTCATTAAAATTAATAAAAGATTTCTCGAATTGATTAAAATATTAAAAAAAAAACAAAACAAAACCAAAAACAAACAAAAACCAAAAATTAAAAAAAATAATAATAACAAAATACCCCGCAGCGTAGCGCGGGTACAAACCTAGTTCTTTTATAATACTACACTTTTTCTAAGTTAATTTTAGTAATTTACTGAGTTATCTTTATTAATGATTATAAGTATTTCAATACGTAACTTAAATTTTTTTATTAATTAGTTCAGATTACTGTATTGAGAAATTTTATTTTTTGGTTTTTATTTATTTTAATTAATCTATATAATAAAGTAAAGTTTCCTATAATTAAAATCAGTTTCCTTTAATTAAAATCAGTTTCCTTTAATTGGTCTCACTATCAACATCAAAAACATGGAAGAAGTCGATAACTTAGTTCCTTGGCCTCCATCGTTGTCTCTCCACCTCTGGCAGTGTCTCTCCGCCTCCTATCATGTCTCTTTCTCTCCTGTAAACATCTTTAATCACTTCTCTTTTAGAATTATGTTACTTTGTTTACTAGATGATGAATTGATGATGTGTATTATGAATTGATGGAACTGATGATGAATTGTTGATGTTTTGATCATGTTAACTTTGAATTGATCATGAATTGATGATGAGTTGATGATGACTGTTGTGTGAACCGAGTCTAACTAAATTAACCGAAAGTATCCAAAAATACTCGAATTTGACCTATGGTTCAGATTCGCTGTCGTTCTCTTCTGAGAATCTATCATTTATATTATTGCTTGTCTTTGCTATGTATTTTCCTATGCTTAGAGGATGGTTAATTCTCTCTTTGTTTGTAAGACTCTTATATTATAATGGAAGCATTTGAGTGACAAAAAAAAAAAATCCAAAAATACTCGAATAACCAAAATATCAGTTAATATCGGGTATCATACAAATGTTTGGTTAATTGGTTATTCAGATCGGTGAGGTACTTTTATCATCAATTCATGATTGATTCATTAGTTCATGATCAATTCAACATGAACATACTCAAAACATCTACAATTCATCATCAATTCCATCATTTCATAATCAGTTCATCAATTCATTATCCAGTCACCAATATAACATAATTCTAAAAGAGAAGCGATTAGAGATATTTACCGGAGAGAAAGAGACAAAACATGAGGGAGAGAGACAGCGACGGAGGCAAGGATTAGGTTTAGCCGATTAAAATCTCTAGATATTAGATACTATATTGCACATATAGATATCATGTATGAATTTAATTTATCTCTTCTCCAAGATTATAAAGATGTTGTTCTTTTATATATATATATATATATATATATATATATATATATATATATATCAATAGAATCAAATATTCAAAACACAAATGATTTACGTAAAATATTTTCATAGAATGTAATGCATCTAGAACCATAACAAATTTACATCTTAGTCTCAAAATTTTTTTAAATAATTTATTAATAAGTAATTCAAAAATTACAATGCGGATCAATGCTACGTAATGAAATAGGGGTTGGACATACCTTATGAGATCAAAATCGAATAAAAATTTTTCCTTCAGATTGTTGAGCAGAACAAATGGTATGGTTCGCCCGTAAAATTTTTAAGTAAAACTGAATCAAACTATATATATATTTTTCCTAATAAGTATTCGTGATTCGGATGGAGTTAATAATGAAATCTTGTTCTCTCAGATTTTCTGCACTTCTCTATGAACACTGACGTAAAATATCTACATATAGAAAATTATTAAGCGCACTCAAAATCCCTAGGATATATAAGATTTTATCTGCTCCAAACAATCAGTGGTATCATGCAGTTTTACGGTCCTTAAATATCATTGAATATTATATATATATATATATGTGTTGAAATTTCATTAATTTCACTATAAAAAACATGTGAGTTGCAACGAATATTAATGCCGAATTTTTTTCGTTGTAAAGTTGAAAGGATATTACCAGCGATTTACGACAATATACACAATCGTCGTAACTACGTCGTTAATTTATAACAAAAAATTTTTCGTAAATAAGACGGAAAATGACGTTCATATAACGTCGATTTTAAGACGAATTAAAAAATCGTCGTAACTTGATGATGTCTTTACGAAAACCATATTTAATGACGAGTTACCAAGTAGAATTTAATTGGTAGGTGAACATGTTTATTTAATGTCAATCAGAAAATTTATGACGAAAATAGTCGACGTAAATTCGTTGGTAGTTTAGTGTAAAAACGTTATAAATGTTATTCGTTGTAAATTTGTTGTTTACGTTTGTACCTACCAAAATCGAAAATTTCCTATAAATACCACATTCTCCCATTCTTAATTCACACACACAAACAACAAAATCGTTTCTAAACAAAAAAAAATTTACTCAAAAGACCAAAAAAATATGTCTTCCAGAGGTGATATTCATAGCAAACGAAGATGGATGTATATGCATAACAAAAGAGTTTTTCAACGGGCTGAAGATATTCATAGATCAAGCGGGACATACATCACTCACTCTAGAATCTGGTAAGATGTCATGTTCTTGCCGGAAGTGCAAAAATTCAAGTTCTAGAACTGCTCGTAGTGAAACTGTGTGGAATCATCTATTAAATATTGGATTTAACCCTCCCCCCCTCCCCCACTATTATATTTGGTTTCAACATGTAGAGGGTTATGGTGTAAATGAAGCAAGTAGTAGCAATAGTAATTTTGAAAGTAGGGAAGAACCTTTTAATTTCTATTACCATGATCATTATCATTTAGATCAGGAAGATCTAGAACATGTTAGAGTACATGACATGGTTATAGATGCATTTCATGAAACAACTGCGTCATTTGTTGATAATACAGTTGAGGAACCTAATGCGAAACGGTTCTATGAAATGTTAGATGCTGCAAATCAACCAATCTACGAGGGATGTAGAGAAGGTTTGTCGAAATTGTCATTAGCAGATAGGATGATGAACATTAAAACCGATCATAATTTATCTGAGGTCTGTATGGATACATGGGCATAATTATTTAAAGAGTATTTGCCAGAAGATAATTTGTCTGTTGAATCATATTATAAGATTCAAAAATTGGTTTTTAGTCTTGGGTTGTCTTCTGAGATGATATATGTGTGCATTGACAATTGTATGATCTATTGGAAAGATGATGATTAGTTACAGGAATATCGATTCTGTAAGAAGTCAAGATTTAAGCCGCAAGGTAGTGGAAGGAATAAGGTACGGTACAAACGGATGTGGTACCTTCCAATTACAGAGAGGTTGAAAAGATTGTATCAGTATGAAAGGACAGCAGCATTGATGAGATGGCACGGAGAACATTTGCAGACGGAAGAGGAGATCAATCATCCATCAGATGCAAAGGCGTGGAAGCATTTCCAAACGGTACATTCTGATTTTGCTAGAAAAGTTCGTAATGTTTATCTTGGTTTATGAACCGATGGATTTAGTCCATTTGGATTGTCTGGAAGACAATATTTTATGTGGCCAGTAATCGTCATGCTTTACAACCTTCCCCTAGGGATGTGCATGCAAAAGGAGTTTTTATTCTTGAGTATACTAGTTCCTGGACCTAACCATCCAAAGAGGTCACTAGATGTTTTTTTACAACCTCTCATCCATGAGTTGAAGGAGTTATGGTATACTGGGGTTCGAACCTACGATTGTTTGGTAAAAATGAATTTTACTATGAAAGTTATGCTTATATGGATAATAAGTGATTTTCCTGCATATGGGATGCTATCCGGTTGGACAACGCATAAAAGATTATCTTGTCCGTATTGTCTTGAAATAACAGATGTATTTCAGCTCAAGTACGAAAGGAAATCAAGTGTGTTTGATTGTCATCGACGGTTCTTGCCAAGTAATCATCCTTATCGAAGAAACAAGACGTTATTCAGGAATAAAGTAAGTGTATGTGCCCTCCTACCGATGTATTATTTTGGGGAAGAAATTGAAGCGCAAATTGATCATTATGGTGCTCAGGAAACAGTAAGGAGTAGGGGTAATTGGTATGTTCTAGGTAATATGCCCGATGGATACGGGGAGCATCATCACTGGCACAAGAAAATCATATTTTGGGAACTTCCATATTGGAAAGATCTTCTGCTGCGACACAATTTGGATGTGATGCATATCGAGAAAACAAATTTAGGTAACATCATGCATACAATATTAAATGTGGCAGAAAGGACAAAAGATAGCAAGAATTCAAAATTGGACGTATCTGCTATTTGTGCAAGAAGTGAGTTGCACATTACTAGAGATGGAAAATTACCAATTCCTATATTCTGTTTGGCCTCAAATGCAAAGTCAGCGTTGTTTAGTTGGGTGAAACAAGACGTAAAGTTTCTCGATGGGTATGTTTCTAATCTCTCTAAATGTGTTGAAGAAAGGCAAAAAATTTCGGGGATGAAGAATCATGATTGTCATGTATTTATGCAACAACTACTTCCATTCGCACTTATCGAGCTATTTCAAAAAATGTAAATGAAGCACTTGCAGGTACTTGAATAATTATATAATATTCATTGATTAAGTATTAATATAATTATTTACCTATTATATATTTATTGGTAATTATAGGTATTGAGGTTTTTTTTTTAGATCTCAGTACACGTACGTTGACCGAGGAAAGCATTCAACAAATTGAAGCCAATATTTCGATCTTATTGTGCAACTTAGAGAAGATATTTCCTTCAGCAGTTTTTGATGTTACGGAACATCTTCCAGTCCACCTTCCTCACGAAGCGTCTTTAGGTGGACCTGTTCATTTTCGATGGGTGTATTCATTTGAGTGCTTCATGAAACACTTGAAAGGAAAAGCCGAAAATCTGGCAAAAGTGGAAGCTCAATTGCTGTGGAAAGTTTATCAGAAGAAACATCTCACTTTTCATCATACTACTTTGCCCCAAAAGTTCGTACACGAAAAAAGCTCCCCGATGATATGACGATGGTGGTGTGGCACCAACATATGCAGTAGAAGGTATCCCAAACATCTTTTCGCAAATTGGTCGATTTGCAGGGAAGTTAAAAGATGTTTGGTGGACGAGTACCGAAGATCGTCATAGCGCACACACATATATTCTCCTAAATTGTGAAGAAATACGCTCTTTTGAAAGGTAATATATCTTATAATAATATTATTTAACTAGTAATTAATCTTTATAATAATATTCGTTAACTAATATATATTTTCAGTTTATTTATGACTCAAGTACAAGAAGTCATCGAGGGAATATCAAATGATGAAATTAACAAGCGAAAAGATCAAAACTTTGTGAAGTGGTTGAAATCTCAAGTACACATTAGTTTAATCAGAAAATATATATACGTTTTTATCTTTTGTACCTTAACGATATATATTTTTACTTAATTAATTTGTTATATATATACTTTTGCAAGTTTTTTTTTTTTTTATAACTCAGGTGATCCGGTTCAACAGAAACTATGAGCTCCGAGTCAGGTCGCATGGACGTTTACTCCCTAGCTGATTCTCGGGTCAACATGCCATGAGATCCGACTAATCTTGAGGCCCCGGAGAGGCCATGTGAATGCTCCGGTGGCCAAGTGTAAATAAGTAGAGAGTTTCGCGCTTGAGGGGAATCGATCCCTGGCCTAGACCAACAGGGTAACTCCTCCTCAAGTAGAACCATTAGACCACCACTACTTGGTTTACTTTGCAGGTTGGTTATGATGATCCATTTTATCCACCATGGTTTCATGACTTACTTCAAGGTCCAATCTCAAGGATAACCACTGCTCTCATGTATTTCACACGAGGATATTCATTCCATGCTTACGATTACGGTAGACGGCGAGCAACTGTCAACTATGGAGTATGTGTGAAAGGAGAAACAAATTTTTATGGGATCTTGCAAGAAATAATTGAAGTTGAATTTGCATGACTAGTGAAGATAAAATACGTTCTCTTTAAATGTGATTGGTTCGATCCAAAAGTAGGCACATGTCTACTAAAATATTAAAACGCAAATTAAAACTAATTGTGATTGAATATTTTGTTAATGAGAAGTTATTCCAATTGTATTTTGTAATAGTTGAAGATTTATAATATCAGATACTTATGTCTAGAGACTTAAAAATGAATATGAATCATAGAGGAAATTTTTAACAAAAAAAATCTATCTGAGAGTTGGTGTTGGACTAGATGAAGGTTAGAGTTTATCAGAAATCTGGTCTAAAGTTTCATTAAAAAGATATAAAATGAGAAGAAGAATCTAACATAATATATAAGAACTTTCAGTATAAAATCTTTCTAAGTATATTGGATAGTCTATAACTTTTTAAATGTGTATATTGAAATAGCTAACACAATTTTATCTCGAAACTAATTAGATATCATTTTATAACAATAGGTCATGAATGTTTTAAAAAAAAAACAAAGAGATACGCTTCTAAAAATACAAAAATCGATTCAAGTATAGTAATTACATTGCACTACTAGAACCAATTGAGAACAATTTCTAAGAAGTTTTAAATTAACAAAATATGTTACTATTCCCATCCATATCAAATTTAATACATCACTATATTTTTACGATCTAAATATCACTATGTTCTTATTATCTATGAAAATTTTAGACATATCATAAATCGGATGTGTCATTTTTACTGTGGTTAAACCTTTTTTATAATAACTTTGGTGGTTTGAAGTAGGAAAGTCTTAAAATTGTATAGTAGGAGACAAGTGCATATGGTATGTGGATGTGTGTTATGTGGGAATAACTTAAAAGTTTAAAACTCAATTTATTATCTCCCATCGAACAGTATGTAACTTGGTGACTAGATACCAAGACCAAGTGTACGTTTTCAAAATTTGTATTAAGAAATGAACTAGATGGTTTAGATGAGTGATATGTTTGCCACCATATATTCAATTTCATTAATAATGGAAATTTTCTATATTTTGGAACATGACCAAACTAAACGAACAATGTAACTTATCAACTCCTAACAACCAACGAAAAAGATTTGAGATTTTTTTTTAAAAAAATCTATCTATTATAAGATTTCTGTTATAAATCATATGTGGATTTGCCACACTCTAGTTCTGTCCGCCTGGCCCATGGAGGTTCCAGCCCAAGACTTAAGTTAGGCGGTTTGTACTTTTTCTATTCCTATTAGGTTTTCCTTTTATCTCTTATGTACTCATCCTTATATAAAGGAACCGATGTAACCTCATTCATTATCAGAACAATACAATACAATACGAATTCCCCTTATTTTTCTCTCTAGTTTACAACACGTTATCAGCACGCTTGTTCTAAAACCCTAGCTAGAAACCGGCGAACCTAAAACCCTAATCTCGCCGCCGAACAAAGCAAAGTTCATACAGCCTACCAAGGTTACGGCGAACTAGAAGAAGACAAGCACCATTCATCAATCAGATTTCTAAAGGTAAGATCTATAAACCCTAAAACTCTAAAACCCTGAAAACGGTAAATCCTAGTCAAACTAGGAAACCTTAAAACCCTGAAATCGGTAAATCCTAGTCAAACTAGGAAACTCTAAAATCTAAATATATGTTCTAAATATTATTGCATGTTTGCTGGAGGGTCATGAGACCCGGATATTCTTGATTGAAATTTGATTGATACTTGTTTGATGATTTCACGATAAAATCTTAAATCTGGTTAAATAATTATGAAACCCTAACCTGGAAATTGCGCATAAACTCTAACCCTAATTCCGCATGAAATTTTGATTTCATTGATTGATGTTTTATGATGCATAAATATTGAATCCGAGCATGCACATAGGTTGATAGAATCCGCATGAGAAAATATTACTGATTGAAATTTGATAGCATGAGAATTGTCACCAAACTAAAATCCGATCAACATATATATATATATTTAGGTTGCATATCATTAATCATGTAACTCGATTTTGCTAAGTTGCTAGAAATATTTTATGATCGCATAAATCGTTTTACACCATGCATGAACATTGAAGTTTTTGTGATTATTAAGAGAATATGATGAATAAATTTCAGATGTCGAACATCCAAAGTTTGGAATATGCTGCCCTCACTCTTTCGGGAGATAATTACTTACAGTGGGCGTTAGATACCAAGATAACCCTAAAGTCTAAGGGACTTGGCGATTGTATCATTGATGATAACAATGAAGATGAGAAAAAATAAATACAAGGCAATTTCTATAATTCGCTATCATCTTGCTGAGGGTCTAAAGGATCAGTACTTGACTATCGAAAATCCTCTAGCACTTTGGAATGAATTGAAAATGACATATGATCATCACAGAACGGTGATGCTTCCAAAGGCTATGTATGATTGGAGGAATTTGAGATTCCAGGACTTTAAATCCGTGGATGAATACAACTCAGCCCTGTTTAAAATCGTATCAAAATTAAAATTGTGTGGTGAGAAAATCACTGATGAGGAGATGCTTGAAAAGACATACTCCACGTTCCACACAAGTAACGTGTTGCTCCAACAGCAATATCGTGAAAAGGGCTTTGATACATATGCAAGTCTGATCGCTTGTTTGTTGCTAGCTGAGCAAAACAACGAGCTATTGCTGAGAAATAGTTCGTTAAGACCTCCCGGATCAACCCCATTACCTGAAGCCCATGTGGCCGCTGAGGAAAAGAAAGAAACACACCACGTCCAACAAGGTTTTAATGGCCGAGGTAGAAGCCGAGGCCGTGGACGTGGGAGATGGCAAGGAGGACGTGGCCGCAGCTACAGTCCATACGGCCGAGGACAAGGTAGTGGCCGTGGGTATCAACCCGAATCTAACCGAGGCCGAGGAAGAGGCCGTGGCAATTTTCCACAGCCACAAAATTCAAACAATAAATCTGGATGCCATCGATGTGGAATGGGGAACCATTGGGCAAAAACGTGTAGAACGCCCAAGTATTTATGTGATCTCTATCAAGAGAGCCTCAAAGGAAAGAATCCGGAAGCTAACTTAGTCCATCAGGACCATGACGATGATTTCAATCACGAGCAAGATGACTTAATGGAATACGAGACTTCTGATTGTCTCAAAGAATAGAATGATTTCGACATTTGAGTTTTATGTTTTGATTTGGTGTTTTATTTTCTTTATGATTTACGGATTGCATGTTTATTTTTTTTTCTTTTGGATTTATGTTTTGAATTTATTTGATATTATTTCGATTTGAATAAGAGAATATTATACTCAAAAGTGCCAATATATGTACCATAGCCGGTCTGGCAAATCTAATAGAAGGATATGGTCAAGCAAATGTATTATTACCTAAGGGTACACATCTAGAAATTTCTGATGCACTATACTCACCGAGCTCAAAGAGGAGCCTATTGAGTTTTAAAGACATTCGTATGAATGGTCTACATATTGAAACAAAGGGCGATGGGAATAGAGAATTCCTAATGATATATGAACTCCCCAATGACCATAAGAAAATCCTTGAAACCATACCGGCCATATCTACAGGCATTTACTGTGCTAAGATTAATATGATAGAAGCAAATGCCTCGGTAAACAAGGAGTTTTCCGAAAATTTCACTTTATGGCATAACCGGCTTGGCCATCCCGGTACAAACATGATGCAAAAATTATTACTAAATACTTATGGACACACATTGAAAGAAAGAAGAGTTATCCCAAAGAATCTCACGTGTGAAGCATGTTCACTAGGGAAACTCATAGTAAGGCCATCACCAGCAAAAGTAAACAAAGAAACTTTGAACTTTCTGGAAAGAATACAAGGTGACATCTGTGGACCAATTCACCCACCATGTGGGACATTCAGATATTTTATGGTACTTATTGATGCATCCACGAGATGGTCACACGTTTGTTTATTATCCACACGGAATTTAGCATTCGCAAGATTGCTTGCACAAATAATCCGTCTAAAGGCACACTTTCCAGATTTTCCACTAAAGACTATACGTCTAGATAATGCTGGTGAATTCACGTCCCAAGCTTTTAATGATTACTGTATGTCCATGGGGGTAAGTGTTGAACATTCTGTGGCACATGTACATACACAAAACGGTCTAGCATAATCATTTATAAAACGTATTCAGCTAATAGCTAGACCATTACTAATGAGATCAAAACTCCCGATCTCAGCTTGGGGACATGCAGTTTTACATGCAGCAGAACTAATTCGCATCAGGCCATCTAGTGAACACAAATATTCCCCATCACAATTACTAACGGGTCATGAGCCAGACATATCCCATCTCAAAACATTTGGATGTGCCGTTTATATACCAATTGCACCACCACAGAGAACAAAGATGGGACCTCAAAGGAGGATGGGGATATATGTTGGATATGATTCTCCCACAATAATTAAGTACCTCGAGCCAACCACGGGTGATCTATTTAAGGCCAGGTATGCAGATTGTCATTTTGACGAATGTAACTATCCAACATTAGGGGAGAACCGGCTGGTAAAAGAAAATGCATGGAACCAAAAGGAAATTATATGGAATCAAACATCCTTAACATGGCAAGATCCTCGGACCAGAGAATGTGATATTGAAGTCCAAAAGATTACACATTTACAAAAGCTAGCTAATCAATTGCCAGATTCCTTTGCTGACCCGAAAAGAGTGAGTAAGTCATATATACCAGCCGCTAATGCACCTATAAGAATCGATGTTCACGAGGGACACGATCAAGTTGCTACAGAATCTAAAACGCGTTTAAAGAGAGGTAGACCATTAGGTTCCAAAGATAAAAACCCTCGAAAATCAAAGAAAGGTGCGTTAGATGAACCCGTGGTACCAGACATGAGCGAACCAAAGGAGCCAAACAATGATGCTCGGGACGCCGAGCCTCATGGTCCTGAAGTTCTTGACAATAATGAGATCTCAACGAATTATGTCATGTCTGGAAAACAATGGAATAGAAAAGATGTCGACATCAATGAAATATTTGCATATAAGGTAGCACTTGAAATAATGGACACATGCGAGGATCTAGAACCCACGTCAATATATGAGTGCACTCAAAAAGAAAATTGGCCTAAATGGAAAGAAGCTATAAACGTGGAGTTAAACTCTTTAAAGAAGAGGAATGTGTTTGGTCCGATCATAAGGACACCATTCGATATTAAACCAGTTGGACACAAATGGGTCTTTGTGAGGAAAAGAAATGAACATAATGAAATCGTGAGACATAAAGCACGGCTTGTAGCACAAGGATTCACGCAAAGACCAGGAATAGATTATGAGGAGACATACTCCCCTGTGGTGGATGCAACGACTTTTAGATTCCTAATAAGTCTGGCTATAAAAGAAAATTTGGATATGCGGTTAATGGATGTTGTAACCGCATACTTATATGGTCCACTGGATAATGAGATTTATATGAAAATTCCAGAAGGTATTGAGCTCAAAGACAAAGAAGGTTCTCGAGAACAACATTGTATAAAGTTGAACAAAAGTCTTTATGGATTGAAACAATCAGGTCGTATGTGGTATAATAGACTGAGTGAATATCTCGTCAAAGAGGGCTATAAGAACAACCCCATAAATCCGTGTGTATTCATAAAGAAATGGCCAAAGGGGTTTGTAATCATCGCGGTGTATGTAGACGACCTGAATATGTTAGGAACATCTGGAGAGATTACCCAAACAGTTGAATATCTAAAGAAAGAATTCGAGATGAAAGACTTAGGACAAACGAAATTCTGTTTGGGATTACAGCTTGAGTACATGTCCAATGGAATCCTTGTGCATCAAATGGCATATACAGAAAATGTACTCAAGAGATTTAATATGGACTAATCTCACCCGTTATCTAGCCCCATGGTTGTGAGATCATTAGATTTGGATAAAGATCCATTTGGTCCAAAGAAGGACGATGAAGAAGTCCTTGGTCCCGAAATGCCATATCTAAGTGCCATAGGAGCTTTAATGTATCTAGCGAGCCACACTAGACCAGACATATGTTTTGCCGTGAACTTACTTTCAAGATTTAGCTCATGTCCAACCCAAAGGCACTGGAACGGGATAAAACATATACTTCGTTACCTACAAGGAACGAAAGATTTAGGTTTATTTTATACTAACCAAAACAAAGATAGTTTGATTGGTTTTGCTGATGCAGGTTATCTTTCAGATCCACATAATGCTAAATCACAGACAGGTTATGTTTTTACACATGGTGGCACGGCTATATCTTGGCGATCAATGAAGCAAACTCTTGTTGCTACATCGTCCAATCATGCAGAGATTTTGGCAATACATGAAGCCAGCCGTGAATGTGTTTGGTTGAGGTCGATGACCCAACACATTAGAACAGATTGTGGATTGACCGAAGGCAAAGAGGAACCAACCATATTATACAAGGACAATGCCGCATGCATCGCTCAATTCAAAGACAGTTGTTATATAAAAGGAGACAGGACGAAGCACATTTTACCAAAGTTCTTTTTCACGCATGACTTACAGAAAGATTGAGAAGTGCAAGTCCAGCAAGTCCGTTCAAGTGAGAATTCCGCGGACTTATTTACCAAGTCTCTACCGACCTCGACATTCAAGAAGCTCATACATCAGATTGGAATGCGAAGATTGAAAAACATTCAGTGAGGTTCAGAACAGGGGGAGTAATGCGTGTTGTACTCTTTTTCCTTATCTCGGGTTTTGTCCCATTGGGTTTTTCTCGGGAAAGGTTTTAACGAGGCAACATCCAAAGCGCATTACGAGCTCTTAGAGTTGTGGCATCCAAGGGGGAGTGTTATAAATCATATGTGGATTTGCCACACTCTAGTTCTGTCCGCCTGGCCCATGGAGGTTCCGGCCCAAGACTTAAGTTAGGCGGTTTGTACTTTTCCTATTCCTATTAGGTTTTCCTTTTATCTCTTATGTACTCATCCTTATATAAAGGAACCGATGTAACCTCATTCATTATCAGAACAATACAATACAATACGAATTCCCCTTATTCTTCTCTCTAGTTTACAACAATTTCTTCTAATAGGATTTAGACTATTTACTTCAAACCCACGTAGTAAAACATTTCCTAGTTATTTATATGTTTAATACTTTTTTCAACTCCTCGGTACATTATACAAAACGAAAAGAAAAACTTAACAATTTGGAAATCATATATAAAAGGAATGTAAGGAGAAGCTAATATGTATGTTTATCCTCTGATGTTTCTAAAACCTTTTCATTATGTAAATCCGACCATCACATAATACGCATCCAAGGGGGAGTGTTATAAATCATATGTGGATTTGCCACACTCTAGTTCTGTCCGCCTGGCCCATGGAGGTTCCGGCCCAAGACTTAAGTTAGGCGGTTTGTACTTTTCCTATTCCTATTAGGTTTTCCTTTTATCTCTTATGTACTCATCCTTATATAAAGGAACCGATGTAACCTCATTCATTATCAGAACAATACAATACAATACGAATTCCCCTTATTCTTCTCTCTAGTTTACAACAATTTCTTCTAATAGGATTTAGACTATTTACTTCAAACCCACGTAGTAAAACATTTCCTAGTTATTTATATGTTTAATACTTTTTTCAACTCCTCGGTACATTATACAAAACGAAAAGAAAAACTTAACAATTTGGAAATCATATATAAAAGGAGTGTAAGGAGAAGCTAATATGTATGTTTATCCTCTGATGTTTCTAAAACCTTTTCATTATGTAAATCCGACCATCACATAATACGATCAGTTCTTGGGTTCCTATTTTTCAAATAAACTGTTTTGGTGATCAATGTCATCATTTTTATACTAATTAACATTTGGAGTATTGAAAATTATGCAGAAGGGTTGAAATACTACAGTCACTAAAACTGTAAGTAATAGGTATTAACAACTAGGGAAAGTCCCGCGCGGTGCTCGGGTTCGTAATCAAATTTATGGTCGTAAAGTAAAGTGTTGATATTGTTTGGCCCCTTTAAACTTTCTAGACGTATTGAGCAATCCTCGTTTTCTTCCTCTTATGTAGCTGGTTTTCCTTCTTGTTTTGTATTGACATTCTTTAAAAAAATTTCCATTTTGGTATGATTGTTGAAGAATATTGTAACGCCCCGACCGCCACCGTCCGTGGGCCCCCACACCCTCTCTAGGCCCGTGAGCCCCACGCCCTCTCTAGGCCCATGGGCCCCACCCTCGTCCGACGGCCGGTTTGTTATTTTTAAGAGGCTCTAAAGACTTGTTTACTGTCCCTACAAATCACCACATGATCTTTCCTCGTGTTTTGGCCTCACTCACACGGTACCGACAATCACTTCCCGGTAGGTCACCCATCCTAGTGCTACTCCAGCCCAAGCACGCTTAACTCTGGAGTTCTGACCGGATGGTTGACGGAAAAGATAAGTGCACTTTGGTGACATAGGTAGCCAAATCAATTCTCTTAAGCCTCTCATCATGCACCACCATATACCAGAAATCGGGATGTTACAATCACCCCCACTAACAGAGCGCAACGTCCTCGTTGCGGACCCATTGCCCTCAGGACTGCCTCCCGGGTCAGAACTGGTTTGACATAACCTAGAGCTCTGATACCACTTGTAACGCCCCGACCGCCACCGTCCGTGGGCCCCCACATCCTCTCTAGGCCCGTGAGTCCCACCCTCGTCCGACGGCCGGTTTGTTATTTTTAAGAGGCTCTAAAGACTTATTTACTGTCCCTACAAATCACCACATGATCTTTTCCCGTGTTTTGGCCTCACTCACACGGTACCGACAATCACTTCCCGGTAGGTCACCCATCCTAGTGCTACTCCAGCCCAAGCACGCTTAACTATGGAGTTCTGACCGGATGGTTGACGGAAAAGATAAGTGCACTTTGGTGACATAGGTAGCCAAATCAATTCTCTTAAGCCTCTCATCATGCACCACCATATACCAGAAATCGGGATGTTACAAATATTTTGAAGGCATGGACCGCATGGTTAGTTAGGCGATAGCTGGGAAGTTAGTTTTTGACATCGAATCTCATCTGGAGAACTAATCGTCGTCTTAAAGTTTTTTCTTAAACTTTTTGAGATGAAGTGGATGAATAGATGCTTGTATTGCAGTAAGCTTAGGGGCGGACCCACAGAGAAAGCATAGTAGGCACGTGCTTCACTCTTTCTCTCTTTTTTTAAGTTTTTATTTTTATTTTTCAGCTTGGTTGGAAAAAAATCATGTGCCGAACTCTAATTTTTTCTTGAAGTGCCTGAGCCCACATAAAATTAACAATTTTTCTATAAGTCCTAAAAATTTAGATCCAATATAAACTAAAGCTAAATAAAAGTCTAACTAATAAAAAGATATTTTTCAACTTAAAAAAAAAATGTTTATTTTTTATTTAAATTAACTAAAGAAATAGTGAATAATGGAGTTCTAATTCTTTAATCACTCCTTAATAGTGTTTTATATGAAAAACTGACAAAAAAAAAGTAATAGTGCTTATAAAATATGGAGATCTGAAAAAGAAATAGTGATTATCAATGAAACAGTTTTTCGGTTCGTTTCCAATTCAAGTATTTGGTCTGAGTATTATCTCAGGGTGTGCCTCAAGTTAAAAATCGTTTTGGATCCGTCCATGATTAGCCTAAAGTAGGAACCACATCAATATGTACATCAACAGATGTGGGAACATTGTTTAGGGTTGCATCACCTTTTCATCCAAAAGTAAGCAGTGAAGACTGGGTAAAATATTATTGCTGTTAAAATCAAGTGCTTCCAATGGAATAGGACAATTCCATTTTTTTTTATAGACTTTTTTTTTTGCGGAACTTGTATCATAAATACACATTTTATTTGTGTTGATTTTTGAAGTTTACATCATGAACCCTTTTTATATTTGTTTATTTTAATTTGTGTAGATTTTTGAAGATTGCATCATAAATCTATTTTTTATAATTAATCGTATAATGTTTTGAATACTGATTTACAAAGATTGTGAAGTTTGGATCATTGTTATGTTTTTTATTTTAGGAAAATATTTTTTGAAGCTTTTATTTGTATAGTTAGACATTTTTTTTCCTTTTATTTATTTATTTTTATGTGTGTAGATTATGAATCTTGCATCATGAATCCGGGTTTTAATAGACATTCGTATAATGTTTTGAAGCATGATTTTAAAAGATTGTGAAGCTTGAATCATGTTTTTTTTTTATTAGGAAAATATTTTCTGAAGATTGGATTATAAAATATACCTTTTAGTTGTTTTGTTTTTATTGTGTAGTTAGAAAATTGTTTTTTTTCTCTAAGTTTGGTTAGAGAAAATATGATATTTTCATATAATTGTGTGTTTTGCTTAGAAGAGTTTTTTATTTAAGAAAACAGGAATTTAAAAATAAATAAAATTGAGTTAGAAAAAAATAAAAAAAAAATAAAGGAAAGTTAGAGAAAGGGTTGTAGGTGACACGTGTCAGTCTCTCATATAAAGTTAGAGAAGGGGTTGTAAGTGACACATGTCAGCATTTCAGAGCTTCTCAAAAGAAAACCTTACTTTATTATATACATCATGAACCCTTTTTATATTTGTTTATTTTAATTTGTGTAGATTTTTGAAGATTGCATCATAAATCTGTTTTTTATAATTAATCGTATAATGTTTTGAATACTGATTTATAAAGATTGTGAAGTTTGGATCATTGTTATGTATTTTATTTTAGGAAAATATTTTGTGAAGCTTTTATTTGTATAGTTAGACATTTTTTTTCCTTTTATTTATTTATTTTTATGTGTGTAGATTATGAATCTTGCATCATGAATCCGGGTTTTAATAGACATTCGTATAATGTTTTGAAGCATGATTTTAAAAGATTGTGAAGCTTGAATCATGTTTTTTTTTATTAGGAAAATATTTTCTGAAGATTGGATTATAAAATATACCTTTTAGTTGTTTTGTTTTTATTGTGTAGTTAGAAAATTGTTTTTTTTCTCTAAGTTTGGTTAGAGAAAATATGATATTTTCATATAATTGTGTGTTTTGCTTAGAAGAGTTTTTTATTTAAGAAAACAGGAATTTAAAAAAAAAAAAATTGAGTTAAAAAAAAAAAAAAAAAAAAAAAGTTAGAGAAAGGGTTGTAGGTGACACGTGTCAGTCTCTCATATAAAGTTAGAGAAGGGGTTGTAAGTGACACATGTCAGCATTTCAGAGCTTCTCAAAAGAAAACCTTACTTTATTATATACTAGGGAATGTCCCATGCATTGCATGGGTTTGAAATTACTATAATGAAATATGTAATATTTTATAACTAAATATATATTGAAATATGTTTAGTTACTTTTAATTTAAATTGATTATTTTAAATATTTTATATTACACAGTTTAGTTATTTATAGTAAGCAATTTCTATATTCTCAAAAACTAAATACTTGTTTCAAGAAAACCAACTTAAAAAAGAATGACTCGTACAATAATAATAATTATGTCTCCTCATAGATGTGTAAATCAAGTGAGCTGTTCTATTTTTCTGTAACAATAAAGTAACAGTCACATGATTAAAAAAAAAAGAATCTAGAGAAAAGATTAATGATATTAATGGAGAAAGTGGTGTATATTTGTTATCTTTTACCTTCAGGTTATTTCTAGAGAGAGCTAAATTCTGTTTTCATGACCCGAAATTGTCCATTTTCTAAAGCCTTCAACCTCCTCTTCTCAGCCTTCTTTTTGCAATTTGAAAAAGATCGTCGGATCATGAGTCGTCTCATCCTGCTTTTGAATAAACACATACCTACACATAACAATATCTAAATATCTCAAAATAATATCTCAATATACAATTCATATATTGTGCTTCAATTAATATCAATATCCAATAAGAAGCAGCTAATGATAATATATAAATTGGGTAGCTAATATACTAACATCAAACAGTGATGCCAATGATAATACCTCTATCATTACATATTTTCAAATAATGTTACATATGTTTGAGTCAACCTAATGGTGGGTTTTAATTGCGTAGGTAGTATAAAAATATACTTATTTAATATTTCTTCAATTGTTTTTATGAGTTTAGTATGAAAAAAATAAACTAAAAATATTTTATCAAGAAAGTAAGAGATTGAGAAAAAGAAAATTAATCTTTTTTATATAAGAAATAATATTGTCTTCTAAATAATCTGGTAATAAAAATATTAGAATTTCACTATGTGTCCTTAACTTCATCAACATATTGTCCTTCTTCTTTGTCTTCCTTGCCTACTCAAAAAATAAATAAAGATATAACAAATAGAGATACACCAATTAAGGATAACATGAGTAGGTATTTATGGATTTGATCATTCTGTCAAGAATAATTACGCATTGTCACCAATGGACGTTAATAACAACAGAAAAAAATATGAGTATGTACTTACAAATTCTGCCGAGAATAATTATGCATTGTCACCAATGGACGTTAATAATACCAGAAAAAAACTTCACATGTCTTTACCAAATATTTGGAAGATATTTAGAATTAAAATTTATAGTTAGAGTTAATAAAGCTATTTTTTTTTTGTATTTGGAGTTGAGCATTAGAGACACTAATTGCACTTATCAAGTCATTCTTATTCTATAGTTGTATTTTAAGCCATTTTCAGTTATTTGATAAATGATTTTCATTATGTATTATATAAATTCAGCAAAAAATTATACATTACAAAAAATCATGTCTTTTACGAAAAAATATCAAAACCAAAAGAATCATGTCTTTTACGAAAAATTAAAATATTATCAAAAATATATCAAAATATATATAAATATTCTAATATTTATTTATTTTTTGGTTTTAGTTAGTATAAGATAAAAAAATATTTAAGAAGATAGGAATTTTAAATTTGGTTTTTTGGGTTGAGTTAGAAAAAATAAGAAATTAAGAAAAGTTAGAAAAACGTTGTATTTGACACGTGTCAGCGTCTCAGGAAGAGTTAAAAAATGAGTTGTAAGTGACACGTGTCAGCGTCTCAGAGCTTCTCAGAAAAAAAACCTTACATTATTATATAAGATCGTTCTTATTAAAAGAAGAACAAAAAAACCGTTGGCTGTAATGGAGCTTCTTGGTATCTTAAAATTACTTATTTCTATTTTTATTAGTAACAAATCTTATTTGGAGCTGCATGGCATAGTAAATTCAAATACAAAATTATAGTCTTTTTGCCGCTAAGCTTTACAAGGAGAAAGTGGAGAGCCGCAGAGACAGTCGTTAGCCACAAACGCACTGGGCGGAAATTTAGTCGCCGGAAGCTTTCCGCAAAGATGGTTATGACTCAAGTTCAGTTCCTCCAGTGTAGCTACTGTTGCCGGTACTTTTCCAAATATCAAGTTCCTTGACAGATCAAGAGTATCCAGTGAATTATCGAAATTCAGCTGCCCAATGTCGAATCGGAGTTTGTTCCCTGACGCCTTGAATACCAACAACTGATTCGCCTGGTTTAGCAAATTTGCTGGACTTCCTGTGATCTCGTTTTCGGACAGATCGATATAAGAGTAACCAAATGTATTCACTGCCTTCCAATCGTCTAAGTGTATATTGATCCCGCATTTAACTAGCTTCAACGAGTACATGAGCTCCGACGAAGTCACCGCGGCCACCGGGAAGGCAAGTGACACCGTTCCAAGAGCAGCAGTAAGTACCTTTCTTCCAAGAGCTGAGAATGCCCGAAGGGTCTCGGGTTATACCCGATTTAAAAGCTAATAGACCCGCCTCATCATCAGGATGACATGTGGCAGCTTCTATGGAACTTAAACACCGGAGAAAGATAATGGCAGCAAAGATGAAGAGAGGGAAGGAACAAGAGTTCATGGTGGTTTTGTGTTGTGTTGATTGAGAGAAGCGTTCATGGTAGTTATTAATAGGAGCTAAATGTCGACTAGTTGCTAAATCAAAGTTGACGATATTGACCAATTAGTATGCATACTGTGTGGTTGGCAATGAGTTGCCGCCGTCGAATTTATCATTTCTCCAGGTCGCTTGAAAGAGACAGTTTCTTTCATCAGATTGTTATAACATCTTGGTTATTATATAACAAAGGTTTAACATATCTTATTTTTCTAGAGTTTTGTTGATATTTTATTGGAGGTCTCATGACCAAAAAAGAAAAAAAAATTGTATTAGAAGTTCAGAAGTCAAGTATTTTTCCACAGTATTTTCGTATTATTACTATCCCTTTTTATCATGTGCTTTGTTTGATTTTCTATCATGTTGAAATAATATTTTAAATTTTAATTATGAAATTTATGTAGGAAAAATAACATATTTCATTTTAGTCTTACAACATGCATCTTATTTTTGTCTAACTTTTTTTTTTCCTTTAAATCAACACGTTATTTTTCTAAATACATTGACCACAAATTAAAAGTCAAAGATTTGACTATTTAACCCCTAAATTTAGAACAATCTATTGCAATGATCCCGATGGTGGACTAGTTGAGCCTCGAGATAGGCTGACAGATTTATGCTTTTATTTCTTAGCATAATGATAAACGTAAAACAAAAAAGAAGTTTACCTTAAACATCACTTCAATCGTTAGTTTCTCGGATATTTAAAGGCCGGTACTACAAGCGTAAAGAGTCTGTGAATGCGTGTACTCGTGATAGGCCCTCCTATGCTTGGTGCAGTATTCTTCATAGTAGAGAATTACTAGAGAAAGGGTTGTTAAGGGTAATCGGATAGGGAGATTCTACTCTTGTTTGGCTTTATAAGTGGCTTATGGACGAAGTTCCTAAGAGACCATACAATAAACAAAGATCAATGAACATGAATCTTAAGGTTTTGAGTTTAATTTCTCCTCAGGGTGGTTGGGATCATCATGCCCTTAATGAGTTATTATTCCCAGACGATATTAAGAAAATCTGTGAGTTCCCTCAATGAATATGCAAGATTTTTTCAAGTTGAGATCCAACCCAGACGCAAGATAGAAGCTCTTTAAAACATCCAAGATGACAAGAAGAGACGATTCTGACCCGTTGAAAAAGATGAGAACATCATCCGCAAAGCTCAGGTGAGTGACAAGAGGGTCAAGGCAATGCAGGTGAGGCTGAAACAAACCAGCATGAAGAGCTGCATCTAGATCCTTGGAAAGAATATCCATGGCCAAGACAAACAAGGACGATGAGATTGGGTCTCCTTGTCGGAGACCTTTCTTTCCGGGGTAGGAGCCGACCAGTTCCCCATTCAGAGCAATTGAGTAATGAGGGGAGGTGATACAAGCTTCAATCCAGTTGATGAACTCAGCTGGAAGCTGGAAGGCCTCCAAAATGTTCAAAATGAATTCCCAGTTTAGATTATCGAAAGCCTTGGTGAGGTCTATTTGCAAGCAACCTCGAGATACACGACCCGGCTTATTGAAATCCACTATTAATTCTGATGCAAGAATTAAATTGACTCACTATGATCGTTTTAAATTAATCTCCATGCTTTAAATTTTGTTAAGAAAAAAACATTATACTTTTTCTTAAGTCATTTGAATTATTAGATGGTTAAGGTAATAGTGTCATAACCTATATTTTACTAAACTCTTTACAGCTTCCTTTGTGATCACAAATTGCTTCTTCCAACATCTAAGAACAACAAAAAAAGATAGAGAACCTAAAGCTCCATCCAAGATTGTATGAATATTAGAAATTGAATTGAAGAAGATTGTTTTGTTATTTTATTCTACTAAACCAAGTTGTTTGTTTTGCCACATGAGACGCAATAGAAACAATCATCAACGTTAGTACTTGTCTTATCTTCCTTGAGACCAGATTTCTCTCTATTGAAAGCAAAATTGAGATGGAATGGTAAGCCACGAGACTTCATCGTCAATTCCGATCCTCCAGTCGACGATGAATCTGTTGGCTTGTCATTCCACCTTGATTGTGTTTCAAGAGTAATAAATCAGGTTCGAAGGAGGATAAGCCAAGTAATGATCTTGATGGATGATTCTATTGTATCTTGTGCGGCAAAAAAAACAGCATGCTTGAGTAAGATCAAACAAAATATCTTTTTCAGTGATTTTCTTAGATTTTAATAGAATCTTGGATCTCTCTTTCTTTTTATTTTTTCTAAACATAAATTCCTAAATCTATCATCTTAGCATCATTATAACATCATATCATTATTAAATCAATAGATATGCAACCTAACTTCATCATAACATCATCATCATCACATTAACACATCAAACCTAGATTATAATCATGAAATACTAGAAAGAGAAGACTATATGGGACTAAAGATTTACATATAACAAACTAACCTTAAAAATACAGGACTGGGCGGGTAGGATTTTGATTGGATCTTCTTCTTCTCTCTTCTTCTTCCTCCTTCTCTATGGTGGTTTCTCTCTTTTATTCCTCGACTTCGGCTTTAGCGCGGGTTGGGAGTCCTTGGTGCCAGTAACTTCACGGATGGATGGCGGAGGATTAACAGGCAGCAACAATCTCTCTATTGGAATCAATGGCAAAGTGACAAAAAGATTAAGAATTTCTAAACTCTAAGCCTCTTTATTTTTTTCTTATATATGGTGATATGTTTGATTAGGGTTTTGGAGGAAAAGGCATAATTGCCCTCAATTTTAAGAGTGAAATGGGCTTTAGAAATGGGTTGGGTATTAGATGTTACAGAATGATGGAATAAGCAATTGATAAATATGTTTTATTTACAACTTATGTTCTATTTACATTTCTATTAATTTGAAAGTGAATTTTTAATTTTTATTCAAAAGTTATTATATAGAATATATATTAGTCAACTATGCATTTTTAATGTTTTGTATCTTTTTTTTAACAACCAAGGTTTTGTATTATGTGGATTATTACATGGTTTCCGTAATAGTCACGTAGCATCTATTTTAATATAATCATAACACGATTTATTTTCCAAATAGACTAATATATATATATATATATATATATATATATATATATATATATATATTGATTCAAAAACATGTAACCTAAATCTATTTCTATATATATTGAAAGTTCTACATGTTTTTTACTACACTTAAAAACGAGCTCGAGTCAAGTGGAGTATCTTAATTTGTTGTATATTGCAAGTTTTTCTTTCACCATCACATGCCTATGATATTTCATATCTATGGACACAAAGAAGACAATAATGATAAAATAAAAATCAAAGACAAAAAAATAATTAAAGGTGAGACCAATGATGAAGACCAATAAAATGAGAAATGGAAGACATATACAACATTAAAGGAAGCAAGAATGAAGGCATATACAAAAATAGAAGAGGAATGGTTATTTTTTTGATTGATTATTGTTTTCTTCTTGAATAGTATTAACTCGATTTCTTATTCTTTGAAAATATATTTACTGAATTTTATAATATATAAATAAGGTTTTAATTAATTGTCCGTTGATATTTTTAATCATAATTATTGGTTAATATGTTGTTCGTCTTTTATTTTAAAACTTTTTACACTAATAATATTTTTTGGGCTTTACATCACATTTAAACGCACATTTAAATTAATTTTCATTGAATATTATGTTTATGAGAAGTTAATTCCAATTTTATTTTGTAATAGTTGAAGATTTAAAATAATGGATACTTATGTCTACAGACTTAAAAATGAACATGAATCATAGAGGACAATTCCAACAAAAAAAATATATCCAAGAGTTGGTGTTGGACTAGATGAAGGTTAGATTTTATAAGAATTTTTCTCTTCATGAAAATGATATAAAAAAGAAGAAGAAGAATGTAACATAATATATAAGAAATTTCAAAATAAAATATTTCTAAGTATATTGGATAGTCTCTAACTTTTTAAATAATTATATTGAAAAATCTAACACGATCTTATCTCGAAACAAATTATATATCATTCTATAACGATAGGTCATTAATTTTTCAAAAAAAAAGAGAGAGATGCTTCTAAACATGCAAAGATCGATTCAAGTATAGTAATTACAATTCAATACTACAATCAATTGAGAACAATTTCTAAGAAGTTTTAAGTTAACAAAATATGTTACTATTTTCATCCATATCAAATTTAATAGATCAAAAAAATTATGATCTAAAAATATCACTATGTTCTTATCATCTATGAAAATTTTAGACATGTCATCAATCGGATGTGTCTTCTTTACAGTGTTTTAATAACTTAGGTGGTTTGAACAAGGAAAGTCTTAAAATTGTATAGTAGGACACAAGTGCATATGGTATGTGGATGTATTTTGTCAGAATAACTTGAAAGTTTAAAACTCAATTTATTATATCTCCCATCAAGCAGTATGTAATCTGGTGGCTAGACCTATTACTCATCAAAACCATTTATTTCATTTCTTAGTACAAAATATGTTGGCAACCAAATATTCCATTTCACTATTAATGACAAATTTTCTATATGTTGAAACATGACCAAGCTAAACGAAAAATGTAATTTATCAACTCCTAAAAGCCAACGAGAAAGATTTTAGATTTTCTCAAAAATAAATTAAATCTATCTATTAGATTATTTTAAGATTTCTTTTAATAGGATTTAGAATATTTACTTCTAACCCACGCAACGCGTGAGACATTTCCTAATTATTTCTATTTAATACTTCAACTCCTCGGTAGCCGGTACATTATACAAAACCAAAACAAAATTTACCAATTTGGAGACCAGAGTGTAAGGATACCTAATATGGTTGTTTATTCTCTGATGTTTATAATACCTTTCATTATGTATCTTAGACCATCACATTATACAATCAGTTCTTGGGTTCCTACTTTCAGATAACTTTTTGGTGATCTTACAACTGCACAATGTCATCATTATTATACTAATTAACATTTGGAGTCTGTGGCAAATTATGCAGTAAGAAGCATAGCAAAGCTCTGATACCAACCTGGCGCAGTGTAGGAACCGGTTAGATCAGCTCAACCAAGGGACGTTTTAGAATCCTCGTTTCGACCTGCTTCTCAAGAGATGAAATTAAGCAAATATACACAAGGCTTCATGTTTTATGAATTTAATCGAATCAATAACAAGGATGAAGATATATCTCTCTTTTATTAATATTCTCTAAAAAATGTCCCATAATGGTGGAGGCTATAAATAAGCCAAGGCCTGGAGATAAAACTAACCCTTATGATAAACTTAAAACTAAAAAGAAGTTTACCTTAAACATCACTTCAGTTGTTTAGTCTCTCGGATCTTTAAAGACCGGTACTACAAGCGTAAAGAGTCTGTGAATGCGTGTACTGGTGATAGGCCCTCCTATTCTTTGTGCAGTATTCTTCATGGTAGAGAATTACTAGAGAAAGGGTTGTTGAGGGTAATCGGATAAGGATATTCTACTCTTGTTTGGCTTTATAAGTGGCTTATGGATGAAGTTCCTAGGAGAACGTACAATAAACAAAGATCAATGAATTTGAACCTTAAGGTTTTGAGTTTAATTTCTCCTCTGGGTTGTTGGGATCATAATGCCCTTAATGATTTATTATTCCCAGAAGATATGAAGAAAATCTGTGAGTTCCCTCAATGAATATGCAAAGATTTTTTCAAGTTGAGATCCAACCCAGACGCAAGATAGAAGCTCTTTAAAACATTAAAGATGCCAAGAAGAGACGATTCTGACCCGTTGAAAAAGATGACAACATCATCTGCAAAGCTCAGGTGAGTGACAAGAGGGTCAAGGCAATGCGGGTGACGCTGAAACAAACGAGCATGAAGAGCGTCACCTAGATCCTTGGAAAGAATATCCATGGCCAAGACAAACAAGGACGATGAGATTAGGTCTCTTTGTCGGAGACCTTTCTTTCCGGGGTAGAAGCCGACCAGTTTCCAATTCAGAGCAATTGAGTAATTACGGGGGGTGATACAAGCTTCAATCCAGTTGATGAACTTGGCTGGAAGCGGCATGGCCTCCAAAATGTTGAAAATGAATTCCCAGTTTAGATTATCCAAAGCCTTGGTGAGGTTTTTTTGCAAGCAACCTCGAGATACACGACCCGGCTTATTGAAATCCACTACTAATTCTGATGCAAGAATTAAATTGATTCACTATGATCGTTTTAAATTGATCTCAATGCTTTAAATTTGTTCAAAAAACATTATACTTTTTCTTAAGTCATTTGAATTATTAGATGGTTAAGGTAATAGTCTCATAACCTATATTTTACTAAACTCTTTACAGCTTCCTTTGTAATCACAAATTTCTTCTTCCAACATCTAAGAACAAAAAAAGATAGAGAAACTAAAGCTCCATCTAAGATTGTATGAATATTAGAAATTGAATTGAAGAAGATTGTTTTGTTATTTTATTCTACTGAACCAAGTTGTTTGTTTTGCCACATGAGATGCAATAGAAACAATCATCAACATCAGTACTTGGCTTATCTTCCTTGAGACCAGATTTCTCTCTATTGAAAGCAAAATCGAGATGGAATGGCAAGCCACGAGACTTCATCGTCAATTCGGATCCTCCATTCAACGATGAATCTTGTGGCTTGTCATGCCACATTGATTGTGTTTCAAGTGTAATAAATCAGGTTCGAAGGAGGATAAGCCAAGTAATGATCTTAATGGATGATTCTATTGTCTCTTGTGCGGCAAAAGAAACAGCATGCTTGAGTAAGATCAAACAAAATATCTTCTTCAGTTCAGATTTTCTTAGATTTTAATACAATCTTGGATCTCTCTTTCTTTTTATTTTTTTTAAACATAAATTCCTAAATCTATCATCTTAGCATCATTATAACATCATATCATTATTAAATCTACAGATATGCAACCTAACTTCATCATAACATCATCATCCTCACATTACCACATCAAACCTAGATTATAATCTTGAAATACTAGAAATACTAGAAATAGAAGACTAGATGGGACTAAAGATTCACATATAACAAACTAACCTTAAAGATACAGGACTGGGCGGCTAGGATTTTGATTGGATCTTCTTCTTCTATCTTCTTCTTCCTCCTTCTCTATGGTGGTTTCTCTCTTTTATTCCTCGACTTCGGATTTAGCGCGGGTTGGGCGTCCTTGGTGCCAGTAACTTCATGGATGGATGGCGGAGGGTGAACAGGCAGCAACAATCTCTCTATTGGAATCAATGGCAAAGTGACAAAAAGATTAAGAATTTCTAAGCTCTAAGCCTCTTTATTTTTTTCTTATATATGGTGATATGTTTGATTAGGGTTTTAGAGGAAAAGGCAGAATTGCCCTTAATTTTAAGAGTGAAATGGGCTTCTAAAATGGGTTGGGTATGAGATATTACAGAATGATGGAATAAGCAATTGATAAATATGTTTTTTTACAACTTATGTTCTATTTACCTTTCTATTAATTTGAAAGTGAATTATTAATTTTTAATCAAAATTTATTATATCGAATATCTATAAGTAATCTATGCATTTTTAATGTTTTGTATCTTTTTTTTTAACTACCAATGTTATGTATTGTGTGGACTATTACATGGTTTCCGTAATAGTCATGTAGCATCTATTTTAATATTATCATAATATGATTTATTTTCCAAATAGACTAATATATATATATATATATATATATATATATATTGTACATTTTATCTCCTTTACGAATTTATTTGTAACCTCTAACTACCCAGTTAAAACCCCACCATTGAATTCATTCACACGTATATAACGTCCAATTAATTCAAAAACATGTAACCGAAACCTATTTCTATATATATTGAAAGTTCTACATGTTTTTCACTACACTTAAAAACGAGCTCGAATCAAGTAGAGTATCTTAATTTGTTGTATATTGCAAGTTTTTCTTCAACCATCACATGCCTATGATATTTAATTCATATCTATGGACACAAAGAAGACAATAATGATAAAATAAAAATCAAAGACAAAAAGATAATTAAAGGTGAGACCAATGATGAAGACCACTAAAAGGAGAAATGGAAGATCTAACACGATCTTATCTCGAAACTAATTAGATATCATTCTATAACGATAGGTCATTGATTTTTCTAAAAACAGAGAGAGATGCTTCTAAACATGCAAAGATCGAATCAAGTATTGTAATTACAATGCATTACTACAACCAATTGAGAACAATTTCTAAGAAGTTTTAAGTTAACAAAATATGTTACTATTTCCATCCATATCAAATTTAATAGATCAAACAAATTATGATCTAAAAATATCACTATGTTCTTATCATCTATGAAAATTTTAGACATGTCATCAATCGGATGTGTCTTCTTTACTGTGTTTTAATAACTTCGGTGGTTTGAACTAGGAAAGTCTTAAAATTATATAGTATGACACAAGTGCATATGGTATGTGGATGTGTGTTATGTCGGAATAACTTGAAAGTTTAAAACTCAATTTATTATATCTCCCATCAAGCAGTATGTAATCTGGTGGCTAGACATATTACTCATCTAAACCATTTATTTCATTTCTTAGTACAAAATATGTTGGCAACCAAATATTCCATTTCACTATTAATGGCAAATTTTCTATATGTTGGAACATGACCAAGCTAAACGAAAAATGTAATTTATCAACTCCTAAAAGGCAACGAGAAAGATTTTAGATTTTCTCAAAAATAAATTAAATCTATCTATTAGATTATTTTAAGATTTCTTTTAATAGGATTTAGAATATTTACTTCAAACCCACGCAACGCAAAGCGTGAGACATTTCATAATTATTTATATTTAATACTTCAACTCCTCGGTACCCGGTACATTATACAAAACGAAAATAAAAATTTACCAATTTGGAGACCATAGTGTAAGGAGACCTAATATCATTGTTTATCCTCTGATGTTTCTAAAACCTTTCATTATGTATCTTTGACCATCACATTATACGATCAGTTCTTGGGTTCCTACTTTTCAGATAACTGTTTTGGTGGTCTTACAACTAGATAATGTCATCATTTTTATACTAGTTAACATTTGGAGTCTGGAAAATTATGCAGTAATGAGCATAGCAAAGCTCTGATACCAACCTGGTGCAGTGTAGGAACCGGCTAGATCAGCTCAACCAAGGGACTTTTTAAAATCCTCGTTTCGACCTGCTTCTCAAGAGATGAAATTAATCAAATATACACAAGGCTTCATGTTTGATGAATTTAATCGAATCAATAACAAGGATGAAGATATATCTCTCTTTTATTAATGTTCTCTAAAAACTGTCCCATAAAGAAGAGAACAATGGAGGCTATAAATAAGCCAAGGCCTCGAGATAAAACTAACCCTAATGCTAAACTTAAAACTAAAAAGAAGTTTACCTTAAACATCACTTCAGTTGTTAGTCTCTCGGATCTTTAAAGGCCGGTACTACAAGCGTAAAGAGTTTGTGAATGCGTGTACTGGTAATAGGCCCTCCTATTCTTGGCGCAGTATTCTTCATGGTAGAGAATGACTAGAGAAAGGGTTATTGAGGGTAATCGGATAGGGATATTCTACTCTTGTTTTGCTTTATAAGTGGCTTATGGACGAAGTTCCTAGGAGACCGTACAATAAACAAAGACCAATGAATTTGAACCTTGAGGTTTTGAGTTTAATTTCTCCTCGGGGTGGTTGGGATCATCATGCCCTTAATGAGTTATTATTCCCAGACGATATTGAGAAAATCTGTGAGTTCCCTCTGAACTTATCTCTCCAAGATAGTTGGTGTTGGGGTCATACTGCAAGAAGAAACTACTCTGTTAAGAGCGGAAGTTTGATGATATTATGAGACAAACGAGAACAGAAAGTAGTGCCAGCTGCTTCTTTAGTGGGTAATGAGTTGAAATCTCACATTTGGGATATCAAAACAGAGTCTAAGTTACAAATGTTTATGTGGAGAGCGCTTTCAGACACACTGGCTGTAAGGGATTGTCTGGCATCCCATGGTGGTCATCCAGACCTTGCTTGTCATTTTGTTCTTATGCGGTAGAATCTATAGCTCATGTCCTCTTCCTATGTACTCCGGCTAGGAAATTATGGGAATTGGCGAATGTTCCTCTGCCGCGGCAGGGTTTTTTCTGGTTCTATAGCTGAGAATATGGATTTTTTGTTTGAGTTGATGGAGAATTCTTCGATACCTGTTCACATTCGGTGCATAATACTTTGGCTTCTTTGGGCTATTTGGAAAAGTAGGAATGAATTCTTGTTTGGAAATGTTCAGGGAGATGTCAACAGGTTAGTAGATCTTGCTTTTGAGGAATCTGGTTTGTTTGATAGATTGAGGGATAAGAGTATGATGCAAGATGGTCGTTTAAGATCTTACTTATCCATTGGCGGCCCGGCTTGGTTACTGATAACATCGTATTTTTACCCATTATAGCTATTTTTCTTATGTTTTTTAGAAGAGTTTGTATGATTTCATGGAAAAAGAGCCAAATATCATATATCTTAGGTTTAAGAAGGTTTTATAGGTTTTAAGGCAAAATGGACCAAAAGGCGAGCAAAACCCCTTTTGAGACAGTTTCAGACCGCCAGAAGTATGACATTTGTTGAAGACCTTCCTGATTAATAAATTTAGAGTTATTGGAGTCTAAGAAAGCTAGAAGAATCAAGATGCACCTCGGACAAGAATCAGTGCAATCCATTCAACCGTTTGGAAGATACATCCCGAAGAGTGAAGACATGTCAAAACCGATCACAAGGAGTATGACAGGTGGGAAGCATCCCTTGGCACCGGTCACAATGCCCGTGACCGGTGAGAGCCCTCTTACTAGCTCCGGTCACAAGGCCCGTGATCGGTGGGAAGCCTTTTGTCCTTGCACTTTCCTAAAACGATGAGTTTAGCCCTAAAACCCCTAAACCGACCATAAGACCTATAAATACCCATTCTTATGAATGTTTAGCCATGTGAATTCATAGAGAGCCCCCATGAAACCCTAGAGACGACAAGAGAAGCCTCAGCCACCCTCTTGTTCATTGAGCTCTTGAAGATCCACCAAATCTCTTACGCTTTCTTCTCCTTTCCTTTGTTTCTTAAGGAGAAGTCTTTACATCTTTGTATTCCATTCTAAGAAGTAATCTCTGAACCTTAATCTCTGTTCTTACTCGTTTCTATCTATGAATTGATTTAACCTTGCTTTGATGATTCCTTTAAGCATGATTGAGTAATTTACTTGTTGGGTTTAAATTTGAAAAGGGAAATCAATGGTGGTGATGTGATCTATTAGTTTATGTGGCGAGATCTGTAGCTTTGCATGATTCGTTTACACTGTTCTTTCATTCTAAGCTTTCTCTTAATGCATGTAGTTAGCCTCATGAACTAGCTATGATCTAAGCTACTTAGGTTTTGCTACCCGCTTGCCTAATTGCTAGAACCTATTTTGGATGAATGTGGTGTTGTAACAAGCACATACCACTTAGTTATAGGGCTTCATGGATAATAATCGAACCTGATTTTAATGTTTTGATATATGTGTCGTTGCCTGCGAAAGTTGAGTAGCAGAGTATAAGAATTTTAGACGATTAATTCTATGAATTATAGGTTAATTGGTCATTAGTGTTTCGTAGTCCAAAACTTGGAAGTAAACATGCATTATCTTAGATTTCCCTAGATAAAAAGATCATGGAACCATGCGATCCTTTGAATGTCCAACGCTTTTCTCTTATTGTTTACATATTCATTTTATCACTTTTACTTTATTATTTGCACTCGTGACACAACAACGTCATTTTCATATTATGTTTGAGCCTTACTTTGGTTTATAAGATTTGTACTACAATTTTTTTCTTTATGAGATTCGATCCTTAAATACTATAGACAATTCACTGTGCACTTGTAGTAGTCGTGTGATCTTTTAAAGTAAAATATTTGAAATGAAAAACCACACACATTAGTTACATTCCCGTATCAAGGAATAAAGTCGGAGTTAATGCGATATGATGTTTCAAATTCTTGTCTTGATGTATCTCTATTTGCATTGATATTTTTTTTAAGTTTTCTCTTGTACTTTGATCTTCAAATTATATGAATTATTCAGTTGATGACAAAAAAAAAACACATAAATAAGTAGATATTAAATTAAAATATAAGAAAAACCCAAACACCTAAACCGGACAAAACCAAATAAACCACCTTACTTTCTATTCAAGCAATCTTGATGCCGCTGCATCATTAGGTGACTTTGCCATATATATATAATAACCCATATTATTTTTGAAATGCTAATCATTATCCTCATTTTTGTATCAACACTAGTCGCTAAATAAAATAATGCATAATTATTGAAAGCTTATAACTCACTAAAACATATAGATCGTTGGAATGAAGCTCCTTCATATCGTAAAACTATATTATTTGTTATTAATACAAATCTTATTCGAAGCTACAGACTTCAACTCTCATGCCAATTACATACTTTTCTTACCGCTAAACTTTACAAGGAGAAAGTGGAGAGCCGCAAAGACAATCATTACCAGCAAACACGCTGGCTGGGAACTTTGTCGCCGGAAGCTTTCCACAAAGATGGTTTTGGCTCAAGTTCAATGTCTTTAATCCAGCCACCGTCGCCGGCACTTTCCCAAAGACCAAGTTCCTTGACAAATCCAACGTTTTCAATGTCTTCGCAAACGTCAGCTTCCCCAAGTCAAACCGGAGTTTGTTCCCCGACGCCTTAAACTCCACCAAATACTCCGTTTGGTTCAAGAACCTTGCCGGACTCCCTGAGAACTCGTTTTCCGATAAATCAATGTAATCGTAATAGTACGTTTGCGCTGGCTTCCAATCGTCTAAGCTCATCTTGATCCCGCATTTCGCTAGCTTCAACGAGAAGATGATAGGCGATGAAGTCACCCATTTCGGAATCGTTGTCAGGTGAAATTGGTTGTACGAAAGATCCAAAGATTCAATGCCTTTAACGTATAGAGTAGGGAATGGATCGGTTAGAAGATTATGGGAGAGATCAAGATTGAAAATCTTGGTCAGATTTGCGAAACTCTTCGGTACAACTCCGGTGAACCGGTTCTTAGAAAGATCCAACGTGTCGAGCGCCTTGAATCTTGATAAGTACTCTGGGATTTTACCGGAGAGATTGTTCTGGCCTAGCTCGAGGAACCTAAGAATCGGAGCGAGTGATGCAATCGACGGAGGAAGATTCCCGGAGAATCCATTGCGAGAGAGGACTAAAGATCGGAGCTCTGGCATGGATTTGAAAATATCCGGTATGGTTCCGGAGAGACGGTTACCGCCGAAGTGGAGATATGACACTAGCTTGAGATTAGCAATACCTAACGGTATAGTTCCGGTTAAGAGATTATTACCGAGCTTGAGCTGAGATAACAGAGTTAAATTAGATATTGAACTCGGGATTGGACCGGTGAACCGGTTTCCTTCAAGACTAAACGCTTCAATCTGGCTGAGTGAACCGATATTGACCGGAAGAGGACCGGAGAGACGGTTATTTTCGATGTAAACGAATTTTAGGTTTGGTAACTTGAAAAGGAATTGAGGAAAAGGTCCAGTGATGTTTTTGAGATTGGTGAAGTAAATACCATCAAGGTGTTGGAGTTTAGCTAGTGACGGCGAGAAAGTGCCGGAGAGGAAGCTTCCGGCAACATCTTCTTGTCCAAGGACAGAGAGTGCGGAGACGCGGTCGCTGGTGAGACAAGTGACACCGTTCCATGAGCAGCAAGGAGTACCTTTCTTCCATGAGCTGAGAATACCTGATGGATCTCGGGTTATAGCCGATTTGAAAGCTAGAAGACCCGCTTCATCATCGGGATGACACGTGGCAGCTCCGGTGGGATTTAGACATCGGAGAAAGATAATGATGGTGAAGATGAAGAGAGGTAAGGAACAAGAGTTCATGGTGTTTGTGTTGTGTTGATGGAGAGAAAGCAATTGGTAAAGGTAACTATTAATAGATGGAGAGTGTCGGCTCGACAGGTGAGAGAAGTCAAAGTTGACGATTTTGACCAATCCATTTGTATCTTTGCATGTGTGTGGCAATAAATGGTGCTTTGGTATTTACCCGTAATCGTGATCGAATTTATCATTGCTCCCTATGATTTGAAAAAGACAGTTTCGTCAGATATTTTTAATATCTTGTTATCTTATTTATTACATAAAAGGTGTAATTCAACTTATTTTATTTTTATAGAATTTGGTTGTTATATAAGGTTCATAAGTCAAATATTTATGTAATGGTAGTTGATTTTGACGACAAATTAAAAGACACTTTAATTAGATTTTTTATTAGTTTCGTGATTTTTAAATTATATAAAGGAATTTAACATATCATATTTCTATTTTTTTCTATAATTTAAAATTTTGTTGTCATATAGTATTAAAAAGTTTCACAATAGTGTCTTCTTCATATCGTTTTCTATCATGTGCTTTTGTTTGTTTTCTAACCATGTTAAAATAATATTTTCTTAAACTTTAAATCTGAAATAAGAAGAATAACATTTTTCATGATTGTCTAACAGTATATTGTACGTTATTTGATGTCTTTTCTGCAGTTGATTTTGACCACAAATTAAAAGTCAAAGATTTAACTGTTTAGATTTTAAAACTACGTGCAGATTCAGACGGTGGAGCTAGTAAACCTCCCAGATGGGCCGCTAGATTCATTAATACAAATAGGCCCAATTTAGTATTAGGAAGAGAAGGTTTGTTCGGTATTCTAGTTATATGTTGGTTAATTGGTCTTTGGTTCACTGAATATGGATAAACTATGAGAAATGAAATTTCTAGAGAGACTAGTAAGTGATAAATTACCGAATGCGACACTATATGATCCTAGAATGCGATACATGTGAATGCAATATGCAAGAATTAACACTATATGATCCTAGAATGCGACACATGCGAATGCAAGACTCAAATGCATACTTACGACACTAAATGATGTAAAATGTAAAAGAAAAAGGATCAAAACAAATAAAAATATGATGCAAAATACATAGATATCAACCATATATCACCATCTCAATATGTCTTGCATTGTACTGCCAATTGATTGGAACATTACCAAAATTACTAACTGTGCCAATTGATTGGATCATCACCAAAATTACTAATTGTGTAAACTCTTTAGTGTACTCTCTGTGAAATTTGCTACTTTGGCATAGTGGCATCACATATGGTGACTTTCTTATTTCTAGTAGGGGTAAGAGAAAAAATCGGGATACATGATTCGATCTATCCGATCTGATCTAAAAATTTGGGTATCCAGAATGACCAGATGCAGATCTAGATATTAAAATTACGGATGTGGGTAATAAAATATTTTGGGATAGAGATCCGGATCTGGAATAATATATTATATAATACTTATTTTAGTTTTAAACAAATCCGATTATAATAAGGTTTAATGGTGATTTTAAAAACATAAAAAAAAAAATAGCACATAAATCCATTTAGTTGGCAAAAACAAATTCTAAAACTTTTCAATGTCCAACTTAGAAACATTTTTTTCATCATCTGTCTCCAAAATTCTTAAATAAAAAAAAGGCAAATTTACATTTTTAATCACTAATTTCAGTTCTAAATTTGTTTTCATCATTTTACCATTCCATCTATTTGTTTTGTGAAACAATATGATAGTCATAGTTTTAAAATTTTATTCTGGATAGGATCTGTATATCCGACTTTTTCATGAGCTTTGTAGCAATGTCGCTGGCAAAAAGATATGCGAACAACGACATTGACACCGATTTGGAAGACTATGAGAGAGTAGTAAGAGGGAAGTGAGATAAGTGGGTAATATTAAAGGTTTTACGACTCTTTAAACATAAAATGGCAACGAAGACGAAGTTTCTTAGCATCTCACCTTTTGAGTTTAGCGTGTCGTTTTTTTTTTTTTTTTTTTTGTTGATATTAACAATAACTTAGATTCTAAGTTGTTCATTTGGTCTTTATTTGGTTAGTCATGTGCAGAAAAGTTCTAAACTCGGTGATAATTAATACTCCCTCCGTTTCAAATTAGTTTTCGTTTAAGGTTGTTTCACACATATTAAGAAAACATTTAAATTATCTATTTTAACCCTAATTAATGTTTATTTAGTTTTATTTGATTGGTCAAACATTAAAATAATAGGGATAAAATTGAATTTTTTACCAAACATTTGCATTGGAAACACAAAACGACAAGTATTATGAAACGAATTTTAACTTCTAAAACGACAATTAATATGAAACGGAGGGAGTACTTGGTTTACTCTGTTAGTTAGTCTGTTAAGATTGATAACTAAAAATGACATTGCATATATAGAAACATTTCAAAGCTTTAACATGGTGTGTTTCTAACCCGACGAGCATGCACATCCCTCGATTAATCGGGTTCTTTAGGCTCGGATCACCTAGCTAGGGTTATTATAAAAAAAAAAAAACGTTTCAAATTCCACTTAACTTACTCTGTCGAGCAATGAGTTATACAAGAGGTTATCAAGAGTTTTAGGGATCAAAGGAGCTTACTCGTCGAGCCAATCCAAGTTGAAGTATTTTTCAGCGACTTCAATGCAAAGTCCTGGAACCACCTTTTTGACTTCTTCCCACATAGGCGAAATCTCCTCTTCACAAATGACATGGCATAGAGACTCGAGTGCATCTACAGAACTTGGTAGACTCCATAAACTGCATTCTCTCATGTCAATTTTCTCAAGTCTCCTTAGCTTCCCTATCTTTACAGGAAGAGAACTCAGACTGACACATTGAGAAATGTCAAGGTACTTTAGACACAGCAGCTCACAGAGTTCGACCGGTAGGGATTTTAGCTCAGGGCAAGCATATAGCCTTAGACGTTCAAGGGACTGTAGATTACTCAGATTCTTGGGTAATTCAAGAATGCGGGGACAGTTGGTTATGCTTAGAGAGTTGAGAGAGGTGATACCACAAACGGTCGAGTTTAGTTCCACAAGATCATCACAATGATCAATAGTAAGATCAGACAAGCTTGGGAAGACACGAGAGATGTCGAATGCTGTCTGATCAAAACTTCTGTTGATCTTACAAAGAATCAGATGCAGCTTGTGTAGGTCTTTCAAGGGAATGGTGTTGTTGAAGAGTTCAGGGAAGACGTGAACCCGCTCGAGCCAAAGACTCCTAAGTTTGGCCAAATTGGCAAACATGGAGAAGCCATGTAGACGTGCATTAGACATGCCATTGTTGATAATCACAAGCGCCCTGAGCTTACCCATCTTACCAATAAATGGTGGTAAGACGTAGTTGTCTGAAGAGAAGTTCAATATCAAAACTTCTGCCTTAGGAAGTTCCATGTCAAACCAATCCCTTTCACTCATTTCCCCTGAAAACACAAAAACCCATTAAACCTTTGAAGATTGCAGTCACTAACCAAATTCATTCGAAGTTAAAGAATCGTTACCGGTATGAATGGAGACTATCTTGGCATCGAATGGCTCATCTTTATTTCTTTCCCATTCTCTCGGAAGCTTCAACTCTCTCTTTGGCATCAATAACCGCTCTCTCCTATTTACTTCCACATCATTGGTCATATAAATGGCTAAGTCTCTCAAGACATCATGTTGTGTCACAAATACATCATAGTAGCCAGTGTGTAAATCGCCAAACCTACAAAATTATCATATGCAGAGCCGTCTCAAACTATTTGTAGGCTCTGTTCAAAAAATTATTAAATGTATATTTTATATAGTAAACTAGTTTTCAGAAAACTATAGACCCATTTATATGTGTATTAAAAAATTTCTTAAAATTATATACCCCAATTAGTATATCTTTAAAAAAATTCTTATAAAATTTAGTTTTTTGAATCAGGGGTCATGTTCTACTACTTCACTTGTACATGCTAAAAGATGGTCCTCATCATATGGTATATCCTTTTGAAACATGAGCTGTGGCGACAAGAGACAAAGTCATAAAAGAGTGATTACCTCGGATTTTTCACTAGAGTAAGTAGATTCTTCTCTGATAAACGAAGAACAATGGAAAAAGCAGTTTCCTCGTCGATATCATGCCTCTCAATCCACATGTTAGTCAGAACATCAAGAGGGATCTTCTTGTCTTCAGGGAAAACACTCATATCCAAGAAACACAATCTGGTTTTCGGATCGAGATTTTCTAGACTTTCTTTGATATGAGCAAATACTCTACTCTCATGAGTTTCATCAACAGCTTCACCTCTTGATAAACGCTTTACAACACCTTCCCAATATCTTTCAGGTTTGTCTTTTAACGACGCACCGAGAACTTTCAAAGACAAAGGTAGACCTTTACACTCATCAATAACCTACCAAAACAGAGTAGTAATCTAAGTATTTGGAAGCAAAGTGTATTATTAGTTGCAGATAAAAAAAGAACTAAGTATTAAGGATAATAATCTTTCAAGATCCCTATGATTACTCTCTATGACTCACTCATTTCTTATATGATTCTATAGCTCTACTATATATAGCTCTGTAATTCTCATCATATGAAATAACACAATACAGTATTCTTATATTCAATACTAGTGTACCTGCTTCACCAATTTTTTGCTAAATCGGGAAGGCGGGGTATTCTCCCCGAATGCGCATAGACAAAAGAGGGACATTGCTTCATCTTCCTTTAGTAATTCCACATTATAAGTGGCTTTAGAATCTGCAAACTTGGCCCGTGAGACCACTAGAGTTGTACTTCCAGGTACTTTAAACAACAACTTGTCCAATGATTCCCTTGTCCAAACATCATCAAGAATCCCTAGCTTCCGTTGTTGAACTCCATCATTAAGAAATCCATGTATATCAGACCTCAACTTCTCAAGATTTGGAGACCGTGACACAGTCAGAAACAAAATCTTGTTCTTGAATAGGTCTGCACACACACAACACACACAAAAAAGGCAAGAAGCATCAAGATTCAAGATCATCATCATCAACACAAAGGAAAATTCAAGAAAGCTATACAAATTACCTTTAACATCATCGTCTCTTACAAGCTCTAATGCAAGAGTGGTTTTCCCAGAACCACTCATTCCAGAGATCCCGAAAAGATCGATATCCGTAAACTTAGACAACAACTCTTTCACTTTTCTTTTCCCTAATTCCAATCCTACTCTCTGAATCACCGGATCATCTTCCATCTCTTCCTTAAACGGCAAGCAATCCATCCTCTCATTCAACAATTTATCACATTTCTTCTCAATCCGATCAAGAACCCCTTCAGCATTAAAACGTAGATGACATACCTCAGCTAGAATGAAGAGGAGAATTTGACTGTTAAGAAAACGAGATATTCTGTTCTCAAGATCTTTCATCTTGTTCGCGTGGTATACATGTTTAGGGTTCCAACGATAACATCTTAAAACCTTTTCACAGAGCTTTCTTGCTTTCTCCAAAATCTCAAAGAATATTCGGAGTTGAGTTTGGCGATGGTTACTTAGCTCGACGCCACTGTATTGGATCTCCCTGATCGTAGGTTGAACATCTTTGATCATCGTGATCAGTCGTTTAGCGATTCCTTTGCAGCCGTTGACTGTGCTAGCTACCTTAGCGAGTAGCTTTATGAGCTCTGTCACGATCTCGCCGCCGAGAAAATCTACGATCGCCATGGAGACCGATTTGGAAGACTGTGAGAGAGTAAAAGAGTAAAGTGGAGATAATGAGTGTGTCGAGTGATAAGAGAGTTTTAGTGTTTTTACGACTCTTTAAAATATAAATAAAATAGCGACGAATACGAAGTTTCGTAGAAACCTCACTGTTTTTATTTACTATAGCTTTTTATTTTGATATTAATAATATTTTTGCCTTTTGTCTTTTAATGTTTAGACTTTAGAGTATATATGTAACAGACTTATCCGTCGTACAAGTTTATGAATTATTATGTCTCCCACTTTAAGATACACTGTATTAATTAAACGCAATAAATGAGATTTCATTAATTTTTTGTTTAAATATGGTTGTCTAAACCAATTCTAGATTAGCTGTTCATATCTTATACTACTAATTAGACTTGAATACAATTATGGTTGTACGTAAAAAAAAATGTGGTGGAAAAATAAGTCATAAAAAATCTCATAAATATTCCTTGAGATATGACTTATGACTCTTAATTTATTAATTGTATTTTTTTATGACTTAATTTTTCTGAGCCAATACAACAAATTAATTGACATGAAAAACGATCAGTGTTCAATTACCTCGTTCATGAAATTTTTCTTTTTTTAGGTATTGATATGTGTGTAAGGACTCAAAAACCTTTTTGATGTTTTATCTGTAACATTATGTTTCTTTTTCCTTTTGACATCGATTTGTAACATTATAAAGTCATCAAAGTTTAGCTTTATTCTTCTTACGCGTTTTTGATTTGTTTGTTTTACTTTTTTTAAAAAAAAATTTCTTCAAACTATTTAATGTTATATATATAGAATATACAGTGTAAGCATAATTGTGTTTTGATTATATGTTGATCATTTGTTTGATATTTTTTGGTTTTTATGATTTACATATTTAGTGATCATTAAAGTAAATTGAAAGAATTGAGTATATATCGTCTTTGTTGGAGTTTAGATTTTAGTTAAACTAATCATTTATTTGAAATTATATACACAATGGTGTTTAAGTCAAAAAGAAGTTTCGCTGCATATAAATAATTAGAATGTACTTTTTTTGGTGCATAAGATTATTATTTTATATCTTTAGATAGCCAATATTTAGTCTCATTAAACAAATGCGTGCTATGTTATGCATATTGTTGTTTCTATATTTGGTAGAGCTAAATATGTACGCATGAGGTAGCCACTTGCTTTACACCAACTTTTGATGTTAGTAACAAAAAGCAGATTTGAACCTTCATCAATAAAAATGATTTAGGCTTTTATTAGTAACATGCATATTCGCCTAACTGCATTTTCTAATGCGATTATACCAAACTTTTACTAATCATAATAAATTGCCTAATGATAGACAACTAGGCAAAAACGCAAAAATTATTTTTTGTCTAAAAAAATACAAGTAAAAAAGCATAATGCAAATAAACACGCATTTAATAGTTTATTTCATTATGCATGATATCCAATCACACAAATTTTTGATTATATGTAATTTTTCATTCTGCAGCTTTTCAATCTGCAATTATGCAATTAAGCAATTATGCATTATTTACAAATGACAGCTTTCGCACTCACATGTGGCAACAATTAATTTAATAATACATTAATTGCTATCCAAAACTACACTAGTATATATCGTATTGACACATCAGTACCTATCGAGGACAATGTCAAATATGTTAATTTGAGATCAGCCACAACACCGACAACAGAAAAAATAACCTTATTCAAGAAATCTAATGTGATCTTTGCAACCCGTACGTACTAGTAGGCATGGACATTTTGGGTTAGATCATTCGACCCTATTTGTATCCGATCATGAGTTACCCAAATATTTCAGGTAACGGTAATTAAATTATGCGTTTCGATAATAATGATTTATTATAATCAGTGGATGTAGAAAGTTTTTTAGGGGATCAACTGAAAAATAATTCATTTTTTATAAATAATATATTTATTTAACAAAAAAGTGGTAAATTTCTATGAATATTTTAGTATTTTACCGTATATAACGTATATACTCAAACACAATTTCTTTAGATAAGTTACAATTGCTCTGAGACATTTTTTTTTATCATTTGTTTGGTGAAAAAGAGATTTATTTAATTAACAAATAAAATAAAATGAATATTAAAAAGGACGAGATAGAAATTTGATGAAAATATATAAGAAATAAAATAAAACAAGACAATAGTTGATAGAGTGAATGGGATATGACCCAATAAAAAAAACATAAAATAAAAAAACAAATAATAAAAGCGAGTGAAGGTGTCTAACGCTGGTGGATTAGGGGGCAATCAATCATCTATTAACCAAAACAATCATCAAAACATATTAATCTATAAATTTAAGGGGTGGCAGGTGACCCCTCATTTCTTCTACATGGGTCCGTCGCACAGATAAATTATAACAGGTAAATAAATGTATGGGTTGGATATTACCCAAGGTACTCTTTTTATACTCTTTTGGATTAGTATTTGACTACTAAACTTCCTTTTCCTGAATTAGAATATGACTTGATAATCAAAATCGTATTTTGGATCATGGTCAATGGTTATTTTATAGGAACTACTCATTCGGATATGTATTTTAATTACACGAATTATCCATTCAGATAGTAAAATTAACTACATGAATTACCATTACTCTAACTATTATCCGCATTATCCGATCCTTTCTTTTTAAAGATATATTTCTGGTAGTCATTTCTGATACTTTTACTATCCTTATCATATTCCTACCCCTATCTTTACCCATTCTTTTACCCTTAATGCCTAGGCCCGTACTAATATGAACAACTGACTAGACTTGGACAATCGGGTATTTAGCTCGGTTCCTGATAAGAATTTTTCATGTGCAGATCTTTAGGTATATGATGTTTAGACCCATATAAGTACTGAAATAGTTTGGTTTTGGTTCCTGATCAGTTCTAGATCGGATGTGTATACCCAAAATATCGGAAAAACAAAAAATTTGGTTAATTTGAATAAAATATAGATAAATTTTCACAAATATAATTAAAAACTTAAGAATATTTTGATTATCATGCATAGATATTTTGGAAACTTTTGAGTTTAAAATTGTGATTTTGGATAATTGAATTATATTAAGTTTAAATATAGTTAATATTTTTGGATATATAATTATATTTCGGTTTTTGGTTCGATTTCTACTGTTTCATACTTTCATATATAGGAACAAAATTAAAACAGCTCATCATCTCCGAATTGTTGAATACGTTTATAAAAGATATTGCTTCTACTTACTATTTAAACTTTGGGTTCACATGAACACCATGTAGCTTTAATTAATGATTTTGTTATCCAGTATACATTTTTTTTCAATGTATCGCTTCTACTAATTATTTAAACTTTGGGTTCACATGATCATCAATGCAGTTTTAAATGATTTATCTCTTTTTTTTTCCAACTTTTAAATGATTTATCTTTTCAAAAAAAAAAAGCAAAAATTATTGTAACTTTTGTAATTACGGTGAACAGCAAAATTCATTGTAATTGTTCTTCTTGAATTGAAAACCCCAAATTAAATAATTGTTTACTCCGATTCTAAACAACTTGGCGCTTTTAAAATAAATTGATTCCTTAGTGAAATTATTTAACTCCGACGAGAACTGAAGCAGACAATTAACTCAATACCCAAGGTCCCAACGGATATTAATAAATAAAATAATGCGACTACAGAGACACAGAAGAATCTTAAAGACTTGAACACTTTTTTTATAAACCAGGTTAAATCGGTTATTAACTCAATACCCAAGGTCCCAACGACTACTAAACCGGTTGGTTTTTTTTTTTTGGTTTGGTCAACTCGAAAACGGCTCTGATTGGTAACAACGCATAACTGCGTAATTGCATATTTGTATAATAAAAATTTGCAGATTAAAAAGCTGTAGAATAAAAATTTGCATAATCAAAATTTTATGTGATTGGATATCATGCATAATGAAATAAACCACTAAATTCAGGCTCTGATTGGTAACATGCAGAATCGCCTAATTGCGTTTTCTAATGCGATTATGCAAGTATTTTACCAATCACAAAAAATTACCTAATAATAGATAATTAGGCAAAAACGCAAGATTTATTTTTTGCCTAAAAAAATACAAGTAAAAAGTCATTATGCAAATAAGCATGCATTTAGTGGTTTATTTCATTATGCATGATATCCAATCACACAAAATTTTGATTATGCAAATTTTTATTCTACAGCTTTTCAATCTGCAATTTTTATTCTGCAATTATGCAATTAAGCAATTATGCATTGTTTACCAATCAGAGCCTCATGCTTATTTGCATAATGACTTTTTACTTGTATTTTTTTAGGTAAAAAGCAAATCTTGCGTTTTTGCCTAATTGTATATTATTAGGCAATTTTTTGTGATTGGTAAAATACTTGCATAATCGCATTAGAAAACGCAATTAGGCGATTATGCATCTTACCAATCAGAGCCTTATCTTTATAAAGTCACTATTATTGCCTAAAATGTGGTGCTTTGAAGAGTTAATCAAGAATGTCTAAAGCATGGAAACTGAAGTTGCTTCTTCTACTTCAACTACTCTTGACTCAATATGATGTTGATTCAGCCTCTGTGGTTAGCTATCTTCCTGGTTTTGAAGGTCCTCTTCCATTCCACCTTGAAACTGGGTTTGTTTCCTCTACTTTTCAAATTTCATAACTATCATAACACAACCCAAATAAGTTAAAAATCTTTCTTATTAAAAAGGTATATTGGTGTTGGTGAAGGAGAGAAAGTTCAGCTTTTCTATTACTTCATCAAATCAGAAAACAATCCTAAAGAAGATCCACTTATTCTTTGGTTAACTGGAGGACCTGCTTGCACTGCTCTCTCGGCCCTTGCTTTCGAGAATGGTAATTTCAAGAAAGAAAAAAAGATTTGATTACCTTTAAATGATTTTCTAAATAGATTCTTGTTCTTTTTGCAGGGCCGTTGACTTTCAAGACTGAGGGTTACAATGGAGGTTTGCCTTCTCTTGTCTCCACTTCATATTCTTGGACAAAGGTGAACATTATTACAAAACAGAGTTAGGCTTGTGTTGTTTTCTTTTTCGGTTTTTTTTATAGGTTTCAAGATTTGATGATTTCTTAGGTAGCTAGCATAATATTCTTGGATCAGCCTGTTGGGACTGGCTTCTCCTACACAACAACTCTTGCTCACAAGCCTAGTGATACAGGAGAAGCAAAACAGACCTATGAGTTTCTTCAAAAGGTCTTGTAATTTCTTGAAGCATTTTCATAGTGTTTGTTGAGAATCTAATTATGTATATATATATAGCATATAATCTTGTTAAAGTTTTGGTGTTTCTGTTGAAGTGGCTAGTGCAACATCCAGAGTTTATCTCAAATCCTCTCTATGTCGGTGGAGATTCATACGCCGGTATAGTTGTTCCAGCCATTTTTCAGCAGATCTCAATAGGTAATTTATTTATTTTCGTAGAATCAATTCCCCCAAAAAGGAAAAAAGGAAAAAAATTCTCTGGATTTGGTTTTACTTAGCCACTTATATTAAATTCTTAAACATGCAGGAAATGAACATGGCTACAATCCTCAAATGAATCTTAAGGTTCATTAATATCTTCACATATATATATATATATGTTCATCATGACTTTTTATATATATAAGATGGATTTAAAACCATCATTTATATCAACAGGGTTATATTCTTGGGAACCCTTCAGCAGATCCTGATAATGATTATAACTACAAGATTCCATTTGCTCATGGAATGGGACTTATCTCTGACGAACTGTTTGAGGTATATAGAAGTCTTATAGGGCTTCTTCTCTACGAAAGTGAAGTATTTTTATTGAAGTCACTTTTTAAAATTCTTGTTTGTAGACTTGTAGTCACTTAAGAGAAGCTGCCAAGGAAATTATTTTAAAGTGGGTCCTACTAATACACAATGCTTGAAATTTATGGATGACTACCAAAAGGTTAAACACAAGTTTATTTTATATATGTATGTATATTTTATAAGAAGAATAACAAAAGACTAATTTTCTTAGATATTGTGGTTGATGATGTATGACAGTGTGTGTCAAGGATAGATGAAGGATCTATTTTGCTTCCACTATGTGATTTGGCATCACCAAATCCATTTTTAGGAGAGCATGTTGAAAGAAGCTATCTTAGGAAACTTATTGAGTCAGATCTTTCTCTTCCTACTCCTGATTGCTATGTAAGCAAAAAAAACACATAAGTCCATTGATCTTGCTTTAGCTCTAAAATAGAAATCCTCATGTAGTTGTTATATATAAATGCAGATGTATCGGTATTTGCTAGCTACACATTGGGCTAATGATGAAGATGTACGCAGAGCACTTCATGTGGTGAAAGTAGGTCATATTACATACATGCCATAATCTGTTACGTGTTTATTGTTAAGGTTAATGGGTTTCCAACTCAAAACCAATTGGCAATGAGTGGAGTGACCTATATCTCTTATATACTAGTGCTGGTCCCTTTTAGACTTTCGATGTGGGATCCTAACACGCCCTCTCGAGATGATGGCTCTTATCAGCCCATCTCGAACCGAATCTCACTTTAGGACCGGCAATAAACCCTTCTTGGGCCACCCTACTTGGGTCAACGAACGAGGTTTTGATACCATATTAAGGTTAATGGGCTTTCAATTCAAAACCAATTGGCAATGAGTGGAGTGACACATATCCCTTATATACTTGTGCTGGTCCTTTTAGATTTCCGATGTGAGATCATAACATTTATAAAGCAACAAAATAATCAAAGAATGCGCGAAATCTCTGCAGGGAAGTATAGGGGAATGGGTGAGATGCGATTGGGATTTGCCTTATGATAGAGACATAAAGAGTAGTCTACCATACCACCAAAACATTAGCATCAAAGGGAAATATCGGTCATTGGTTTATAGTGGTGATCATGACATGATGGTGCCATTTGTTGGAACTCAAGCTTGGATCAAATCACTAAACTACTCAATAATTGATGATTGGAGACCTTGGTTTGTTAACAATCAAGTTATTGGATATATAAGGACTTACGCCAACAATATGACCTTTGCCACTATCAAAGCAAGTCGCTTTTTAATTTATATTTTGAGTTTTTTTTTCTCGTTGTTAGATTTTACAATTGTAAAAAGATTTAATTTTTGTAGGGAGGAGGGCACACAGCAGAGTATAAACCAGAAGAAAGTTTCATGATGTTCCAAAAGTGGATAAGTGGCAAGCCTCTCTAACATCTGATTTGCTGGGGAAATAACTAGAATGATGGAGTTGGGCTGTCAAAAGTTAAAATGATAAATCTTTGTTACTTTGTTTTAACACACAAAACCTTTTTACCTATTGAAATACCTAGGCTGCAAATGAGTGAGCTACAGGAATCGGATAGATGCAGAGTTTCTATTGGCTCAGATGTGTTCTTTCATTGTTGTGTGTTTCTTATAAAATTACAAGAGTTAACATCAGAGAGGTTGGTCAGCTTTAGAGGCTCAAAGATGTTGAATTTGTTGAACCTAAACCAAGAAAGACCAAGAACATAAGAAGTTTGTGTTGCAAACAGTTTGAGATGAATGAGATGAGAGTTTAGAGAGAAATGTAGGAGCAAACATGAAGTGTATTGAGTTCTTTGATGCGAATACGACACTGCCTATGTCTCACCTTAGCTCGGAATATTCTTGAATCAAATACTTAATTACTCGTTCTGTTTACAATATACTCTGGTTTTTGCCTTAAGCCGCTTAAACTCTAGGCACGGCTCTGCACAATATACTCTGTTTTTTCTCCCCTGTTCAACCCGAGAAAACATCCAAGAAAGCTACACTTTTACAGTGGTTTCTCTCACTTTTCTCTTGTTTCCTTGCACAAGACCAAATCACCTATTTATTGATAAGGAAATTCCAACACCCTAATCATATCTCAAATGCCTAGACGTCCATTCAAAACTTGTCAGGTTAGTCCCCAAGGTTTATTATGAAAAGGAAGACGTAAAACAATTGTTGCATTTGCAATAGGTCCTGCTAAAGGACCAGTCTGACAAGTGTTACCTTGCATAAACCTCCTACTAGAGTTACCATATGACTATATGAGAGGATGAGATAAAATAGATGATAAACATGGTTTTATTTTATTTGGTTTTCTAAGCATTTCCGGGTCTCAATTGTCTGTTCATAGGCATTAGATTCCAAATCTGCATATATGTGCTTAGAAGTATCTGAAGGCAGAGATGGATATATCTGCACAAAAGAGCCAACCATCGCCTTTTTAGTAGTTTTTGATTTACATGTCGAGTAGCCAAATAAACTTTTTGAATAAGCTATATATAACTCTAAAGATATGATGCTGTGGAGAATAAGGCTCTTCTTTGGTTTCACAAATAGATTCTAGTAGACATTGTGTAGATGATATTTTTGAGTTTTTGGAAAGCTAATATAAGTAACCTGGAAAAGGATGAAGAGAAGCAAATATAGCCAAGGAAGAGAAAAGTAGAATATCCAATTACCAAAGCTGTCTAAAGACACTAAACAAGACAGAACCGAAAATAAACAGAGAACGTAATGATCTCAAAACAAAACATAAGAGGGTTTCAATTATAGAACATCCAAAAGAAACTGACCCATGCAAACCAAATCTTTTTACTTTCTTCCTTTCTTCTTCCTTGAGAGGCGTGCCTCATGAGGATCAAAAAAGACATTTGCCTTAGTCCCCCAAATTTTAAACATATTTTAGGGTCTCAAAATTTTAAAAATTTTAAATATATTAGTAAAATTTGTATTTTTATCATATTTTTGGTTTAAAATACCATTTCACATATTACAAATAATATCAGATATTTATAATATGTTACAAAAATATTTAAATTTAAGTATTTTATAGATTAAAATAATGTTAACTAATAAAATAGATTATAAACACATCGTTAAATTATATTTTTATAGTTCAAAAAAATAGTATAAAATTATTTTCATAGATTATGAAATAGTATTAATTTTCTCTAATTTAGTAGTAGTAAACAACATGTAAAATTTTAGTTATACATGTTTTATTATGAAAAATATAAAATAATTTTTTTTTGCGCCTTACGCCGCTTTAACTCTAGGCACGGCTCTGCTTCCTTCACATAACCAAGGAAAATGGAGGGCAAACGTAATCCCTATTGAATTCCAATATACATGCTTTGAACGAGAAGAAGATGACGATGAATGAGGAGCCACCAGCCACTTCGAATTCATCCTTCTTCACATCTTCAATCTTCTTCAGATATTTGCCAATTGATCTGTCTCTTCAAACGTATTCGAAGTCACAAACTGAAAAATCTCATCCCGCTTGGGTATAACCTGCAACAAAAGAGAAGAGAAAAAGAATTAGTATATCCAAATTTTGATTTACCTTAACATCTTGATGAACTATATACCTTGACAATTTTCAAATTTCATGCGATGATACAATATGCAAGGGTAATGATCTTGAAGGCTTGCTTGACATTGACATTCAGTTTGGCCTTCTCCATGATCTTATCTCCCAGATAATACATTAGTTATACCTTCTTTGTATCTTCTTTGCACGCTTCTTGTCACGTAAAAAAATTTAAACGTGATTATGTTGAAAATGCTTAAATCTCAATTTTGTGAGTAATTAAAATACACAAGAGACAACAAATGTTTCCATAATTAAAAAAAAATTGATGATGTTAGTGAGATGAGAAAATAGGAAATTTAATTAGTAATGAGAACTCAAAAATTTTCTCGTAAACTTAAAATATCTAACCGCGATGTCGAAGAAGCAGTCAAAATTGAAAAAAAAAACAAATTAAGCAAATGTCGTGAGAAGTGAAATTTTGTTTTGTAGGTATTTTCTCTCTTATTGCATGAAAATATTGAATTCAATGTAGCACTAAAAAATGTCTCATAAATTTTGATTTGAGATTGAAACAAGGAAATTTCACTTAAGTTTTGTTTAACAAAATTAATTATGATTCAAACAAAAATTTTGAAAACAAAAGTTTTACATTGTAATATTGTTGGTTAGATTCTATAAATGTCTTTAAAAATTAGAGATATACATGGAATTTGCATAAGAACAATACCCTGAAACCATCTTCGATGATCAAATATGGAACTCTCTATCCTAATAATTTTTCCTTTGACTTCTTATTCAGCTGATCCTCTTGTTCAAAAAATTCAGCAAAATATGTCAATTAAATCACTAAATTTTTGTTTTTAAAATAATGTAATTTAATCATTAGAAATAAAAAAAAAATATATCATTCAAATCATTAAAATTTTAAAATTCATTAAAATATATTAAATTATAAATAAATCATCAAAAAATATCAATCAGATAATTTTTTATTTTTTATTAAAAATAACCATAAAATTTTCAGAAAATAAATAAAATAATAACCATCAAGATTGAAGGAGTGCTTTAATTCTTCCTATTAACAATGGACTTTCCTCTAGACTCAGCCCATTGGCCCACTAAAGATTTAACTGACCCATCTGCTTTCTATATTCGGCCACCGAGTCTCCGGCGAGTTTAACCTTACGAATCTCACCGTCTTCGCGACATTTCGGTTTGTTCATTTTGAGAGAAGAGAAGAGAAAGAGATCACAATAATGAAACTCTCTTTCTCTCTTCCTTCCAAATCCAAACCCAAAGTCACAGCAACCGCCGACGGAAACAACGCCGTCGATCACGGCGGCAATAGTAAAGAGTTCGTCACCGAATTCGATCCTTCGAAAACCCTAACTGACTCAACCCCTAAATACGTGATTCCTCCGATTGAGAACACATGGAGGCCTCACAAGAAGATGAAGAATCTAGATCTCCCGCTTCAATCCGCTAATACAGGTTCCGGTCTCGAATTCGAACCTGAAGCTCCTTTAATCGATTCTCAGAGATCTGATAATAGCATCAGCTACGGTTTAAATGTTCGTCAAAAGGTAAAAGAAGATTCTGTTGGTAGTGGTGATGCGATTGAAGATCGGAGATTAGCTCCGGTGGAGCAGCTTATGTTACAAAGTTTGAGGAAAGATTTGGAGTCACTCGCTGATGATCCAACATTGGAGGATTTTGAGAGTGTTCCTGTGGAAGGTTTTGGAGCTGCGTTGATGGCTGGATATGGATGGAAGCCAGGTCAAGGAATAGGTAAGAATGCTAAAGAAGATGTTCCGATTAAGGAATATAAAAAATGGACTGCTCAGGAAGGATTAGGGTTTGATTTGAATAGATCTAAGGTTGTGGATTCGAAGACTAAAGTGAAAGAAAGTGTGAAACTTGATAATAAGTTGAGAGATGTTAATGGTGGAGATGTGTTTTTTGTTGGGAAGGAGGTGAGGATTATTGGTGGAAGAGATATGGGGTTAAAGGGGAAGATTGTAGAGAAACTGGGTAATGATTTGTTTGTTATGAAGTTATCTGGAAGTGAAGAAGAAGTGAAAGTTGGTGTGGATGATGTAGCAGATTTGGGTTCTAAGGAAGAAGAAAAGTGTTTAAAGAAGTTGAGAGATTTGCAATTGAATGACAAGGAGAAAGATAAGAAAGCGAGTAGACGAAGTAGTGGAACGGAGAGAGGGAGCCGAAGTGAAGTTAGAGTTAGTGAGAAGCAGGATAGAGGTGAAACGAGGGAGAGGAAAGTGAAAGTGAAGCCCTCATGGCTTAGGAGTCATATAAAGGTGAGGATAGTAAGTAAGGATTTGAAAGGTGGGAGATTGTATCTTAAGAAAGGGAAAGTTGTTGATGTTGTTGGACCTACGACTTGTGATATCACGATGGACGAGACGCAAGAGTTGGTTCAAGGAGTGGATCAGGAGTTGCTTGAGACGGCATTGCCTAGGAGAGGAGGACCGGTTTTGGTTTTATCGGGGAAGCATAAAGGTGTTTATGGAAATCTGGTTGAGAAAGATTTGGATAAAGAAACTGGTGTGGTTCGTGATTTAGATAACCACAAGATGCTTGATGTTAGACTTGACCAAGTTGCTGAGTACATGGGTGATATGGATGATATTGAATACTGAAACTCTTTGTTGAATTGAAGCTACTCAAGTTTCAGGTATTGCAACTACCTCATTTCCTACTTTACTTTCCTTGCAAGTTTGAGTTGACTAAACCTTTCGATAGACCAATAGTTTCGCATTTTGTAATTTGCAATCTTTCAAGGCTTCAAATCTTTTTTGTGGCTTAAAACTTGTAATTACTTATTATTGATCGTAAGGTACTGTTCGGAATGTAATTTACAGATCAGGAGCAATTTACAGGTTTATATTGGATTTGGTTTGTGAAAGCATGCTTTTGTTGAGTTAACAACAGGCATAGACAGTGAATGGATTACAGTAACTGTTGTTGAATCAATATGCACTCAATGTACTATTTGTAAGAGCTCATGGTATTGCATTGTTTCATGAGTTCCATCTGTAATATATATGTCTGTCTTAAGAATAAGATTACGTCTGACTTGGATCATTACACAACTCCCAACATTCAATCTCAACCTTTGTATCTACATTTCTCACACTGAGTGACAATTGTAACCCTTGGGTTACTGAAGTGACTGATATTATCTACTCTGGAAACAAAAAAGAAGCAAGTCTTTCATTTTTCCCATAAACGCCTCTTATTTTTCAAAGTTTTCTTAATCTCTACTCCAAAATCTAAGTTTATACATTCTCAGTCCTCTCGAATAGTGTCTCAGCGATTTAAACCCAACCATTTAAGTTCAGTTCATTGTTTCATGAGTTCTCATGCATATAGTGAGAGACTTGCATCACATAACCTGTAACTGTAAGACACTATATACTACAATCATAAAGCATATGGTAGTTTTGTATCTCTCTATAAACTAAACAGTTAACCCAATCTGGCTAAAGCACTTATTCAAAGAACTAGCACATAAAGCTTCTTTTTGGGTTCTTGATTCGTTCACATATTTCATATAATAGTTTGATAGCTACCTGAAAGTGATAGTGCATGTCTTACTTCGGCCTAACTTAGACCAACACTGTATTCCTCTCCACAATTGCATTTAGCAATGTAAGAAATTCCCTGCAGCAAGTGGAATGGGTCATGATCACAATATGTGATGATAATTAAATTAATAAAGCCTCTAAATCAATGTTACTTTCAGTTTCTCAGCCTGACTCTCCAGCGAACTTAGATACTCTGCTTCTCCAGACTCATCTGACAGTAGAGCTGTGTATTCCTCTTCTAGAACCTTAATATCCACTGACATTAACTCTGGCTGCATTGTTCACGAGTTGAAAATTATAACAGTACCAGGTGCAGGAAATATCATAAATGATTGAAACTAGAAATAGGTTGAGTGGATTTTTATCTTGATGTGAGTTTAAGCTCGAACTGAAGCACTCATGCAAATCACAATGCTAGCAAAGATTCCAGAGATAATTTACCTTAAACTCATTGATCTGGTGCTTCACATGCTCAATTGATAGCTTGATCTGAAATGAAACTATAATAATTTCGAAAGGTGCTTAAAGGGAAAAATCGTGTACTCAAAATTGTCGTCTTCTTATTTAAGGAAGTACTTGAAGAGGTAAGTTTAATTAAATAAAACATTTATCACGAATACAAGTGTCAGAACGAAAACCAACAATAGTAGAGAGTTAATCTGAAGTAAATAACCTTAGAATTTTCCTGGATAAGGTTGGATCTCATCTGTTCTGCTTGATCAAGCTTTGCTCTAGCAGACTCCGATAGTTCCATCAGGTTTTTCCTTGTTTCTTCTTTCTAAAAATTCAAGGACCGACAAGAATGAGATAAGAATACTGGAAGTGCCTTGTAATGAAATAAGCATTTAAGGATTCATAGGAGAACGAACCTGTCCTTGTTGACCAGTTCCATTGCTCATATGGGAAACAAACCAGCCCTGGCCAATAATAAGACAACAGAAAGATACATGTGTTGGTAAAAAGCGAATGAAATTGCATGAAGAGGATGCAAATAACAAACCTTTTGCTCCTCTAGTTTGGTTCTAGCTTCTTCTGCCGTCTTGACATAGTTAGAACTGCAATTAGAAATAATGAAACAGAAAGTCTTCAGGTGATTCCAAAACCACAATCCAGTTCTAGCAAGATGTTCTTTAAATTACCGTTTCGATACAAGTTTGGCAGATATACTATCTCGTTCTTGTAGAATGAGCTCCAAACTCTACAACACAGTATAATACAGTTCGCTCAACTGTAAGCAACACACAAAATGAACAACTGTGTGACAAAGTACAATGGTAACTTCTAAAGCATAACTAGACCTATTTATGATGTCATCTTTGTGCTTCATGGCTTACATAAAAGAGTTTAAATACCTGTGCAAGATTTGCTGAATCAGATTCCATGGACGAAATTTTCCTCTGCTTTTCAAGTATATGTGAGCATATTTCGCCTTTTGTCCTCGTCTTCTGATCCGTTTCTTCTTTTAATCTCTTCATCTCAGACAATGCTTCAAAAAAGCGATCCAAAAATAGAAAAAGAATCATATAATATCTCATCGATCCAGAGTCCAAAAACCTTGAACAAAGGCTCTGATACTCAATAGTTTGATCACAAAAACAGCCAAAACAACATTCAAGAATTGTATTCCAATTTCGAAACGATAACAAAGAGCTAAACAAAGAAATAATGTAATGTGTATCATCACGAAACAAAATTCCAAATCTAAGCAAAGACATCAATGATAGCTACACTGGAAAAAAAATCGAAAATACCAAAACAGTAGAAATCTAGTGAAGCACAAGCTCGAAATCTATCGAATCCTAAACAAAAAAAATTCTCAATTAGCATAAATTTCCAGGAAAATCATCAGAAGACACCTAAAAACTACTGTGCGATCATAATTGTTCGTCCCTATTGAATCCGAAAACATTGAAAGATAGAAACTAACCATGATCGAGATCTTTCTCCAAGGTATTGATTGTAGTAATCTGCATCTGTTCCTCGACGGAGACCTTCGCCGCATGATCCTCCACATCTAACCTCAATCGGAATCCATGGAAAAAATCGCCGGATAAAATTTCAGGTTAAAAAAACCGGAAAATCAAAATCGAAGAGGAAGATTATACCAGTCATTTGTGAGCGAAGAGTCTTCATGTACTGTAGATACTCCTCCATCTCTTCTTCTTCTTCTTCACTTCACTTCACTCTCCGATTTCAGTTCAAACCTAGCAATCATATACGATTTTGAATCAGATCTTCTTTACGAAATCTGAAGATCAGAGAAAAGCTTTACGCGAGCGAGCTCGAATCTCACCTTCAGGGAAAATTTTCAAAAATGCAAAAAGATTTCAAACTAACGAGGGAAGAAAATAAAAATGTTATAGGGACGAAACGACGATCGGATCGGGTTGACCCGGTTAAATAAAATGGACTTTAATAAGCCCAATTAAAAAAAAACATTGACGGGAGCCCATTAAAACTGTTTTGACCCGTTTACCTGAACCGGATTCTGGTTCCGTGGAGCGGTGGAGGTAAAGAGAATCCGATTTGAGTTCTTCAAAGGTTTCAGTGATCACTTCGTCGTCAGTAAATTTGTTAACTCGCTGAGAAATTTTGAAGAATCGTGATGGCGACTTCGAAAGTTAGGTTGAAATCTTGGTTTGATAAGAAGATTAGCGAACCTCTTCTCCAGATCTTGCGGAGGTTCTCTACTGTAACTCTCTTCATGTTTTCGTTTCAATTCAAAGTGGGAATTTTTTCTAATCTTGTTGTGATGATTCGTTCTTTTATGTATATGATAAAGCTATTTACTTGTTTGTCGATGTAGTTTTAATCCATTTTCCTATATATATTGTGGAATAAAGCTAAGCTAAACCTAACAAATTGAATAGTTAGCTACTTTGCCATATTCTGTGTTGTGAAAGTGTTTTGATTTTGTTTCTTCTCCTTTAGAGGTGCTGAGCCAAAGCAGCTGGCTTTTTCTGCGGCATTGGGCATTACCATGGGAGTATTTCCAATCTGTGGTGCGTTCTTGTGTCACTTTATGTTTCTCTAGATCAAAGCATTTTTATTTTTTTGGTCGAAGAGTTGCTCATAGAACGTTATTATAGTGTTTTTGATCTCTAAAGTAAGGATCTTTGTGGTTTTAATAGGTGTTACGGTGTTGCTATGTGGAGTAGCTATTGCGTCACTTGGATCACTTTGTCATGCTCCAACTGTGATGTTGGCTAATTTCATTGCTACTCCAATAGAAATAAGGTAAACAATTACTTCCCAATTCAGCTTCATCTAAAGTTACTGCTTAAATCGATACAAAGAGACAACACAAAAGAGTATTTGTTTAATTTTTCGAGTATCGAATTGGTTCCTTATGTGTAATTTGGTTTTCGTTACATGTTTCTCACATTGAAGTCTTGTGGTGCCTTTCTTACGGCTTGGAGAAAAAATAACCGGTGGACCTCATTTTCCTTTAACATCGGATGCCCTGAAGAAGGTTTTGACAGGCCAAGCTTCCCGAGATGTTTTCTTAAGCATTGGCAACGCGGTAAGGCTCTTTTGTGTTAGTTTCGTGGTGTAGATTTTGGTAATTTCATGCCCTAATCTTTTACAATCCTTTAGCTTCAATAACTTAAAAGTATGATTTTCAATTGTTTCAATGCTCTCAAATCTGAAGCTATTGTTGGTTTTCCTTATCGGTATGTATTCGCATTTCGGTTCGAGGTTGTGATATAACCTTTTACTTAAAACACGGACTTATTTTTACAGCTACTAGGGTGGCTCGTGGCGACTCCATTTGTGATCGGTGGACTCTACATCCTGTTTCTGCCATGTTTCAAAATCCTTGTCCGCAAATTCAGCTCTGATGCTGCTCCAACCACAAAGACACCTACAAAGGAAAGGGTCGCATAAAATCAACAGTTGGCCGTTGGAGATTGTGTTTTTACTATGTCGGTGTGAAGTCGGTGGTACAATACGCCTCTCTGTAAATTACAGTGTTTTAAAAGAATGTCTGTGGGAAAATATAGAAGATAAATAATAAAATCATGTTCATGTCTGAATATATAGAATCAGAAGCCAGATTAAGTAATACATCATTAAAACTAACCAAGTTTCATTATACATAAACATGGCCATATCATATCAAGTATTTGTTCTTGTTTAAGGATAAGAACTGTTACAAAGTAGATAAACTACTTCAGATGTAAAATGTTATCAGTTTTATGTGTCTACGTCTAATACGTGTCTTCATTTGGTTACAAAGCAGTATAGTATAATCCAAGGGACCTGAGGTAGTCAACTTGTTGATGGTTTTATAGCTAATAGCCAAAAAAAAATTGAAGAATTTTTGTCGATTTATCATCAAATGTATGTAATGTAACGTTTTACATCCTCTTGTTTTCGGCCAGAATCTGAGGGAACGTTAACTAACATTTCTTAATCAACAAAACAAATCATTCATTAATTAATTAATACTCCCTAACTTTTTTTCATAATCTTATCTAATTTCCAATCCTAAATCCAAATTTCATTATTTTTCTCTTTATAAATAAAGATAGAAACAGAGACAGTTGCCCTCTACTGAAAACTAAATGTTTTCACCTGAAACCTCTGCCACATCTATCTCTCTTCTCACACATTAATTTCAATTTCTAAAAAAAAAAAAACTCCGATCTTGAATCAAGAACGATCTCTGTTTTCTTCATTACAAAGGAGGTGACTTTTTTTTTGGGATTTTTAGACATTTTGTTTAAGTGGGTTTTGTGTGTAAGTGATGTCTTATAGCGGCAATTCAACCCCACAAAATTACAATACAGGCACCGATTCGAACTCACCGGAGCTTAAACTTTATCAAGCTTTCATCTTTTCTGTTCCAATCTGCTTCACATTCATTGTCCTCTTCTTGTTCTACTTGGTTTATCTCCGTCGTGGTAGCTCCGATTTGTCCTCTCTCGGAATGCGAAGTAGTTACCTCACCGGAAACTCTCTTTCCACGGTACACTTTAACTTCTGCTTCTTCTTTTCTTTTTTTCTCATACTGTGACAGTTATTTGACTTTTTTGCCCTTGATGGGTTTTTTCATGTGAAGAAGATCTGTGCTTTTTTTTTTTATTTTTTTCTCGTGAATCGTTTGTGTTTTGTTTTGTTTCTTGTTGTGTAATGATTTGTGTGGCAGGCTGAATTAGGGTTAAGCAAAGAGCTGAGAGAGATGCTTCCCATTCTTGTCTTCAAAGAGAGCTTTGCTGTCAAAGATTCACTGTGAGTTTTCAGTTTCTTTTCCCTTTTTCTAATTTAACCTCTCTTTTTTTTTCATGGACTATAGGAATAAGTGTAGTGATATAATGTTCAAAACAGTTAGGTTGCATGAATGATGAATTTAATTAAAATGTTGTACATTAGAGAAGTAAATAAAGATGAGATGTTCTTAATCTTTCTCTTTAGTGTGTGAAAATTTCTTATCTGTTTTTGTTGTGAAATGTGATATGGTTTCAGTTTTGGTTGAGTTTGAAATGGGACAACACTTGTTTCCATGAACAGATCATTGTAGTAGATTATGTAGTGTAATTTGAAAGAGAGATCTCTCAAGATTTCATACTCCCTGATAGTGTAGATCATTGGAAAGTCCTTGTTACTGTGAGCCAAAACTGTGTTAAACTATAATCAAGAATTATTAAACTGATTTGGACATTTTGATTCACAGATGTTCAGTTTGCCTTGCGGACTATCAAGCAGATGACAAGCTTCAACTTATTCCTGTATGTGGACACACTTTTCATATGGAGTGCATTGATCTTTGGCTCACATCGCATACGACTTGTCCTCTTTGCCGTCTCACTCTTATCCCAACTCAATCCCGTCAAGACCAAGAAGAAGATCCTGCTCCGAGACTCTTAAGCCCTGACGAAGGAGCATCGAGTCAACCAGAATCTCTGCCAGTAAACCACGGAAACGATAGCCAAGAGCAACAACGTGATACGACTGAGCGTGATCGAGATGAAGAGAGCATTAAGGAAATGCAAGAGGATGAAGGAAACAACATCGGGACATCGAATGCTTGTTGTAGTTGTAGTACAGCTGGTTAAGAAGATCACACAGCTTTTGGTTCAGTCTTCATGTAGCTATAAAGTTTGTATCTTGTAACCTTAGTGCATTTGCTAGTAGTGAAAATGAGAGCTTGGTTCATAGAAGAAACGAAGGCAAATGTTTGAGAACGAATCGAAACTTTTGGAAAATTATCAAACTTTCTTAGAGAGAAACTTGTGTTTATTAAATCCTTTGTATTTGCTCGCGCGCAAAATACAAAATCAGTAAATAATCAAAATATACAAAAAAAGTGTCGATCTTGAGTTAATAGCTGAATTAAACGATTTAGTGAAGATGACACAATAAAAGAAAAAAAGAAAAAAAAAAAGCAGAGTCAAAGCTTATTGTCGTGTCCTCTCTCTGCTTTAATGCTTTCTCTTTCTCTCAAATTCGATCTCTGCTTTGGTCCTTTTCAAAATTCCTTTCGTTGTCTCTTGGCAAAGATAAGGATCTATAAAAGTCTCTGTTTTTCCTCAGCTAACCAGAGAATTTTTCATAGCTGCCTTCTAATCGAAAAACTCTCGACATGGGTTCAATCCAAAACACAGTTCACTACTGTTGTGTCTCAAGAGACAATCAGATTCTATACGCTTACAATAATGGTGGAGACCAACGCAACAACGAGAGTCTCGCTCTGTTATGCTTAGAAAAGACCCCGTCTTTTCACAAATGGTACTTCGAAACGATAAATAAGAGAACTTTTGGGTTTTTGATTGAAGATGGGTTCGTTTATTTCGCCATTGTTGATGAAGTTTTCAGAAGATCTAGCGTTCTTGATTTTCTTGAGCAGTTTAGGGATGAGTTCAAGAAAGCTAATAGGAAGAATTCGAGAGGAAGTTTCTCTGGGAGTATTGGTTTTAGCAATGTTCAAGATCAGCTTGTTAGAAAACTCATAGCTTCATTGGAGAATGATCTCACTTGTCTTCCTTTATCATCATCACCTGCTATAGATGGTACTGAACAACAAAGCGATGCGGCTAATTCCACGAAAGCTCCGCTTTTAGGAAGATCAAACAAGCAAGAGAAGAAGAAAGGGAGAGATCATGTGAACTCAATGAGAGGCATTGAGATAGAAGAACACAGGAAACCAAATGATAGAGGAAACGTTACAGAATGTTCTAATGCCTCGTCTGTAGCAGCAACGAGAAGGGGACTACGATCTGGTGGTTCTCAGAGCATTGAGAGGAAGTGGCGGCGTCAAGTGAAGATTGTTCTTGCTATTGATGCAGCTATTTGTTTAACGTTACTTGGTGTTTGGTTAGCTATTTGTCAAGGCATTGAGTGTACACGTTCTTGAGTTTACAGATTATATAACTTATTCTCTTCTGCAATTTCTGTTGTAGAGACTGCGCAGTTTGACATATTCTGTCTGCAGACTGCAGCATTGTTTGATTGTATATTAGGTATGAGGCTTATGTTGCTACTTTGGTTTATTGTATGATATGAAGATTGTGTTCATATGATTTACATATAAAAGAGTTTGTTGCTGAATGAGGAAGCCTTTCTTCTTTGTTTATGTACTCTACATTTGTTGATGTGAATGGAAAAAACAAATTGTGTTTTTGGTCAGAGTAAGTTTTGAGTATTGTGCTATTCTCTGTTCTGTGCTATTCCCAGTTCCTCCTTACCAATACAGACATATTCACATATCTAATTTGGTCAGATCTTATGGAACAGTAACGCCTCTTAGCATCAAGATAATGAATGTTATAGATACATATTGTGAGGAGACATTGTTATAACTCATATTAAAATATTGCAATCACAATTTCATTTTCCAACCACCGCGGAAGGAGAATGAAAGGTTTTGTTTTCTTACATAGAATCAGAATCACACACAGCTTACAAGATAAAACAACAAATTACATAAAAGAGAGTCTTGAGAGTTTTGTTTTTTTTTTAGTCTTGAAGAAACAGAGGAAAGAGTAAAAAAGAGAGATAAGAAGGTGATGAATACCTCTCACCTGAAATCCTAACCATGGTTGGTCAACTGGTTTAGTTGAAGTTATGAGAAGAACCTAAAGGGAACCAAAATATCTCCCAAGAGGCAAAACATGCAAATGCAATGACCCCACAATCCATTAGTGGAGTTGGTTGAGCAATCTAAATCTTGAAAATGATCTTAATCTAAAAGTTAGTTCAAGTGTGGCTATAACTCCAAAGCTTAGCCACCGAGAATATACATGGTTTCATTACTTCCTTTAATCCTCAAAGGAAGTTTTATGAGGCTGGTTCTGTGCCTTTTTTGATGTTAGAGAGTTTACGTTCTAGCTTTTCTACTATAAGACAATATTTGTAACAACATGGTCCTAGATCTAATAATCCTAAGACTGCACATTAAAATGGATATTGCGCGAAGTAGTGAGCACACCTTTGCACCACACTACTTCAATCACTTTCCAGGTGGTGGCAATTCAATTCTTGTACCTTTCCCGGGAAATCCTTATTTCCTTCCTTGTTGATCAGCCAATCCTAAGATTTTTAAAGTTTTTTCTACAAAATTGCTTTGCCTTTCTGGGGCACTGTGCAAGACACGGTAACTCTATAATTCTACAGCTCGAAGAGGCTATCTTGAACGAAACCTTCGTTCAGAAGCACTTGATGCAATGAAAAAATGAAATGATGACTAATGCGTATGACTATGGTTCAAGTTAAACCCCTATGTGAGACTTAACTAGAACTTGCAAAGACTCCCAAACTCCAAATTATGGGCTCTTTGCCTAATGGGTTAGAAGCACAAAGGGAAAAGGGCAACCATGGTTAGGCCACAGGTCTTGTGGAACTTTGAGGCATGTGGATGAAACTAGTAAACAACGCTTGCCTTAAGGATGTAAATGAACTGGCCTCTACATAGCATCATGGAATCAGAGGTGAACCATGAGCCTTTGTGGTCAAGCCTGAGGAACTGCAAAGCACACTGCTGAGAACATCAGTACCTCTGGGTTTCCTGGCTGTGTATGAATGAATGGAAAACAGATAAATTACACAAACCTGATGGTATGACTGGTGAAGGTGCAAGAGACACTGGTGAACCGTTGTGGTGAGGGTAGTTTCCCCCAGTAGACGAGCCAAGAGCGGAATAGTGAAACATGTGGTTCGGGTAGTGGAGAGGGGCATAACCAGTGACCGGTCCATTTCCCTCAGCAAACTGAAGATATGGATAGTATGCTGCTGCTGCTGCTACACCAGTCATTGGTCCACTCCCATACATTGGATGCTGAGCAGTCGCCCCTCCATAAACATTGTAGTAGCTCTGCTACAAAAAGAAGTCCAACAAGCTATATGAGATTAAAAAAAAAAAAAAAGATAGTAGGGAGAGACTCTCATAGTCACAGTACACATACCGCGGGGTAATTGTAATCCATAGAGTATGAAGAGAACCTAAGAAAGTTTAATGAGACCAAACAGAGGATTATTCAATCTGCTTAGAGTGATGTTTTTGGAAAAGAAGCAAGAGATTAAACATGGAGTACCCAAAAGGATTAGTGTAAGGAAGTGTGTAGTGTGAGAATGGAAGTGGGGAAGGAAGAGCAGCGGCCGCACCAAAGTGTGTCTTGAATGGGCTAGTGACCTTCATACCTCTTCCTCCTGCGTGTCCTACCAAAACACACAAAACACCATGACAATGTCCTCTCACACATTTGCTTTCAACATAATCAAAACACAAAACACCATGAGATTGTACTCTCAGCCATTTGCTTTCAACATAATCAAAAGATTCAAAACACAAAACACCATGAGAGTTTACTCTCAGCCATTTGTACTTTCAACATAATCAAAACACAACATAGAAAAGCTACCAAATACAAAGCAATATGTCTTCAGAAAACAGTAGAGAATCATAAGGAGACTGTTCTAAACCCTCATGCAATGAAGTAAGACAAATTCTTAAAGTATCAAACTTTTGCTACTAATACATGACACATGTGATTCATAACATACACTATATGACCCTTTTCTCTTAACTAATAGTAAGATCCATGAAAATTACATAAAGGGTCAATAAAGAAACCTAAAAAAAATACCATGAATTGGAGAAGAAGGTTTGGATCTTTGAACACCAAAAGCAGCAAGATTACAATTAGCTCTTCTCCCATCAATAACAGGAGCTGGATCTACACAAGCTTTCTGAGCAGCTTCCGGATCACAAAAAGTCACCTTTAAAACCAAAAACAGAATCCGTGAGCTTAAAGCTAAATCACCGACGTTAAAAACAAAGAAGAGAACCACTTACAAAGCCATAGCCTTTAGATCTGCCGCTAGATTTATCAGTGATAACGACAGCTTCAACAATGTCCCCAAACTGTTCGAAGTAATTCCTAAGAGAGATTTTGTGAGTTTCCCATGCTAATCCACCAACGAACACTTTGGTAAATGTCGTGTCTTCCATTTTTCTTGTGGCGAATATTAGAAACACGGAAAATTCAACGAACCCCGCGAAATAAAGTTTTCCGATTTTGGGAACAGAAGGAAGCAGAAATGGTAGTTGAGAGAAGAAAGAGAAGAAGGAGGGAAGAAGATTCAAGGAAAAGAAAGAATTTGGGGACACACTCATTCAATTATTTATCTTATAGCTTTTCACAAATCTCAATGACATTTGTTTTTTTTTTTTTGTACGGTCACTGTGCATGTACACTTTTTTTTTTTTTTTTGGTCGCAGCCTAAAATAGATTTACAGTTGGAAATATATATCTCAGGTACACCTCATTTAAATTTGGTATTTTAATTTTTTTTAACTATATATATATATATTAACTTCAACCATATTTACTACAACTTTCATTAAAAATGTAGTCATGAACAGAAGATACATAAATATGGATTTTTTTTATGGGTGGAAAAAGTTCAAATTGGAAATTTATGTGGTTTTTTTTATATATTACACCAAGAATAATCTAAAAATCAATACTTCTTTAGTCCACAATCCACATATCCCTCTAAATATTTATAATTGAAATTTATATTATAGAATTTTAAATTTGTATTAGAATTGGTATTTCACACAAGTTGTGGAATTATCATTCAAATGATCATCATTTTACACAAGTTGTTTAATCATGTTATAAGAATTAAACCACTCATGTATAGTCAGTCTTCTTCTTTAGAGCATAATTTATTATGCTAACAAACACAATGTGTTAAATCGGATCAAATTTAATTTTGATTGATAGTTAGCAGAATATTTCAAAATTTTAATAGTTGTAATTTGTATCCAAACATTCTAATGTTCTCTGATCATATAAGTTTAATGACGATGATAAAAACATGTATAAAACACTAGTTTAAAAAAAAATATATATATATATATATAATAAAACACTAGCTAACGAGTTTTTTAAGTAACGTTAAATCCAATCGTGTTTCATAAATTCCACCATTCTCTTTTCAGTTTTATGCGATTCTACATTGTTAATCAATCAAAAATTCAACTGATTTACATATTTTTCCAACCAAACCTTATAAAAAAGATTATCCTTAGTAAAGAAAGAAGTAAACTCCAATTGATTATTAATTACAACACTTACGTCCCGAATTCTCCTTTAGGAGATATCTAACAACAAAAGTCGGTCTCATCTTCGAGCAATAGTCCAAAAGTGATTTCGTTAAAACGTTTTTAAGACTAAATCAATCTCATAAATGACAGTATATCTGTTTATGTTTTTGAACAGAAGAACTTTATAAATACGGAGAAAAACAGGGCAGGCATATATGGGCAAGGTGCATAATATGAAAAAAAAAAAAAAAAAAAAAAAAAAAATGTAAAGAGTAAAAGGGAAAAGAGACAGAGCTGTCTCCCCACGCCTTTAGACCAAAAAAGCCTAACACATTCCTCCCCACGTGGCCCACCTCGCGTCATCATTCATCCACAGCCTAGCAATGCAATTTACAGCTCATCATGGGGCCCCACTACCAGATCTCAATCACAAACTTGGGCCGATTATAGCCTATAAACTACTATACTCTGGGCCTGTGTTCATCGTTATGGCTTAGTTAGAGCCCGGTTCTATCCCTCAGCAGACTTTTTTTTTTTTTTTTTTTTTTTTTAATAAAATTTGGTTCTATAGGTAAAAATGTTATAAATTGGAATAATGAGTTTCATTATCTATTTGATTTGATGGGTTAATAGTTTCAATTAAGCATAATCACGATTATGGTTATTACAGTTACGGTTAGTTAACCACCGGTTATGGTTATAATTTTTACTTAATCTTAACTTTAACAATTTAAAACGGTTATGGTTATATACTGTTATATATAATTTATATTTGATGATCATGATAAAAATAATATTCTTGACATTTTTGAAAAAAATGAATTTAGTCTCTAACTTTTTGTTTTATGTAAAGCCGCTTGTTTGGCTGTAGTGTTTTAGTGTAGATTTGCCTGCCTCGGGACCTTTTGTCTGTATCCCGCAGTGCTGATGCGTTTTGTATCTTTTGGCTTGGCAATGGAAATTTAAAGTAAAAAAAAAAAAAAAAAAAAAAAAAAGTTAGATATGATATATCAGCTAATATTTATTACTATAATTGAATATATATATATATATATATATAATTCAATTTTTAAAACAGTTACGGTTAGAATTTTACGATTAACTAATGGTTTCTATGCAGTTACGGTTAATAATTTATGCTTAACCAAAACTAATATATTTTTACGATTAACGGTTACGATTTTTAACTATTGTATACGGTTACGGTTTGGTTACGGTTGAAAATAGTACAATTACGATTTAAAATACAGTTACGGTTAGATTTTGTTCATGTCTAGTTTCAATGGATCAACTCATTTAAATAATAAATCTAATTAATTAATTAAAATAATTAAATTTTAAATAATTAATTATCATAAAATTAACTAATAAATAATTGGAGTATAATAAAACAATAAACATCATCATCACCATCATCATCAATTTGTCTACACAACTTATATAAAAGTATGATACAATAAAAACATCAACTATTAACAAATAATACATCTATTTAACATCAATTGTTATAACTGTAATAAATACTAATATTATTTATATTAACTGGTACAAAATGAATATAATTTATTTATAACTGATGCAAAATTAATATCATTTATTTGTAAATAGTGCATATTGACATCAATTACAAAAATAATATAATATTTTCTCAACCTCCAACCAAAAAAAATATAATATTTTTTCAACCGATGCAAATATTTTGCGTCATTATTGGCAAAATCAGTTTATATAAATAATAAAAATACATAAATTAAGTGATGCAGCATATTTTTTTTTTGTAGTGTCTACTAATAAGATAGAAAAAGTGAGAGTTATTATTTTTTATATAGAAGTTGAATAATTTTTGATGATTTACAATTTTGATGGTTTATATAAAAGTTGAAAAGATAAGTTATTTTGTGCATAAATTAACATTAAGATTTACATAAATAATAATTTATTTGTAACATTTGAACACATGTCCTGTCTTGTTATTCTTACTTTTCTACGATCGTAGATGATTTTTTAAAAATTCTTCTCGTTTTTGATTAGGAGTTCCATTTAGTCAATGTCAACACATACATATCACAATTTATAGAGATCATAAACAATTTGATATTCTGCTCCATCTAGTCGTATAATTAAGTGGTAAGTAAACTTTATAGCCGATTATATATAGTCATGACTAATTGAATGTTGAAATATGGAAGCATGTTCACTTTTCAGTGAGCACATCGGGTATAGCCCACCATACTACCAAATTATATGTCTCTATCATCTAAATTTGGTTTTATACAACTTGGAAACATATGAATGTCACATGCAACATATAGCTTGAGCACGAGATACTGACGTTACAATGAAGGTTTTTACAAACTATTTGGAGCCCAACAATGAAATCAAATCTAAAATCTTTATTTCGATTAACTAACTGATAGCACATAATGAAAAGTTATCACTCACTTCTGATCTTTAGGAGGACACGTGATTGGTAGCTTTGGCTAAATCCTAAATACATGGAAATTCTTGAAACCATAATCACATTTCTTCTGAAAACTAAACATATAAATAAAATCAATAGAAAATGGTGTAAATCACAAATTGGAAAGCATAGTCCGTAATAGTTGTTGATTCAGATAAAACCAACTTTGGTGGTGTCATTTAAGGATCCTATCGAATAGTCAACAAATTTGGGATTCATAAATCTTTCGCCATGTCTAAAAGATGCTTTCCTTGATCTCGAAATATATTCGAATTTTTTTTTTCCTATCAACTTCGTCAATTTTTTCATAAAATAATCACTTTCATTTTCTCTAAAAATAGCTCACAAAACCATAGAGTATGCTCGAAATCTCTTCTCTTTACACATGCCATATAAAACTTGTTTTTTTTGTTTTGTTTTCTAATGATTTTTTTTGGTTTATGAAGAAGTTCCAGAATCAAAACGTGTAAATGCGGAATCAAATCGTGTAAACGACTTATATTTTCGAATCAAAACATATTTAAATTTATATAGATATATTGTTTTCACATTTTGACTCTGTGTATCTTTTTCGTTTTTATGCAACATAGATCACAACCGTTTTCTCTAAAATGAAAATTCAAATATATGAGCTGAATTAAAAAATTTACAAAATCTGAAAGTCAAATGAAACTTATTTTTTTATACAGTATAATAAATGAGATTTTTACAAAGCTAGATAACCAAATTCATGTAATCCATCTTCTGATTCTTGGTAAATTGTAACATCTCAATTCCTAAACTTTGGTCAATTTAAGAGGGTGTATTGAACTGATCATTTGGTAAATTTGAATTAAAATGGTAAATCATATGTTATTAAAATATGAATTTAAGAAAAAAATATTTAAAATCCACTGGTAATAGATATATGATTTGTAAGTACCTCTTAAAATTATGTGTTATTGGATAAGTGATTTAAACAAGTTGTTTCAAATCTATTGTTATTGAAAATGTTTTAAGTAATGGGATTTTAATGAGTTAGCTAAAAATACAAAGGTCCAAATCTTTTAGATGAGATGTAAAAACATTTTAATATCAAATCATAACAAATTTTTTAAATTCTTGCTAATCATCAAAATCATCTAGAAATTTTATAAAAATTCAAATCACTTCAGGTCATTGGTTCAATACACCCACCTAAAAGCATATCTGAGAAATATAAATAAAATAATTAATAAAAAAAGCTTTTACTAAATGTCAATTCACTAAAAATGGAAAGAAAACAAAAACTTTGAATTATTTATAACCAATTAATGTTTTAAATATTTTGACTAGAAAAAGGAGATTTGGAATTGACTACTTTCATGGAAAAGTCATGATTTAATCATTATTAATGTACAAATAATATATATATATATAATTTATTGCTAATTAATCATTAAAGTAATAACTAGTATACTATAATTCTGTGTATAAATATTGATCCCTTAAAACTTAAAAGCCATATTTTTGTCCCTTCCTTCCATTAAAAAAAAAAAAAACCTTTGTATTTCAAAAATGGAGGGCAAAAAATTGACAGTATTTTTGGTGATGATGTTAACGATTGGAAACTATATTGTTGAATCGGAGGGTTTAAGCAAAGATTTTCCAAAATGTGTAGCATGGTGTACTCAAATTTGTATTTCTAGTCCATACGTAGGAAATAAACTTGCATGCCCCTTCACATGTGCTAAAATGTGTGGAGAAGATCCTCCGGTGGAAAAAAACAACAACAAACAGATCGACCAATTTAACGATTACTGCAAAGTCGTTTGCTTTTTACTCCAAGATCAAGGTAAGGTTTTTTTGCAACAACCTTAAATTCTAATATTTATATATTACTATATTCTTATTCTAGTTCATACTAAATGACTTTAACGATGTTTATGTTTATATACCATATCCAATATCATAAGTATTTGTTAATATCTAAATTTATTTTTGTGTTTTTTGTTGTTGTGTGTTATGTACAGATATGGAAGCAGATGTGAAAAAGACTATGCTCTATTTGAATTCATGTTTTGATATATGTAACAAAAAGAACTAAACACAATATTATTTTAAATTTTACTCTGAAAAAGTTAATGTTTTAATAAAAATAGTAGTAGGCATGGACAAAAATAACTGGATCCGAAGATCCGACTGGAACCGATCCAAAAATATCCAAACCGAATCCAATCTGATTTTTAGAAAAATCCGAATGGGTCCTATGTTTCTATATCCGAAAAAACTAAATCCAAATCCGAATCCGAACCGGACCGAAAACCGAACGGGTACCCGACATACCCGAAATAAAATTATATATACAAAATTATTAATTATTTTACATTTAGTATCATCCAATTACCAAAATTAAATTTTAAATACGATAATATCAATTAGTTTTAAACCAAAATATATAAAATAAATGAAATATTCGAAAGTTTTTAATAATATTTGTGAAAAAATTAACCAAACTATATTCAAATTTAACCAAATTTTATTCAAATTTAACCAAACTTTTTTAAATTTAACTAATTTTTTTAATTTTCTCGATATTTCGGGTATCCGAACCCAAATGGAACCGGACCGAACCGAACCCGAACCAAAAATTATAAATACCCGAATGGGTTTTAAACTTCTAAACCCGAAGACCCGACCCAAACCTAAACGGCTACCCGGACGCCCATGGTTTAGTTTGTTTTGATTTAATATGGGAAAGATCAAATAATTTTGAAGAAATAACAAGAAACACATACAAATTACACTGAATAAAAAAAAAATACACTGGTATTATCTATAAAATTATCCTCTAGAAAAAATAACTTGGCATATAAAAATATAACATGTTAAAAGTAAAGATTTCATGCCAACATCAAAAATATCATGCAACAACACTGATTTTCTCAAATATCATGCAACAACACTAGTATTATCTATAAAATTGTCGTCCTCTAGAAAACATAACTTGGAATATAAGAATATAACATGTTAAAAGTAAAGATTTCATGCCAACATCAAAAATATCATGCAACAACACTACTTTTATTTGTGCGGGTTCGCACTTCTATATAGGGTTTAGATTTCTTCTTGTTTAACTCTGTTACAGTATTTAGACTGTACATTTATATGTTTGGGTTTGCACTTACATATGGGGTTTATGGTTTAGATTTATTCTTGTTGAACTCCATTACAATATTTACAGTGTACATTTATTTGCTTGGGTTTGCACTTCCATATGGAGTTTATGGTTTAGATTCCTTCTTGTTGAACTCTTTTAGGGTAATTACACTATACATTTATATGTTTGGCTTCACACTTCCATATAGGGTTTAGGGTTTAGATGTCTTTTTTTTTAACTCCTAAACAGTAATTATATTGTACATTTAATTGCTTGGGTTCGCACATATATATGAGGTTTAAGGTTTAAATTCCTTCTTGTTGAATTTTGTTATGGTAATTACACATTTTAATGCTTGAGTTTGCACTTCCATATAGGGTTTAGGGTTTAGATTTCTTCTTGTTTAACTCATTTACGGTAATTATACTGTTTGGATTTTCTTGTTTAACTCTTTTTCATCTGTCTCGATGTACCAAATGGTGGATGGTAAGATACGAGGTTCCATTTGTCTCATTTGGATTCTCTATTTCTGTTTAGGGTATAGTGTAGAACCATCAATCAATGACAAGTTAATTTAAATCCATTATTTCGTTTTATGTTATCATATGACATATTTTCAAACTCACCTCAACATATACTAATGATATGGCATTTTCCAATATGACGTCTAATCGTCATTAGTTGTTATTGCTTTCAGTTGTAATAGCAATCTTACGATGGCAAATGAAAACGTGGGCAAACCGAGACATCGCATGTAACGAGAATCTATATTGCTCCTATTTTGGTTATTTATTTGTACTTAGGGTATACATATGAACGAAGAAATATTAGTAATATTGCTTCCGGTAATTGTATTATAGAACTATCGGGAACATATACAAATGATATGCCATAACGTTTCATGTCTTTGCTATGCGAAAATGTAAATCATGTACGAGGAGGTCTACTGGTCTCATCCACTATTGACCCTTCCAGATTACTTTCATGTATTCAGTATATGACACCATATATTTCTTGTCCCCTACTCTCAAGGGATGTGTCAGAAACCTAAACTCCCACTCAACTCTACAGGGCGTTTTTGAATTTTGATATGCTTGAAAAAGATATTTCGCAACAAAAACTGCACCATGGGTATTTTCTCAATTGACTGCCAAAATTAGGGCATGCAGCTAAATCACCCATTTTATAATCTAGAGTTAAAATATTTCAGTACAAACATGAACAAAACTAATTTTCTTATATCCTCAAAAATTCGAACACTTTAAAAAGAACTTAAAATCTCCATATCTAACAATCCTAATCTAATAAATCATGAATTCCCATGATACCATGAGTTTTATAAAACCAAAGAAAATTAACGATCTTGGATTCAGATTCTAAAATGTTGTGGTAAAGGGAAGCTTACTTTTTCCCATCAGACTATGGAGACTTTTCAAATATGAAGGCCGAAAACTATTTTATAAATACAAGAATGCAAGCACCAGCTTGTCCAGTTTGCCCTCAGGCCCGGCCTTGAGTAGTGGTTTATGGCAAGACAATTTAGTGTTCTCTCTAATGCATATGTTTTCAAATATTTTCTTATTTGGTCATCCTCTATCAAACTATGATGTCATTTACTCCACATGAAGCTTCTTTTTAAATGATTTAAGGTGATGAAATTTCTGATTAAAGTTCATTTCTTAATCCTTAAAAATATGTTTCTAAGATATATATTTTCGATTTATTTCTTAATCTCCTTCCCTCTTAAGCCTTTGGATGATTTTAATGAGAATTAATATCTTTATGTTTCATGCAAGAGATCAACATAAGAATGATTATTAACTCTCTGATTCTCACTCAACTTCCACCATAAATCTTGGACTCTTTGGCTTTCTTTCGTGCATATAAATATATAGTTGGAATCAATTAGTTTGATGATTCTATTGATTATAAGACATTTGTTTATATACACAAAGAGCACGATACATATACAAAGTCAGGGATGGACCCAGGAAAAAAAAATTACCTAGTGCAAAAATATTGTAGGTGAAGTTTAAACTTATAATTTCATGGATTAGGGTAGTGAAACTATACCATTTTTGTCATATTAGTTATATTGTTCAGTGTTAAAAATACAAATATTTATATTTTAGGTAGTGCAACTGCATAGGATTCCATCAACGTGGATCCGCATAAGCACAGAGACAGAGTGTAATTATTACATAACTACATGGTCTCTCATATATACTTTCCATATATTCTATCACATCCCTTCAAGACGCATTATTTGAGGAGAGTCCAATCTTGACAAAAAATTATTTGAATCAAGCTCAGAAAATTCGTTTTGTAATTGCATATTCTATTTGATCCGTAGAATTGACGTGAGAAACATGAACCTGATCACTTTGTACATATTATGCATCATAACATCACTTTGTACATATTGTTGGACAAAGTGATAGTCTAGAGAATTATGCATCATTATTAATTGAAATACAAGATTGGAGGCTAAGTATGTGGTGTTGGTATTATTGCAATAGACCACTAGTGTTATAGGAACGTTGATGTCTAGTTATGATAATATAGATAAGGTCCAACACCCTTCAGAGGTTGTTAATGCAACTAATCGATATTCTGCTTTGGTGGATGATCGTGAAAATTGGTTTGCTTCTTTGATGACCACACGATAGGATGCTGTCCTAGATAAACGAAGTCCATGTAGATGTGTAGTCATCTTATTTTCTTTCCAATCTGCATTGGTGAAGGCATGAAGATTGAGTGTGTTTTTGACGTGAAGATAAATGCCATGAGGCATAGTACCTGATAGATATTGAGTGATGCATTTCACGGTTGTCCATTGTTGGTCGATGCATTTATTGGACATCTATTTTAAGAGTAGAACATATTTTTTGGCAGCATGGAATATAAGTATAGAGGTAATAATTGAGATTGTTATTATCATTAGAATAAATATTATGGAGGAGAAATGCAAGTATAAGTGACAAAATCTTTAACAACGAGTTATAATGATTGAACGCAATCTTCCATATTTTTTTAAACGATTATAAATATTAAATATGCTTTTACACAGAGTTAAGATAAAGAGAAATAACTCTTGGAAATATTTATAGAAGTTGTTAGTATTAGTAGATCGAAAGAGAATTATGGGGAAGATAAGCGATTCTAAGTGAAAACCATCAAACGAAAAGTCATAATTAGGCCTGTCAATTTAATCAGAAACCCGTGGGCCCGTCCTGCATGAGGCTGGTGCGGATCGAATTTTTTTTTTTTCAAATTGCGGATCGCGGGTGCGGGTCGAAATATTTTTTAGCCGGACGGGTGCGGATCATCAAATTTTCTAAAGCGGGTTTGCGGATACCCGCATTTCAAAAAAAAAAATTAATTAATTAAAAATTATTATTTTATTTATTTTAGTAGTTAAAATTTTAAAATATTATAAAAATATATATTTTATCCAAATTATTATTTTATTTTATTTTTAAATTAGGAATTTATGTTTTTAATACAAAAAAATTATTAATAAATATTAATTTTACTAAAAAAAATTTAAAAAATTATTTTTTATTTTTATTTAATTATTTGCGGGTTATCCGCGGGTACCCGCAAATTTAAGCGAGACGGATGCCGGTAAGGTTTTTTTGTTTGGCGGGTCGCGGGTTGTGGGTTGATGCGGATCGAAAATTTACTAGAATCTGCTGCGGGGCGGATCGCAGGTCGCGGGTCGCGGGTTGACCCGCTTGACAGGGCTAGTCATAATGAGTAGACGCCACTTTTATAATTTTAAAAATTTTATAAATATAAATCTATTTTTAAGAAAAAAAAATATAATGAAGATATGTAACCTTTAGAAATATTGATTGTGATTGTAACTATTAGTAGATTTATGAGAGAAAAAAGTTGGCATCTTCTTTAGAATCTTTATTTAAAATAGTTGTTTCTCTTTATCGAATATATAACGCTTCTATTGAGAGAACAAATATATTGGGAAAACAAATTGTGTGATAATTTATTTAATAAATGTTTATAAAACTCACTATGAGATTGCCCAAAAATACATATCATTTGAGACTAACTTATAGGCGAGAAAAAAGATGAGAATAATGAACTGACACCAGATGAACGAGAAGATCGAGAGAAATGGTATAATCGCTGGAATTATTTGATTCATTGTGAGCTAAAATTTTTACAAATAAAAAAATCTGGTAACTATTTCAAAAGAGCATGATATATAGAGAGGTAAAAATATGAATGTCACATAAAAATATATAAATGATTCATAGTAAAAACTGCAATTTAGACAAACAAAAAAATAGTATCAAATGAATAGACGCAACTTTATAATATAGAGACTTAATTTTAGGATGAAAAGACAAGAAATGGCATTTATTAGGATTATTATTGTTATATAGATAGATTATCCAACATTTCTTAAAATTGTCCAAACATTTTTGAAAATATAAAAAAAATCTAGAAAATTAGACAAAGTAATCTTTAAAATTCTAATATTATTCAAAATTATCTATAATTATCTATTCAAGTAGCGATTTTAATTACTCTAATTATTATATAGATAGATTATCCAACATTTCTTAAAATTGTCCAAACATTTTTAAAAATATAAAAAAAATTAGATAAAATAATTTAAAATTCTAATATTATTCAAAATTATCTATAATTATCTATTCGAGTAGCGATTTTAATTACTCTAATTATCTTTTCGGATAGTGAGACTAACTATTCGAATTATTTTTATTCTACCCGTTATCCGCATTATCCGATCCTTTTTTAGAAGAACATTTTAGGCAGTGATTTTCGATATTTTTACTACCCTTACCCAACATTTATTTGCTATTACCCGACCAATTTGGTGAGTCAAGGAAACCACCACCTTTGAATGTTATATTCTGTTTGGGGTATCACAAACAATTTCATAGGTAAATGAATATTCACATCCATATGAAAAGGAAAAAAAAAAAGAAAAACATGTAAGACTATGAGAATATGAGATGTTAGAAAAAGATTCAAGTCTAAACGTAAAAAGATAAATTGTATATAAAACCGATGGCTTAATCCTAACATTTGATAGTGTAGAAGCAAAATCTCAACCACAAACAATCATTTAGATTCCTAGCTAATTGATTTAATTAACTCTAATTCGGTTGAAAACTACTGAACAAGCACAAGTAATCAGAGAATTTCTCAACCTGAACTATGGAATCATTTTTTTTTTCTTTTTTGTCAACGCCATCATTTCCTACCATTAAATATTTGGTAGGTTTTTTGGTAGGAAAATACCGACCGTTTTTCTTCGGAATAGTTTCGTAGAAAATTTCCTACCAATTTCTTACAATAAGGATTTTCCGTTAATAATTCGTAGGTAAGTCGTAATAAAATTTATCTACAACACTTTTGGTAGGAAATCTCGTAGGATTTATTAATGTTTTCTTGTTCCTCTAAAAGTTTACCTTCCATATCTCTCTTTCTTTATTTTGAAATTAACCACCGACTTTTCCTAGCACAAGTTGACCAACGCGACTTTGTTGATCTCTTTTCTAAGTGAAAATCTTCAAGGATAATTAGTTATATTAATCTTATAACAAAAGTGAAATATTTAAGGTAAAGACTGATCAAAAGTCTTGCACCCGTTAATTAGGGCTAACTTAATGTAACCGACAACAAAGAGTTGAAAAGATCTTGTGATACGGACTCTTGCATCGAAGCTACCTTTCTCCAAACTTTAATTAGACGGATATATAGAAGTTAAGGATTATGAAATATTTTTTATTAGGGTCAAACTTGGTCACATATATAAGAAGTAGATTTCTAAAATCCACTAAGATACTCTTATGTCTAGTCCATATTTTTAGAAAACGGACCCATAATAGGGTTTTTGAGTCCAAAATATATTGTATGTTTCCAATTAGTTAAACTAACCGTGGTTAGGTATCTACCATTATAAAAACAACAACAACAAAATCTTATTAAAGTGAGAGAGAGCCAAAAATTAAAAGGGTCAATGCTGGCCATTACCATTACAATCTCACACCTAACACAGTCCCCTTCATTACGCATCTCTAAAGCTAGCTAGAGATCATGGGCAAAAGTCATGTACCGTCCTTTTTTTGTTCTGTTCCTATTACGAAATTTTAGTATAATATAAATACAAAATCTAGGGGGAAAAAATTGGTTTTAAATCAATTAAGATAATAGTGTGTGCTCCAATAGTTTGTTTAATCTGATTGGAAAAATATTCGTTTTATGGGTGCAAGGAAACGAGTTCCACAATCTACAAAAATTGATAAAATACTTCTTGTCCATTGTTGACATTGTAAGTAGTAAGAGTACCCGAGTTTTTTTTAATATATATATTTTGGAGATTAGTTTAGGTTTCGGTTCATGATCTATTCCGATCACCAAAAAAGATCACTGAAATGAAAATGAATTACAATTTCTGAAATTTAATAAATTATTTTAAACATTATATATCAAAATTATTTTGTAATTTTTTTTATGAATTATGTATTTCAGTGCTAGGATCCTTTCCTATAGATTATCTTCTTGTTTTCTATTTGAGTTTGGGAAACATGGATATTGATGGCATGTATTCTCCTTCATATTCAGCTTTTGTATTCTCGTCCTAGAGATTTCATAAAACAATGAAATAAAATATGCATTTTCAAATAACATGAATTATGTTCTAGTTTCCGTTTTCTTGCATTGTCCATCTCCGATATTAAGTTTGTTTTTCGTCAGTATGTAAAGTTTTCAAATATTTTCATTAATTATAATTAAAAATAAACAAGGTCCACCAACTTTCTTTAATAGTTTTTCATTATATATAAAGTTTCTTTCTTCGCCCGTTGATCGAGTTGTTGGGACTGTGCACGATATGAAGCTTTTACTTAATCAAGTGGAAGAAAATGAATGTTTTAGTGCATAGTTGTTTCTAGAAAAGAGCTTATTATTACCAAACCCAAATGCTACGAATATTCAATCGATCGTCTGAAAAGTGTATGAGTGATTTAAGTTCATATCGAATTGGATGGGAAATTAATGAATCGTTTATGTATTTAGGAAAATTTAGTATAGATTAGATTTAGCAGTGTATGTTACAAGTTCTATGTATCGTTGACTAAGGTGGACTAGCTAAACTTATCACTATTATGACATATATAGTTGACCACCAATCATGACTCTTATATTAGTTGACTTTGACCACCAATCATGACTCTTATATTTGCATATTTTATACAATACACAAACACAAGTGCTCAATATCAAATTCTCTTTTCTTTTTTTTTGTGATTAATTTTTGTATAGTTGTAAGCACAAGCGTTACACACATACACCGTATTGGTGAGAGTGGAGTGGTAGGGCAAAAGAAGGGAGAAAGAAAAAGAATAATGATGAAGAAAAAGTCAACGCAGTTTCAGCTTAAGAAGAAATACTCTTTACCTAAATAGTAAGCAAAACCGACCATCTTCTACAGTTTAATCCCTTTGTATGATCACCACCACTCGATATGTCTTTCATATTACGATATGTATTTATCCACACGTGTATAGGAGCTTAAGTGTGTGAGTCACTGAGATACAATATACTTGTGTAAGTGACAAGTTCTTTTTAACAAATTATTTTCAACTTTTTGCGTAGGCCGTTAGATTGAGTTAACCCTAATTAACGGGTGCTAGAGTCTTTCGGTCTTCATCTTGAATATTTTACCTTTGTTTTAAAGTACTAATTATATCCTAATACATGTAAAATATATATATATATATATATATAATTATCCTAATATATATGGATTTTGGAGATGATGCTTTTTCTAATCCATCTCAAACTGAATTTCATTCCAAAACCATGTAACACCACCATATTTGGATCAACAAATTAATTGAGTTCTGATATTATATTAAAATTTTGGATTTCCAACTCAAACCAATTAACAGTAATTGTGAACTGAATCATATATTTTATTCTTTTACTATATTATATATTATGTTTAGATTTTTTTTAACTTTCGAAATGGGATCTTAAAACTATTTATTACAAAATAGAGAATGAGAGATACAGAGAAAAACTTTTAAAATGGAACTTGATATAAAAAACACCTATTAAATTAAAGAAATAAAAAAAAAATTGGGGGGGGGGGGCGAGTGAATTTCAAAGAAAAATAAAACTTGAGATTATTTGGTTGTCAAGAGTCGTATTTGGTTTAAACCCAAAAAAAAAAAAAACCAAAAAAAAAACAGTCGTATTTGGTTGTACATATGGTTGTATTTGGTCGTATTAACGTGATCATACATAACTGAAATTGGTCGCATATATGCATAAGGGCATTTTGAATGTTGACAATGGTTATTAGGTCATGCCAAAAAAAGTAACAAAAATATATATATATATATATAGGAGACCATGTATTGTATTGTGTATTCTATTAGTGAAATTTAGGGGGTACAGTTGTATCCAACATATAAGTTGTATCCATTATACATCAAAAGATATGTGAAACGTCTCTTCATTCGTTCTCATTCCATATCTCCCTTTTGTGATGTTTGCTTGGATTGGACTTCATTGATTTGATTGACTATTTATAAGTATAGTGTAAAAGTAGCTTTCTTTTTCTAGCCATTTTACGAATTAATATGGTAAGGTCAAGTGGGGACCGGTCTAGATGCAAAGATTCATGGTTGTTTTAGAGTAGGAGACTTTAAAAGATGTTGATCCTCGGTTAAAGATAACATCTATTTGGTCGGTTTTGGACCAATTTTGTTGGAAAATGTCGGTTATGTTCGTTTGGCGGAAAAACAGCCAAAATCAACCTAAACTATTTGCAGAATATCTTTTTCTACCCAACCTATAGTACCATGCGTTTATCAATATGAACCATCTAAAAGTTCAAATTTTAAATCTAAACTATATGAATTTTAGCCGATTTCAACAGGTACCTAAACGGTGTTACTTAGTCATTTAACGGTGTTGAGTCAGACGATTCGTGGCGTACACGTGGTATCAAAACTTAGTAAAACGACGTCGTTTTGAGTTAATAAAACTAAAACAAATTATCAAAGAATATGAATCGAATTTTCGCCGGTGAAGCCAATTAGATTTAGAGTCCATCTCTTTAAACCACTAGGACACATTGAAAAAAATCTATAAAATTCAATTGGATTCCGAGGAATCTCTCTGGCTTAAAGACCTTAATATGTTTCTATATAATTATATAGAGTCCATCTCTGGGAAACGGACCACGGAGATGGAAACTCTCTGGCTTATAGACCTTAATATGTTTATATATAATTATATACAATTGGATTTAGAGTCCATCTCTAGGAAACAGACCTCAGAGAGAGTTTCCAATTGGCTTAAAGAGGAGTTTCCTCGGAAGACAATTGGATTTTCCTCGGAATATACATATACATATATATTACATATTTTAATCCAATTGACCTTTTAGTAGTGATTCTGAATATATATTAATATGTTTATATATAATTATATATATATAAATATATATTAATATGTTTATATATAATTATATATATATATATATATTTACGTTTCCAATGCGTATCCGTTTCCTAATTTTTTGAAAAAATTGTTTCCACTTTTCCGCACGTTTCGGTAAATAGCTAAGTAACACTATTTAGGTAAAATGTTAAATTCGGCTAAAATTTATATAGTTCAGATTTAAAATTTGAATTTTTAGATGGTTCACATTGATAAATGCATGTTATCATAGGTTGGGTAGGAAAAAGCATTCTGCAAATAGTTTAGGTTGATTTTAGCCGTTTTCCCTTCGTTTGGCTGGCATCCAAAGTTAGGGAGTTGCGGAAACATGAACAATTAACTTGGTATTTTGGTCAGTAGTTTCTTCGTGCGTTCGTATTCATAAAAGTTAAAACCGAATATATACAATGAGACTCATGAGTTAGTGTAAAAATGTACTTTGATGATGTGGTCACTTCATGCAAACTTATAAAAAAAAAAAAAAAAAAAGTCTACCATTAGCAGTAAAAACATATCATATCATTGACTTCTGTTTATCTATAGGCCAGCGCCATAATTTGTTTCACAAATCATCAAATCATAGTTTCTCGATTATTTATTATGTGTATAAGTTCGGTCTTACTAATTTGTTTATGTAACCTACTTTACATCCGTTTTTCACAATATTTCAATTCCATGTTATGGTTGAGCATATGTAAATATCAACATAAAAAAAAAGGAAAAAAAAACAGCAGACTCACTTGGAACCATCAATATCAAAAAAAAAAAAAGAAAGATCTAATCTACTTATTGTCATGGGAAAGGTATGGTCGAGATGGGGATTTTGTAATGCTGCCAACTATACCTTCTGATTTGACTTTCAAGACGGAAGAAAAGATTCCTCAAGGCCTTGATCGATGAGTAAAGTTATTATTTTAATCTCACTTATGTCACTTTGTGTGCCCCCACCAAACTAAAGTAGCCTATGCTTAACTAAAGAATCAATATATTGATTGATATGCCAAATGATAACATTGATGAAACTAAAAATCTGAACGGAATTCGTAATCTAATGAGTTGTGTATTTATATTATTGTTATCTTGTTATTGTTTATATCAACATTTAGTAGAATGTAATTCTTTCAAAATTTTATGAATTTTTTTAAAGTGGTAATACTTTTTGTCGATGTTTTGAATGGCAGCAAAATCTAAAATACTTTTAAATTTAAAAGTTTATTACAATGATGCTTATTCGCATTTCCAACACATCCATCGTGTTCTTTTATGTATATATGTACATTAAGTTTCAAGTTAATGAAATTGTAAGAATTAGTAAAATTTTGTATTAAAGTTAAATTATAAACTTTGTTAATACTTTTTATGTGAAGTTTTCTCTACTAATATTGACCACAAGGGTTGAACTCACATTGATGGAAGGGGAAAATTCGTCAAAGATTGCCATCATGATCAAATCGTAACTATATATATGTCAGCCGTAAATGTCAAGAAAACATTGTTGTAAACAATAGTTTATGCCCGGAGCCACATACCAAAGTTGAAATTTTCTTGTGATGATGATGATGATGCATTTTAAACATATTGGAGAGTGGGTCCATTTCTTTCCACTACTCTAATACACTAAGAAGTTTAATAAACTTGATTATGTGATATTTCCGATCATACCAAGGTTTTAGAAAAATGAAATTTTATGAACAATAAAAAGTTTTAAAACTTTCTTATTCAATAGTAATTTCTAATTTAGTCTGTTTTATCGTTTATCTTTTGATAGTTGCATACTAATTGAAATAAGATTTTTACTTATATTATATATGTATTCTTATCTAATATTGAAAAAAGAAAATTTTAGAAAATATATAAATAATGTAGAAATTTTTGATTGGATAATATTTTCTAGTCTTTCTCTCATGAATATTTTAAGAATGAACGAGACATTATAAGTACCTCTCCTCTCCCCACCTCATTTATTTAGATTTGTGCCAACTTCTTCTAAAGCCAAACTTACATCTTCCTTTGGTTTGATATAATACAAGAAAAGAGAGCTATGGATGTTCAAGATTTATCTGAAGAAGCTAAAAGAGGACTACACATATCCGAGGAATCCTCAGACGATCTTTGCGTTGATTCTCGAGGTCGACCATGCAGGCCAAACAAGCATGGTGGTACAAGAGCTGCCCTCTTTGTTCTAGGTCTCTTTCTCTCTATATCTCTAGTCAACATTAACTATATGTATATCAGTATATCTACTAGAGCATGTTGTATAAGATCGGGTCAGTCCATTTTAAGTATTTTGAAGTCATGTTATGTTGAATTGATTGGTTGTATGTATATGTTTAGGACTCCAAGCCTTTGAGATGATGGCGATCGCGGCTGTTGGAAACAACTTGATCACATACGTTTTCAATGAGATGCATTTCCCTTTGTCGAAAGCCGCAAACCTCGTGACTAACTTCATAGGAACTGTGTTTATTCTCTCGCTACTTGGTGGCTTCCTCTCTGATTCATACCTTGGAAGTTTTCGCACCATGCTCGTTTTTGGTGTCATCGAAATCTCTGTATGTGTTTCTCAATCTCTAGCTAGCTCTCTTTTCACCTTTCTCATTTATATTTTAGATGCTCTTGAATATTCTACATCATGCCTTTCTTCTTTATCTAGTAACTTGTGATTAAAAACAGGCTATTAAAAGTATGTTTTAGACAAAAGTCCAAAACTTTAACATAAAGTTGTCAAAAGTGAATTATGAACTAAATCTTTTTTTTTCTTGTTGGAACTTTCGGTTCTTTGGAAAAGCAAATGGGTTATATAATATGTTTTTCTTGTCACTTGGTTATATACAATGTTCATTTTTTGAGCTAATTAATGCCTCACAATAGTCTAGTAACGAAATTTACGGCATCATAATGCATACAACAGAGTTTTAATTCCTTAGCTTCGTGAACGTCCTCCTTTTTTTTGGTTAAATACATGTTCTGTTTCCATTATACACAAATATATATATATGTAGTTTTTTTAAGACTTAAGTTACAAAAGATTAAAATAATGTTGGTTAACAAAATTAGTTGAAGTTTGGCTGACAAAAGAAAACACATTTTATTTGATTAAAACAGGGTTTCATATTATTATCAATCCAAGCTCATCTCCCAGAGCTAAGACCACCAAAATGCAACATGAAGAGCACCACAATACATTGCGTAGAGGCAAGTGGTTACAAGGCGGTCACTCTCTATGCCGCACTCTGCTTGGTGGCCTTAGGTAGTGGCTGCCTCAAACCAAACATCATTTCTCATGGTGCCGATCAGTTTCAAAGGAAGGATTTGCGGAAGCTATCGAGTTTCTTCAATGCGGCTTATTTCGCCTTCTCAATGGGTCAGCTTATTGCACTCACACTCTTAGTTTGGGTGCAAACGCATTCTGGCATGGACATTGGTTTTGGTGTCTCTGCGGCTGTTATGGCCGCAGGGATGATCAGCCTCGCTGCTGGAACTAAATTTTATAGGAATAAACCGCCTCGTGGTAGCATCTTCACACCTATTGCTCAGGTAATTTTGCCATCAAATAACATATGTTTGGTAGCTCTACATGTCTACCTTGAAAATACGTAGACGATGAGCCAAAAGTCTAGAACTCCTCGGATACCGAAAATAATAATAAATAATATCAATTATAGTTCCTTTTTTTATTCTTCTTCTTCTTCTATTCTTTGATCTTGATTTCATTTTCGCGTATTTTTGATCGATTAGGTCTTTGTGGCTGCGATCACTAAACGAAAACAGATTTGCCCTTCAAACCCAAACATGCTTCATCAACCTTCAACGGATCTCATTCGAGTCAAACCTCTTCTCCATACTAATAAGTTCAGGTGAGTTTGTCTTTGAACTCTTTACATTAACCGCCAAATTAACTAACTAACTAACTAACCAAAGAGGAAAATATAAATAACTTGCAGGTTTCTTGACAAGGCTTGTATCAAAACGCAAGGCAAAACAATGGAGAGTCCATGGAGACTTTGCACAATCGAACAAGTCCATCAAGTCAAGATTTTGTTATCAGTAATACCGATATTCGCGTGTACTATTATCTTCAACACCATCTTAGCTCAGCTTCAAACATTCTCTGTTCAGCAAGGAAGCTCTATGAACACACACATCACAAAAACATTTCAAATCCCACCAGCTTCTCTTCAAGCCATACCTTACATCATTCTCATCTTCTTCGTGCCTCTCTACGAAACATTCTTCGTACCAATCGCTAGAAAACTAACGGGAAACGATTCTGGAATCTCGCCTCTTCAGAGAATTGGCACTGGACTGTTCTTAGCGACTTTCTCAATGGTTGCAGCGGCTCTAGTGGAAAAGAAGAGACGAGAATCGTTCTTGGAACAGAACGTAACCCTCTCGATCTTTTGGATCGCGCCGCAGTTTCTGATATTCGGTTTATCAGAGATGTTTACAGCCGTTGGATTAGTGGAGTTTTTTTACAAACAGTCTTCACAGAGTATGCAATCTTTTCTCACAGCAATGACTTACTGTTCTTACTCTTTCGGGTTCTATCTTAGCTCTGTTCTTGTCTCGACCGTTAACAAAGTTACTTCTAGTAATGGATCCGGGACAAGAGAAGGTTGGTTAGGCGATAATGACCTTAACAAAGATAGATTAGATCTCTTTTACTGGCTCTTAGCTTCATTAAGTTTCATCAACTTCTTTAATTATCTTTTCTGGTCAAGATGGTATTCTTGTGATCCATCCGCGACACATCATAGCGCCGAAGTCAATAGCTTGGAGGATTTAGAAGATGGCGAAAATAAAGATTCCACTATGGAGAAGCCAAGAATATAACTAAGTATGTTAGATCATCTTGTTGAACATTATAAGGAATATTCTAAATAGTTAGGTCCTATATGCTTATTAATACTGTTGTAATCATATGTTTTGGAAGTGGCGGGGTAGAGTTTTTATGTTTTTTTTAAGTTTGTAATGATGATGAGTTAGTTTAAAAGGTTTAGAGAACTTTGTCTTTTTGAATGAATAATGTATCAAACTAGTTGGTTTTGTGATGTTGACTGATGAAGTTTATAGTCAAACTGGTTGTTTTATGGAACCTAAAACAAAGTTTTTGTTTAGCGATTGTTGCGATTAAGATCAACCAAAAACACTAATAGGTTTTGACTTTTGGGTCATATGATGATTCTATAGACGTTTTAACACATCTTTGAAGTTGTAAAGAGATATGGTCTTGTTCCCATAGAGATTGACATCATCAAGTTAAAGATATAGTTGAGGTAAGCATCATTGGCTTTAACCTTCGGGCAGACAGAGAAGGTCCACACAACACACTGCTCCATTGCTGCAGTAATAATCTCAATGAAAAACATAGTGTCTTCACCACTAAAATCTTGAGAATATATTTGAGTATTTTTGTGATTTGAGCATCATTCACCATTGACTTTTGCAAAGAAAAATACTATAATCCAATATGTTCATAATTCTTCGTAATTTTTAATGAACAATTACATATCTAAAGTGTTGCTTAACGTTAGTAAAAATGCCAAAACAGAGCTTTTTTAACAAGCCTAGAAGAGAACTGTTACAATTTTATGTAATTCTACAATAGTATTTATATTATATGTTGCAACATAAGGTTACATCTATACAACATTTTACGCCAAGTTTTTGAGTATCTGATCAAGAACTTGAGTCATGTGTTGTGAAAGTAACACACTAAGCGCATTCACATAGGTAAGAGCCTAAAATATTGCGTGAAAAAAGAAAACAAAAAAACAAACCGAAACTAGAGTTTATGAAATTATTTTTTTCTTTTTTTGTAATATCTGCTATATGCAGATAGTTAGTTGAGACATGCACAATTCATGACAAGACAAACAGATTGAGAAAGAGAAGCAAAACATCAACGCCATTGCCGTTCTGCAACTACATTCTTGTTTTTATTTTATATAAATAACATCTCATGAACTTTCAGAACTTGTTTCTTAATCTGACAGCTCTCATATATTAGAAATTTAGTCCCTTTGGAGCGTCACAAGCGCTTATAAAGAGGTATGTTTATGATTCTCAAACATTGATATTAAGAGTCTAGTTTGTTATAATTATCAAATTTTCATGCATAATAGTGCCTAATTACTGTTAAGAAACTGTGAAATATTTCATCTTACCTTTAAGTTCCTTAGATGGAGTACTGATTGTATTTGCTTCCATGTTTTTTATTCTTTTTTTTGCCATGGGACCAATCTATAGGTCAATCATTTTGTCTTTACAATTTGTAACACCTAAACACTTCATTTTCAATGATATTTACATTCTTAGCAAAAAAAGATGTGTATAGCTTTGGTCCATAATGTTTCTGATCATATAATACATATTTGATTACATTAGAAATGGAAAAGTTGTATATATGTAACTATGAAATGAAAAGTTCTAGCATCCTCATGAGCATATAACATGTATACACAAATGTCATGATCATATATCTATATATATATATAGTATGGTAACGGTATATGTAACAAGTATGTTGATTATGTATCATCCTCATATGATGTTTTGTAGATTTAGCAGTAAAGAGGCGCAGAAGAGATGAGGGCTAAAGCTGCTTCAGGGAAAGCCATAATAGTGCTATGTCTTGCTAGCTTTCTTGCAGGCTCACTGTTCATGAGTCGAACTTTGAGTCGCTCTTACATATCTGAAGAAGAAGATCACCATCTCACAAAGCATCTATCTAAACATTTAGAGATTCAAAAGGACTGCGATGAACATAAACGCGTATGATTTACCTTTCTCTACTTAACCAACACATGCTCATGCTCATATATATGGTCACTAACCACATGTGTTTCTCTTTGTTTGATCAGAAATTGATAGAAAGCAAATCCAGAGACATAATAGGAGAAGTATCCAAAACTCACCAAGCAGTAAAGTAATAAAATCTTACTCTTTTCTTGTGTGTTTCTTTACATAACTGAAACAGAGGAGGTAAAACTAAAAGTGTTTATATTGTTAGATCATTGGAGAGAACAATGTCAACATTGGAGATGGAGTTAACATCAGCACATACCAGCGAGAGAAGCAGTGAGTTCTGGAGCGAACGGACGGCGAAAAACCAGAGTTTACAGAGAGTTTTTGCAGTGATAGGTATCAACACAGCATTCAGCAGCAAGAAAAGAAGAGACTCAGTGAGGCAAACATGGATGCCAACAGGAGAAAAGCTTAAAAAAATCGAAAAAGAGAAAGGGATTGTTGTAAGGTTGTGAAGTAAGCCACAAATATACTCAAATTTTCACTATTTCAAAACACACAATAACCAAAACTCAGTTAGTAATATAAAGTTTGGATATTTTATTGTTGTCAGGTTTGTGATAGGACACAGTGCAACACCAGGAGGAGTATTAGACAAAGCAATTGATGACGAAGATACAGAACATAAAGATTTCTTAAGGCTAAAACACATTGAAGGATATCATCAACTCTCAACAAAAACAAGACTCTATTTCTCAACAGCAGCTGCAATGTATGATGCAGAGTTCTATGTGAAAGTAGACGATGATGTTCATGTCAATTTAGGTATGCTTGTTACAACACTTGCAAGGTATCAATCAAGACCAAGGATTTACATTGGTTGCATGAAGTCTGGTCCTGTTCTTTCACAGAAGTAAGCAAAAAAAAAAAAAAAGAACGAGTCTTTATAACAAATTTGATATCTTTAAGATAAAAATCTGAAAAAAGTAACGATTTTTTTTTGGAAAATTGTAGAGGAGTGAAGTATCACGAGCCAGAGTTTTGGAAATTTGGAGAAGAAGGTAACAAATACTTTAGGCATGCGACAGGGCAGATTTATGCAATCTCTAAGGACTTAGCTTCGTATATCTCCACTAATCAGTAAGTTTTGATCATAGTTATAAGTTTTTTTTTTAATCTTTTTATTTTTGGGGTTTATGGAATGATTCGGTGGACATGCGTGTAGGGGAATACTACACCGTTACGCGAACGAGGATGTGTCGTTAGGAGCATGGCTACTAGGGTTAGAGGTTGAACACGTGGACGAGAGGTCGATGTGTTGCGGGACTCCACCGGATTGTCAATGGAAGGCTCAAGCTGGGAACGTGTGTGCTGCGTCGTTTGATTGGTCATGCAGTGGGATTTGTAAGTCCGTTGATCGGATGACACGTGTACACCGAGCTTGTGCTGAAGGAGATACTCCTCTCTCTAATTTTCGTTTCTTCTTCTAAGTTTTTTTACTTTTTACTTTTTTTTTTACTACTTTGCTTAGTTGGGGCTAGGAATGAATAAGGAAAGCTACGGTAATAAAAGACCAATATAAATGACTTTTTTTTTTGTTTGGTGTGGAAAAATTAGTTATGAGAGGTCGTTTTATTTTGGACTCTTCTTGGTTGTTAAGTTATGTTTTTGTTTTTTTTTGGGGTCAATTGCTTACAAAGTCATGGATTTAGTGGAAACGAAATCGGTAGAATTTTCCATAACAGTGGAAACAAAAAAGTTCATATAGCAAATTAGTACAAAAGTGGTAATGCTGGGATTATGGGATAATTGTGCTGATTTTAGGAAAATTAAGCTAATAAAGTTAAAAAGATAGATGTCAAAAAAAGAAAAGATAATTTTATTATTAATAACCCAAGTTGGACTAAACAAATATTTTTTCATAAAACTCATAAACCTTATATAGAGAACACAATTTAGATGTGTTATGTTACTTTCATTTGTTTTGGACTTTTGGATAATCATTAGAATTTCCACAACAGTTGAAAAAAAGAGTCACGATCGGGATTTGGATAGGACTAAATGACTAATAGCAAGGCTACGGCTACTTTTATTAATTTATTTACTAAAAATTAAAAGGAATCAATCCATAGGAAGACAAAAATTTGGAAAAAACAAAATATTAAAAAAATAAAGGCGTGGAGAAAAAGAAATCAGAACCGCCTCGAATTCGGAATCAGTGGGACCCACTCTCTCCAGAAATAAAGCATCTTCCCCATCAGAACCGGTCAAGCTTTTGGTCAACACCCACAAAAACCCTAATCCTAAAAAAACTTTGAGAGGGAAAATCTCTCCGCCAAAAAACTCCATCTTTAAACCCCTTTCGTCCCTCTTCTCTCTCTCCCTCTTCTGTAAATCAATCTCTTCTCTTATCTCTCTCGTGTTTCGTTTTCTAGTTTTTATAGTTTGGGTTTTATAAGATTAGTGTCGGAAAACAATCATGGCGGTGATGAACGGTGGTCGGGCGGCGAAAAGAGCGAGGCGAAACAACAGAATCTCAGCCGATCTCTACAATTTCTCTACTTTTCCGACGGAAGAGATGAACGGCGTTTCGACCTTGCCGCCGTTTCGCGACGGAGTGAGATCCTTCCTCGCGAGCCACGCGCGTATCACTTTCCCACCATCGACGCTCTTCTCGAGCCTCATGACGTGGCAGATCCTCCTTAGACCTGGAGATTCAACGGACGGTTCAGATCTCTCCTCTAGAATCATCTCACTCGACGTTGTTGAAGAGGATGTTACCAGATCCTCTAGATCTGTTTACTGTGACCACTGTCGAGTCGTTGGTGAGTTAACTCACTTATATATAAAAAAAAAAGCTTAAAGCTTAAAACTTTTTTTTACCTGCAATTGTAGATTGAAACCAAAATCTATTTTTTTTTAAAGGTTGGAGTAGTCATCCAGTGTGTAGAAAGAGGTATCACTTCATCATAAGGTCAGGTGGAGATAGTAAGAGTCTCAACATTGGGATGCAAAAGGCTTGCTCTAAGTGTGGTAATACCCAGAACGTGTTCGAAGGAAGCAATTGTAAATGGTGTAGCTTTGCTTTGGACATTGAAGATTGGGTTTACTCTCAGCTTGAGGATAATACTCACCTCCTTCATGGTGTTATTCACTCCAATGGCTATGCTCATCTCTTGTCTCTCAACGGTAGAGAAGGTGGCTCTGGTTTTTTGACTGGTCGTGCTATTATGGACTTTTGGGATAGGCTTTGTTCTTCTCTTGCTGTTAGGAAAGTGAGTGTGATGGATGTGTCGAGGAAGTATGGTATGGATTACAGATTGCTTCATGGGGTGACTAGTGGATGTTCATGGTACAGTGAATGGGATTATGAATTCAAATCTGGGAGTTATGCACTCACAAGGGAAGCTTACCAGAGTGCGGTGGATGTTTTATCTGAGACACCTCTCTCTAATTTTTTGTTCCAAGGGAGGAAGCCAAGAACTCAGCTCCACTCCACTATTGGCTTCTACCAATCACTCTCATGTTCAGAGCTTGTGACTGTGAGAGACCTCTTCTCCTTTCTGCTACAGCTGATTCGTGAGAAACGATCAAAACCCACATCTAAGCCATCCGTGTTGTGTGCTTGGACTAGGAGTGATGTGGAACGTGTACAGCAAGCATTGATTAAGATATTGAAAGCTGCAGGAGGTCAACGAGGTAACTGGGTTACAAGGTGGGCTCTCAAAAGGTCTATTTGCAAAACAGCTTCTCCACAGCTTATTGATTACTGTCTCAAGCATTTTGGAGGGGTTTCGGCGGATGATGGATCTAGAGTAGTCTGCTCCCGTTGCAATCCTGGTTCAAACGACTTTGAGTACAGGTAAACTTTCAAGAGAGGTTCCTTCTTTGCGCTGGTTGGTTTCCAATGTGCATAATAATCTATTAACCTTATCATATGACTTTTCAGGCTTGAACCTATCAACAATGTGCACCGCTTATCTAATCAAGACATAAATTATCTGTCAGAGGAGCATGTCAAAAGTGACTTAAGATATTTGTATGACACTTTATTGCACCCACAAACCATGGCCGAGTTGAGGTCTCAGGCTACAAAAGATAAAATGATTGATGCAGCCACAAAGATACTTGATTGTAAGCATTTCATAAAAGATTACCTGTCTAGCACGGTTAACCCCTTTGCAATCAACCTCTGGTGCTATGTCGAGCTTTCGGATGAGTCCAAGGAATGCCCATCCCCTCCACCTGAACTGGTTGTTTTGCCATTGAACGCAACTGTTGCTGACCTGAAAATCGAAGCTGCTAAGGCTTTCCAGGAAGTGTATGCAATGTTCAAGAGGTTTGAAGTTGAGGAGCTCCTAGGTTATGGCTCTATAGATGACTCCATTACCCTGAAATTTCTACTTGGCACAAATGGGGTCATAAGGATTAAAGGGAGATGCTCGTCAAAACATGGCCTCCTCAGATACCGCATGGAGAGAGGAGTGGAGAATTGGAAAGTTGATTGCAAGTGTGGTACGAAGGATGATGACGGTGAGAGGATGTTGGCCTGTGATGTGTGTGGTGTGTGGCACCACACTAGATGTGCTGGGATCAAGAACTCTGACGCACTACCTTCCAAGTTCCATTGTTTCAGATGCATTGATTTGTACAGCAAGAGACCAAAGCAATCTGATAATGATCGTGGATCTAATCAAGTGACCAAAGCTGGCTTCGTTTGTAGAGGTGAGTCAGCTACTATGGGCAGTGGATCTAATTTATCTGTAACACTTAGTGTAGGTTGACTGTATTTAAGATCTTTCTGTATAAAGGGTTATCTATGCACAAAACTGCAAGTCGCTTAATATGTCTACCCGATGACTTGTTCCTAAAACTTTAGCTTTTTTGTTAGTTATCATGGGATTAAGACATTTTTGAAGGACAAATGTTTTGGGGTCCAAAAAAAGCTTAATACTGTTTAAAAAACTACCTTGCACATAGTCTCAGCAATCTCTTAACATCTTCCACATTCAGGTCACTAGCCTCTGCCTGCATATATGGGTAGTCCAAATCTGTTATGAGCACTGGAGAAACATCAAACAAGATGTCCAGAGATAGGACTCTGGAAGCTTCAAAAAACATAAATCATACAAGAGAAACCAACTGCTAAAAGATTATTAACCAGATTTTACCTTCTTACTAAGTGCTGCACAACTTAACTTTTAACAGTTTATCTGAACTTGCTTGCCCAGTTGCCTGTATAATCTTGCTCTTGCACTTCGCATGTGTTTGTCAAAAACAGTTTCCTCAATGTACAGTGACTTTTCAGTTAATTCCATGATAAATGTTTTGGCCTGCAATTCCAGATCAAGCAAATTGGTTTTACATAATATATATTTCATCAGTAATCACTATTGGAGAACAGTAAATGGAACAGCTTTTCTAAGAAAAAAGGGTACTATAATAGAAGCAAGCTTGAGACTTCAAATGGCAAGATGACCTGGAAAGCAATTATCACCACGACAGAATTACAATATTTAAACTAGACCTTACTTCGGTTAGAGAGAGAGCAACAAGACACAGTTGAGGAAGTTGACATTGAGCAGAGAGCTTACCATGATTGTAACATATATTAGGAGAGGCAACAACTCATCTGCTCCTACCAAAATATGGTCCTTCAACTTTGATGTATCAAGCTTCAGGTTGCTAATGAGTATGCAACAGCAGCTTGTCGCAAGGGGCTTCAAAAGAGTTATTTATCTGCAATCTACAAGAATATGGATGTTAGGCAACCACTTAGAGTGGACCACTAGATCATTCTTGCACTACAATCAGTTAGCTTCCCACGTTTTGTGTTCAACACCAACAAAACCAAAAATAATGCACAGTATTATTAGCTAGCATACCAACAAATGACCATCATCATCATGAAACACCAAAGGTATATATCCAAATGCTCAGGCCTCAAAAAGGTTCTAAGCAATTGCATCTTGCCGAAATTCTACTGGTCTATCTCGCCCGAGACTCCTCCATAGAAGTAGGCCTACATAGAAGGCAGAAAAATCCTGACAAAATAATTTTTCATGACGTATTTTTCCAAACCCTACAATGAGCAGAGATACTAAACATCACTGAAACCACCATCAAAAAGTTGTTGATGATCACAAAAGAGGATATTAATGTGACGGCGGGGAATCAAACTAACCTCCAAGTCGCCGTTTCTAGAATTGCAGAGCCTTCTTGATGCTAGAATCATGATCCATCATCTGGAACGAAGAATATGCTAAGGAGCTGGGATTCATCAAATCAAATTGGTTTAATCAGCACAATTACCAAAAAAAAAAAAAAAAAAAAATACAAAACAATAGAAGAACTTGTAAACTTCCCCGGAACGAAACACATACATATAAATCTGAATCACATAAAACATTCGATTAGTCGAATTTAAGAATCCCAATGTCAAATTCAACTAAGTAGTCGGAATTATACCTCTTTATGGATCGAAGAAGATCGAATAAAGCAGCTCAAAATTTCATTATTCCGAGAAAATCATCGAATTCAGCTGATTGATTTTGGCGCGTCTCCATAAGAATTGAAACCCTAACTTCCGAGGATCAGAATTCTATCGACGGCAAAGATTGAATTGATATAGAAAACAACCAATTCAGCGGATTCAAAAGAAACTTCCATGGAAGGTTTAGTATCTTTCTCCAATGGTTTTGGCATTAGAAGCAGCCATGTGAAAACGATAAAGAAGAAGAAGAAGAGAGGTATCGTGAAGATGAAGAAGAAGCATCGCTGCAACAAAAAGACATTTCTTCCTTCAGGGAAGCCGAGTTTAATTAACGAAGTCAAAAACACCGTTAAATGTTAGGTTTCAGTTTTACAGGACAATATAAATTAATGGGCTGAAATAAGGCCCAATATAGATTGGATCTAATTACCTTAATGGGCTGCATCATCGTTGTCTTGGTACCGGAGTGGCACTTATTCGTCTGCAATTGAAGAAAGGGTTTAGGGTTCAAAGAAAAATGGAGGAGAATCGTCGGAATTCGCCGGCCGGTATGGAGGTTCCAGTTGCCGGCGGCGGAAATGTCGTCAAATGGATTGAGTTAACTGTGCCTCCTTCTTCTTCGTCTTCTACTACTACTACTACTGTTAGTACTAATTCAAGTGAGGACAATGAGTGTGTTCTACTTCCTTCATCTGAAGACTACGCTTCTAGCTATGTAATCGGAGAACCACCGATCTCTTTCGTTTTGAGAATCAACAAGACGAGTCCAAATACTCTCGAGCTTCTTCAGCTCTCAGCTAAATCAGGATTTCCAATAACTGGGCTTCGTTTCGTCTTTGCTCATACTCTTTCTCCTTTTGCTTTTGTATACTCCGACGAGGTTAGATTTAACTGTTTTCTGCATGTTTATATCCTTTTTTGTTTGTTTGTTGAGCTTGAAGCTATGGAATTTTGGAATGTAACAGGGTAGTGATAGTGGTCATCTCGTCTTCTTTCTTTACGCCATCACTTCGTCTGGTGTTGTCTACGTTCTTAAACTCTCGAATACGTTAGCCTATAAGTCAGGATCAGTCTTCCCGCTTGATCATCTGATTCACTTAGATGTTCGACCTTACTTGAATGAAACTCGTGTTACTAGTGTCACTGCATCGCCTGGCTTCATTTTTCTTGGGAGATCCGATGGTTGTGTCTCTTGCTTCCAACCGGTCGTGTATTATCAGAAACCATCAGGTTTAGATTACTCTGTACTAACTTAGGATTTTCAATTTTTGATGTTCTTTCATTCTCTTATCATTATTTGCCTTGGTCAATGATCAGGTTTCCACCAGGAGCTGCGTGATGATACAGGATTTAGTCGTCTATGGGGCTTTGTAAGGCATGTCTTGTTGTACACAGAATGTTATCATGCTACTTTACTTTATATACTTAGAAAACAGAAACAGTGCTAATGCAATGCTATCTTTTGTTAAATTTCTGATTTTTTTTTCGTTCTTGTGATGTTCATCTAAATAATTCTCTTATAACATGCAATGCAGGGGGACAGTGGTTGCAGCCGTGCAAGATTTATTTATATCAGAAGTTTATGGAAGAACAATTATATGTGTGCTTCATGCTGATGGGGCATTACGTGTCTGGGATATTTTGACTTATAGTAGGGTTTTATGTCAGAGTATAGCTCCTAAAAACCTCGAGGGTAATATCTGCTAGTTCTATCGGTGACCATTTATTGACTTTATTTTATTATCTCTTGTCTCTGTTTTGACTTTTTCAGCTTCTTACACTAGGGGTTATGTGTCTGAGGTTATGGTTGGGCAAAGCTGATTACGATTCTGGCATCATTCCATTAGCTGTCTTGTATAGAAAGAGTATGGTAAGCTTTTACAACCAGCATTTACAATTCTTTACGAGTGACGGGTTGACTTGAGTGGGACATATGTAGGTAATTTTTCTGTTGCATTCTACCTCTAATAACCTTTTCCCAATATTTGAAGGATGTCAGCATGGACGTGATCACTGTATATGGCTTGAACATTAGTTCTGAGGAGGGAACATCTTTGTCTGTCGATTCTGGATTACAGAATATTCCTCTGGAAGGGGTACTTTTTTTGCGCTCATAATTGTGACACATTATTCTGTTTTTGTTTTACTCATAACTATGTTGAACAACTGCCTTGTTTTTATTTTGCACGCAACTTTGTTGAATTTGCATATCCTGACTTTGACAGGGGAGATTGCGGGATGTCAGATTTACATCTGACAAGATCTGGACTCTAAAGACCAATGAATTGACATCTCACATGTTGTGCCAGAAATCTAGCACCATGTAAGTTCGAGAAGACCTTTTTCTGCTGAATTGGTTGAGATAATTAGTACTCCATGTAAAACTTGCTTTATACATGATGTATTAAAGGCTCTGATTATATCTTTACTATTTGGACATGTTAATGTAAAATATAGTAGGTAAATTATCTGTGTTATAATTTCCTTGGGATGGAGTCTTCTTGAAAATAATGCAAACTCTAGGTAAAGCCCTTCCTAGTTCCAAGATGTTGCATTTCTGAGATGGATTTGTAAAAATTCTAGTAGGTTAAGCTAGAAATATTGTTGGTTTCGAAACTGCGGAGGGAATGTGCTGCTCTAGTGTATCTTTATCGTAATGTTTGTGCTATTAACTACTACATTCTAGTGTTCACTGCTTTGATTTTTGTTTCTTGATGGTGAATAATGCTCTATTTTATATTGTTTTCCTTGACCTAGGGAAGCACAATCTTACACTTTGCAGGAAGACTACATTTCTGAGCAGCTATTTCTGAGTTCTAGGAGCTCTTCACATGACCTTCTTCTGACAACCCATTCACTGTTTTCGTCCGCAAAGGTCTTTATGCTAAAACATAGCTTTCATTTTGTTGAGCGGAACTTTCTATACAATATTTTATTTGTTTGAGTCCATTTTAACGTATGTTGCACTTTGCAGGACCAAATTATGGGATTCATTTCATCGATGTTCTTACGCAGGCTTCTCTGTCCTGGAATTTTTCACAATGTTTCCTTGCGTCTAACTTTACTGGACCACAACAAACACTGGACTGATTCTGAGTTTCAATCTTTAAGTCTTGATGAGCTCAAAAGCGAGATTCTTTTACTGGTGGAGCGTGAGGTTTGGTTCTTTCCAAGTTCTAGAGTACCTTGTAGATACAACATATATGATGCATTCTACTGTTGGTTGGCATGAACTCAGGGTAATACAAGCTGAAATTTACCTTTTCTTATGGCAGGTTACTGCTGAAACTTCTATTTCAGTTTTTCATTGGTGGAAAAACTTTTGTACATGCTATCTCCATCATTGGTGCAACAATAATGAAACTCGCACGTTGCTGGTTCAGTCAGATGTTATTGGTTTAGTTAGAAACAATTCTGTATCATTGTTTTTTAGATTGGAGAACGCTGAGCACAGCCTTGGAGGTATGTTAAGGATTCTTAATTTATTATTGTCTACAACCAGATTTTCCTTGTTTATTTCCAATTGCTTAAGACTTAATAACTCTGTTTGCCTTTTGATAGGTTCTTCCTCCGAACACAGCAACCTGACAAGCGTAGGCTTAAGAATATCTCACAATGAACATGAGATTCTGGCAGAGATACTAAGATGTACCTCAAAGATCAGTAAACAGTGGGGTGGTGCTCCTTATGCCATGTATTATGAATCAATTACTGGAAAGCCAGTTATCTCATCTGATGAAATTGTTCCTCGCTTAGTTAACATCCTTGAGTCGGGATACGCTATGTCCATAGGTCAGCGCACTTGGTCGGATCTTGGTGCTGATAGAGCATGGGAAAAAGAGCTGGAAGCTCATAAAAATCTTAGAACTTTCTCCATTGACATGTTATTGTCTCTCTCTGCTCTAAGCCAAAGGGCTGGATCTTGGGAAAAAGTTTTTACTATCATGGAGCAATATTTGCAGTATCTGGTCCCTAAGAAATTTATGCATAACAATGATGGTGAGCCATTATCTGATATCTGTAGCTCTGTCCTCGTCCAAGCCACTTCTCAATTTGTAAAGGTGATGTTTGAGTCTGCCTTTGACATGTTCCTACTCGTCAGCTATCTGCTTAACATTTCTGGGCAGGTCAGTTTCCACTGTGTCTCATATTTTTTTTTTCAAGATGTATTCCTTGATTGGAATCAGTGTAATCATATTGACAGTAATGTCACCTGTTCTAATTATTTTTTTCTTTTCAATATTTAAACTAAGTCAGCCGTTCCTTTTTTCTCTGGCATTTTCTTTCTGCAGGTCAATATGTCACAGCAAGACATATGCAAGCTACGACTTGAGTTACTTCCGATGATCCAGGATATTGTTTCAGAGTGGCTTATCATCCTTTTCTTTGTTACCACTCCAGCTGAGTCGACTTCAATGGAAGATTTCAGCTTTAAACTTTCATCTCTACAGATTGGTAGGTTGTTGTCCTTGGAAAATATTCCCTAAAACTCATACCTCATAGCCTATATTTCTGACCGGAAACAATTGTTTCTTCATTGCAGATAGCAGCATTGACAAAAGATCATGGAACGCAATGCTTGGGAAATGTGGTTTCTCATTGGCGTTTATTCTTCTTTTTAGTGACCGAAGCTGCATTGTGGATAGCCGCTTTAACTTGGGATATCTTCCGAGTTCACAAATCATTACTAATTTGGTGCAAAACTTTATCAGCTGGATTCGTTATAGTAAAACAGGAGATGATTCTTCTTCACTGCTAAGACGCTCCACTGAGATTACACTTAGGTTGATTAGAAATGGACAATCTGATGCTGTTGAGGTAAGAATTGTCTCTGTTTATTTGACTGACCTTTTCTAACAAAAAGTTCTATTTTGCTAACTGCTAGTTGTACTTAATTGCTGATTTCTTTGTTTTGATTATTTTCCTGTATCTTCTTAATTACCTTCTCAAGCGAATCCTTGTGGTTGTGGAGGCAAGTTTACGTGGAGAGAAAACATTTGGTTGTTCACAAGATACTAGTGGAGATTGGTGTCTTCTTCAACATCTCCGTGGTTGTTGCCTCCTTGATCAAGTACAACGTGGAGCATGCGGGATATTGAGAGAGAGGAAGATTATTGATGCCATCCGCTGCTTCTTCAGGTAATAATTATTTGGAGTTGTTTCTGGATAATTTTGAAGCCCGGTCACTGTATGTCATGGATAAATTATATATTCTGTCAAGGGCCAAGGCATATTATGTGGATTTTACGCTAACCACATAGAATAGAAGCTCACTATTTTCTGCCTTTGTTGATCAATGTCTCTGGTTCATTTATTTTCTTATATTATCCCTTCAAGAATATTTGTCTTTCTTTTTCCTGACATACATCTCATGTATCTACCCTGTCATGGTTCCCAATGTAGAGCTTCATCAGGTGAAGGATCTTGGAAGGCTTTGCACAGCTTGTCTAAAGAAGCAGGATTTTCGCTTGCCACAATGGGTGAGCTCCTCAAAGAAATTTGTTCTTTCTCCAGTTCTTTGCCAGTTCGAATATTATTTCGAAAACAGGCTTTATATCTTGCAAGACCCATTTTCCCCCTTTTTACTCTCCATTTGATTGAAGCAGGTCCCAGTATTTCAGATGGTGCTATATCTAGTGAGACATGGAAACTTCATTACTATGAGTGGGCTATGCAAATTTTTGAACTGTACAATATAAGTGAAGGAGCTTGTCAGTTTGCATATGCAGCCCTTGAGCAAGTAGACGAGGCCTATAGTTTCATAGAGAGGACTGAGAAAGTCAGTCTAACTCAAATAGCCACCGACACTAGAGGACGACTGTGGGCAAATGTTTTCAAGTTCACCTTAGATCTGAATCTCTTGAACGATGCTTACTGTGCTATAATTTCAAACCCTGATGAGGAGATTAAGCGCATATGTTTGAGGCGCTTCATAATAGTTCTATTTGAATGTGGCAAAACAAAGGTAAAGGTCAAGAATGCTTTTCTTCTTTAATCTTCCTTGATTTTTCCTTCTATGCTTTTGGCGAATGACGACCAAAACACCAAGAAACCTTTTTCTCTATATTGTCTGGTATCACGAGAACACTTCATAGATAATCATCACCACAATTATCATAAGACGTGTAATTCATGTGTAATTTCTCTTTGTTATTAGGTATATGTTTTTCTGGAACTAAAAATGTTTCTGCTATTGTGGTTGCTGTCTTAAAGACTCAGGACAAAGATGTTTGATTTAAAAAGGCAAATTACTATGAATATTTCTCTTTTGATTTCAGATCCTCAGTGAAGGACATCTACCTTTCATTGGCTTAACAGAGAAAATCACCCAAGAGCTTTCTTGGAAGGTATTTTGTGGAAAGCTTAATCGGTTTGTTTCTGCCTTTGATATATTTCTACTAATGTTTCTTTCATTCTTTCTGTGATTTTAGGCCGGGCGTTCTGAAATAATGATTAATCCAAATCCATACAAGCTGCTTTATGCTTATGAAATGAGACGACACAACTGGCGAATGGCGGCAAGTTACATGTATCAGTTTTCTGCTCGTTTGAGAAGCGAGGCATCATGCAAGGATTATAAACACATGTCCCTAGCTTTGCAAGAGAGACTTAATGGACTCTCTGCTGCTATGAATGCATTAAGTCTTGTTCATCCTGGGTATGCTTGGATTGATCCATTACCAGAAGAATCCATGCATAATCCAGTTAAAAAGGCTAGAAGAGCAGAAGAAGACCAATGTTAGTCCTCTAAACCATATATTGTACTTGTATTTTGTTACTGATATTTTAATTTTATGTTGTTGTACTAAACACAATCTCTAAACCCTGGAGCATCACTTTGTTTTATTGTTGAATTTATTGTTGAATAATCACATGGATAGCAACATTTTGAATAACTTTTTTTGCAGTTAGGAATAATGACCAGCCCAAAGGGCAGCAGAGTTGCATTGATATCGAGAAACTACAAAGCGAGTTTGTTATTACTACAGCTGAATATATGCTTTCTCTGAAAAACTTCGGGTGGACATATTCAGGTAAATTGTCTCCTTTTTCCTCTATGGTTTGAATTGATTTGCAGTATAGCGATAGTAGGAACTTATAATAAATGGTGTGTTAGAACTAGTTTAAAGGCTTCTGCAATTATAGTTGACAGGAAATTGCAGGGTATCGTCACCTCAAATCTGATGTGAGCAAATTAAAGAGCTCGATCTGCTGTCACTTTTGAAAGATAGCTTTTGTGTATCATTGATTTAGTTACTGGTGGACATGTACTACATGGCAGACTGCTTAGGTGGCATTACTGTGTTCTATGCAATTTGCCTAAGGCATTATTTTAGAAGGGCATCAGATGCCCTACTGATTGTTTCCAAGTCGTCATGTCTATAAATATGCATTGTTTTCTTCATTACAGGACTCGAAAAGCCGCCATCAGATTTGGTTGACCTTCTTGTCCAGGCAGACTTGTATGACATGGCATTCACTGTTGTTTTAAAATTTTGGAGAGGCTCAGCTTTGAAAAGGTAAATTGTTTGCTTGGTATATTCTAAAGTCATATTCCTTGAGATTTACATAGGTTTAAGAATTACTGCTTTTTCTCAGGGAGCTGGAAAAGATATTTGAGAATATGGCAATTAAATGTTGCCCTGCTAAAGGCATGCTGTGGACATCGTAAGTGCCTCTTCCTTAGGTGCTTGGTATATCATTGGTTACTTGTAAACTATCCTGACTTATCTAAAATAACATTAATGTATAGCTTTATTTATCTTACAAAATTGATCTCAGGCCTAATCTTATGTTAACATCTACGGATGAAGAAGTTACTCATTCGCCTGATAGAAGCCCTGCTGTTCAGGGCTCTAAGTTGGCTGGTGACTGGGAAATTCTTGAGGTTTATTTGGTCAGTAACTTCTGAATCCTTGATTGACATCTAGTTTTGTTTCAACTGGTATCTAATTATTTACTATTATGGATTTTGGGAGCATTGAAAAGTGTTGGCATGTCGTCATGAGCAGTATTAATTCAAAAATATGTCCTTAGCTGCTCTGAATTTAAATGGTTATGAAGTAAGATGCACCAAGAATGCGTCCCGAATTATAGGCATCTCTTTTCATTAACAGTGCTTTGGTCACTAAAACCAGAGCAGCATCCCCTCATTTTTCACAATTCTTGTCAATGAGACCTGCCTGCATTGTTATATTATCCTTGATTGGGAGTGTAATTGTAACCCTCATATGTGCTATGTTGCTTGAGGGATTTGACCCAGGATTTTTATTCATTAGTCGTTCCATTATATAATGTGTATTGGATATCTATAAATGCAGAAGAGGTACATAGACATACACGCTAGACTACCAGTTACAGTTGCTTCAACCCTTCTTCAAGCGGATTCTTATATCGAATTACCTCTCTGGCTGGTTCAAATGTTCAAGGTAATATTTTGGATATATGTTAGGATAGGTTGAGTGGATTACTTTTTGAGAATGTGATATATGTAGTTCAATACATTTAGGTAGCTTTATAATTCTAGGCATGAAACTTTGGATTTGGTTTTGCTACATCATTGATAGAATTAACAAAACATGCGTGAACAAATAACATTGTTGCATTAGTAAGCCTGTCCGTCACTATTATTATATCTGAGATGCAGATTCTAGAGTAGATTTATGCATTCATGTTAGATCATTACACTTGTCTGAGAGATGTTTGGCACAACATGACTGCTTTATGTTGAATAGGCTGTATTTAATATCTCTATAAAATTATTGATTGTTTAGAATCTACTAGTAGGTTAGTTGCTTTCATTTAGACTATGGAAAGAAGCAATCATTTGTAAGGTTGTTCTCTTCTGGTTTCATACAAGTCTTCTTGACCACTTTCTTTTGCCTTCAACAGGACGGCCAGAAGGAAAAAGCTTTGGGAATGGGTGGGCAAGAAGCAAGTCCTGCTTCCTTGTTTCAGTTATATGTTGATTATGGGCGTCTTACAGAGGCCACTAATTTGCTATTGGAGTTCATGGAATCATTTGCATCATCGGTGAGTTATGATCTATATGCTGTCAGCTTAGAGACTCATTGTTGGATTATAAGCATCTCGCTGTAGGATACACCTTTCTCCATAGTAGGATTTGTAGATTCGCTAGAGTTTTACAGCTTCTCATGGTCGAATCGAATAAAATTGAACACAACATACAAAACATTTAAGTTGCTAGAGTCTCACACAAAACCGTAAAAACAAAAGGTTGCAGATTATATACCCTAAGACACATTTATGACTAAGTATAAAGTGTGCGTTTGCGTTGATTCATATTTTAGGACTGAATAAACTTGTTTTGTCTCTTTGCTAAAACAGAAACCAGCGGAGATATTGAAGAGGAAAAAGGCATCAGGGGTATGGTTTCCATACACAACAGTGGAAAGACTTTGGTTGGAGCTAGAGAAAACGATGAACTCAGGACGTATGTTTGAGCAGTGCAAGAAGCTGAAGGAACAACTCCATCATGCGTTACTCAATCACTTAAAGCTGGTATGATATAACATTCGCGATGATAAATAATCAGTATAAATAAACGCAAATGTTGTTTTAATCAGTCTTACTAATAAGCGATGTTCGTTTTTTTTTTTTTGATATGTTGCAGTTGAAGGTAGACTCAGATGATGCTGTATCCTCCGCAACTGGTTGAAGAAAGTCTTCAAATGAGAGGCCTCATGATTGATCTGTGTGACTCTGTGAATATATCTCTATCATATGAAAATCGTATCAGGGTTTTGCTTTTGTTAATCTATTAGTCAAAAACAAATCTCGTAACTTGTGGTTGATAGAATCTCTTATTGGTGTTGTTGGTCTATAATTTTTTCATTCCCACAAGTGAATTGTATCATATGATAAGCCGAAATTGAGAAGTGCATTGTTGAGAAACTCGAATTTTTTTGAAAAGCTAAATTCATTAAATTATCTTGTTACATACATGGGTGGAGTCGTTTTTAATTCCCATAACCAAATCCAACCGGGTTTAGATTTGATTTTTTTCAAAGATTAAAACCAAACATAACCAAACTTTGAAACAAAAACCAAATCATACTCAAAATTCTTGGAATTATTGTGGCAAATAAAATCTTCTGCTGATAGAATCTCTCTTTTTGTTGTTGGTCTATAATTTTCATTCCCTCAAATGAATTTATCATATGATAAACCGAAATTGAGAAGTGCATTGTTGTAACACTAAAAAAATTTGAATGCCAAATTAATAAATTATCTTATTACATGGGCGGAGTCTGCTTAACCAAATCTAACCGGGTTTAAATTTGAATTTTAGTGATTTTTTCTTGATTTTTTTAACCAAACCAAAACCAAATCAAACTCATAATTCTTGGAATTATTGTGGCAAATAAATAAAACTGAATTCAAATGAGTGTTTCAGGCACAGCCACTGAGCAACAATGGAGAAATTGAAATCGCTAATTCCTGAGGATCTTCTTCAATCTGTGAAAACAAGCAGCGTCGATGATCTTCACTCCACTTCTTCTTCTCTTCTCCGTTTGTTTCTGGATCTTCCTCAATTTCACCAAGTACGCACACCATTACCCTAAAATCCAACTCTACTCTATCTTCTTCTCTTCAATTGGACTTCTCATTGCTCTCCTCTTTTTCTCTTGGTTTCGTCTTTTCAGGCGGTGAGTGAGTTAGCAGATCCTGAATTAGGTTGCTGTGGGAAGAACGAAGAGACATCACTAGACTTGAAACGTCAGGGAAATCTCTGTTTTCGCAACCGTGATTTTGAAAATGCTTTGCGTTTCTATTCAAAGGCTTTACGTGTTTCTCCACCAGACGCCATTGATGGAGACAAGAGCTTACTTGCTTCTCTATTTCTGAATAGAGCTAACGTTCTTCATGTATTTAACCTTTTTTTTTTTTCTCTTTTTTTTTTGTTCTCTTTGTAGCTTCTCATGTATGTTTTGTATAACTTGGCTTAGAATCTGGGACTTCTTAAAGAGAGCTTTCGGGACTGTCATCGCGCTCTTCGGATTGATCCTTATTATGCAAAGGTTACAGTTACTTTGGATCCATTTCCAGCTCTCAGTTTTGCTATGTCACTACAATTTTTTTGTATTGGTATTTGTTTCAGGCTTGGTATAGGAGAGGCAAGCTTAATACTCTTCTTGGAAATTGTAAAGATGCAATTCGTGACATTACAGTTTCTTTGTCTCTTGAGTCATCACTTGTGGGGAAGAAGCAACTACAAAATGAACTTAAGGCTATTTCGAACTGCGAGAATAAGCAATCATTGGAACACGATGAATATCATACAAGCAATTTTGCTGGTGTGGGTGAGATTTTCTCCCATCTTTAGATATTCAGAGAGGAATGTTGGATTTTGACGTGTCTCTATTATTGGTCTGTAGATCATCTACCGAGTGTGCAAAGTGAAGTAAAGTTGCGGTGTGTATCGACAACAGAGAAAGGAAGGGGTATGGTATCAGAATGTGATATTGAACAAGCTTCTGTCATACATGTCGAACAACCATTTAGTGTGGTATGAACTGTGATACAAAGGGATTTTAAACAATGAAGAGAAAGCTAATAAATTCTAGATGGTTTTTTGCGACCATTAAGTTTTCTGAAACAAATGATGATAAAATTGAATGGGCACAGTTTCCTTTGTTCCTGATCAATGATGATGCCATTTCGTATAGGTCATATCAAAAAGTTGTCGGGAAACACATTGCCACTTTTGCCTGAATGAGTTGCCTGCTGATGCTGTTCCATGTCAATCATGCTCAATACCTGTCTACTGCTCAGAGTCCTGCCAAATTCAATCAGGTGGAATGATGTCCACAAATGAGATGGACAAGCATCACACTTTTCAGAATCTACCTGATGACATTGTGGAGCATATTAAAGGCGTTTCATCAGCTGATATACATTATTCTGAAACTGAGTGCATTCAAGAACACCAGCATGAGTGTCGGGGAGCCAATTGGCCTGCTGTACTGCCATCTGATGCTGTTTTGGCTGGTCGAGTTATAATGAAGTTAATAAATCAAGGGCAAACAGCTATGGATCTTTCCAACCTTCAGGAGATATTAGTATGTCCTTTTACAAGCAAAATTTTCCCATTATTGCAACAGTCACAGGAAATCTAAGAAGGAATTTCTTCTCTACAGGAACTTTCTCATAGCTACACTAAGATGAATCCAGAGAGCAAGTTGGAGTTACATCTACTTTCCATAGTATTGGTTTGGTGCCTTAGTAAATCTTGCTGCCCTGATCTTTCAGTCTGTGAAGCTTCCGTTACACAGGTTGTCCTCTACATCTCCCTCTCTGCTCTAGCCAATCTGTCATTGAAGTCAACTTTGCTCTCTATAATTTGTGCTGACGACTTAGGCTTACAAATTTTACTTTCTTCCATAAAAAAATTGAAGATGTCTTGCTTCAGTGATTCTTTGTTATTGGAATTTAGTTTACCACCTATCGTAGAGATATAGAGATACTACTTCAAATTGGTGTTTGATTTTCTTATATTAAATCAATCCTCATTGCCAAAAAGTTTACCGCCTGCAAAAATATGCATATGGTTTCCTCTTGTTGTGTATTTATGGAGAAGTAAGCTGTGTATATGATGCCTGTGCAACATTATGTGTTGGCATTACTCTTTTTTTCTTTCTTTTTAAAATGTACTTATTGAGGTGTTGACTGCTGTCTGGATTGTTTCCTCTCTGTGCAGACTATCATACTGCTGTCACAAATCAAGGTGAACTCTATAGCAGTTGTCCGTATGAAATCTAGCAGCGATTTTTTCAAGTGCAACCCATCTGGAAAAGTCTCAGCAAAAGAGCCGATTCAGAGTTTAGAGCAGGTTTGTCTTGGCAGAGGTACTGCTGATTAGAATATTATTTTATGTCTCTTCTCACTTAGAGAACTCATTTAGGGCTAGTTATTACCACTTACAAAGATGCAATTTATCTGTAACCTGGTCTTCTATGAAACTGTGTGAGCTTCCACCGTTGGAGGTTATGACATACATTGGTCCTTGCTCAAGATCTCTCTTCCTTACGTCTATTATTGTTGTTTTATCCACAGATCAGAGTTGGTCAAGCTCTTTATAAAACTGGTAGTTTGTTCAATCATTCCTGCAAGCCAAATATCCATTTGTATTTCCTTTCACGTGGACTTGTTATGCGAACAACAGAGTTTGTTCCTGTGGGTTTTCCCCTTGAGCTGTCATATGGTCCTGAGGTATTCATGTGATCCTCTTGTCTCTATTTTTCACTTCTAGTCTGTATCATTCTGTTGTGTGCTTTGAAGTCCATGATTCTTAAATTTCAGTATACAATACTATTCACAGGTTGGAAAATGGGATTGCAAAGATCGCATTAGATTTCTTGAAGAGGAGTACTTTTTCCATTGTCGATGCCGTGGCTGTTCTCAAGTTAACATATCTGATCTTGTTATCAATGGGTATTGCTGTATCAACACAAAATGTACTGGTGTAGTTTTGGATAGTTATGTGGCCACATGTGAGTCCGAGAAGCTAAATTGTCTTTTGACTGCTCCAGAAAGCTTGGATCATCATTTTCAGGTAATCTGTTATATTTTAAGCTAATTAATAGCTTCCACACAGTTCATTTAGGCAAATTCTCTGCTGATAGTGATGCTCATTAGTCATTCTCAAACTGCCAATTTAGGAAATTTTAATTTCGTACTAGAAGCAGAAATTTATTTTCCGCTGCTCAATTCCTTTTGGAATGAAGCAATGAAACATTTTTACAGTCTTATGTCCATCTTAACTTTAAACTATCATCTATTTAAGGATTTAGGAAATTTCACCATTATAGTTTAGAGTGGGTTTAACTGTGTTGCTTTCACAGGTGAGGGAGAAGGTGTGTGCTGATGTCGGTGAAGTGGCTTCAAGTTTGCTCACTAAGCCTAGTGGTTCCCTTCATATAAAACCTGAGATATGTTTGAAATGTGGCTCCCGCTGCAACGTGGAAAATTCTCATACAGAGGTGAACAATGCTTGGAATCACTTAAGAAGGTACCTGGTCTTTTTACTTGAAGCTTCAAGTTAATAATTAAAGTGAAGTTTATCTTTAAAACTTGGATCTCTCGTGGCTGTCAGAGTGGACGAGTTGATGAATTCAGGACAGGCCAATGGTTCTGTATTATCAGATAGTTTAAGGTCCATCACTGTACTTAGAACTTTCCTTCACATGTATAACAAAGACATTGCTGATGTGAGTCAAGTTCCTCTTTGTATGCTATAGAATCTCAAAGCATCGTTACATCGTGATTAATCATGACTCACGTTTCAAGATTTTGTTTGTTCAGGCGGAGGATAAGGTTGCTCAGGCGTGCTATTTAGCTGGAGAACTAATGAATGCAAGAAAGCATTGTGAAGCGTCCATTAAGGTAAAAATCCTTAATAATACACATACTGCTTCAGTTTATAGACCACAAAGTGATTCAAGGATTAACATGATAGAAGCAGTGGGATTCAAGCTCTAAAGGATTATTACTATCTATCATTTACCAAGTGTCATAAGGTTTTAATGAAAGTAACCATGGTTAAATTAGGTTATGAGTTTCATTACTTTTCTATATAAGTTGTGTTAGAGGAAGAGGGTAGGGTATGGAGTATTATGATGAGTCTTAAGGGGGAGTGGGAGGAGCTTCATTAATAAAATCCTCAGGTTCTTTGTAATCCGGTTCCATTATTATCTATAAATCCATTTCTGTTTCCTTCACGTATCATAACAATGATGAGAACAGCGGTTGGGATAAAATCTGATAATCTGGGAAAACCTCTTAAAACAAGACAACCTTTCAAACGTTCTTCTTTGATGTGTTTGTGTAAAGTTTGCTTGCGCTTAGATTAGATGTGTGATATAAGACTTTTTGGGTTTGGTGGCAGATTCTGAAGAGGCTATATGAGGATGAACACGTAGTGATTGGAAATGAAATGGTGAAGCTTGCGTCGATTCAGCTTGCATCAGGTGATTCAAGTGGAGCTTTGGACACTACAAAGAAACTGTCTCAGATATTCTCAAAGTATTACGGGTCAGATGCTGAGACTCTATTCTCTTATCTCCCATCTCTTAAGCAAGAAGCTGTCAATTTTTCATCTTAACCCAAAAAGTTTGTGCTGTAATAACTTTAGTTACCACTACCTGCGCAAATGCACTGAGTAGTAATATAGCAAATACTTCTGTTGTGTGGGGGATGTACGAATTATTATATTCCGTATTATAGAAATTTAGATCGGGAAAAATGCTTAATAAATCATGTTAGTTTCAAAGTTAGGCAAAAAAAAAAAAGTATGAACTTTCATATATAAACGTTTTAAATCACAAACTTTTGTTAATTTTTTTTTAATCACAAATTTATGGTTGATTGAGCTAAAATAGACACGACGTTAACTTGACTAACAGAAACGATTAAACACGGTTAATTGAAATTTTTTAAAGTCAAAAGAAACGATGGCGTTTTACTAAACAGAGATTTAGAAGAAAAGCTAATAGTGTTTAATCCAGAAGTTACTCAACTTAATGGTATGCTTATTTTGGTTTAGTCAACCAAAGTTTATGATTTAAAACCCAAAATCAACAAAAATTTGTGATTTAAACAGAAAATTAACAAAAAGTTTGTGAGTTAAAACATTTATGTAAAAATTCATGGGGTTTTTTTTTTTTTTGCATAAATTTAAAAGTTGGTGATTAAATTAGCAATTTTCCCAGATTTTAGTTTTGTTAACTGCGCTCTATTATGCCCATGGGCTTGACGTGTTGACTTTTCCCTAAACGTCGTCGTTTCTATAGCTGATAGTTTTGCTTAATCTTAACACGGCGTCGTTTTTGCTAGCTGAGAATTTTGCTCTCTTCCACCAAATTGCGTTCGAGCTTAGGGTTTTTGCTTGAAGGTTTATCTCTCTCTCTCTGTGTCAGGTTTTCTGAAAATCTCTGAGTAGACAAACAGATTTTGTTATTCGAATCGATCCGATTTGTATAATTATGGGAGACGATAGCAATTTAGAAATAATGCCACCAAGAAAGAAGAAGAATAAATCCAATAAGGTAAAAAAACCCTAATCAAAACCTTCTCCAATAAAATCTTTGGGGATTTCAAACGCTGACGAGATTTTCGAATCGTGTTTTCACTGTAAACAGATGTCTGATGAGCTGAAAGTACCGAGAAATCGGAAACGAAAACTGATTACAAATAAGAACACAGAATCAAGCAATTCCCAGAAACGGAAGCTGAAGAAATTAGAGGAAGATAAAGAGAAAAAAATCCTCTTTGCAAAAACCGCTGAGCAATTAAAGTAATTCGAACTCTTCAATTCCAAAATATATTTGAATTTTAGTTTTTTTTAAGTTTTGTTTATATGAATTTTGTATTGAATTTTGCAGTGAGTATCAATTACCTGATGATGTATTGTTACTTCTACAATCTTCAAAAGCTATAGGAAGAGTAAGCATTTTTTTCTATTTTTTGTATATTTTTTTTTCTTCTTAATAGTGATAATAAATGTTCTGATTCTCCTTTGGTGGGTTAATTTTTTTAATTTTCAGTCATCGACTAAGCTGGAGAATCGTAGGAGAGCAGTGCAATTTTCTAAAGCTGGTTTCCCTGAGCATTCTGTTGAATCAGTTGAGGAAAAAGTTGACTATGATTCTTGTATTGAAGAAGAAGAAGAAGAAGAAGAAGAAGAAGAACCTACAACAATACCGGAACAAGCTGAAATCGAAATCCCGAATCTTCTAACTGATTCTGAGCAACTGGTTAATGCGTATGAACTTAGTTCTGATCTGATGATTCCAGCTGAAGAAACTGTGGTAGATGACACTCTGGATATGATCCTACATAAAAGATGTCGTGATGATGAAGAAGACTTAGAAAGAATGGTTTGTTCAACTCTGAAAGTTTGATGTTTCTTCTTCTTTTTTTTCCCAATTCAATTGTGTTGTTGTTTTATGTATTTGATTTGGTTGTTATGGGTTTGATATGTAACAGGATGAAACTATTGAGACTGTACAAGGACCTTGTGTGCCTGCGTTTGTAGTTCATGTTTCAAGACCAGCTGAAGTTGAAGAGACGAGGAAGGATCTTCCGATTGTAATGATGGAGCAGGAGATAATGGAAGCTATTAATCATCATCCTGCGGTTATTATTTCAGGACAAACCGGGTGTGGTAAAACAACTCAAGTTCCTCAGTTCCTTTATGAGGCTGGTTTCGGTTCAAAGCAATTCAGTTCTCGAAGTGGGATTATCGGGATTACCCAACCACGCCGTGTCGCTGTCCTTGCCACTGCCAAGAGAGTTGCATTTGAGCTTGGTGTTCGTCTAGGTAAAGAAGTCGGGTTTCAAGTTAGGTACGACAAAAAGATTGGCGAAAACTCCTGTATCAAGTTTATGACCGATGGGATTTTACTTCGTGAGATTCAGGTAATAGGCGGGTTTTTTCCTTCTTTGTTTTGTAGGTTCTTATCCATTTTAGTCATGTATATTTGATTCTGTAACTTCTTCTGCTGCAGACTGATTTCTTATTAAGGCGTTACTCTGTGATAATTCTCGATGAAGCCCATGAGAGAAGCTTGAACACTGACATTCTAATTGGGATGCTCACTCGAGTCATCAAAATCCGAAAGGAATACTACGAGGAGCAACAAAAGAGTCTACAATCTGGAGGCACAGTAACCTTAGAAAACCAAATCATGCCACTTAAACTTATATTGATGAGTGCGACTTTGCGAGTGGAAGATTTTGTATCAGGGAAAAGGTTATTCCCTAATGTACCTCCGCTTATAGAGGTTCCCACTCGACAGTATCCAGTAACTATACATTTCTCCAAGAGGACTGATATTGTTGATTATATCGGTCAAGCTTATAAGAAAGTGATGTCCATTCACAAAAACTTACCTCAAGGAGGAATACTTGTTTTTGTGACCGGGCAGAGAGAAGTTGACAATTTATGCGAGAAGTTACGTAAGTCTTCAAGGGAACTTGTTGTTCAAGCTGCTAAAAGAGACGCTTTTGCCAAGAAGAAATCTGATCATGGTTCATTTAGTGGTGTTGACATGAAGGAGATTGCTGAAGCATTTGATGATGGCTCCAACAATCAAAATAACAGGTTTAGCTCTCATGGAGAAGATCCTTCTGAAACTGGTGATGCTAATTATGATGATGATTTTGACGAAGACGACATGTATGAGTCTGATGAAGACAACGATTGGGAAACTGTTGACGACGGCTTTGCAAGTTCATTTGTAGAGGAAGGGAAGCTTGATGCTCTTCGAGCAGCATTTAATGCTTTGACAGACAAAAATGGATCCAAATCTGCTGAGCCAGCAAAGTCCACCGCAGCAGAGAATCAAGAGGCTGAGAAGGAGAAAAAACCATCTTCTCCTGGAAAATTACGTGTTCTTCCACTTTATGCAATGCTCTCTCCAGCTGCACAACTCCAAGTGTTTGAGGAAGTTGAGGAAGGAGAAAGACTTGTGGTTGTGGCCACTAATGTAGCGGAAACTTCTCTCACTATTCCGGGTATAAAGTATGTGGTTGATACGGGTCGAGTTAAATTGAAGAACTATGATTCTAAGACTGGTATGGAAACTTATGAGGTAGATTGGATTAGTCAAGCTTCGGCTAGTCAACGAGCTGGAAGAGCTGGACGAACTGGACCTGGTCACTGTTATCGTCTCTACTCGTCTGCGGTTTTTAGCAATGTGTTTGAGGAATCTTCGCCTCCTGAAATCATGAAAGTTCCTGTTGATGGTGTCGTTCTTCTTATGAAATCTATGAACATTCCAAAGGTAAGACGTTTGTAGCCACCATTGTCAATGGACTAGATCTCTTTCTTCCATCTGTCTTGTTAAATCTTTTCCTTTTTATATTGCGTACAGGTTGAGAATTTCCCGTTTCCAACTCCGCCTGAGCCATCAGCTATTAGAGAAGCAGAACGATGCTTAAAAGCTTTAGAGGCTCTTGACAGCAACGGAAGGTTAACGCCATTAGGTAAAGCTATGTCTCGCTATCCCATGAGTCCACGTCACTCAAGAATGCTACTCACAGTCATCCAAATGCTAAAAGAGGCCCGAAATTTCTCCCGGGCGAATCTTGTTCTTGGATACGCGGTTGCAGCGGTAGCCGCGTTGAGCTTACCAAACCCTTTGATAATGCAGTTTGAAGGAGACAAGAAAAACGAGTCCGAAGATGCAGGCAAAACCGACAAGAAAGAAGATAAACAACGGAAAAAGGAGAGGAAAGAGAAGATCAAAGCTGCTCGAGACAGATTTTCCAACCCAAGCAGTGATGCTTTGACTGTAGCTTATGCGTTACATTCCTTTGAGGTCTCGCAGAATGGCGCGGGTTTCTGCGAGGCGAACGGGTTGCATTTGAAGACCATGGACGAGATGTCTAAACTCAAAGATCAGCTTTTACGGCTTGTATTCAACTGTTGTAAGCCTTCCGAAACCGAGGATGGTTTCTCATGGAATCATGGGACTATACAAGACGTAGAGAAGTCATGGAGAAACACCACAACGTCTTCCTCAAGAAACCCACTTTTACAGAACGAAGAAGAGCTGCTAGGAGAAGCCATATGTGCAGGATGGGCAGACCGTGTAGCCAGAAAAACAAAAGCGACGGAATACCAAGCCTGTGCGGTTCAAGAACCCGTATTCTTGCATCGTTGGTCGTCTCTCATAAACTCAGCGCCAGAGTTACTAGTCTACAGCGAGCTCCTACTCACCAACAGACCATACATGCACGGAGCAACACGAGTGAAGCCAGAATGGCTGGTGAAGCATGCAAAGTCTCTCTGCGTGTTCTCCGCACCGCTCAAAGACCCAAAACCGTATTACTCGAATGAAAGGGATAGAGTTGCATGCTGGGTCGTTCCAAGTTTCGGTCCTCATAACTGGGAGCTTCCAGCTCACAGTGTAGCAATAACAGAAGATAGAGACAGAGCAGCGGCTTTCGGATGCGCTTTGCTTCAAGGAGAGGTATTGCCTTGTATGAAAACCGTAAGGAAGTTAATGGCTGGGAAACCTGAAACGTTGTTGGAAAGAGAAGCTTGGGGTTTAGAAAGAGTTGGGAGTTTAGTGAATGCTTTGAATGAGAAGAAGATTGATAGTTTGAAGAGTTTGAGAAAGAGTTGGGAAGAGAATCCGAATGTGCTTTACTCTGAGATTGAAGTTTGGTTTCAGAAAAAGTTTCGTCATCGTGTCAAAGAGCTTTGGCAGACAATGCTACATGAAGCTCAGGTTCAAAGAGTTCGTTAAAGGAGATGAGTTTTTTTTTAAATGTCTTCTTCTTACACAGCTTTTTAATACTTTCTTCTTCTGTTTTTTTTTAATGGAACTTGTCCGTTCCATCAAAATTTTGTGGGAAAATTAGTGTAGCAATGAAATTTAATGGACAATACTTTATGTTTTCTTAATCAAGTTAAAATGTCACCAAATCGTCAATCAAGTAACTCATTGATGAAGCATTGAGATCACAAGGCAAAGAGCTACTACATGTTTAACTTATTAGGTGAGAAAAAAGGGATTTAACCTCGGCGTTCTATAAATTTTACCATTAGCTAAGAAGCTTATAATATTTAGTTTTCAAAGTTTTTGCAAATATTGGAAGAGTTTTGGATTTGTGACGTATATCTTGTTTTTAAGGTTAAGCGTTACACGAGGGGATAGATAACAAATAGAAACTGAAACCAGGTGCGCTTTGCTGCACTTTGAGGTAACCCACTAATCCCGGATCAATGAAAAGACAACATTACACCTTATCCAGTTTGGTCTTATGTGGGCATAATGGTAATTACAGAATCAGCTTACCAAACCCATACGATAGAAACATTGGAAAACAAGGGGAGTAAGCATCTGGTTTTGACTCTAACCAACAGCTAACTTTGTCGGTTTCTTTGTGTTATTATAAAACAGACCTCTCCATTCTCATCTTCTTCATCTGCAAAATTTCAACAACACAATTCTTACATTTACAAAAATAGCAAAAAAAGACAAAGAGTTTCTCTGATATTTTCCCATCTAAAGATGAGTTCAAGAAGCAAAGCATGGTTAGTGGCAGCAAGCATCGGAGCTTTGGAAGCGTCCAAGGATCAATTAGGCCTCTGCCGTTGGAACTACCTTCTCCGATCGGTGAATCAACGTATCCGTAACAATGTGAGATCTGCTTCTCAGGCGAACAGGTTCTCTTCTTCGTCCACCTCCACCGTCGCGACGGCCTCCGTCAAGGATAATAAGGCGAAGAAGGCTGAGGAGTCTCTTAGAACGGTTATGTACTTGAGCTGCTGGGGTCCTAACTGATTCAGAAGGATCCTAGATTTAATAGATTTCTCAACAGAATCCGAAAGATTTTCATCCATGAAGTCATCGAAGTCATAATATATGCGACGCCATGACTTTTTAGGGCTTGAATGGATTGTTTGGAATGCAAGTATATGATGGATTGATCGTATAATATATGCAAAATGATATTTGTACAGAATGTAAATAGATAATGAACTTTGGATGTAATAAAACATCTCAACATTTTTATATATAGTTCGTTCAAACATTTTATACTAGATTAACAGTTAATTACAAAATCTGGTTTTATCGCCTTCACGTCATTCTTAAGCCATTAATTAGTGGTACAAACAAAAGCAAAAGATTATACGTACACATCATATCGTATATTAATCAACAACTTTGTTGACATTTCTTTGATTGGAGCATATTTCTACATCTTGAATGAGAGGCTCTGTAGAGTAACTTCTGGGTTTGATAATGATGTCCTCAGCATCAGTTTCCCTATAGCATATATATATTTTCACACAATATTTCATTTGCCCATTTCAAGCTTTGTTTCGAAACTCGAAGATTGTTGGGAGATTAGCATCTTATTAAGCTCCACCTCCTCCAAGTGTTGTGTCAATATAAAGATCTCGGACCATGTCAACCACTTGTTGGTAATTAATTAGTAATGCCTCAATCATTTTCCACTTAGAAAAAAATGACAAAATCTTGATAGCACTTTTGCAAATATGAAAACGCTAATTTGAGTACTTTCCTTAATTACATCTTTCTCGTTGTGTTTTAATTTCCTTATAAGAAATATTGGAAGATCGAGGAGATCAACCCAAACCGTATCGAGATCGACCGAGATGACGAACCGAGTTCAAAAAGATTATAGAAGATTGTTGATAAATGTCAGTATTTAGTTAATTAGGTTTAATACATATCTCTGTATATATCGATGTATCATGTAACAATATTCTGATGAGAATCTAATATAATTCTTCCTTTACACTTTTATGTTCTTTACTCTCATCAAACTTATCATGGTATCAGAGCCATAGATCCGACTTATGTGGATTATGGTTCCGTTATTTTCCGCAACCAAAAAAAAAAAAAAAAAATTCTTATTTTCTGACGCAAGCTTCAAATCTCCTTCATCTTTTCGTTTTTGCCTCTCCATATCTACTTCCCTTGTTGGTTTGTGTCCTAGCTAAGTTTTTCTTTCAAACGCATTAAAAAAAAAAAAAAAAAAAAAGTTTCATAGTTATTTTTGTTTATTTTATTTATTTGAAAAGAAGGCATCGTGCCTGAAGAAGTCAAAAGAAGATGGTGTCTATGATAACTCCATGTTGGTGACTCTGTTCGTGAAAAAAAAAAAAAAAAAAAGAAGAAGAAGAAGAAGAATAAGAAAAAGTGAACACGAGGTTGTGTTTTTGAGAAGAAATTGGCCAATTATGAGGCCTTGATGGTAAGTGATCTATGTCATGATGTTGATACACTTACGTTCTTCATCACATGCAAGGAAGATGAAGAAGTTTTTATATTGCTCTACGAAGATACTTTGACTTCAACGGATATATACTGATCCGAAGGAGATGATGAACCCTTTAACTTTAGGCACAAGTTTCTTCATGGACAAGAAAGTTCAAAGAAAAAGACTCAGACTTGTGACTTATGATTTGAAAACGATGGAGATACATATACGATGAAGATGTATTTTTCACCGGAGATGACCCTACAATCGGGTATAAACGTCGATGACCTAACGGCTGGGTTTGTAGCCGTATTGACCCTACGATCGGGTATAAACGTCGATGACCTAACAGCTGGGTTTATAGCCGTATTAACCCTACGACCGGGTATAAACGTCGATGACCTTACAGCTATGTGTTATAGCCGTTTTGACCCTACGACTGGGTATAAACGTCGATGATGATCCGACGGCCGGATATAACGCCGATACTTTGAAGACTTGTCCAATCTCACACGTGTTACCATGTATGAGCTTGACGGGGGTATTGGGAGATCGAAGAGATCGACCCAAACCGTATCGAGATCGACCGAGATGACGAACCGAGTTCAAAAAAAATCTAGAAGTTTGTTGATAAATGTCAGTATCTAGTTAATTAGGTTCCTATCTCTATATATATCGATGTATCATATAACAATATTCTGATAAGAGTCTAATATAATTCTTCCTTTACACTTTTATGTTCTTTACTCTCATCAAACTTATCAAGAAACAACTTGTTATATAGGTGGGCCGGAGCACTGTGGTCCAAACTCCAAACTCACAAATCTACTCTAAAACCAGTTGCGGGAAAGGATCACCGAAATCCCAAGTTTATCCCTCATTCAGATTGTCCTATAACTCGTTTGAGTTGGGCAAAAAGGTACTTTGCAAGGACACGTAAACGGCAGAAACCGAGAAAACCAGCGGCTGATCAAGGCTAGGCATATGGTTTTTCACTTCAGCTTTGCGGCAGTTTTGTCTGTTTCTGCTCTTTTATAAGAAACATGTGAGATTCACAATATCTTTCATCGGCAAGATTTCACAAACTTCAAAGCTAACTCTTGAATTATTCATATCAAAGATGAGTTCTACAAGCAAGGCATGGATGGTGGCTGCGAGCATTGGAGTCGTGGAAGCATTAAAAGATCAGTTAGGTGTGTGTCGATGGAACTATGTTCTCCGTTCGATGAATCATCATCTCAAGAATAACATCAGACCCATTTCTCAGACCAAGAGACTCTCCTCCTCCTCCTCGATCGTCCGCCGCCGCAGTCACAAGGACCTCCGGTAATTCAAAGCAGGCTGAGGAATCACTCCGGATGGTCATGTACTTGAGCTGTTGGGGTCCTAATTGATGAAGACGGATCTAGCTAGGTTTCAAAATTCTAAATTAGGTCATCCAATATGGTGAAAAGAAAGCATATGGCTCGCTTGGGTCCCAAGACTCAAAAGGAGTCACATATGTATAGGAGCTAAAATGTATATATACTCTTATGTTTATCATCTATACTTGTACGTACAATGTGCTTAAAGCCCTAAACGGCTCTTGAATAAATTGATTAACTCTCAAATCATTTCATCCTGATTAATTCTAGCTACTGCAACCAAGCAAAACTATCATGAGTCTATATATCACTAATTAAAAATCCTTTAAATCGTCATTATGTGTCTATAACTGAAGTCATTTGATATGTTACGAGGTTGACGAATTCTCATGTTTTTGATCAAAAAGACTCTATAAAGTAAAGACAAAGATTAAGGTTGGTGGGCTTTAATAATTCCCTAATTGGCCAGCAATTGAGTGATGTATGACCAATTCTGTAAGCCTAAGATTTAAAAGACTACATCTTAGGGATTGTGTTAATGTTAATCCCACTTTATATGCCTTATGGTACACATTGTTTAGCCTAGTGAAGAGAGTCTTTTCATCAGCTAAAAAAAATAGTTGAGATTCGTTCGTTTAAAGGTGAACGAAACACACGCCCAAGTAGTCGCCGAAACCATGTCCGCATAGGCATAGCCATAGCCATAGCCAGCCGCACTTTGAGGTAATCCACTAAATGCAAGATTCATGTAAAGACAATATTATCCCTTGTCCTGCTTGTCTCACGTGGGCACAATGATAATTTACAAATCAACTTACCAAACCCATACAATAGAAGAAACTTGGGAAAACAAGGGGAGAGAGCATCTGGTTTTGAGTCTAAACTTTGTCGGTTTCTTGTGTTAATATAAAAACAGACCTCTCCATTCTCATCTTCTTCATCTGCAAATTTCAACTACACAATTCTTACATTTACAAAAATAGCAAAAAAAAAGACAAAGAGTTTCTCTGATATTTTCCCATCTAAAGATGAGTTCAACAAGCAAAGCATGGTTAGTGGCAGCAAGCATCGGAGCTTTGGAAGCGTCCAAGGATCAATTAGGCCTCTGCCGTTGGAACTACCTTCTCCGATCGGTGAATCAACGCATCCGAAACAATGTGAGATCCGCTTCTCAGGCGAAGGCGAAGAGGCTCTCTTCATCCACCACCGCCGTAGCCTCTTTTAATGATGAGAAGGCGAAGCAGGCTGAGGAGTCTCTTAGGACGGTTATGTACTTGAGCTGTTGGGGTCCTAATTGATAGAGACGCCATGCATGATGCATTTTGGTGTTAGAGATGGCATTTATATGTCCGATTAGTCGTATATTAGAGGCAAAATGATATTTGTACATAATTGAATTTGGAATGAAATTATATATTTCATGATGATGTGTCCGAGAAAAATATACTCATTTCCATTTATAGAGTCCGAATGGTGACAATTAAAATGTTAAATTTAAAGTAGTTTTTTCGCACTATAAACACCAATTAATTAGAAAAAAAAAAAAAATACATGGCGGTCCAATGAATTACGGATTTAAAAAGAACGAATTGTGAATTTGATTTATATGTGTTTGTATGTGTTAGATAAAAACCACACTATAGATAATACTTAGCTGTAAAAAAACGCATGACCCGCTATTGAACCGTATCGCATCTTTAATCTGTACTTTCTACATTACTAAATACGCGATCACTATTTGGACTCATATATCCAAAAACAATTTATATTCAACAAGTATCCTACTCATTGGGTATTTCACATAAAGTTGGTGTAATTTTAGGTAATTTCTCCTAAGAAATTAAAGACAACTAGAAAATGTTATTATTCTATTTTACCAAATCAAAGAATCTGTCATTTTAGGATGGAACTTTGCAACTCATTTTACCATTCCAATAATTTGCGACAGTAAAATCAGCGGATCTATACTTGAATAAAGTTGCATTTTCATATATCAGTTGAAAGATTTGGCTGTAACAAATCTCCCATCGCAAATATAACTGCAAGAATATGATTTTTATTTGCGACCAATGTGTATGTAGTCACAAAATTTGCGATTTAATTGCAAGGAAAATTTATGTCATAAATAATTAAGAGGTATATACAACCAAAAAAAAAAACATTGGATATATATATAATTAGCTCGATTGTTACGCTGAAGTTTTGAGATGGTGACCATACGACCTCAATTGTCACTATTTTAGAACATAGAGTCACAAAAACGTCCGATTAAATTTCGACAGTTATATCATTCTAATACACGGGGCTAATCTATGGTTGTATATCTTTAACAAGAAAATATATGGTTGTATATGATATATTACGTTTATAATTATTCTTTAATAAAAGAATATTATCTGTATGGTCTCTGTGTTTAACGGCTTTTCTTATTATTTTGTGAGTTGATGAACGAGGTAAAGCTGATCGCGAGGTTTCGGCACATAAACAATTGTCTTGCTTCTTCTTCTAAAGGGGCTTCTTGATATTCATGTGATTTTGGTATCTGATTGCTTTCCAATCCCGAATCTTTTTACCGGTCAAGAACTTGTTGCCCGTCAAGGAAACATATAAAAATCGAATTAATGTTTAATAATATTATTGCTAATTCATTTTCAATACTACTCTATCAATATATGTTACTAGACATGAGATTTTTATTTGTGTTGGGGGGGGGGATTTGAGATCACTTTTTTTTTTTTTTTTGTCAAAACATTCATCAATCACGGCAATTCTTCACCTTATGAGATAACTATATATAACTAAAAATATATTAAGATATCCTTATTAGCATTCTACTCACTAGTGAGAATGTTCTCATTCGTTTAATTTTATTATATGTTCCTAAATTCAGTCATTGATCGATATATATAATTAACTCAACTTTTTAAGAATAAATATCAAATTTATCCAAAAAAATAGAAGCAAAGCATACAAAATTAATAAGCAAAATACAAGAAAAATATAGGTAAATATAAGTAAGAATACAAGGAAATGATAAATTTTGTTCTAACTTTAAAAATATTGTTATTGTTTTTACTTTTATTCGTGACATGCAATACTCGATTCCACTTGCAAATTCGGCGAAATATATTGTTACAAAGAAAAATAATATTGTTATCAATTCTTATGGAGCTTTTTTTTTAAGACTGTGCTATACTGTATATATGATCATTTTAGTTATTATTCTTGAAATCTTAATTATTTTATTTAATGTTTAAAACTTTAAATGATTTGTTACCTACATGAAGGAGGTTGAGAGGGTATGAGAAAGGTTTGAATTCTCCGATGTAATATTGTTGTATCCGAGATCTACAAACAAGTTGTTTATCGGATGGATGAACTCGACATCTACAGCAATGACTCATATCATTCCTTGTTGTTCATCTAGCTTCCGCTACGTCAGTTGGTATCAGAGCTGCGTCTCTTTGATTTCTTAATCATTGAACGATTCTGGTTGCCATGTTGATTGGCAGTTGCTACATTTTCGAGGACGAAAGTCGTCCTTTTGTCGAGAGAGAAGAGACCCATGAGATCTATAGAGAGATTTATGGTGATCCTATCTATGACATATATGAAGATGATGTTCTAGTTGTTGATTTCATCTTCAAAGCTGAAGCTTTTGAAGATCAGAGCCGTGCAAAATCCGGACGATTTCAGATCTGTCCAGAAGGCGTGCAAAATCCGTTTCGTGCAAAATTCGTACAGAATGATTACTGTGAAAAAATCAGAACTGATCAGAAAGACGATATAAAGATGGATCTTCGAAGAGCTTCTATGGTGAAAACCCTATTTATTTCCATTTATTTATATTTTAATGATATTCTAATCCTCATATCATTCCTTGTTGTTTGAGGGGAATCGATCCATGGCCTAGACCAATAGGACAATCCATTTCTCAAGTGAGAACCACTATATCACCACCGCTTGGTTTGGCTGAGGTTATGTTACAATGCATACACATTTTTTTTTTTCATTGTAGTTATTTAGTTGCAATATATATTGGAACTTTGATTTCACTCTATTTTATTTTCTTGTTTTAAAGAAGGGCCCGGGTACACTTTTTTATTTTATTTTTTTCATAAGAAGGGGTACAGTTGCAAATGAATTCAAATGTTTCATCATTATCCTAATTATTTTCCTCTAAACTTTTCGCTTCATCCCTATCCTAATTCAAATGTTTCATCAGACTAATTAACTCTTTAAAATTAGTCAAATCCAATACTCTTTCCTTTTCACAAAGTTCATTTTGACACTTTTCACACAAATTAAAAAAATTTAATTTATACTTTTATGCTCCTATTCAATAAGTGGCTAATGACTTAAATTCAAATAAAATAGTTATGGGTTAAGAATAAATTAAGATTTTGAATAGAAAAGTTACATTGGAAACATAAAATTATATATATATATAATTTTTTTTTGTGAAACAAAACAAAAACTATAACAAATGATGAGAAGCTCAAAAGTTGATTTTATTACCGTGATTACGATGGACCCATGTCCCATTAATTCGAAAGACAAAACAAATCCATAAGTAAACCTTCTTAACACATCAGAGGGCTTATTGTTGACTCAAACCTAGTTGAAACCCTCTCTATTACTCCCTCCGGCTCATATTGCCATATTGGTTATCGACGTAGATTAAGAAAACAATTAATTTTTCTCTTTTACTCTTAACTAATGTTTATTTGGTTTAATTTTATTAGTCAAAAACACTTAAACAATAGAGACAAAACCGAAAAATTTACCAAACATATGCATTGAAAACATAAAACAAAAAAGTAATATGAAACGAGTTTAAACTTCTAAAATGCTAACTAATATTAAACGAAAGGAGTATTTTGTTGTCCTAAGTCTACCCTTTCATTACAGAATATAAAATCTTTTCACCATGCTTTGTATTTTTTTCTTTTAGTACCTTAGTACCTCTAATCATTGTAATTATTGACAAAAAGACCATTGCATTTTTTGCAAATACACAAAAATCTCCCATATGTTTTATAAAGGAAACGGCTATCCTACTTTATTTTGATTGTGTGTGATGTTTGGGCCAAGCCCAAACTGTATACTCTCTAATGGGCTGGGCTGAAACAACGAGACGCCATCTTCCCCGAAACCAATCCCGTCGCGGTGGTTCTGCCATGGCGATCATGGCCGTAGCCGCTCTCTTTAACGCCCGTTTCCCACTTCTCCTCCGTCGCAGTCTCCCATCTCCATCGTCTCCCTCTTCTCTCATTTACCATCAAAGAACTCATCTATCCGATGGACTCAGCCACCGATTACGTTCAGTTCTCCGTTATTCATCCTCCGACGGCCCCGGCGGAAGTAACAGTAACGATTCCGTTACCGTTAAAGATTCCGTTAGTATCGTTCCCGACGTTCAGACTCCGAATTACTTGAAATTCACCGATGAAGAATTGATGAAACAATGTAGATTAGAAACCTTTAGAGTTTCAGGACCTGGAGGGCAACACCGGAACAAACGTGACTCCGCCGTAAGACTTAAACATCTCCCCACCGGAATCGTAGCTCAAGCCGTTGAAGATCGTTCACAGCACAAGAATCGCGCTTCTGCTTTAAACCGTCTTCGCACGCTACTCGCCATTAAAGGTCTCTTCTTTCTCTCCCAATTTCACTTTAAAATTTCACAACTTTGCTTATAATTTTGAGTTTTTTTTTCTGTTTCCAGTGAGGAATAAAGTGGACATTGATGCTTATGCTCCTCCTCCAGAGCTTCTTCAGATTCTACCTCCTAAGTCTACTATCAGAACTTCTTCTTCTGGTTCACAGATTGGTCCTAACAATCCTAAATTTGTACCTGTATGACTCTTCTTTCTTGCTTTAGCTCTGTCCTCCATTGTTCCTTTTTACTTCAAAGTAGAGGTTTTTATTTTACAGGGAATGCAAGCTTTGCTTGATGTTATATCTGCTTCTGATGGTTCTATCTCCGATTCTGCAAAATTGCTGGGGTAACACATTCTTCTTGAACATGTAATTCACTTATTTTGCCTAAAATTTTTGAGTCATCTTAGTATTTGAATCTTTCAGTTTGAGTACTGGTGGCTTGTCTCGTTTGATACTCTCTCATGATGGTCTTCGTATGGCAGTCAATAGCATGAGGGCAGCCAAGGTATTGTTTCTTCTTATACCAATCCAAATCCTCTGTTTTATGTCTATAAGGTAGTCATAGTGCAAAAATGTTTCGCTTTTTTTAATTCTTTATAGACTTTTATCTTGGGATGAGGCAATCTGAAACTATTGTTTTTTATGGTTCTACATCTTGGAAATAAGTCTGTGTGTAATAGATGTGCGTTAAATGCATGCTTGTCTTCCTTCACTTCCATCTTCTTCACTACAGTTATATAGCATTGTTTTATAGGTTTAGTTTCAGTAGCTGTTACGTAGTTTGATATATCATCACTGTTAATTCGAATTTTCAACACGCTAACTATTTTCTAAAGTTAAGCACCTTATTTTCCGAGCTTTCAGGGAATGAAGCCTCTCAAATAGTTGGGATGTATCACAATTTGACAAATGGTGTTCGGGCCTTTGGACGTGTTGTATTTGGGTAGCTACACAGTGACTACCATTTGATGCACCATATTTTTGTATACAAAACAAAGGTGAAATGTTGAGTTCAGTCTAACATTTGTTCTTCTAACAATATAAAAACAGTCACGTACTTGAGTTGATATTACTATAGGCTGTTAAAATGTTTACGGTAATTTCTCATCCCCTTTTGTTGTGACTATGTTGGAACTTGGAAGCTAAATACAGTTGGAACCATTTTGGCTTAGATTCTTCGTTTTCAATCTCTCTTTTTGTTTTCTCACCATTGAGTGAAATCAATCTCGTTGGTGGTGTAAGTGGAAGTTGCAATCTGGTATTTTCTTGCATTTTAGAGCTTCATGATTATCTATAAGGGCTTGTACTTTGCATGATGAAGCACATGGAAGCCTCGGTTTCACAGTGAGGGTATCTCCCTCTCGAAGATATGAAAATTACTTTTGTGATATAACAATGTAGAGTTGGCTCTTGTTGATCAAACAACCCCACTTAGTATGCATCTGTTTCTTTTTTGTTCTTCTAAGATTAGCTACAGTGAGTGTAAACACGGATATTACACGCATAATATTCCGGTCAATGGAGCAAATGAAGAAAAAACCGGTCACTGCCTGGAGGAATGTTCTCAGGTATATTGGACATTGAAAATAGCAAAAGAGATTGGTGCAAGAGAATCAGATTCTTGTAGAATGAGGTTCTCTTCTTCCTTCCCCACACAGGAAAAGAAAATAACTTTTATGGGGTTGACTCTTGAGAGAAAATCTTGTTTATTCATTTTTATCCAGAAGACAACAAAGAGTTAAGAGTGCATTCTGACTCACTCCTTATATATTTTAAACATGGATCTCAATTCTGAAGGCGTGCTCGAGAGATCGAGATTCCTTGACTTCTCATGGACTGAACAGAAACAATTCACCTCTGGTATGAATCTTTAGATTCTAAAGATGGATTAGTATATGCAAATTTCTTATAGTGAATGAACAGCTTTGGTTAAAAATCTCATGTTGATGCTATACTCACTCTGCTCTCAAAAGAAGAAAGAACATATGTTTGTGGATGTTCTCTATTTTAGTCATAAAGCTCTTTCAGCATCTTTCTAAAGTGAGTTTTGACTTTCATTAGACATAAGCACTGTTTAATAATATGAGTAAGGATAATTCTAATTCCTTACTTTAAGTTAAAAGAAAAGATCTGATTCCTCACCACTATTTCTTATGGAGGTTTTATTTCTTTTATTGGCAACTTTCTCCTCTTGGCCTCGTGTCTAATTGTATAGTCATCATGTATATATATATACTTCATTACAGTAACAGTTCTTATAAGCTTTCCAACATCCAATAGTGTCATTTAGTCTGTAGAGATAAAATGAGGCTTGATTTATCTGCCAAGTTTCGGCAAGTTCTTGGTTTTGCCAAGGATCATGCATCTATTGGCAGAGCTATTGTACAAAACTACAATGAAAAAACCTTTTTTGACATTGAAGTTGCGGTGGTTAGAGCCACTAGCCATGATGATTGTCCTGTTGATGACAAAACCATGCACGAGATACTCTTCCTTGTCTCTAACACTCCTGGATCGATTCCTTTTCTTGCTGAACAGATCTCACGCCGTCTAGCCAAGACAAGAGATTGCTTAGTTGCTGGTAAAACTCTGTTACTCTTCCATCGTCTCTTGCGTGGTAGCAGTCGCAGTATTGAGCAGCAATTGCATATTGCACACACCTCTGGTCATCTTCAAATAGGTTGCTGCTGGTTCATGATGAGCCTGGATTCTCAATCTTTTGTTTTTCTGCAGAACTATGTAGCTTATCTCCAAGAAAGAGTTGGATGGATCATCAACCAAGCTGGTAAGCTCGAACCCGTAATGTCTGGTGGTACAAATTTTAGCCGATACAAAGAGAAATCCATGGATCTGGTGTTCCACATCTTACCAAAGTGCCAAGAGTTCATCGCACGGGTATTGAAGTGTTCACCGGTTAATGCCTGGCCTATCGATAACCTGGTCCAAGCAGCTACAGGCAACATCTTGAAAGAAAGTTTCCAAGTCTACATGACATATTCCGATGGGATAGCCGCGCTGATTAACATGCTCTTTGATCTTTCAAGACCCGCAAGAGATTTAGCTTGCGGAATGTTGAGAAAAGCTTCTCAACAGATTCAAGATCTCCACATCTTGTATGAAACATGTAAAGGATTCGCCGGGCTGAAGAGCTTGGATTACCCATCTGTACAAGCCATTACTATAGATCATATAGTAGCACTAGAGGAATGCTCAAGCTATACTCCTGCAGGTTCTATGTTGAAGAGCAGTGGAGGCAAACGAAGTTTCTCTGTTTCCACAAACCTAAGAGATTCAATCACCTGCAATGAAAGAAAACAAGAAAAGCGTTGTGCCGGTTTTTCATCTACTAGTCCTTTCTCATTTCCAGTGGAGACCAAAATCAGCATGGTTTGGGTTGTTTTTGACAATGAATCAGACAACGCTACAGAGAAAGCATATGAATGTTGATCATTCAAGAGGAAGGAAACAATCAGATATATACTATTGTTGTCAATTTACATAATACCATTTAATACACGGGTTTTACCGGATTTTATACAATAATTTAGTGCATATATTAAGAAACCGCTTTGGTTATATGGAGTGGTTTTGCATATTTCAAGTGTCACAAGTTTGAAAGAGCATTTGAAGACAGATGGATGAAAAAAATAATGTACTTCCTATTATGATAGGGCCTGCTTAGTAACTAGAATCATGGGCCTATTATGCTTTGGGTCTTCTACAAAATAGCAATGAGCCAATGACTATGTATTTAGGACTTCACTAGATTGACATGAAGTGTCTGGAACATTATAGAAGACTCTCAAAGTCATAAACCAAGCTTATGTGGAACAACTTAACTAGAGGACAGAACAGTAACTAAAAGCTAGAACATTCTCAAGTTCTCTGTCATGGCTTGAGTATTCTTCACTTCACAAGACGCATCTATATATTTACTAGAGGCTTATACCTTAACACTCATAGAGAAGAGAACAAACAAAAAGATCATCACTATAAGTAATAACCATTATCATTCCTCGTTTACCCCTTCTGCAAGAAAAACCAACACTAAACCAACGATGAAGCAAATTTCTCTTGCATTGTTAGGTCTTTTCTTCATAACTCTGTTCCTTGCAAAGATCAAAACCACTGAAGGGTCCGTGCCATCTCCATTCGATACTCCGGGAGGTCTACTATCTGAACTCTGGCGAGATCGGTTTCCCGATCCTTTCAGAGTCTTGGAGCAAATCCCATTAGGTCTTGAAAGAGATCAGAGCCTGGCTCTGTCTCCTGTAAGAGTTGACTGGAAAGAAACACCGGAAGAGCATGTGATCAGGCTCGATGTACCAGGGATGAAGAAGGATGAGGTAAAGATCGAAGTTGAGGAGAATCGAGTTGTGAGAGTTAGCGGTGAGAGGAAAAGAGAAGAAGAGAAAGAAGGAGATCATTGGCATAGAGTGGAGAGGTCTCATGGCAAATTCTGGAGACAATTTAGGATGCCTGATAATGTAGACTTGGACTCTGTCAAAGCCAAGCTTGATAATGGTGTTCTCAGCATTACCATCAACAAGCTTTCTCAAGACAAAGTCAAGGGTCCAAGAGTTGTTGACATTGCGTTTGAAGAGGATCAAACTGCTAAACTCAGTTCTGCTTAGACAGAAAGAACTCTGGTCGAATCCAGATTTGAGTTTGATGTTTGTAAACTAAAAAATATGTAATCTTGTTTTGTAAAAGCGATAAATCATATAATATTATGTGTGTGTGTTTTTATCGATCAGTCCCAGTAAAAGCTACACAAGAAAGTGTTAGAAAGCTTAAAGATCACAACTAAAGAGTACCAATGCTTAGTACAAGAAATGTTCCTATTTTTAAAGTACAACAAAAGATTACATAACGTTACCATATCAGATACAAAATTTCTCCCGAGGAGCCGAAGACTTTGCGGTATTAGAAAGCAGAGTACAGCTTTGTCCAGTTATATTGAGAATCTAGGAGGTTCAAAAAGTGATCAAACTGTCAAGTATCGTATATATCTCCATGATCTTCGGATGCGATTTGTCAAGAGAATAGAACTGATGAACTTTGTTATCGATCTCAATCCAACTACAGCCTGGTGTTTTGTAAGCATTTTGGTGTTTGATCATCTTTCTAGCTTCGCGTGCTTCATCCCAATTACCCATTTCTCCATATAAATTTGCCATCATAGCAACATAACCTCCATTGTTAGCATTCAATGCAACCAGATTCTTGACAGCAACTTCAGCCAAATCCAAATGGCCATATTTCTTACAAGCATTAAGCAATGAGCCCCAAATTGCCTCATCCGCTTTCATTTTCATCGTGGACATAACTTGTAAAGCTTCATCAAACTGACCTGCCCTGCCTAGAAGATCTATTAGGCAGCCATAGTGCTCAATCCTAGGCTCAATACCGAATCTGTTTGTCATGAGGTCGAAATAATCTCGACCTTTTGTTACCAAACCCCCATGAGTACACGCGTTGAGAAGACCGATAAAAGTAATGTGATCTGGTTTGATATCATCACTATTCAACTTAATCATTTCTTCAAACACTGCTATAGCTTCTTCGCTTCTACCATGGAGAGCAAAGCAATTGATCATGGAATTCCAAGCTGTTAAACCTTTCTTAGAATTCATCTTAAAAACAGAGCTTGCTTCCTCCAAGTTACCACATTTTCCATACAAATCGACAAAAGAATTCGAAACGAACACATCCGAATAAAGATCATGACGGTATGCGTAGGCATGTATACCTTTACCCAGCTGAAGTGTACCAGTTTGAGCACAAGCGGAGAGAACACAAACCAAAGTTACTTCATTAGGACGAATATGAGGCTCATTGATCATCCTTCTAAACAGAGAAATCGCTTCAACAAAAAGACCATTCTGAGTACAAGCAGAAAGAATAGCGTTCCAGGAAGGAACATCACGCTCAGGCATATCTTCAAAGAGAGCAACAGCATTGGAGATATCACCAGACCTCGCATACCCAGAAAGCATAGCAGTCCAAGAAACAACGTTTCTCTCAGACATTTCGTCGAACAGTTTTCGTGCAAGAGGAATGTGAAAAACAGAGGAAGCGTAGGAATGAAGAAGAGCAGTTTGAACGACGACATAGAGATGAAACCCAGATTTAAACAAGTGGGCATGCACCAAAGGAGTTGAAAAAGCAGAGGAAAGATATGGTGTTGATTTAAGAACAAGTGGGTAGATGAAATGATTAGGCCGAGGAAAAGATCGATTCACCATAACACGAAAAAAAGAGAAAGCAGAGGAAGCATGAAGAGGGAGAGAAGAAGAGTAAGCAGTTAAAACGGCGGCGTATAGATGTGTATTTGGGTAAGAGAAACGATCAAAGATAAAACGAGCGTAAGAGAGATTACAAAGACGAAGAGTACAAAAACGAAGAAGCTTAAAACAGAGGAAATGTGAATGACTAAGTCCAGAAACAATGAGAAAAGACTGAACTAGCTTCAAATGATTCAAATGTCTCGACTTTGAAATCGCGGAGGAGACAAATTGATTCACTAATTGCTCCGCCATGTATGACGGCGGCGCGTGGAGATGAGAGAATTGGGTTACACGTGTCCCCATGTGCTCTTCTTCCAACCAAAACGTGATGGGATAGGTAAAGTTGTGTGCTTCGTCTTTTTTCTCTCCGAGTCTATCGTTTTCTTTCTTCACTTTCTCCGTTTTTATCGTTTCTTCTTCTTCTTCCCCACTCAATCCTTTTAATCTAACCTAATTAACGCTCCTTCATTAAAAATTTCAGACAGATATATATATAAGACACTCAAAACATCATCGAAGTTGATGCAAAGTCAGACATATCTTCTTTATTTCACATCTCAAGTTTTTGTTTGATTTTTTTTTTTTTTTATATATATATACACATAAAAATTGTATTTTTTGGTTTCAATCAAATACAAAAAAATGTCTGGAATTTGGAGATGGAGGAATCTAAAGTCTCTAGCTTTACATGCTCGTTCAATTTCACCTGTTCAAACGCATCTTCATTCTCTAAAATTGGGATCTCATCGTCTCCGTATTCAAGAACGATTCAAATCGGAACAAGGCGGTGGTAACGGCGGCGGAGGAGGAGATGATTTTCCGGTACCTGTCACTCGCCGGAAGTTAAGAGCTGAGCCTAATTGTCCTCGTTGCTCAAAACAAATGGATCTTCTCTTCTCAAATCGTCAATTCCCTTCTTCTAATCTTCTTCACCGTCCTGATGATTCAGATTCTTCTTCTTCCTCCACCGCAGACGCCGCCGGAGATAAAACCAATTTCCAATCTGTTAATTTCTGTCCGACTTGTAAAACCGCTTATGGTTACAACCCTCGTGGCGTTTCTCCTCTTCAAGGAACATTCATTGAGATCGGTCGTGTTCAATCACAAAACACAAGGAAACAACAACCAAAGGATTCAAATTACAGAAACAAGCTTAGATCTTCGTTTTGGGATACGCTTAGATCTTACGGTGCTGAGCCACCTGAGGATTGGTCTCCACCTCCTCCTCCTCCTCCTCCGCCTATAAATGCTTCTCCTCGTGACAACATTGCTCCAGCCTCTAACGGTGATCTCAAAATGGATACTTCTCCGTTACCTGATGCAGCTAACGACGTTAGTCAATGGGGTGGAGCTAGCCTTGGCAGAGACTTCCCTACTCCAAAAGAGATTTGCAAATGGCTTGACAAGTTCGTCATTGGTCAAACCCGTGTCAAAAAGGTTCTGACTTTTCACTTAAACATCTGAGTATTCTATTCTCATTAGTTTTGTTGCTTACGACATTGGTGGTCTTGAATTTGATCTCTAGGTGCTCTCGGTTGCTGTGTATAACCATTACAAGAGAATTTATCATACTTCTATGGGGAAAGGGTTGGTTCTTCTCCTGGCTTAGTTACATGATTGGATGCATTATCATTTTTTTTTCAATCTGTTATGGTTTTATTGTGATATAAAGGTTTGTGTTTGAAGCTGACATTGTGGACCTTGAATACTAGGTCAGCAGCACAAACAATTGATGATGACGATAATGTAGAATTAGATAAGAGCAATGTTCTTTTGATGGGACCTACTGGTTCTGGTATGAACTGATGTTTTTTTCTGATCATATTCTATTCTTTACTGCCCATTTGCACACTCCTTGCTGACTACGACATGATTATTTATTCGGTTCTTGAATAATAGGGAAGACGTTACTCGCAAAGACTTTAGCTCGGCTTGTAAATGTTCCTTTTGTCATTGCTGATGCAACTACTCTGACTCAGGTAAGATTGCGATGTTCTTATATTAATGTAAGTTCATGATTCTCAATACTTCAATCATCGGGCTGGAGATCTAAGGATGGCTTTTTGGATCCAAATTAAACGTATTAGGCGTAGCTCTTGGAATTATGATTTCATATGTTGCTTTTTGACCCACCTTTCGTATGGTGTATTCTTTACAGGCTGGTTATGTTGGTGATGATGTTGAATCAATCCTTCATAAACTACTAACGGTACCACTTCTTATTCAGTCGCAGCTAACATTCCCAGCACACGTTCCATCTTGTTTTGTTTCATAAAATTCCCTTATGATTTGTAGGTTGCTAAATTCAACGTGCAAGCAGCACAGCAGGGAATAGTCTACATCGATGAAGTTGATAAGATAACGAAGAAGGTCAGTATGCAAAGACATGATAACTTCTGAACACAATACGAACATGATAGTTAGGGCTTTACACTTCCTGGATTCTCCCTTCTGCAGGCTGAGAGTTTGAACATTAGTCGGGATGTTTCTGGGGAAGGTGTCCAACAGGCACTTTTGAAATTACTGGAAGGCACTGTAAGTGGATTGCTTTCTTAACCTTTGATGCATTTACTGGAATCATTGTTTACTAGACATGAGGCACTTTCATAGCGAGTTATAGTGTAGTCTCTCGAACTGATCCTCATTAAAAGGTCTTTGCAATAAACCACAGGAGAGAATGGAAAGGTTATTGATATGACATTTAATGTATACGAAAACACATAGAAATACTAATCCGTTTACACATTTGTGTTACTTCTGAGGCTCTGGATTCATGCTTTGCTTCTGTTGATCGTTGGATCTTTTTTTGTCCAGATCGTAAATGTTCCCGGGAAGGGAGCAAGGAAGCATCCTCGGGGTGACCAAATACAGGTTTAGACCTATAATCGTTTGGTTTTATTACGCATCTAAAGATGCTGTATACTCATAGTATTCAATTGCTGGATGTCCTATGATGTAAACAGATAGATACAAAAGATATCCTTTTTATTTGTGGAGGAGCATTTGTTAATCTTGAGAGGACCATTGTAGATAGGTAATTCATTATGCTTCCTTTTGTTTTTGTTGCAATAGATTAGTGGTTCTGTTTTGACTTTGATTAGCATCTCTAATGTTTTGCCAGACGACAAGATTCATCAATTGGTTTTGGAGCTCCTGTTCGTGCCAACATGGCTACCAGTGGAGTGACCAGTGGTGCAATAACTTCATCTTTGCTAGAAACGGTAAATACTAAAACAGATTTTGTTTAGCCTCTGTGTCCCTCTATAAACACTTGCCATAATCCCATTCCTGGAAAGAGATCTTAATTTTGGAATGCTGGCTGCATGTCAGGTTGAGAGTGCCGATCTGACAGCATATGGCCTTATACCGGAGTTTGTAGGACGCTTTCCAATATTAGTTAGTTTGTCAGCTCTAACAGAGGACCAGCTCATTCGGGTATTTAAATATTCTCTGAAGCTTGTATTTTATCATGTTGCTGCTTCATTGCAGCTAGTGAAATCAATGCGAGATAGTGCTTTCCATCTTGTTTTTTTTTTTTTTTTTTCCCTTTCTCATATTTAAGGGTAGCTAATATTGCCTTTGCTCTTTTGCCCTGCAGGTGCTTGTAGAACCCAAAAATGCTCTTGGGAAACAGTACAAGAAACTATTTAGCATGAACAACGTAAGCTCCCTCGAAATATACACTTGCCAAGACTTGCATGCAAAAGTATTCAGTGTTAAGTTTAAACATGACCTTTTGGTCACTGACTGTATGATCTGTTGCAAACTTTCAGGTAAAGCTGCATTTTACTGAGACAGCGCTCGGGATGATATCCAAGCAAGCTATGGTGAAGAATACAGGTGCGAGGGGCCTAAGAGCCTTACTTGAAAGCATTCTCACCGAAGCCATGTTTGAGGTACTTCACCTTTACTGAAAATTATCGTTAAGCTACTGTATTAACTCTTGCCTTCACACTTATGTTTGGTTTCTTTTCTCAGATTCCAGATGACAAAAAGGGAGATGAAAGAATCGACGCTGTTATTGTAGATGAGGAGGAATCAACAGGCTCAGAGGCTTCTCGTGGATGCACAGCAAAACTACTTAGAGGAGATGGAGCTTTTGAGCGTTACCTCAGCGAGAACAAGTCGAAAGTTTCCACAGAAGTAACGGTATGACTAAAGATCATTTATTATTGTCGGATCCTCAAGTCAATAAAAACTCATTAGTGATTACGGAAAGGCTCGTTCTTGGATCCACTGAAACTTGATGGGTGTAATTTGCAGGTTGACGAACAACGAGTAAGCTCAGCGAGAGCAATGAGCTTGTAAAAGAAAATGAGAGAAGAAACAGTTTTTTTAACAACATGAGGAGTTTCTTGATTATTTGTAAAGAACAAAGATTCATAAAAGTGCAAGAGGATAAATTTATCCACTTTGTACAATAAAAAAGTTTAGCTTACAGATTCGAAAGTTGAATTGTTACATAGGAAAGAAGAATAGGAGTGTAAAAACAACATCTGTAATTTCTCTGTTTCAAATAAACAAAGTGTTATTGGTTTCTTACTTCCATGTTATTTTTCTACTTTTCTTTCTCTTGCTCTTTCAAAGAAATGGTACTTATAACATAAGAAATGTAAAGTGGGATTAACATTAACACAATCCCTAAGATGTAGTCTTTTAACACTTAAGCACTCAAATACTTGCCGATTAGGCACTTTTTGAGCACACCAATCTCAATCTTGTCTTTACATTATCGAGTATTTTTGATTAAAAAAAAACATGAGGATTCATCAACCTCGTAACATATCAAATGACTTAAGTTATAGACATATAATGACGATTTAAAGGATTGTTAGTGATAGACTCATGAGTTTGCTTAGTTGCAGCAGCTAGAATTAATCAGGAAGAAATGATTTGAGAGTTAATCAATTGATTCAAGAGCCGGTTTAGGGCTTTAAGCACATTGTACGTACAAGTATAGATGATAAACATAAGAGTATATATACATTTTAGCGAGCCATGTGCTTTCTTTTCACCCTATTGGATGACCTAATTTAGAATTATGAAACCTAGCTAGATCCGTCTTCATCAATTAGGACCCCAACAGCTCAAGTACATGACCGTCCGGAGTGATTCCTCAGCCTGCTTTGAATTACCGGAGGTCATGGCGGCTGCAGCGGTTGACGAGGAAGAGGAGGAGAGCCTCTTGGTTTGAGAAATGGGTCTGATGTTATTCTTGAGATGATGATTCATCGAACGGAGAACATAGTTCCATCGACACACACCTAACTGATCTTTTAATGCTTCCACGACTCCAATGCTCGCTGCCACCATCCATGCCTTGCTTGTAGAACTCATCTTAAATAGATATGAATAATTCAAGAGTTTAACACTTTTTGTTTTGTTGGTTTTGTTTTGTAGCTTTGAAGTTTGTGAAATCTTGCCGATGAAAGATAATGTGAATCTCATATGTTTCTTATAAAAGAGCAGAAACAGACAAAACTGCCGCAAAGCTGAAGTGAAAAACCATATGCCTTGAGCCGCTGGTTTTCTCGGTTTCTGCCGTTTACGTGTCATTGTGTCCATGACCTTTGCAAATTACCTTTTTGCCCAACTCAAATGAGACATAGGACAAACTGAATGAGGGATATAACTGGGTTTTCGGTGATACTTCCCGCAACTGGTTTTAAAGTAGATTTGTGAGTTTGGAGTTTGGAGTCTTTGGACCACACTGCTCCGTGCGCCCACCTTACAAGTGGTTTATTTTAGTGTCGTCACATTTGCAAAAGTGCTATCAAGATTTTGTCATTTCTAAATGGAAAATGATTGGGGCATTACTAATTAATTAACCAACAAGTGGTTGACATGACATGGTTCGAGATCTTTATATTGGCATAACACTTGGAGGAGGTGGAGCTTGATAAGATGCTAATTAATCTCCCAACAATCTTCGAGTTTCAAAACAAAGCTTCAAATGGGCAAATGAAATATTGTGTGAATAATATAGGCTATAGGGGAAAATGCTGAGGACACCATTAACATGTAGAATTCCTTGATGATTTCTATTATGAAATCATTCCCAAAACCATTTAGATTTAAATTTAATTCAACCATGATCCATTGAATGGAGGAGAAGAAATACTAACCTTGATCCATGCTTATATGAATTTAGAATGAGCTCAATTTACCAATAGATTTTCTCCTCTCTTTAACCTTTTCTTTGATGATCTCTTTGATGGATAAGAAATCGTAAGTCTTCTCTTTACGCTCTTCTTTTCTAGGAGTTCTCTTAGTTATCTCTTTTCTTTACTTAATTAAGTCTCTTATATTAACAAGAAGAGAAGCAGCCCTTCGGTGACACACTTGCTACCACTATAATGTTTTCTCTTTTATTAATAAGAAAAGATACATAGCCACCATACATAGCCACTACTCAATGTGATTTTATTTTATTAAAAATAAAACATCAAAAACTTTCGGCAGCTAGTTATGTAGCCACCACCATCGCTACATTTCCTTTCACATATTTTTTTAATATATGTCAATTATAGAGAATAAATCTTATTAAAGGTAAGAGAGGAGGGTTATCAATACACCCTAATTCTAATAACATTAATTGAAACCAATCCATCATGATATCATCTTTATATTAGAATTCTTAACTCTAATATGAACTTAATATTTACATTAAACTGAAAGATATATATGTCATATAAGAATAAATATTCTTACATTCTCCCACTTGACATTTATATCGACTTGATGTTTAATAAATATAATGCGCATTTTTATATCAAGTTCATTGACTTTTAAGTAAAATCAAAACTGACTGAATCATGGCGGTTACATATCTTTAAACGACGTGCTTCCTTCCATGTATCACAAATCAATTCCAATTTTTATAGTGTTCTTTTATATTGAGAAAAACTTTTATTCTCAATTTAATATCCTTATATTGAGAAAAACTATTATTCTCAAATAATCATATGTTATCTATGAATCATAAGTGTATATACATACTTTAATGATAACATATTTAATAAAACAGAAACATAATCTTTAAGTGAATCATCAGTGTCAAATACATAATGAGCAAACCATAATTAATACAGCAAAGCTTTATCTATAACACCCATACGCTCTACATGGCCAATGAATGCTTTGGGTGGTAGACCCTTAGTTAACGGATCCGCAACCATCATATCCGTTCTTATATGCTCAATCGACACTTTACGTTTCTGAACTTCTTCTTTGACCGACAAATACTTTAACTCCATGTGCTTAGCACCTTTCGAATATTTGTCATTCTTTGAAAAGAAGACAGCTGCAGAATTATCACAATAAATTCTCAGCGGCCTTTCTATAGTGTCGACAATTCGAAGCCCTGAGATAAAGTTCCGCAACCACAATGCATGAATTGTAGCCTCATAGCATGCCACGAATTCGGCCTCCATAGTGGAAGTAGTAATGACAGACTGTCTTCCACTTTTCCATGATATTGCTCCTCCAGCTAAGAGGAACAAATAACCAAATGTCGATTTCCTACTATCAACGCATCCACCATAATCTGAATCTGAATATCCGATGACTTCTAGATGATCAGATTTTCTATATGTAAGCATGTGCTCTTTGGTGCCTTGCAAGTACCTGAGAACCTTCTTTGCAGCTTTCCAGTGGTAAATTCCGGGATTACTTTGATATCGACCCAACATACCAACAGCAAAATTGATATCTGGTCGAGTACATGTTTGAACATAGTTCAAACTCCCAACCACTGATGCATAAGGAATTCTTTCCATTTCTTTACGCTCTAATTCATTTCTTGGACATTGCATTTTACTGAACTTGTCCCCTTTCTGAATTGGAACTATCCCACTGGAGCATTTATCCATTCTGTATCTCTCTAAGATCTTATTGATGTATCCTTTCTGAGACAAACTTAACAATCCTTGTGATCTATCTCGAATAATTTCTATTCCGATCACATATGATGCCTCACCCATATCTTTCATTTCAAAATTCTTAGAGAGATATTTCTTTATATCATGTAGCATGCCTATGTCATTTGCAGCAAGTAAGATATCATCAACATACAAGACTAAAAACATAAACTTGCTCCCACTGACCTTTATGTAGATACATCGATCAACGATTATTTCTACGAAACCATATGACGTGATGATATCATTAAATTTCAGATACCACTGTCTGGAAGCTTGTTTTAGTCCATATATTGACTTTCTCAGCTTACACACCAAATGTTCTTTTTCTGTGGCCACAAACCCTTCAGGTTGGTCCATATATACTTCTTCCTCTAGCTCTCCATTCAGAAAGGCGGTTTTCACATCCATTTGGTGAAGCTCCAGATCATAATGAGCCACCAAACTCAAAACAATTCTAAGAGAATCCTTCTTTGAAACTGGAGAGAAGGTCTCTTTATAGTCAATGCCATCTTTTTGGGTGAAACCTTTAGCAACAAGGCGAGCCTTGTATTTTTCTATGTTACCTTTCGAGTCGCGTTTAGTCTTAAAGACCCATTTAGAACCAACGGTTTTGAAACCATCAGGCAACTCTACTAAGTCCCAAACTTTATTTTCACCCATAGATTTTATTTCTTCTTCTGCGGCAATTAACCATTTTTCTGAATTATTACTTTCCATGGCTTTTCGGAATGTGTTTGGGTCTTCATCAAGGCTTAAGTCACATTCACTTTCAATAGCATAAACCACATAGTCGTTTGTAATGGCAGATCTTCTTTCTCTTACAGATCGCCTTAATGATTCTTGTGGTATGTTATTCTCTTCTTGAATAGTGACAGGTTCATCAACTTGTGGGATTAGCACATCATCAGGTTGTTCCACTGTATCATTTGACTGTGATGAAACAATCGGAACAACAACCTCAGGTGCAACAACAGGTGAAGAAACTTCAACTTGGACTTCTTGGATGTCCACTTTTCGTTGTTCACCACTCCCACTAGATTTATCATTTTCAATGAACCTAGCATTACCCGTTTCAACTATTCTCGTACTATGATTAGGACAATAAAATGTATACCCCTTTGACTTTTCAGGATAGCCAATGAAGAATCCACTGACAGTCCTTGAGTCAAGTTTCTTTTCATGTGGATTATACAACTTTACTTCTGCATGACAACCCCAGACACGAATATGTCTTAAACTCGGTTTCTTTCCCGTCCACAATTCATAAGGAGTCTTAGGAACTGCCTTACTAGGAACCCGGTTCAGCACATATGTTGCAGTCTTTAATGCATATATCCATAATGAAAGAGGTAAAGAACAATTACTTAACATGCTCCTAACCATATCCAGTAATGTACGGTTCCGCCTCTCAGCTACACCATTTTGCTGAGGAGTACCAGGCATTGTATATTGTGCACAAATGCCTTTACTTTCAAGTAACTTTGCAAATGGACATGGACATTGTCCATTTTCATCGAATTTTCCGTAAAATTCACCACCTCTATCAGACCTCACAACTTTTACTTTTCTATCTAACTGCCTTTCCACTTCATCAATGAACACCTCTAGGACATTCACAGACTTAGACTTTTCATGCAGTAGATAAGTATATCCAAAACGTGAGTAATCATCAATAAAGGTGATAAAATATTTTTCACCGCTCCAAGATGGAGCATCAAATGGGCCACAAATATCGGTGTGTATTATCTCAAGTAGCTGAGTGCTTCTTGTGGCGGGTTTCTTTACTATATGTTTAGTCTGCTTTCCTTTAATGCAGTCTACACACACATCTAAGTCACTAAAATCCAATTGAGGAAGAATTTCATTCTTTACCAACCTCATAATTCTTTCTTTGGAAATGTGACCTAGTCTTTGATGCCACAAGTAAGCAGAACTTTCATTGGATGCTTTACGCTTAATGCCTCGACTTTCAATATTAAATAAAGATTCAGAAAACTTATTATCAAGATTGAATCTATAAAGTGAATCAAACAAAGTACCACTACCATAAAAGTAATTATTTCGGTACAATGAGAAAATACCATGTCCAATCTTAAACTCAAAACACAAATTGTCCAATCTACTAACAGAAACAAGATTTCTGGCACATTCAGGTACATAGAGACACCTTTCAAGATCCAAATGACAACCAGTGTCTAAGATCAATCTATAAGTCCCAATGCCTTCAATCCTTGCCTTCATCCTGTTTCCCATGAACAAGTGTTGTTCAGCTCCTCTTATGGGCTGGATCGTACTGAATCCCTGTTTAATATGAGACACATGAGTAGTAGCACCAGAATCTAACCACCAAGTATTATTAGGCACTTCCACAAGATTCAATTCAGAGCAAACAAAACTATAATGCTTACCCTTCTTATCGAACCATGCCTTTCTTTTAGGACAGTCTTTCTTGAAGTGTCCCGTTTTCTTGCAAAAGAAACACTTCATTTCCTTTTGGATTTGACCCTCTGGTCCTTTCATAAAAGTCTTATCCTTCTTTTTGTCCTTAACACTTTGTTTTCTTTTGCTGCTACTAGCACTTCCAAAAACAACGAGATTAGCAACTTGTCCTTTTATCTTCTTTAATCTTCCTTCCTCTTGAATCAACATAGCCTTTAATTCCTTAAAGTTCCATTTCTCTTTAATGGTATTGTAATTAACCTGGAACTGGCTAAACTCAAGAGGTAGGGAGTTCATGATGAATTGGACCAAGAACTGTTCATGCACTTCCATTCCCATGGTCGTTAACTTTGCTGCCAAGTTAGACATGTGCGTCACATGATCATGGATTGGTTGAGACCAGTCATACTTTTTCGTAGTTAGCTCACTCATGAGGCTTCCTACAATTGACTTGTCAGCCAAATCCGATTGTGAACACTCCTTAATTTGTTGTATGAATTCCCTTGCTTTCTCTGTAGTAGGCATGGATGGCTTAATACTTTCCGCCATCGTCATCCTCATGAGGTTCAAGCTCAGCCTGTTAGATCGCTCCCATCTCTCATACCGAGATTTTTCATTTTCGGAGCTCTCATCTGTAATGGCTGGGGGCTTTTCATCTGTAAGTATGGCATAGTCCAATGCCATTACACCCAGAGTAAACCGGATCTGTTCGGACCACTCGCCATAATTAAGCCCATTAAACTTCACGACAGAGTTAGCAGATGCAAACAGATTTGATGAAGCTGCAACATTATTACATGCTTACCCGTTAGTGCTTTGAGACTTTAATACAGATTATTAAATGATAATTTTAAAATATTATTGCATGCATTTAAGCAACCTTTGGGCAATACTTAAACACACACACTATCATTGATGTTAATTTTTTTTTTTTTTATTTATTCTTTAACAATTAATCAAAATACACATATAAATCAAATGAGCATTATACCTTTGGGTATACATACTAGTGAATATAGTGGAACTGATTAATCCTTTTCGTATTATTAAATATATTAAATAATCCACCTTTGGGTGATCTCCAATAATATATATAATAAAATAATTGATCAATCAAACTTTATTGTCATTTTTTTAACATCTCTTTAATCATGATCAATTAATAAATTCTTTTATTTTTCTTAATATTTATATGTAATATAACAAGACCACTTTGGTGATTAACATGTCATATACAATATAAACATTAAAAACGAATTTATCTTTATATTCTGTTAATATTTCATAACACAATTTCCCAAATAATTATTATTATTTTATTATATTTTTTTTTTTTTAAACATGACTCACGATAATGGAGTCAAAACTTTGTTATGCATATACACATAAACAAACGTTTACGTGCATGAATAAAAAGACCTTTAAAATATTATGACACAATGTTACACTTTTACTATATTAAAATTCAATACTACTTTACTTTTCTCAAACCAATTTTCAACTCATACTTACGATTGAAAATTAAAGTTTAGCACATAATTAAAGAAGAACATTAAACCAAATATTCAATCACTACTATTAACAAATCATGATCAACACATATTCTTTAATAATCGATTTTAACTTGATCATGAACTATATTTACCATTTTGATTTAACAAAACAGCAAAATTCAAACAAGATTATCTCATTTAAATGGTGAATTAACTAAATCTAAGATCGCTCTGATACCAACTGTAGAATTCCTTGATGATTTCTATTATGAAATCATTCCCAAAACCATTTAGATTTAAATTTAATTCAACCATGATCCATTGAATGGAGGAGAAGAAATACTAACATTGATCCATGCTTATATGAATTTAGAATGAGCTCAATTTACCAATAGATTTTCTCCTCTCTTTAACCTTTTCTTTGATGATCTCTTTGATGGATAAGAAATCGTAAGTCTTCTCTTTACGCTCTTCTTTTCTAGGAGTTCTCTTAGTTATCTCTTTTCTTTACTTAATTAAGTCTCTTATATTAACAAGAAGAGAAGCAGCCCTTCGGTGACACACTTGCTACCACTATAATGTTTTCTCTTTTATTAATAAGAAAAGATACATAGCCACCATACATAGCCACTACTCAATGTGATTTTATTTTATTAAAAATAAAACATCAAAAACTTTCGGCAGCTAGTTATGTAGCCACCACCATCGCTACATTTCCTTTCACATATTTTTTTAATATATGTCAATTATAGAGAATAAATCTTATTAAAGGTAAGAGAGGAGGGTTATCAATACACCCTAATTCTAATAACATTAATTGAAACCAATCCATCATGATATCATCTTTATATTAGAATTCTTAACTCTAATATGAACTTAATATTTACATTAAACTGAAAGATATATATGTCATATAAGAATAAATATTCTTACATAACAAACCCAGAAGTTACTCTTACAAAGCCTCTCATTCAAGATGTAGAAATATTCTTCAATCAAAGAAACGTCAACAAAGTTTGTTGATTACTTATAGCTAAATATACTTTGGGGATATGATGTGTATAATCTATTTGATCTATATATATTCATTTGTACCACTAATTAATGGCTTAAGAGTGACGTGAAGGCTGATAAAACCAGATTTTGTAATTAACTGTCAATCCAATAAAATGTTTGCACGAACTATATATAAAAATGTTGAGATGTTTGATTACATCCAAAATTCATTATCTATTTACATTCTGTACAAATATCATTTTGCATCTATTATACGACCAATCCATCATATACTTGCATCCCAAACAATCCATCCAAACCCTAAAAGTCATGATATATGGTTCTTAGGTTTCCGATTTCACCGCTCCACGACTTCGATTACTTCACGGAGGAGAATTCTTTCGGATTCTTTCTAGGAATCTATTAAATCTCTGATCCGTCTGAATCAGTTAGGACCCCAGCAGCTCAAGTACATAACCGTTCTAAGAGACTCCTCAGCCTGCTTCGCCTTATTATCCTTGACGGAGGCCGTCGCGACGGCGGCGGTAGACGAAGAGAACCTGTTCGCCTGAGAAGCAGATCTCACATTGTTACGGATACGTTGATTCACCGATCGGAGCAAGTAGTTCCAACGGCACAGGCCTAATTGATCCTTGTACGCCTCCAAAGCTCCGATGCTTGCTGCCACTAACCATGCTTTGCTTGTTGAACTCATTTTTAAGATTGGAAAAATTCAGAGAAGCTCTTTTGCCTTTTTTTTGCTATTTTTTGTAAATGTAAGATTTGTGTTGTTGAAATTTGCAGATAAAGAAGATGAGAATGGAGAGGTCTGTTTTATAATAATAACACAAGAAACCGACAAAGTTAGCTGTTGGTTAGAGTCAAAACCAGATGCTCTCTCCCCTTGTTTTCCCATGTTTCTATCGTATGGGTTTGGTAAGTTGATCTTATAATTACCATTATGCCCACAAAAGAACAAGCTGGATAAGGGGTAATGTTGTCTTTTCAATGATCCGGGATTAGTGGATTACCTCGAAGTGCGGCTACGCGGACCTGGTTTCATTCTATTTGTTATCTCCTCGTGTAACGCTTCACCTTAAAAACAAGATATACGTCACAAATCTAAAACTCTTTTAATATTTGCAAAAACTTTGAAAACTATATTATATAAGTTTTTACCTAATGGTAAAAATTTAACAATTAGAGCATTCCCAAAGATTCTTACGACCACCGTCCCTCACTATTAAATTAAAGAAAAAAAGTAGAAAAAGTATGTGAGAGAGAAAGAAACATCTCTTATTTAAAAGATCCATAAAATATGTTTTCTACCTATGTCTCTTTGTAATTGGCTAATTTATCTGTTTTTAATTAAAAATTATTATAATTTCTTTTTATATTTTAAAAATGTATTTTTGAAATCCAAATCAAAAGACGATGGATGAAAATGCTCTTATAGAAAGCTGAGGTTAAATCTTTTTTTTTCTTTAACTAATATGTAGTAGCTCTTTGCCTTGTGATCTCAATCGATATATCCATCTTTTCTATGCATATCCTCAAATCAACCATGCCATTCATTTTTTTTTTTTTTTTTTTTTTTTTTTTTTTTTTATCAATGCTCGTTTCAATTGGGGGACAATGGTGAGTGAAGAAACAACAGTGGTAGTACATTTTATCTTTCATATATAGTGAATGTTGATAATATATTAAAACGAGTAGGATTATTTATCATGTGACTCAAGCTGCTCATCATGAGTATGATTCTTACGATGATCAACACCTTTCTTATAAAAGAACTGAAGTAGAAAGTTGAAGTGAAAACCAGATGCCTTGAGCCGCTGGTTTTTTCGGCTTCTGCCGTTTACGTGTCCATGACCTTGTAAATTACTCTTTTTGCCCAAACCAAACAACTTATAGGACAAACTGAATTAGGGATAAAACTGGGTTTTCTCTTGTCCTGGAGATTGCCACGGTTGTAGTCTTCCCGCAACTGGTTTTAGAGTCGATTTGTGACTTTTGGACCACAGAGCTCCGCGCCCACCTTACAAGTGGTTTCTTTCAAGGAAATTAAAACACAACGAGAAAGATGTAATTAAGGAAATTAGTGTCGTTACACTTGCAAAAGTGATATCAAGATTTGTGTGCAAATGGAATGTGTTTAAAATATAAGCTATATGGGGGCATCATAACAATTAACAAACCTAGAATTTTCTCTATAAAGCCTCTCATTCAAGATGTAGAAACGATTCCTCAAAGCTTCGATCGGGTAGAAGTATGCTTAAATCAAGGAAACGTGAACAAAGTAGTTGATTACTTAGCTAAATGTACTTTAGGATATGATGTGTATAAACGATTTGATCGATTCATTTGTACCACTAAATCACTAATGGCTTAAGAATGACGTGGAGGCTGATAAAACCTGATTTTGTAGTTAACTATTAGTTCAATAAAATGTATATGAACGAGCTATAAAAATCTTGAGATGTTTTATTGCATCCAAAATTAATTATCTATTTATATTCTGTACAAATATCATTTTGCATCTACTATACGACCAATCCATCATATACTTGCATCCCGAACAATCCATCCAAACCCTAAAAGTCATGGCGTCGCATATATTATGATCTAGGGTTTTTAGGTTTCCGGTTTCATCGCTCCACGACTTCAATAACTTCACGGAGGAGAATCTTTGGGATTCTTCTGAGCAATCTATTAAATCTCTGATCCGTATGCATTAGTTAGGACCCCAACAGCTCAAATACATAACCGTCCTTAGAGACTCCTCAGCCTGCTTCGCCTTATTATCCTTGACGGAGGCCGTCGCGACGGCGGCGGTAGACGAAGAGAACCTGTTCGCCTGAGAAGCGGATCTCACATTGTTTCGGATACGTTGATTCACCGATCGGAGCAAGTAGTTCCAACGGCACAGGCCTAATTGATCCTTGGACGCTTCCAAAGCTCCGATGCTTGCTGCCACTAACCATGCTTTGCTTGTTGAACTCATCTTTAGATTGGAAAATATCAGAGAAACTCTGTTTTTTTTTTGCTATTTTTTTTGTAAATGTAAGATTTGTGTTGTTGAAATTAGCTGATGAAGTAGATGAGAATGGAGAGGTCTGTTTTATAATAACACAGAAGCCGACAAAGTTTAGAATCAAAACCAGATGCTTAACTCCCCTTGTTTTGCCATGTTTCTGTCGTCTAGGTTTGGTAAGCTGATCTGTAATTACCATTATGCCCACATATGAACAAGCTGGATAAGGGGTAATATTGTCTTTTCATTGATTCTGGATTAGTGGATTACCTCAAAGTGCGGCTAACCGCACCTTGTTTCAGTGTCTATTTCCCTCGTGTAACGCTTACCTTATAAGCGGTTTCTTTTCAAGGAAACTAAAATTCAAAACGAGAAAGATGTAGTTAAGTAAATTAGCGTAGTCACAATATTTGCAAAATGCTATCAAGATTTTGTCATTAAGTTTGAAAAATGATTGGGGCATTACTAAGACCAACATGTGGTTTGACAACTTGACATGGTCCGAGATCTTTTTATTGACAGAACACTTGGAGGAGGTAGATGAGCTAAATGAGATCAATGCTATTCCCTAAGAACCTTTTTTTTTTTTTTTTTTTTTTTTATAATCCAGTATCCGACCACTTTGCGTGATCGACTAGCCCACCGGACCGAAGCCCAAGCCATGACAGGATTTTTAAGCGTCCACTTAAGGGCCCCTGTTTACGCTAAGTGGTCTGGAGGGCCGGGCCAACAACCCAAATAAATTACCCGTGGCCACCGCATGTCGAACCCGGGTGCTTATTGGGACTTTTCTCCCTCAACACCACTAGGCCACCATGTGATGGTTAAAACAAAGCTTCAAATGGGCAATGGAATATGTGAATATATAGGCTATAGCTAGGGAGAGGTTATTTTTGAAACTGAGGCTGAGGACATTATATCCACCATAACAAACCCAAAAGTTTCTTTACAAAGCCTCTCATTCAAGATGTAGAAACAATTCGTCAAAGCTTCGATTGGGCATTCAAAGAAAAATCAACAAAGTTGTTGACTACTTATCTATATACTATGGGATATGATGTGTATAAAACTATTTGATCTAATTTCATTTGTACCACTTATGGCTTAAGAATGACGTTGAAGGCTGATAAACCAGCTTTTGTAGTTTTAGACTATTAATTTAGTAAAAAGTTTGAACCAACAGTAAAAATCGTGGATGTTTTCTTCAGTTACATCAAAAAAAAATTCTGTTGCATCCCAAATTCATGATCTATTTACGTTCTGTACAAATATCAATTTTTTTTTTTTTTTTTTGGATAAAATGTTAAGTTACAAATATCATTTTCTCTCATATACACTTTCACTTTAAATCTTCAAAGTGAAATTATTTCCAGTTTAAGGTCATGAATGTTTGCAAGTTTTTCATTGGTTTTTGGATTATAGTTTTTGGTTTTTAGTTTTTGGATTCTGGATTATAGTTTTTAGATTTGTATTAAAAATAAAATTAAAAATTAAAAATGCAAATAAATAAGTCAAATCACGTTAAAAAGTGAAAAACTACTCAAACATAGATTTTGGATTTTCTTTGAAAATTGACAAAAACTAACAAAATCTGGATTCCCTATTTTTTTGGAAAACCACTTTTCTCATAATCATGATTGGCTATAAAGTAGATTTTATGAAAAACTAAAACTAAAAACCACTTCAAAATCTACAACCATTCATGGCCTAAACTTTCAAAGTGACTTTTTGTTTGGTACCGACATTTTTGATCCCGGAAAGGTTAACTCCGATGATTTTTTAACCCACGTGCCAATTTAAACTAAGTGGTTTTTACATTAAATTAAAGATTTGGAGCTTTTTATTTAATTTAAATTTCAAAATCTCTTAATTTAAAAGATTGAAAATCATTTTTTTAATTTAAAAAAACTTTAGAATTAACTTTTCCGTTCACATAGTCAACTTTTCCGAGATCGAAAATGTCGGCACGAAATAAAACCTCACTTTGAAAGTTTAAACTGGAAAAAAATTCACTTTGAATGTTTAAAATGGAGAAATATCACTTTGAAAGTTTAAAGTGAAAATGTAATATTTTAAAGGTTTAAAGTAGAAATGTGTGGGATTTTGAAGGTTTGTTATGAGATTTTTCCTATATATAAATGCATCACAAACTCCAAAATGCATGGCGTCAATTAGGTTTTGGATTTCACCGCTCTACAACTTTTTTTGTTTTTTTTTACCGCTCTAGAACTTGATATTGCTTAAAATCTGTCGGCTGAAATATTTTTGATCCGTCTGCATCAGTTTGGGTAATATTGTCTTTTCATGGATTTTGCATTAGTGGATTACCTCAAAGTGCGGCTATGCGGACCTGGTTTACGCGACTACTTGGCACGCTGACCTTTGATAGACAATTTTCAATGCCTCCGTCCATAAATTTAAGCACCAATTAGAATTAAATGCACAAACAACAAAAATATTATTAAGGAAAATAATACTCGGTTCATATTTGAAAGCACTCAAAGGAACAATCTATTTCCTCATTTTTTTAATCTTTTTTTTTATTTTGTTATCTGAAAAAATCCAACATCAACGAAGTGGATGGTGGTCTAGTGGTTTTGAGACTTGAAAAATAGTCTTTTAAGGTCTAGTTCAACTCCATTTGCTCACGCTTTAAACATGGAATTATCAATGGGTAGCTCTGGACACCGAAGGAGATTATAGGTAAAAGATATAGAACTCTTACGGTTTATCCAGGGAAAAAAAGAAAATTAAAACAAAACCGAGATCGAAATCCAAACTGATTTTCCAAAACCCATAAAAATTTGGGATTTTTTTTGTCATTAAAAGCATTTGCAGGTGGACAAAAATAATTGCAATCATAGTGGGAAAACTCGAACTATGTCAAAGTGTAAATGCAAGCTTTAGGGAAAATTTATGAAGTTGATGGAACAAGAGATGTGTTGTGTGACTCCGAGAAGCTTACAAGGTTTTTGGAGCTGGCGGGGATGAGACACCAACAAAGAGGATCACATGGATCATATGCTAACAGAAGATATTGGAAAAGATGTGCAGTTTGGGAAGAAGAAGATACAGAAGAGATCCAATCTCATTCGATAAAAGGAACTAACCGTTCAAACCCTTGTGCTCGTGATATCTTGTGGATTGCAATACTTTGAATATTTTTTTCTTCTTCTAACCCTTTTAGAACCAATATAATGAAAGGGGTATTAAAGTTTTTAGGACAGTTTTAGAAACTCAGTATCAAAAATTATATCAGTTGTTAACCTTTGCACCAAAATAAAATAAAAAATAAACGCTTTATATACAATGGTTTGGAATACACTTTAACTTTGATTTTGTCTTACTTTGATTCTAATTATTCAAGATTATAAATAATATTAATGTTTTATCACTATCCTAAATCACCTAATAATATTGATGTTTTATCACTATACTAAATCACCTATAGCATACATACATTGATATAAGATTTTGAACAGTGCTCTGGAAGTTTAAAGAGATAATGGTCTGAATGTCTGATGATGATACAAGTGAACGGCGCTCTTGGAAATTCTAAGCATCGCCAGAAGTCAAACTGAACTAGAAGTGAAGATATTTAGACAAAGACTGAGTTTTTCTATTACTCTTTTTCCACACACCCCACCATTACAAAGCCTTCACTTATATAAGACTTAAGCAACTCTAAAACCCTAGGATTGAGAGCCACACATTTGTGAACAAGCGTTTCAATCCTAGCCACATACTTCTACTCTCTCTAACGGCTTGAATTGATTATGCAGGACCACTTCTCCAGCTTGTACCTTCGTCATCTTCGTCGTACACCTCTGTGTTAACACAGACGCTCCTCCATCCTTCACTTGATTGAAATCTGGGCTTGGTTTACTCATATCATTTGGGCCCAATATTCTTCTTTCTTGATTGTTCTTCTTAAGGCCCATAGTTATTGACAAGTCCACTTGCTCTGTTTTTGTCTCTGATGCAGCACTCGGGTTCTTCTGCATCACTATGCTTTCACCCCCTCGCAAACTTGTGGTGGGGAGAATCCCAACACCAAGTTTGGCACGCAAAATAGTGAAGGATCGGCGAGGAAGAGACTTTGTAAATATGTCTGCGATTTGTAGCGTAGTGGGAATGTGTTGAATTTCAATCAGTCCAAGCGCAACACGTTCCCTGATATAATGATAGTCAGTCTCAATGTGTTTGGAGCGACTGTGGAACCCTGGATTTGCTGAAAGATGAACAGCAGACAAATTATCGCAGCGGAGAAGAGCAGGTACATTTTGCGTAATACACAAGTCTCGGAGGAGAGAATTAATCCATGTTAATTCAGCTGCAGTGTAGGCAAGTGCTCGGTACTCTGCTTCAGTTGATGATCGGGACACAGTCGGTTGACGTTTGGCACACCAAGACACAATGTTAGAACCCAGATAAGCACAAAATCCCGTTGTTGATCTTCTTGTGTCTTGACACCCCGCCCAGTCACTGTCGCTGAAAGCATTGAGTGTAAGAGAGCTGTTTTTATATATGTGCAGACCAAACTGTGATGTTCCTTTGATGTATCTTAGAATTCGCTTCAGAAGAGAGAAGTCTGTCACTGTGGGAGAGTGCATACGCTGACACACAAAGTTAACAGCAAACTGAATATCCGGACGTGTCAAGGTTAAATACTGCAACTTACCAGCCAGACTGCGAAAAAAGGTTGGATCTTGGAATTGTGTAGTGTCTTGAAAAGCGGCATCAAGCCGTATAGGGAGAGGTGTTGGCATAGGTTTAACTTCTGCCATGCCAGCTTCAAAAAGGATCTCTGCTGCATATTTAGATTGATCGAGAAACAAGCCACCTTCATGAACCTGAGCCCGTATCCCAAGAAAGTAGTTTAAAGAACCCAAGTTCTTCATCGAGAAGTTGTTGCTGAGGTCGTTAATCAGCTTGTCTATCAATTCTTGAGAATTTCCTGTGAGCAATACATCATCAACATAGAGAAGAAGAACCAAGGTCTGTTTACCATGATGAAATGTAAAGAGTGAAGGATCGGCATTACTACAAGTGAAACCAAATTCAAGGAGAAAATTAGTAAACTTGTTGAACCAAGCGCGAGGTGCTTGTTTGAGGCCGTATAGAGCTTTGTGTAATCGACACACATGGTTTGGAAACGCAGGATTAACAAATCCCGGAGGCTGTTCCATAAATACTTCTTCTTGAATCTCTCCGTGAAGAAAAGCATTTTTAACATCGAGTTGAGTGATGGACCAGTCTTTAGCTGTAGCAACACTGAGTACAACTCGTATGGTAGACGTTCAAACCACAGGACTGTAAGTTTCAATGAAGTCAATACCCTCCTCTTGGGCAAAGCCCTTTGCAACAAGCCGAGCTTTCAATTTGTCGAGGGTCCCATCTGCTTTAAGTTTCACCGTGAAGATCCATCGGCACCCAAGAACATTCATATCTGGAGTAAATGGAACCAGAGACCATGTTTCATTTTGTGACTGTGCATCCATTTCATCTCCCATAGCATTAGTCCACCCTTCATGTTTAAGAGCTGAAGCAACCGTCTTTGGTACAGCAGGTAGATCAATGCGAGTGAGCAAAGCATAACGAGGGTTTGGCTTCCTGATTCCTCTTTGCAATCGAGTGACCATTGTGTGTGTGCGGTCCTCCGGTGTGCTTGAAGTCTCAGGTGGAATGAGATGATGCCCTGGTGAACTTTGACGCTCTGCCTCAGTCACTTGCTCTGTTTCTGCCACTGTTCTCTCAACAGGAATATTAACTTCTGGTGTAGTACTCTCATTATCTCTGTTTTGACAGGGTGAAGCCATGATAGGAACAGTGGGAAGATATGATGGAGGTGGAGCAGATTGCCAAGCTTTGAGTAAAGGAGTGGTATGGGCTTCAACAAAGTCACGGTACCGATCTGCAAAAGGGAAGCAACCTTCATCAAATATCACGTGACGAGATATATATATCCGACCTGTGGGAGGATACAAGCAACGGTATCCCTTGTACTGTGCTTGATAACCCAGAAATACACATTGGAGGGATCGAAGGTCGAACTTATGATGCGTATATGGGCGAAGGCATGGGTAACACGCTGACCCAAAAACTCTTAGAAATGAGTAATCTGGTTTTTGACTTAGTAACAATTCTGATGGACTTTTGTTTTGCAGAGGTGCAGATGGTAGCATGTTACTCACAAAGTTAGCTGTGTAAAAAGCTTCGACCCAATACTTGAATGGTGTTTTGCTCTGGAATAACATTGAGAGAGCGAGTTCAGTCAAATGACGATGTTTTCGCTCTGCAAGACCATTTTGATGTGGCGTTGAGGGACAAGACATTTGATGCCGTATCCCATGTGTAACCAAATGGTTGTGAAACAAGTTGCTAATGAACTCACCACCACCATCACTTTGGAACACTTTAATCTTCTTGTTGAATTGATTTTCAACTTGTTTTTGAAATGCCACAAACACTTGATAAAAATCAGACTTTGCTTTGAGAGGAAACAGCCATGAATACCGAGAAAAATCATCCACAAAGACCACATAATATTTAAAACCTTGATTTGATACAATAGGTGATGGTCCCCATAGATCACAATGTATTCGATCAAGTGGTTCCAATGTACTAGACATAGAGGCAAAAAACGGTAACTTAGAACTCTTTCCCATTTGGCAAGGCTCACATATAACTGAAACATTGCTCTTATTCATTGAAATCTCCTTGTTGTTCCGTAGATGTTGAAGAATCTGAAAGTTTGCATGACCAAGTCTTTGGTGCCACACCATGTCACTTGCAAGCACTTGACGATTTGAATAGAAAGCTAAAAATTACGGATTCCTCAACACATAAAGACTCTCATGACGAGGTCCTTTGGTCACCACTTTCTGAGTTTGTAAATCAATGACATATACCCAATTAGAATCAAAGAACACACCACACGGATAGTCATCACATAATTTTGAGACGGATAACAATGATTTTTGGATTGATGGGCAAACAAGAACATCAAGTAAAGGGATACTACCTTGAGGAGTGGTGATGACCGTAGAACCCACATGAGTTATGGGAAGTTGGTTACCATTACCTACAAGAACAGTTTCTAGACCATTATAAGGCGTAGACTGTTGCAGAGTAGATGCTGAAGCAGTAATGTGAGCCGTAGCTCCCGAGTCTGGATACCACTCCTTGCCGGAGTCATCAGAGACACGAAGAGCAGCCAATGCTTGTGGAACATCCTCGCTTTGATAAGCATTGTCAAACCTGTTCCAACATTTCAGGGCTGAGTGACCTATGCGGCCACAGATTTGGCAAACAGGTCGATTGTTGTTTAATCCGGTAGAGCCATGAGACTGATTCCACCCAGATGAGTTGACTTGTTGAGAGAAACCTCTCCCACGAGTTGAGTAACCACCACGACCTCTACCTCCAGAGCGGTAATAGGAGTTTCCTCGTTCTCTTTGACCAGAACTTGATCCAGGACCAGTGTAACCGGATTTCTGCGCCTCAAAAGCAATAAATGGAGTTGTAGCCTCGACTGATGTTTCATAAGATTGTAGGCGAGTGTTAAACCCCGAGATTTCAGAGACAACATCATTGAACGTTGGTGGTGGATAACGAGACATTGAGCTTTGAACAACAGTGGAGATGGGGTCAAAATCACGAGATAACCCATTGAGAAAAGAGAAGATCTTCATAGATTCCTCTACCGGTTTGCCTATGGAGCTCAGCTGGTCACAAATAGCACGAAACTCACGGAAGTAGACCAGGAAATCTTTCCCACGATTATTTAACAATTGAAGACGACGCCTAAGATCAAATTCCCTGGCCACAGAGCTCTTGTTGAAATTATCAGCTAGAGAGATCCAAACATCTTGAGAGGTTTCTAGACCATGAACATAACCGAGTACCTCTTCAGTAAGGGTACCAAAAATCCATGACTTTATCAGCTGATCTGTACAAACCCAAGCTTCAAACGCAGGATTTGGTGCTGTAACGGCAACATTGTTAACGGTGTTGGTGACTGTTTCTTCAGGAGGACGAACTTGACCATTGACAAAACCCAGAAGCTTCTGACAACGAAGAAGTGACTCAAACTGGGTCTTCCATAGAAGATAATTGCTGTCATTCAGCTTTAGAGTGACAGAGGAAGCGACATGAACAGTAGACGGAAAAGGATACGACACAAGATTTTGAGCATCTGCCATGATAGCACCTGTTAAGGTTTATAGAAGCTCTGATACCATGAAGATATTTAGACAAAGACTGAGTTTTTCTATTACTCTTTTTCCACACACCCCACCATTACAAAGCCTTCACTTATATAAGACTTAAGCAACTCTAAACCCTAGGATTGAGAGCCACACATTTGTGAACAAGCGTTTCAATCCTAGCCACATACTTCTACTCTCTCTAACGGCTTGAATTGATTATGCAGGACCACTTCTCCAGCTTGTACCTTCGTCATCTTCGTCGTACACCTCTGTGTTAACACAGACGCTCCTCCATCCTTCACTTGATTGAAATCTGGGCTTGGTTTACTCATATCATTTGGGCCCAATATTCTTCTTTCTTGATTGTTCTTCTTAAGGCCCATAGTTATTGACAAGTCCACTTGCTCTGTTTTTGTCTCTGATGCAGCACTCGGGTTCTTCTGCATCACTATGCTTTCAAGAAGAAGATAAATTGTCTAAAAGTGTGATGATCATGAAATCATAAGTTAAATGACATGGAATGAATTCTCCACAGAAAAAGGAGTATAAATTTTCTAGGTTTCTTGCTTATTGTATTAAAGAACAATGAGTTTACTGCTCATGGTTATTAGGCTTAAGTTTATGAAATAGTAATTGCATTTCTATAGTTGTGACCATTTATCTACCGCGGAATGTACCACTAGAGGATAACTATATGTTCTTCAATTATTTTGAGTACAAAAATTGGAGAAAGAAGATATGAAAACATTGAGATTTAAATTTATCTTTAAACTGGTTTAAGAAAAGCACCACTAGAGTATAACTATATGTTCTTCAATTATTTTGAGTACACTTTTAATATGACGTTTATTTGTTGGTCCAAATGTGAAAAAGACAAACTATTAAGACTGCTCCTTAAGGAACTACAGAACAGTTCCTTTGGTGAAACAGTTCCTGTGGTTTATTTTCTTACGCATCTAGAATTTTCTCAAGGAAACGGTAGCCTTTGGTGAAACAGTTATGTTTACCAAAACATCGATATTTTTATATGGTTTCAAGAGCCTGAAGAACGTCAGCCTTGATGTCATCAAAGTCTTCAATACCAAAACTGAAGCGAACTAAGTTGTCTTTGAGTCCATATTTGAGCTTTTCTTCTCGTGGTACATCCCTTAATTAAACCCCAAAATATTTATCTAACGAAAAATAAACAAAATTATCAATGTTTTAGCGGAAAATCATACCAGTTCCTTGTGGTGGGTTGGTCCACGAAGCTCTCGCATCCACCAAAAGATGTTGCAATGTAAGGGATCTTAAGAGAATCGACAAACTTGACTGTCGTCTTGAGATCTCCAGCAATCTATTTGCAGATAAAAGGAAAGAAGAAACACATTTTGAGACGATTACTAATTATTTACTTGGACCAGATTTCATCAAAGCTGATGAATTGGATTATTTCTTACCTCGAAAGTGACCAGACCACCAAAACCAGTCATTTGTCGCTTGGCTATGTGATGTTCGGGATGACTAGGAAGGCCTGGATAGTAAACACGACTCACCTAAACACGATTATATCAAATCAATTTTCTGATTAGATATGATGTCCATTCACAAAGTGGAATGAAGATTATTGAATCCACTTGAAAAAAGCTATGGCAAAAAAAAAAAAAATTAAAGACAAAAGTATCGAGCAAATGTTATGGTGTTTCTATCTTTGAATTTTAGATGTGTGTGTGTGTGTGTGTAAATAGGTGAGTCTTGATCATTTGCAAGACATCCCAAAGTCGATTCAATAACACATTCTCATAGACTTCTCTTTTATTTTGTTCTTCATTCTTTTACTTAGACAAGAAACCCTGATTTCAAATTTTTATTTCTTTCTTGCACAAGCATAAATAATTATGCGTGCTTAGTGAAAACATAAAATAATATGTTTAGTTTCTTCTATCGAATTCACAAGCAAATACATAAATAATTTGTAAACGAAAAGAAAGAATGGATCTTGGTGAGAAAAATATAATACAGTACCTTGGGATGTGCTTCTAGCACTTGGGCCATCCTCAAAGCGGTTGAATTATGTTGTTTTACACGAAGATACATCGTCTTCATGCTTCGGATGAGTAAATATGCAGCGTTCTGCTTTTTGCAACGACCCAATTATCCAAAGGTTAAAACACTTGAATAGAACCAATCCTAGCTAAATCAATACAAATTTTTTTTGAACCGAGACAGTCCAAAATTTCAACAGATTTATGAATTGATAGCATTAGAGGAGGATCAAGCATCTTTTACCGGATTAATCGTGCCTCCTAAAAGTTGATGCAAAGTGCGAATCTTGGAAACCAATTTCATTGAACCAGAAATGCATCCAGCAAGAACCTGTGAAGACACACGAAGCACATAATCTTTTTTTTATGTAACCATTTCTCCGAGAACTAATGAGGTTCCACATTTTGAATTACACACATCGTTGTGGCCTCCAATGTACTTGGTACCAGACTGGATAACAAGATCAGCACCAAGAGAAAGTGCCTTTTGATTCAAAGGTGTTGCAATGGTACCGTCGATACAAACAAGAGTTCCCCTTTTGTGACAGATTTCTGAAACTAATGCAATGTCAACACATCGAAGAAACGGGTTTGTTGGGGATTCAGTAAAGTACATAGAAACCTGGAGACAGAAAAGACCACAATTCTCATATTTTTTCCAGCTTTGAAGTGTGGTAAGAGAACGTAATATAACGTACCATACCTCATGGTTATTTACTACATCTTCCAGCCCCGCGATATCATCAGAGTCGATCAGAGTCACCTGAAGACATAAACACATACACACACACATTTAACAAGGGGTTAATCGATGGAGCTCGAAACGAAACAGAAAGAAAGTGATGAAACTGGTTATTTTTTTTTATTTTTTTTTTTTACGGTGATCCCCGATTTGGGAAGAAAAGTCTCCATGAACATTCTTGTCTCCTTGTAACAATCTTTTGTTGTCACAATATGTCCATTTGTAGGTACCAAAGCCAAAAGTGTAGCAGTAATTGCACACATCCCAGAAGCCACTATCAAAGTTGATTCGGCACCTTCAAGTGCACTGATCAAGAGAGTATAAAAAGGAAAAAAAACTATAAAAAAAAACTCAAGAAAGAGACCATAATCAAAGACATCACGAGAGAGAGAGAGAGAGAGACCTAATCTTTTATTCGAGTACCATAGTTGTTGGGCTTCCATAACGTGTATACTCGTGACATTCAATGCGTTGTTCCTACAAATTGAAAGTAAATTTATTTTTGTAAACGAAGACTACCATTTTGGCTTAGTTAAAGCAACATACTATTTTAAATTTTCACATATGTTTTAACTAGAAGCATATATAAGGGGACCTTGAAGTCGACTAGCTCGGAAGTTTCCTTGAAGAAGTAGGTCGTTGTGTTCACTATAGGGGTCGTGATTGAAGCTGTGTTGATATCACGACCTAATCTTTCACCTGATTGTAAACAATAAAACCCACAACAAATCCCATTATCTGCAATTGTCCGGTTATGATATTGCTATTGTTTTCAAATGAATAACAAAGAAAAAAGAATGAGATAGTTTTCTAAAAAGCTCCACAGATAAAGGGACATCAGAAAATTTATTCTATAAAATTGGATGCATTCAAAGCTAAACACAATTGTTTTGAAAATATTTCTAGGTAAAATTTTACTTGATATTTTAATCAATGTGGAAGATTTTGTATCATTGAAGATGTAGAATTGAAACAGCAGACCAAACAATAAGCTATTTGATATTTAATACATACATATACATTTATATATTATTCTGAAACTATAAAAGAAAATTGATCGCCAGCTATATACACCATCAATCGCATGGTTACACATTCAGACGAAAAGAATTTGTTGGTGCCTACACGGATAATTGGATTTGTGCAGTAACATTCACGAACAAACATATGACATGTCACTATCACCATAACCATTAGTTTTTCACTGATATGGTATGTCGTCACGAGACTCACGACAGAATCAAGCACCATTCAACCATGACCATTAGACCATACACTATTACTATTACCATCGTTTTGTTGGTTTTGTTAGTTTCAGCATTGGTTTTTAATTCTTCAGTTGGTTTTTGGATTTTAAAGTTGGTTTTGAGATATCAGTCATGGTTGGATGGTGCCAGATTCCATCTTGCCGGTGTACCAGAATAGTGAAAAATGATTGTATGATATTGGTGACATATCCTATGTTTATGTTTATTCGTGAATGTTACCATGCAAATTCAATTGTTGGTGTATGTACTGATACAATACTTTAATCCGGATGTGTGACCATGCGGTGGCCAATATATACTTGGTGTAGTTGGCAAACATATTTCCAACTATAAATTTTTAAAACCAATGATTTAGTTGAATGAAAATTTCTATTCAGCATATGAATAAGTAAAAAGTAAAATCATTCATAATTTTTACAATCGGTCATCGAAGTTAAGACTTGCTTTTCTTTTCTTTTAAAATGAATTTTATGAAATCATTCATTTTAAAAATCATCTATATAAGTATTATTACTTTCGGTATTTGCTTTATTTCGTATACTTACGGTTATTCTATTTTTTCAAACTAGATCGAAACGGGCGACATATCGAAACACATAATACGTATTTTTTGCCCAGTCCTATAAATAGATTACTATAAATTAAGAGGCGACAAGAACAGCAGATAACTAGTAAAAATCATAAAGGGACAATGGACGTAGCTAACGTACCAGCATGAACAACCAAACTCGCATCGGAGCTCAAGAATGAGTTCTTTAAATTGTTCATGTCCTCCATCTTAAGAACCTGTTCCCTCTTTCTTTCAAAGAACAAAACCAATTCAGATTTTATTGAATAATTTGGGTTAAACCGAACCTAATTAATTATGACTTTTGACAAAATTCAAAACTTTTAACCATTCCTTAACCAAAATCAAAATTGATCTAAATAAAAATCAAATTAAATTTGGAAAACCAAAACGGTTTAAGGGTAGAAGTCTTGCTTAATCAAATAAACTCAGGTTTAAAAATTTAATTGGTTTTAAAAATTAAGTAAAATGAAAATTGCATTTGAATTCAATTAAATCGAGAATTCAAAGGGTTTGGCTTAATTTGACCATAAATTGAATCTGTTAAGAGAAGTCAAAATTGTTAAGTGTTAACTATGACTTGGTTTACTAAACCAAGTTGACTTCCGGTTAATCTTGCCTAAACCAATCTAAAATTCAAACTTCTCATTTCAACCTGAATCTAGATCGGAACATCTACAAAAAAAACCTACTCAATGCATTAAAGCGGTCAGAGGATTTTCGAAGCCTCTCATCCTAGACATCATAGAAACACTCCTAAAGCTTATCACAGAAAGGAAAAAAAACAACTTCTGACCCAAAAAAAAAAAAAAAAAAAGAGGATAAGTATATGTAAGCAAGCTAAAATGAAATGTAGGAAGAGAAAGCTTCGAAAACGTTTTAACGAAATTCGATAAAATCGGACTGAATTTAAAGAAAAAAAAAAAAAACAATTTTCATGATGGTTTTAGGCAATCTCTCGCCGAAGCACGACCTGAAAACATCTTTTGATGATTCGAGATCAAAATTGAAACAAAAGAAACCAATGGAAATTATCTGCTTGCATGAAAACGTTTTAGAGAAAACATAACAATTAATTTGGAAACCTTTCGGTAAAAGAAGACTTACGATTGATCTAGGAAAGCTCAGAATGTTAATATTGGACTCTATGGATTCTTAAGAGGAAGAAGAAGCTAGCAAGCAAAAAAAAAAAACACTCAATTTGGTTGGGAATTGAGAGAGATGAGACGTTTTGAAGTGAAATAAATGAAAATGAAAAGATGGATAAAAAAAAGAAATTGAGAGGACTTAGTTTTGTAATGTTTGGTCAGGGACATAATGGACAAGTGTCCATCCATGAAACAACACAAGTCTCTTTCTCACTTGATACATTAGTGTACAGAAAGTCCAGATTAGATTAATGACTCCCTAGTGGCCATGCAACCAATAGGAATTAAACAGATGAGACTCTTACGCTTAATTTGATAATTCAATAACTTAAGAAATATATAAATCAGATGTAATTCTTATGAAATATTCTATTCCTTTCATATTACTTTGTCATTTTAAAAATTAAAAGACGTTTTATATTACTTATTATTTTATGTTTTCAATTTTGATATAATTTCCAGCTTTGTCAATATTAATTTAATGATTTGATTAATAAAATAAAACTAAATAATATTAATTAAAAACATAAAAACTAATTATAATTTTTAGAAAGTGTGAAAAATCTTAAACTACAAGTAATATAAAACATAAAAAATAGTTATCAAAAATCCAATACATGTATTTAAGACTACCGACAAAATATCATAAATTTTTGATAACTATTCTCTTATCAAAAATATCAAAAATTTTATAATATACATCATCATCATCTCTATGTTTTACGCATAAAGTGTTATATTAGTAAAAGAGGACTTACGATTGATTTAGGAAGCTCAGAATGTTATATTGGACTCTATGGATTCTTAAGAAGAAGACAAAGCTATCAAGACCAAAAAAATGGTCCAGAAGAGTTAGAGAGATGAAAGCTGGGCGAAAATGAGAGGATAAAACAAATTGAGAAGGATAGAGACTAAAGAGAGTGGACTCGGTTTTGTTCATGGGGACATAATGGACACGTGTCCATCCATGAGAGAACACAACTCTCTGTCTGACTTGATACATCACTAACTTGGACAGACTGTCTAGATTAGCTTATACTGACTCCCTAATGGCCATGCAACCAATAGGAAATGGACACATGACTAGCTTAACTCTTAACCTTGATTGTTTACGCCTAATTTGATTTATAATTCAATAACTTAAAGAAATTTACTAAATCAGATGTAATCATCCTCTATGAAATAATGATCACAAATCCAGTAAATTCCTTTACGACTACCGACCAAATATCAGGAACTTATGAGACAACTATGAATTTATAAGATTTATGATGTGAATCAGATAATTTTCGGCAATCTCTGAAAACTATATGATAAAATTTAGTTTTAACTATGTGTGTATTATATATATGAGATGATTACAAAGATAATTTAATACTTGAATCCATCAATGCAAAGGACCGGTGAAGTCCATACATTTGAGTAAATTATTTTATGCGGTTTGGAAAATAAAAAATTTAAGAGAAAAAATGGAGAATGAAAATTTATGACTTTATTAATAGAGCAAGCATTGCATAATAGAGATGACATATTATTCAAAATTGGTAGAGAAAACTAAGATACAACTGTTTTTAAAATAAAAAGCGTCGGATATCCGAGACGTGAGGGCTAGACAGGAAAATGGCTTTATAGAAAAGATAGCGAAAGTTTGAGAAACGTCCTGCTCCGATCCGGCCATTCATATCTTCCATTTTTAATTAGTTTTCCCGACTTTCAACGGCATCCTGTTGTTAGATCTTTCATCTGAAAAGTAGTTGGAAAGAATTCCAGAGGGACGAGATTATCAGTAAAAAATTGATGAGCTAATATATGGTTTCTTGCAATGTTAGGGACACAAAAAAATTATTAAGAGCAAGAGCACGAGAACAAGTGGGTAAAAAGAGTGAACCTTTGTGAGTAATCTTAAGCTTGGAGCCATCACCAATCAAAACCTCTTCATTCCCGGTGTAAGGTGAGTGTAGCAAGAGGTTTGCTAAGTCTGAGATGATGTAGCGATCAGAGGCTGAAGTGGGGTTTCAGTAGCCCCTATCATCTCACTCTAGGAAGACTGTCTTGTCTTTGCCAAGCTCGGGATTTGGTGATTCAGTGCTGGGCCGGATCTGAGGGCAGCGAAGTGAACCATTTGGCTAGGGCCCCCATTTTTGTGAGACCTTCATTTTAAGATTTTTTTTATTTTTTTTTATTTTTTTATGCTTAAAAATATGTTTTTAAATTTTAAAAATGGTAGCAATAAAAAATTATGGTGTATCATATCAAAAAAATTAAAAATATATTTATACACTAAAATAATTTTGTTTAATTCTACAATAAAAAAATAGTTAAAAGTTTTTTAAATTTCTATAAATAAAATGAATATAATAAATAAATATATTTATATTATAGGACCTCTATTTTCTATTTTGTTTTGGGCCCCCGCTATCTCAGGACTGGCCCTGATTCAGTGCCATCATTTTTCACAGATGGCGATGGGAGCACATGAGTTGTCAATAAATTTGAAGAGGTTGTACTCTTTTAACAAGGATTTGATTTGAATACTTCAAGTGAGATAGTTCACTGAGGAAAGCTTGGTAACATTTAACATGTTAATGGCTGAAAGCGGGTACTTCTCTTGAGAGAGTAAGTCAGATGGAGACGAAAGGAAAGAGTATTTTGGATCCATGAACAAAGAAAAAGGGCTAGGCATAGAAAAGGAAAATTTGATCGAGTGAAAAGTGTTATATGTATAACTATTATATATATACAAAATAGTGTTATACAGTATTTACAACAAAAGTCGTGAAAATGTTACTTCTTCCATTCCTAATTGATTGTATTTCTAGGACAAAAAATTATATTTTTAAGTTTTCTATGCATGTTTTATTAGTTAGTAATGAGAAATTGAATACTATTGGTTTATAATTACATAAAATTGTTATCACGAAAAATCATACATTTATTATCAAATTTTAATATATTTTCTTAATATGTGTGAAAATTCTTTAAATACAATCAATTAGAAATTGAGTGAGTATTATGTATCACTGCTATATTAAATACAACATCAACACTATTGTCTATGTTTCATATATATATAATAATGTATTATCTATAAACAAATTTTTTAATTGCCACACAATTTTTATTTCAGAAAAATAGACCAACCGTACATTTAAACGCGCACACAAAACCGCAAACTTAGACACACACATACAAAACCATAAACTTAACGCACTCATTCACAAAACAACAAACTTCTGCACCATATAACTTTTATTTTAAACTCTTTTAAAATTATTATATCTCATATTATTTTTATTGCTTCATCGTTATTATCCAAATAGATCATATATGATTAAAGAGGGGGACATTTGTCACTGAAAAAACGATCAAGAACCTTCTCTTCAAGAACTGCCAAAGCCTCGGAAGATTTTATGCATATAGGTGTCTTGTATTGAGATATCGAAGAACCCCGAGAAACGAAAAAATCCATGAGAGAATCAAAAGTACCTTGTTGCACCACTCTTATCTCCAGAGGTCCGATTGATCCATCTTTACTCCTAAATACTCGATATAAATGACAAAGTGATTCTTCCATGACACAACAACATTTCACCAATACTTTATCATCACGTTCAACACCATTGATGTTTTTGGGTTTGAGTTCCCAATAAAACACATAGTGACCTGGATTAGTAGAGATATCATCATAACATGTGTTACCCATCAACATCAAATTTGAAGATTCAAGAACAAGCGTCGCATCATTTAACGCCTTCAAAATATGTTCCTCAGTTGTTATCTCTGTCTGAATGCTTAGAACCATCTCTTTTCTACGTACGAATCGAAACTGAGGTGTGTTATTATAAAATCCAGTCACCTCTAAAATATCTCCAACCCTAAACCTGTGTAAACCTAGCAAAATAAACAAAAGTTAGTTTTGCTAACTCGAGGATAAGATATATAATATAATATTATTTGCTTAGAGTATAAATATATATGTTTTATATAACTCACCATAATAATTTGTGACCAACAGCTCATAGCAGCAACCTAACTTAACGTCCACAAGATCAACAATTTCAACATTGTTTTCCTCATCAACCCGTTTGAACTCAAAATATGATAAATTGGGTAGACATGTGTATGAAACATCTTGTGGTTTGCATGACGGGTCTACGTTTATCCCAAATATAGTTTCGGATGATGCATAGGTCATGGAAATTATAGGAAGTTTGTTGGAGTAGAAATCCAATGTCGAGATGTACTGAACCATTGATCCTGTAGCAATACAATTAATAAATTTGGCTTTGGGCCAAAGCCTTGTGATTATACCTTCCCATGATTTTTGGTTGCATTCTTGATCAATCAGATTTGCTAATTCAAGATTAGGACCTCCAAGGATGATAGAGACTGATTCTTTGCAATTATGGTCTGTAATCCACTCGCTGACATGACCATATTGTATATTACTGCATAATTCTTTCCAGTGAGTTTCAAGAAAATTCATTGCCCGAACCAAGATAGAAGCAAAGTTAGCACTTATACTTGTAACTTCGTTTCTTTGGACGAGCCCACAGAGAAGATGACAATACATACTCTGCTTGTTGTCTGAGCATAATGTGACATCGATGGGGCTTGTATACATTGTTGAAGGTTTGTTCTTGAAATAATCGCTCGTGAAAAAGCTCGAAAGCGCCCCAGCAACTGGCAAACCAGAAGGAGTTTTAGATAACGGTCTGGTGAAACAAAACATCATCTCCTTTGCTTGCTTAGCACCATCCAGATACCTACAATAACACCATAATTGATGAGATCAACATTGGTATAATCGATAACATAAGTAAATATATGGAATCGTGATCTAGTGCGGTGTTTGAGTGGTGCATTAATCTTTTGTATGTCCCTAAGCCAAAGATCAAATCAAACCATTTACGAACTCTCCTAAAAGCTAGTGTACATGTATTTATTTACTAGCAAAAGAATTCTCATTTATTAGGTCTTGAGATTAGTTTTTATACAGTTTACCAAATTTACCAAAATATATATATCTTTAAAAAAGAATATGAAAGAGTTCATGACACGTGCATCGGGCCAAAGAGCCATGAAATCCGACTAATTCCAAGAACCAAAATAATCATGTGAATGATTCAGTGGACAAATAGAAATGAATAGATAGTTCCGCACTTAAGTGGTGAAATTAATAAAATATTTAACAATTGTTTTTTTTTATAGGAATATTAATTTTTTCTTTTTTTTGAATTTTTTTTTCTTGATAAGAATATTCATTATATATGATAAGAATATATATTTACAATGTATTGAAGGAGATATTAATTGTTACCTGGATATAATGGTGGATGACAGAGCGCCGAGTCGTATCATGTTCTCAAATTGGTTTTTGTTGATAGGGAATATCTTATGTTTTCCTCCTGACGTACCAGAACTACATGATCAAAAGTTCAACAACCATTAGAGGATTATATGAATTTAAGAGCTTCATCGCCACGTTAAGTCAAAACAAGAGTTTTTACCTTTCGAAAAATCCAGTGATAGAGTGGCCTGAAATGACATTTGAAGGTTCTCCATTTGCAACACGTTCGATATAAGGCTTCACATCTTCATAAGTAACCACTGGTACGTTCTTTTTGAAAAGCTCTTTATCAGAACTTCCATGGAGGAAACGTTGGAGATATTCAGTCTCGGCGTTAAGTGTGAGTATCTCCTTCAATACATTGTCTTGTATTTGCTTTGCATTTGATGTTAATGCCTCGAGATCGAAACTTAGACTCATATTTGGTTCCATCTCTTATCACCTGAAATTAAAGGGTTTATATATAACCAATAAATATCTGCAAATCATTTATGTAATAATCTTGAAAGTTCTTCTCTCAAACTCTACATTAACTGATAGATCCACATAAATAATGCTTACCCCTAAATATATAAAAAAAATTTTAAAGAGACAACTACACGTGCTTAACCAAGCTGTCATTGAATCAAGCCAAATGTTTTATTTTTATATAGAGAAAAATCTCAAGTGGGCAGAAAGTGATTCGATTCGGTTTATTTATATAGACATGCGTAATCCTCCATGAATTAGAAATTAAGCTGTCATCGAATCAACCAAAAGGTTTATTTCTATATAGAGAAAGTTTCAAGTGGGTAGAAAATGATTGGATTCGCTTTCATAATCCTCAATGAATTAGATTATTAATTTTCCATTTTAGGGTTTATTTCCATAAAGAAATTAATGTCTCAAATTATTAAGCTGTCATTTTAGGGTTTATTTCCATAAAGAAATGTCTCAAACGCGAAAAAATATATTTAATTAAAAACATAACAGTTAGAAATGTCACATATAAATATTCGAGTGAACTTTATATCTAGTTCGATAATCTGGTAAGATCGATTGAGAACTTCTAAGCCATTAAAAAAAAGAAAGAAAGGATTAGAGGCTTTTCGAAGAACTTATTTATAATTATTTATTACAAAAAGAGGACTTACGATGGAACTAGGAAAATGTTTTGCTTGCATGAAGACGTTTTAGAGAAAACATAACAGTTTGGAAACCTTTCGGTTAAAGAGGACTTACGATGGAACTAGGAAAGTTCAGGGTCTTATATGGATTCTTAAGAGGAATGCTGGGTGAAAATGAGAGGATATATAGAAAAATATATGAGAAGCATAGAAAGATGAGACTTGGTTTTGCTCATGGGACATAATGGACACGTGTCCAACCATGAGACAACATAACTCTTTTCTCTGACTTAATGCAACACTAACTTTGATAAAAACTGTCTAGATTAGCTTAAGGACTCCCTAATGGCCATGCAACCAATAGGAAATGAAATAAATTGATGTATAAATAAATAATATTAAAATATAGCAAAAAGAAAGGCCAAATGATGAAAAATTGTATAAATATTGAAACTTAGTGACAAAATGAGTGTCAAAAAGGTCAAAATCTAATGAATAAGCAAAGATATTTAAGAACATGTTTAAAAATAAAATGAGATCTATGAAATAAATTTCACATTCTTATCAAATAAAAAAAAAATTCACATTCACCACAACTAAATATTTCTCATGAAATTTTTTTTAGCCTCAAGTCACCATGAAGCACATGCAACTAATCAGAAAAAATAGAGTGTATCAAGATAGATATGATTTGGTTTGAGAATCAATCCACATTTCCATTTTTTATATGTGAGAGAAGAGAGCGTAAAAAGTGAGTAGATGTTGGAAAGCGAACAAATTTATTTTGCAAGATGAAGAAAGAAATGGTAGTGCAAAAATGTTAGAAGAAAAATTGACAAAAGCTTGGTACAATACATGCATGCACATATGACTATAGTATTTATTTTAAATCTCATTATGTGAAATGATTGAGTATTTAGAAAGGAATACATTACTTGAATTCGTTGATTGGATTATCGGGTTTAAAACCAAACTAAATTGTTTGGCCATATAAGTGAGCTACACAAGTCTCTTTCTCAACCAATAGGAATTAAACACATGAGACTAGCTTAACTCTTAAACTTGATTATTTACGCCTAATTTGATGTATAATTCAATAACTTAAGAAATATATAAATCAGATGTAATTTTTATGAAATATTCTCTTTCTTTCATATTAATTTGTCATTTTAAAATTTAAAACTCGTTTCATATTACTTATTATTTTATGTTTTCAATTTTGATATAATTTTTAGCTTTGTCAATATTAATTTAATGATTTAATCAATAAAGTAAAACTAAATAATATTAATTAATTAAAACATAAAAACTAATTATAATTTTTAGAAAGTGTGAAAAATCTTAAACGACAAGTAATATAAAACATAAAAAATAGTTATCAAAAATCCAATACATGTATTTAAGACTACCGACAAAATATCAGAAATTTTTGAAAACTATTCTCTTATCAAAAATATCAAAATTTTTATAATATACATCATCATCATCTCTATGTTTTACGCATAAAGTGTTATATTAGTAAAAGAGGACTTACGATTGATTTAGGAAGCTCAGAATGTTATATTGGACTCTATGGATTCTTAAGAAGAAGACAAAGCTATCAAGACCAAAAAAATGGTCCAGAAGAGTTAGAGAGATGAAAGCTGGGCGAAAATGAGAGGATAAAACAAATTGAGAAGGATAGAGACTATAAAGAGAGTGGACTCGGTTTTGTTCATGGGGACATAATGGACACGTGTCCATCCATGAGAGAACACAACTCTCTGTCTGACTTGATACATCACTAACTTGGACAGACTGTCTAGATTAGCTTATACTGACTCCCTAATGGCCATGCAACCAATAGGAAATGGACACATGACTAGCTTAACTCTTAACCTTGATTGTTTACGCCTAATTTGATTTATAATTCAATAACTTAAAGAAATTTACTAAATCAGATGTAATCATCCTCTATGAAATAATGATAACAAATCCAGTAAATTCCTTTACTACCGACCAAATATCAGGAACTTATGAGACAACTATGAATTTATAAGATTTATGATGTGAATCAGATAATTTTCGGCAATCTCTCAAAACTATATGATAAAATTTAGTTTTAACTATGTGTGTATTATATATATGAGATGAATTACAAAGATGATTTAATACTTGAATCCATCAATGCAAAGGACCGGTGAAGTCCATACATTTGAGTAAATTATTTTATACGGTTTGCAAAATAAAAAATTTAAGAGAAAAAATAGAGAATGAAAATTTATGACTTTATTAATAGAGCAAGCATTGCATAATAGAGATGACATATTATTCAAAATTGGTAGAGAAAACTAAGATACAACTGTTTTTAAAATAAAAAGCGTCGGATATCCGAGACGTGAGGGCTAGCCAGGAAAATGACTTTATTGAAGAGATAGCGAAAGTTTGAGAAACATCCTACTCCGATCCGGCCATTCATATCTTCTATTTTTAGTTTTCCCGAATTTCAACTGAAAAATAGTTGGAAAGAATTCCAGAGGGACGAGATTATCAATGAGAAATTGATGAGCTAATATATGGTTTCTTGCAATGTTAGGGACACAAAAACATTATTAAGAGCAAGAGCACGAGAACAAGTGGGTAAAAAGAGTGAACCCTTGTGAGTAATCTTAAGCTTGGAGGCATCAACAATCAAAACCTCTTCATTCCCAGTGTAAGGTGAGTGTAGCAAGAGGTTTGCTAAGTCTGAGATGATGTAGCGATCAGAGGCTGAAGTGGGGTTCAGTAGCCTGACGAGATATTGTATTATTATTAGTCTCAAGAGTCATTACTTTGTGTTCCAAGTAGGCTTTGTACCGATCCTGCCTCTCCTTCCAACGTGCAGCTGCCTGTCGGTTTGCCAATATTCTGACAAAGCATCCATATAAATAAATGTCAAAAACCCGATATCGTATGGGTAAAAATAGAAAACAAAAACAATTGATCATGCAGTGGTCTCAACTACCTTTCTCACGTTTTGAACCAGATCCAACAATATCGTTTCCATGCACAGAATTGGTTGAGGAAAATTTACCAATAAGATTCACAGGTGGAAGAGGTGGCTTCTTCACTGTGTCACTGAAACAATTATCCAATGAAACACTTCTGTAGTGTTTGCTTAAAAGCTCAGATTCTTGGCTTGCTCTTCTCTTTACACCCAAACTAATTGATCCAGTCTTAGACCTGCTCTCAACCGCATTGTTGTCATCTTCTAAATCGTTGATATCTATAAATATCTCACCTGCATTTGCATTGAAATAAAAATCATTAAAGTCCAAATTCATAATTGCATTGAAATTGAAAAATTTCTCAATTTCCTCAACAGAATTTATCTCACCAACACCTTCTTTTCATTTCTTTGATTCTCCAATCAATGGCTCTATTGGCTTAGGGTCATTTAAGTCTGAAAAATTCAGAGGAATCAATGAATTGAGTCCAACGATATCGCTTGTTGAACGTTATGAGCCTTTCTCGGTGGCACAGTATTGCCAGAAACTCTCACGGGGTTAGATCTCGCTAACGGAATCATCGGAGGCAATGAAGGGTTGTTCGTCAAACCAGTGGAAGGGTTCATCATCGGAGGCACTGAATTATTATTGTTAAACCAAATGGAAGAACCTCTTTTCTCCACAGGTGCTGATGGAGAACCAAAAATTAAGGACGACGAAGAAGTTGTCAACGGAGAGAAGACTGGTGATGACTGAAACATCGTGGACCGTGGTCCAGGGCTGAACAACGGTGACCCTGCTGGCAAACGGATCAGAGGCTTCTGCTGAGACTGCGAGACGTTGGTTCTCTTATCAGCGTCATTCCTAACAGGATATGTAGTTTGAGTAGAGTTCAAAAGAGAGTTATCATAGCTTCGATCCATCGAGAGAGATTGAAAAAATGATGACGAATGGAGTCTCTGCATCAAATTGGGATTATCACTCGTTATTTTCTTATAAATAAAATCAAATTTGACAGATAAATAAATATGGATTAAAAACTAAAATTGTGCACACAAAAACAAAAGTAGTTTCAAGCTATGACTGAATGCATCAAATACTATAGCTTTTCAATTGAGATATTCATATTGTATGAAAACTGTCATCAATTTATTATAGAAACGATGAGAAAACTAGATATTTTGACTAAAAAGAAAGATGAAATGTCCTAAAGTGTACCTCAAACTTTAACTTTGGTCTGAATCAAAATACAACAGATGAACAAAAAAACCTCAAAGATGCTGCAATATCTTTCTTGTTTACTTCGATTAGTTGTTTGCACAAGCCTCTTTTTATAGATGTTATGAACAAGAAAACGCCAAAAGCAACACACAAATGCCAAGTGACAATGATAGGAAAAATCAGTAGTAATTACCTTTTTAATGTGTTTTGAGTTTTATGATTTTTAACTTATATAAATTCATTCATTTATATCAAGAAGTTTTAGCAATACTTTTTTCAATAAACTAAACCCAAATTTATAGTCAAATCGAAAATTTAATCATTTTTGGCATGTTGTTAATTAAGTTAATGCGTTATTTATTTTTGAAATTGAATTTTTTTGGTAGATTGTTGAATTTAGGATCAACTTTCTTAGTATAATTGGAAGATAAAAATTTAACTACGTAGCATTAGTAACTAGCATTAGTAACTGCATTATTAATTATCTTTCTTCCATCAAATTTACTTTGACCCTAATGCCTATATATAACTTGCTCTTTAGTTTTGGGTTTGAATTGATATAGAGTATTAAATGCATCTCAAATGTTTTATTTATTATTATAAAGTGTACCTTAAACATACAAGTATAACTATATATTATTATAGTTTTAAATGTGTATTTGCATGTTATCTTTAATTAATGTGAGAAATACTGATATTAGGATATTTACGGTCATGTTATTAGAACTTTCTTTGTGTATCTTGCAAGTAGTCAATATTAATTTTCGTAGTAAATTTAAAATTAGTAAACAAATTTTTTTTTTAAGATCATATACACATTTAAATTTAGATATACATAAATATTTTATAATAACTATAGGTTTAATTTTTTTTTATTTTGCATTTAATAATGTGATTGTATTACAACCATTGTGCATTTGTGGTAAAAAAAATGTTCAGGTTTTCAGATAATTGAATAAAATAAAATATAAGTGAATTAAAACATGGAATAGAATGAACATAAATATATAATCAAATTAATTAATATATAAATTAAAAATATTAAAATATAAGAAAATGAAAGGCTAAATGATGAAAACTTATATAAAAATTGAAACTTTGTTACAAAATAAGTGTCAAAAATGTCGACATCTAATAAAAAAAAGAAATATATTTAAAATCATGTTTAAAGATAAAATGAGATCTATGAAATAAATTTTACATTCACCACAATTGAGTATTTCTCCATAAACTCTTTGACGCTCAAGTCCGCAAGAACCTCATGAAACTAATCAGAATAAATAGAGTATATCAAGATGAAAATGAAGATATAGATTATATGATTTGGTTTGAGAATCAATCCAAATTTCCATTTGTTATATCTGAAAGAAGAGAGCATGTAATTTATGAAATACATAAATAAACGCAATTATCAACTGGTCGGAAAAAGGAAGATAATATTAGTGAATGCCATTTTTTTCTATTTACGTTGGGTTTTTATCATGTAATTTACCAAAGAGATAAAAAAAAAAAAAGACACACCTTTTTTTAAAAAATGACTAGATAGAATACGAAACAAAAACATTTAGATAAAAGTTTAATAAACATGACAAGAACAAAAAAACACATATAAACTGAATGAAAGAACTTCAATCAATGGAGCTTTGATAATCACGAAACCCACCTCCACTTCCATACATTTCCTGGTTCGAATTATCAAAATGGGGGAAGGGTTGATTGTATTGATAGAAGTTGACTTCTTGCAACATGTTTTCATCCATTGGTTCCATGCTTGACATTTCAAAGTTGATGCGGTTTTGCATCACTTCACTTTTCGTAAAATTCAGTTGGTTGACATCTGCACTCAATTGTTGATTCAAGGCTATTCTCGCCTTCAGCCCATTCACTTGTGCATTCAATTGTTTGTTCATGGCTGCAACAACAGAGGAAACAAAAATATATATTCTATGAGAAACACTTAAATCTTTGGTATTGCCAAGATTAATAAATGTATAATTTTTCAGTTAAGAATATAGTCATTCGAAAATGTTTCATTACAAAAAAACCTTGTTAAAGTATCGCTAAGAAATTAAGATGACTGACCTTCCCCAAGTTTCAAACGTTGCATCATTGATTCAATTTGAACCATTAGTTCCTCTTTCTCATTCATCATTGCCGTTTTATGTTTCTATATACAATAACAATAAAAACTTAACAAGCTCCTTAAAGGAACCAATTAGACATAACAAGTAAATGATTGCTAATGTGATATGTCTAACCTCAAAAAATGGTAACTGACGAGATATTATATTATTATTCGTCTCAAGAGTCATTACTTTGTGTTCCAAGTAGGCTTTGTACCGATCCTGCCTCTCTTTCCAACGTGCAGCTGCCTGTCGGTTTGCCAATATTCTGACAAAGCATCCATATAAATAAATGTCAAAAACCCGATATCGTATGGGTAAAAATAAAAAACAAAAACAATTGATCATGCATTGGTCTCAACTACCTTTTCTCACGTTTTGAACCAGATCCAACAATATCGTTTCCATGCACCGAATTGGTTGAGGAAAATTTACCAATAAGATTCGCAGGTGGAAGAGGTGGCTTCTTCACTGTGTCACTGAAACAATTATCCAATGAAACACTTCTGTAGTGTTTGCTTAAAAGCTCAGATTCTTGGCTTGCTCTTCTCTTTACACCCAAACTAATTGATCCAGTCTTAGACCTGCTTTCAACCGCATTGTTGTCATCTTCTAAATCGTTGATATCTATAAATATCTCACCTGCATTTGCATTGAAATAAAAATCATTAAAGTCCAAATTCATAATTGCATTGAAATTGAAAAATTTCTCAATTTGCTCAACAGAATTTATCTCACCAACACCTTCTTTTCCTTTCTTTGATTCTCCAATCAATGGCTCTATTGGCTTATGGTCATTTAAGTCTGAAAAATTCAGAGGAATCAATGAATTGAGTCCAACGATATCGCTTGTTGAATGTTTATTAGCCTTTCTCGGTGGCACAGTATTGCCAGAAACTCTCACGGGGTTAGATCTCGCTAACGGAATCATCGGAGGCAATGAAGGGTTGTTCGTCAAACAAGTGGATGGGTTCATCATCGGAGGCACTGAATTATTATTGTTAAACCAAATGGAAGAACCTCTTTTCTCCACAGGTGCTGATGGAGAACCAAAAATTAAGGACGACGAAGAAGTTGTCAACGGAGAGAAGACTGGTGATGGCTGAAACATCGTGGACCGTGGTCCAGGGCTGAACAACGGTGACCCTGCTGGCAAACGGATCAGAGGCTTCTGCTGAGACTGCGAGACGTTGGTTCTCTTATCAGCGTCATTCCTAACAGGATATGTAGTTTGAGTAGAGTTCAAAGGAGAGTTATCATAGCTTCGATCCATCGAGAGAGATTGAAAAAAATGATGACGAATGGAGTCTCTGCATCAAATTGGGATTATCACTCGTTATTTTCTTATAAATAAAATCAAATTTGACAGATAAATAAATATGGATTAAAAACTAAAATTGTGCACACAAAAACCAAAGTAGTTTCAAGCTATGACTGAATGCATCAAATACTATAGCTTTTCAATTGAGATATTCATATTGTATGAAAACTGTCATCAATTTATTATAGAAACGATGAGAAAACTAAATATTTTGACTAAAAAGAAAGATGAAATGTCCTAAAGTGTACCTCAAACTTTAACTTTGGTCTGAATCAAAATACAACAGATGAACAAAAAAACCTCAAAGATGTTGCAATATCTTTCTTGTTTACTTCGATTAGTTGTTTGCACAAGCCTCTTTTTATAGATGTTATGAACAAGAAAACGCCAAAAGCAACACACAAATGCCAAGTGACAATGATAGGAAAAATCAGTCGTAATTACCTTTTTAATGTGTTTTGAGTTTTATGATTTTTAACTTATATAAATTCATTCATTTATATCAAGAAGTTTTAGCAATACTTTTTTCAATAAACTAAACCCAAATTTATAGTCAAATCGAAAATTTAATCATTTTTGGCATGTTGTTAATTAAGTTAATGCGTTATTTATTTTTGAAATTGAATTTTTTTGGTAGATTGTTGAATTTAGGATCAACTTTTTAGTATAATTGGAAGATAAAAATTTAACTACGTAGCATTAGTAACTAGCATTAGTAACTGCATTATTAATTATCTTTCTTCCATCAAATTTACTTTGACCCTAATGCCTATATATAACTTGCTCTTTAGTTTTGGGTTTGAATTGATATAGAGTATTAAATGCATCTCAAATGTTTTATTTATTATTATAAAGTGTACCTTAAACATACAAGTATAACTATATATTATTATAGTTTTAAATGTGTATTTGCATGTTATCTTTAATTAATGTGAGAAATACTGATATTAGGATATTTACGGTCATGTTATTAGAACTTTCTTTGTGTATCTTGCAAGTAGTCAATATTAATTTTCGTAGTAAATTTAAAATTAGTAAACAAATTTTTTTTTTAAGATCATATACACATTAAAATTTAGATATACATAAATATTTTATAATAACTATAGGTTTAATTTTTTTTTATTTTGTATTTAATAATGTGATTGTATTACAACCATTGTGCATTTGTGGTAAAAAAAATGTTCAGGTTTTCAGATAATTGAATAAAATAAAATATAAGTGAATTAAAACATGGAATAGAATGAACATAAATATATAATCAAATTAATTAATATATAAATTAAAAATATTAAAATATAAGAAAATGAAAGGCTAAATGATGAAAACTTATATCAAAATTGAAACTTTGTTACAAAATAAGTGTCAAAAATGTCGACATCTAATAAAAAAAGGAAATATATTTAAAATCATGTTCAAAGATAAAATGAGATCTATGAAATAAATTTTACATTCACCACAATTGAGTATTTCTCCATAAACTCTTTGACGCTCAAGTCCGCAAGAACCTCATGAAACTAATCAGAATAAATAGAGTATATCAAGATGAAAATGAAGATATAGATTATATGATTTGGTTTGAGAATCAATCCAAATTTCCATTTGTTATATCTGAAAGAAGAGAGCATGTAATTTATGAAATACATAAATAAACGCAATTATCAACTGGTCGGAAAAAGGAAGATAATATTAGTGAATGCCATTTTTTTCTATTTACGTTGGGTTTTTATCATGTAATTTACCAAAGAGATAAAAAAAAAAAAAAGACACACCTTTTTTAAAAAAAGGACTAGATAGAATACGGAACAAAAACATTTAGATAAAAGTTTAATAAACATGACAAGAACAAAAAAACACATATAAACTGAATGAAAGAACTTCAATCAATGGAGCTTTGATAATCACGAAACCCACCTCCACTTCCATACATTTCCTGGTTCGAATTATCAAAATGGGGGAAGGGTTGATTGTATTGATAGAAGTTGACTTCTTGCAACATGTTTTCATCCATTGGTTCCATGCTTGACATTTCAAAGTTGATGCGGTTTTGCATCACTTCACTTTTTGTAAAATTCAGTTGGTTGACATCTGCACTCAATTGTTGATTCAAGGCTATTCTCGCCTTCAGCCCATTCACTTGTGCATTCAATTGTTTGTTCATGGCTGCAACAACAGAGGAAACAAAAATATATATTCTATGAGAAACACTTAAATCTTTGGTATTGCCAAGATTAATAAATGTATAATTTTTCAGTTAAGAATATAGTCATTCGAAAATGTTTCATTACAAAAAAACCTTGTTAATGTATCACTAAGAAATTAAGATGACTGACCTTCCCCAAGTTTCAAACGTTGCATCATTGATTCAATTTGAACCATTAGTTCCTCTTTCTCATTCATCATTGCCGTTTTATGTTTCTATATACAATAACAATAAAAACTTAACAAGCTCCTTAAAGGAACCAATTAGACATAACAAGTAAATGATTGCTAATGTGATATGTCTAACCTCGAAAAACGGTAACTGACGAGATATTGTATTATTATTCGTCTCAAGAGTCATTACTTTGTGTTCCAAGTAGGCTTTGTACCGATCCTGCCTCTCCTTCCAACGTGCAGCTGCCTGTCGGTTTGCCAATATTCTGACAAAGCATCCATATAAATAAATGTCAAAAACCCGATATCGTATGGGTAAAAATAAAAAACAAAAACAATTGATCATGCGTTGGTCTCAACTACCTTTTCTCACGTTTTGAACCAGATCCAACAATATCGTTTCCATGCACCGAATTGGTTGAGGAAAATTTACCAATAAGATTCGCAGGTGGAAGAGGTGGCTTCTTCACTGTGTCACTGAAACAATTATCCAATGAAACACTTCTGTAGTGTTTGCTTAAAAGCTCAGATTCTTGGCTTGCTCTTCTCTTTACACCCAAACTAATTAATCCAGTCTTAGACCTGCTCTCAACCGCATTGTTGTCATCTTCTAAATCGTTGATATCTATAAATATCTCACCTGCATTTGCATTGAAATAAAAATCATTAAAGTCCAAATTCATAATTGCATTGAAATTGAAAAATTTCTCAACTTCCTCAACAGAATTTATCTCACCAACACCTTCTTTTCCTTTCTTTGATTCTCCAATCAATGGCTCTATTGGCTTATGGTCATTTAAGTCTGAAAAATTCAGAGGAATCAATGAATTGAGTCCAACGATATCGCTTGTTGAACGTTTATGAGCCTTTCTCGGTGGCACAGTATTGCCAGAAACTCTCACGGGGTTAGATCTCGCTAACGGAATCATCGGAGGCAATGAAGGGTTGTTCGTCAAACCAGTGGAAGGGTTCATCATCGGAGGCACTGAATTATTATTGTTAAACCAAATGGAAGAACCTCTTTTCTCCACAGGTGCTGATGGAGAACCAAAAATTAAGGACGACGAAGAAGTTGTCAACGGAGAGAAGACTGGTGATGGCTGAAACATCGTGGACCGTGGTCCAGGGCTGAACAACGGTGACCCTGCTGGCAAACGGATCAGAGGCTTCTGCTGAGGCTGCGAGACGTTGGTTCTCTTATCAGCGTCATTCCTAACAGGATATGTAGTTTGAGTAGAGTTCAAAGGAGAGTTATCATAGCTTCGATCCATCGAGAGAGATTGAAAAAAATGATGACGAATGGAGTCTCTGCATCAAATTGGGATTATCACTCATTATTTTCTTATAAATAAAATCAAATTTGACAGATAAATAAATATGGATTAAAAACTAAAATTGTGCACACAAAAACCAAAGTAGTTTCAAGCTATGACTGAATGCATCAAATACTATAGCTTTTCAATTGAGATATTCATATTGTATGAAAACTGTCATCAATTTATTATAGAAACGATGAGAAAACTAAATATTTTGACTAAAAAGAAAGATGAAATGTCCTAAAGTGTACCTTAAACTTTAACTTTGGTCTGAATCAAAATACAACAGATGAACAAAAAAACCTCAAAGATGTTGCAATATCTTTCTTGTTTACTTCGATTAGTTGTTTGCACAAGCCTCTTTTTATAGATGTTATGAACAAGAAAACGCCAAAAGCAACACACAAATGCCAAGTGACAATGATAGGAAAAATCAGTAGTAATTACCTTTTTAATGTGTTTTGAGTTTTATGATTTTTAACTTATATAAATTCATTCATTTATATCAAGAAGTTTTAGCAATACTTTTTTCAATAAACTAAACCCAAATTTATAGTCAAATCGAAAATTTAATCATTTTTGGCATGTTGTTAATTAAGTTAATGCGTTATTTATTTTGAAATTGAATTTTTTTGGTAGATTGTTGAATTTAGGATCAACTTTCTTAGTATAATTGGAAGATAAAAATTTAACTAAGTAGCATTAGTAACTAGCATTAGTAACTGCATTATTAATTATCTTTCTTCCATCAAATTTACTTTGACCCTAATGCCTATATATAACTTGCTCTTTAGTTTTGGGTTTGAATTGATATAGAGTATTAAATGCATCTCAAATGTTTTATTTATTATTATAAAGTGTACCTTAAACATACAAGTATAACTATATATTATTATAGTTTTAAATGTGTATTTGCATGTTATCTTTAATTAATGTGAGAAATACTGATATTAGGATATTTACGGTCATGTTATTAGAACTTTCTTTGTGTATCTTGCAAGTAGTCAATATTAATTTTCGTAGTAAATTTAAAATTAGTAAACAAATTTTTTTTTTAAGATCATATACATATTAAAATTTAGATATACATAAATATTTTATAATAACTATAGGTTTAATTTTTTTTATTTTGCATTTAATAATGTGATTGTATTACAAGCATTGTGCATTTGTGGTAAAAAAAATGTTCAGGTTTTCAGATAATTGAATAAAATAAAATATAAGTGAATTAAAACATGGAATAGAATGAACATAAATATATAATCAAATTAATTAATATATAAATTAAAAATATTAAAATATAAGAAAATGAAAGGCTAAATGATGAAAACTTATATAAAAATTGAAACTTTGTTACAAAATAAGTGTCAAAAATGTTGACATCTAATAAAAAAGGAAATATATTTAAAATCATGTTTAAAGATAAAATGAGATCGATGAAATAAATTTTACATTCACCACAATTGAGTATTTCTCCATAAACTCTTTGACGCTCAAGTCCGCAAGAACCTCATGAAACTAATCAGAATAAATAGAGTATATCAAGATGAAAATGAAGATATATATTATATGATTTGGTTTGAGAATCAATCCAAATTTCCATTTGTTATATCTGAAAGAAGAGAGCATGTAATTTATGAAATACATAAATAAACGCAATTATCAACTGGTCGGAAAAAGGAAGATAATATTAGTGAATGCCATTTTTTTCTATTTACGTTGGGTTTTTATCATGTAATTTACCAAAGAGATAAAAAAAAAAAAAGACACACCTTTTTAAAAAAAAGGACTAGATAGAATACGAAACAAAAACATTTAGATAAAAGTTTAATAAACATGACAAGAACAAAAAAACACATATAAACTGAATGAAAGAACTTCAATCAATGGAGCTTTGATAATCACGAAACCCACCTCCACTTCCATACATTTCCTGGTTCGAATTATCAAAATGGGGGAAGGGTTGATTGTATTGATAGAAGTTGACTTCTTGCAACATGTTTTCATCCATTGGTTCCATGCTTGACATTTCAAAGTTGATGCGGTTTTGCATCACTTCACTTTTTGTAAAATTCAGTTGGTTGACATCTGCACTCAATTGTTGATTCAAGGCTATTCTCGCCTTCAGCCCATTCACTTGTGCATTCAATTGTTTGTTCATGGCTGCAACAACAGAGGAAACAAAAATATATATTCTATGAGAAACACCTAAATCTTTGGTATTGCCAAGATTAATAAATGTATAATTTTTCAGTTAAGAATATAGTCATTCGAAAATGTTTCATTACAAAAAAACCTTGTTAAAGTATCACTAAGAAATTAAGATGACTGACCTTCCCCAAGTTTCAAACGTTGCGTCATTGATTCAATTTGAACCATTAGTTCCTCTTTCTCATTCATCATTGCCGTTTTATGTTTCTATATACAATAACAATAAAAACTTAACAAGCTCCTTAAAGGAACCAATTAGACATAACAAGTAAATGATTGCTAATGTGATATGTCTAACCTCGAAAAACGGTAACTGACGAGATATTGTATTATTATTCGTCTCAAGAGTCATTACTTTGTGTTCCAAGTAGGCTTTGTATTGATCCTGCCTCTCCTTCCAACGTGCAGCTGCCTGTCGGTTTGCCAATATTCTGACAAAGCATCCATATAAATAAATGTCAAAAACCCGATATCGTATGGGTAAAAATAAAAAACAAAAACAATTGATCATGCATTGGTCTCAACTACCTTTTCTCACGTTTTCAACCAGATCCAACAATATCGTTTCCATGCACCGAATTGGTTGAGGAAAATTTACTAATAAGATTCGCAGGTGGAAGAGGTGGCTTCTTCACTGTGTCACTGAAACAATTATCCAATGAAACACTTCTGTAGTGTTTGCTTAAAAGCTCAGATTCTTGGCTTGCTCTTCTCTTTACACCCAAACTAATTGATCCAGTCTTAGACCTGCTCTCAACCGCATTGTTGTCATCTTCTAAATCGTTGATATCTATAAATATCTCACCTGCATTTGCATTGAAATAAAAATCATTAAAGTCCAAATTCATAATTGCATTGAAATTGAAAAATTTCTCAATTTCCTCAACAGAATTTATCTCACCAACACCTTCTTTTCCTTTCTTTGATTCTCCAATCAATGGCTCTATTGGCTTATGGTCATTTAAGTCTGAAAAATTCAGAGAAATCAATGAATTGAGTCCAACGATATCGCTTGTTGAACGTTTATGAGCCTTTCTCGGTGGCACAGTATTGCCAGAAACTCTCACGGGGTTAGATCTCGCTAACGGAATCATCGGAGGCAATGAAGGGTTGTTCGTCAAACCAGTGGAAGGGTTCATCATCGGAGGCACTGAATTATTATTGTTAAACCAAATGGAAGAACCTTTTTTCTCCACAGGTGCTGATGGAGAACCAAAAATTAAGGACGACGAAGAAGTTGTCAACGGAGAGAAGACTGGTGATGGCTGAAACATCGTGGACCGTGGTCCAGGGCTGAACAACGGTGACCCTGCTGGCAAACGGATCAGAGGCTTCTGCTGAGACTGCGAGACGTTGGTTCTCTTATCAGCGTCATTCCTAACAGGATATGTAGTTTGAGTAGAGTTCAAAGGAGAGTTATCATAGCTTCGATCCATCGAGAGAGATTGAAAGAAATGATGACGAATGGAGTCTCTGCATCAAATTGGGATTATCACTCGTTATTTTCTTATAAATAAAATCAAATTTGACAGATAAATAAATATGGATTAAAAACTAAAATTGTGCACACAAAAACCAAAGTAGTTTCAAGCTATGACTGAATGCATCAAATACTATAGCTTTTCAATTGAGATATTCATATTGTATGAAAACTGTCATCAATTTATTATAGAAACGATGAGAAAACTAAATATTTTGACTAAAAAGAAAGATGAAATGTCCTAAAGTGTACCTCAAACTTTAACTTTGGTCTGAATCAAAATACAACAGATGAACAAAAAAACCTCAAAGATGTTGCAATATCTTTCTTGTTTACTTCGATTAGTTGTTTGCACAAGCCTCTTTTTATAGATGTTATGAACAAGAAAACGCCAAAAGCAACACACAAATGCCAAGTGACAATGATAGGAAAAATCAGTAGTAATTACCTTTTTAATGTGTTTTGAGTTTTATGATTTTTAACTTATATAAATTCATTCATTTATATCAAGAAGTTTTAGCAATACTTTTTTCAATAAACTAAACCCAAATTTATAGTCAAATCGAAAATTTAATCATTTTTGGCTTGTTGTTAATTAAGTTAATGCGTTATTTATTTTTGAAATTGAATTTTTTTGGTAGATTGTTGAATTTAGGATCAACTTTCTTAGTATAATTGGAAAATAAAAATTTAACTAAGTAGCATTAGTAACTAGCATTAGTAACTGCATTATTAATTATCTTTCTTCCATCAAATTTACTTTGACCCTAATGCCTATATATAACTTGCTCTTTAGTTTTGGGTTTGAATTGATATAGAGTATTAAATGCATCTCAAATGTTTTATTTATTATTATAAAGTGTACCTTAAACATACAAGTATAACTATATATTATTATAGTTTTAAATGTGTATTTGCATGTTATCTTTAATTAATGTGAGAAATACTGATATTAGGATATTTACGGTCATGTTATTAGAACTTTCTTTGTGTATCTTGCAAGTAGTCAATATTAATTTTCGTAGTAAATTTAAAATTAGTAAACAAATTTTTTTTTTAAGATCATATACACATTAAAATTTAGATATACATAAATATTTTATAATAACTATAGGTTTAATTTTTTTATTTTGCATTTAATAATGTGATTGTATTACAACCATTGTGCATTTGTGGTAAACAAAATGTTCAAGTTTTCAGATAATTGAATAAAATAAAATATAAGTGAATTAAAACATGGAATAGAATGAACATAAATATATAATCAAATTAATTAATATATAAATTAATAATATTAAAATATAAGAAAATGAAAGGCTAAATGATGAAAACTTATATAAAAATTGAAACTTAGTTACAAAATAAGTGTCAAAAATGTCGACATCTAATAAAAAAGGAAATATATTTAAAATCATGTTTAAAGATAAAATGAGATCTATGAAATAAATTTTACATTCACCACAATTGAGTATTTCACCATAAACTCTTTGACGCTCAAGTCCGCAAGAACCTCATGAAACTAATCAGAATAAATAGAGTATATCAAGATGAAAATGAAGATATAGATTATATGATTTGGTTTGAGAATCAATCCAAATTTCCATTTGTTATATCTGAAAGAAGATAGCATGTAATTTATGAAATACATAAATAAACGCAATTATCAACTGGTCGGAAAAAGGAAGATAATATTAGTGAATGCCATTTTTTTCTATTTACGTTGGGTTTTTATCATGTAATTTACCAAAGAGATAAAAAAAAAAAAAAGACACACCTTTTTTTAAAAAAGGACTAGATAGAATACGAAACAAAAACATTTAGATAAAAGTTTAATAAACATGACAAGAACAAAAAAACACATATAAACTGAATGAAAGAACTTCAATCAATGGAGCTTTGATAATCACGAAACCCACCTCCACTTCCATACATTTCCTGGTTCGAATTATCAAAATGGGGGAAGGGTTGATTGTATTGATAGAAGTTGACTTCTTGCAACATGTTTTCATCCATTGGTTCCATGCTTGACATTTCAAAGTTGATGCGGTTTTGCATCACTTCACTTTTTGTAAAATTCAGTTGGTTGACATCTGCACTCAATTGTTGATTCAAGGCTATTCTCGCCTTCAGCCCATTCACTTGTGCATTCAATTGTTTGTTCATGGCTGCAACAACAGAGGAAACAAAAATATATATTCTATGAGAAACACCTAAATCTTTGGTATTGCCAAGATTAATAAATGTATAATTTTTCAGTTAAGAATATAGTCATTCGAAAATGTTTCATTACAAAAAAACCTTGTTAAAGTATCACTAAGAAATTAAGATGACTGACCTTCCCCAAGTTTCAAACGTTGCATCATTGATTCAATTTGAACCATTAGTTCCTCTTTCTCATTCATCATTGCCGTTTTATGTTTCTATATACAATAACAATAAAAACTTAACAAGCTCCTTAAAGGAACCAATTAGACATAACAAGTAAATGATTGCTAATGTGATATGTCTAACCTCGAAAAACGGTAACTGACGAGATATTGTATTATTATTCGTCTCAAGAGTCATTACTTTGTGTTCCAAGTAGGTTTTGTACCGATCCTGCCTCTCCTTCCAACGTGCAGCTGCCTGTCGGTTTGCCAATATTCTGACAAAGCATCCATATAAATAAATTTCAAAAACCCGATATCGTATGAGTAAAAATAAAAAACAAAAACAATTGATCATGCATTGGTCTCAACTACCTTTTCTCACGTTTTGAACCAGATCCAACAATATCGTTTCCATGCACCGAATTGGTTAAGGAAAATTTACCAATAAGATTCGCAGGTGGAAGAGGTGGCTTCTTCACTGTGTCACTGAAACAATTATCCAATGAAACACTTCTGTAGTGTTTGCTTAAAAGCTCAGATTCTTGGCTTGCTCTTCTCTTTACACCCAAACTAATTGATCCAGTCTTAGACCTGCTATCAACCGCATTGTTGTCATCTTCTAAATCGTTGATATCTATAAATATCTCACCTGCATTTGCATTGAAATAAAAATCATTAAAGTCCAAATTCATAATTGCATTGAAATTGAAAAATTTCTCAATTTCCTCAACAGAATTTATCTCACCAACACCTTCTTTTCCTTTCTTTGATTCTCCAATCAATGGCTCTATTGGCTTATGGTCATTTAAGTCTGAAAAATTCAGAGGAATCAATGAATTGAGTCCAACGATATCGCTTGTTGAACGTTTATGAGCCTTTCTCGGTGGCACAGTATTGCCAGAAACTCTCACGGGGTTAGATCTCGCTAACGGAATCATCGGAGGCAATGAAGGGTTGTTCGTCAAACCAGTGGAAGGGTTCATCATCGGAGGCACTGAATTATTATTGTTAAACCAAATGGAAGAACCTCTTTTCTCCACAGGTGCTGATGGAGAACCAAAAATTAAGGACGACGAAGAAGTTGTCAACGGAGAGAAGACTGGTGATGGCTGAAACATCGTGGACCGTGGTCCAGGGCTGAACAACGGTGACCCTGCTGGCAAACGGATCAGAGGCTTCTGCTGAGACTGCGAGACGTTGGTTCTCTTATCAGCGTCATTCCTAACAGGATATGTAGTTTGAGTAGAGTTCAAAGGAGAGTTATCATAGCTTCGATCCATCGAGAGAGATTGAAAAAATGATGACGAATGGAGTCTCTGCATCAAATTGGGATTATCACTCGTTATTTTCTTATAAATAAAATCAAATTTGACAGATAAATAAATATGGATTAAAAACTAAAATTGTGCACACAAAAACCAAAGTAGTTTCAAGCTATGACTGAATGCATCAAATACTATAGCTTTTCAATTAAGATATTCATATTGTATGAAAACTGTCATCAATTTATTATAGAAACGATGAGAAAACTAAATATTTTGACTAAAAAGAAAGATGAAATGTCCTAAAGTGTACCTCAAACTTTAACTTTGGTCTGAATCAAAATACAACAGATGAACAAAAAAACCTCAAAGATGTTGCAATATCTTTCTTGTTTACTTCGATTAGTTGTTTGCACAAGCCTCTTTTTATAGATGTTATGAACAAGAAAACGCCAAAAGCAACACACAAATGCCAAGTGACAATGATAGGAAAAATCGGTAGTAATTACCTTTTTAATGTGTTTTGAGTTTTATGATTTTTAACTTATATAAATTCATTCATTTATATCAAGAAGTTTTAGCAATACTTTTTTCAATAAACTAAACCCAAATTTATAGTCAAATCGAAAATTTAATCATTTTTGGCATGTTGTTAATTAAGTTAATGCGTTATTTATTTTTGAAATTGAATTTTTTTGGTAGATTGTTGAATTTAGGATCAACTTTTTAGTATAATTGGAAGATAAAAATTTAACTAAGTAGCATTAGTAACTAGCATTAGTAACTGCATTATTAATTATCTTTCTTCCATCAAATTTACTTTGACCCTAATGCCTATATATAACTTGCTCTTTAGTTTTGGGTTTGAATTGATATAGAGTATTAAATGCATCTCAAATGTTTTATTTATTATTATAAAGTGTACCTTAAACATACAAGTATAACTATATATTATTATAGTTTTAAATGTGTATTTGCATGTTATCTTTAATTAATGTGAGAAATACTGATATTAGGATATTTACGGTCATGTTATTAAAACTTTCTTTGTGTATCTTGCAAGTAGTCAATATTAATTTTCGTAGTAAATTTAAAATTAGTAAACAAATTTTTTTTTTAAGATCATATACACATTAAAATTTAGATATACATAAATATTTTATAATAACTATAAGTTTAATTTTTTTTATTTTGCATTTAATAATGTGATTGTATTACAACCATTGTGCATTTGTGGTAAAAAAAATGTTCAGGTTTTCAGATAATTGAATAAAATAAAATATAAGTGAATTAAAATATGGAATAGAATGAACATAAATATATAATCAAATTAATTAATATATAAATTAAAAATATTAAAATATAAGAAAATGAAAGGCTAAATGATGAAAACTTATATCAAAATTGAAACTTTGTTACAAAATAAGTGTCAAAAATGTCGACATCTAATAAAAAAAGGAAATATATTTAAAATCATGTTTAAAGATAAAATGAGATCTATGAAATAAATTTTACATTCACCACAATTGAGTATTTCTCCATAAACTCTTTGACGCTCAAGTCCGCAAGAACCTCATGAAACTAATCAGAATAAATAGAGTATATCAAGATGAAAATGAAGATATAGAATATATGATTTGGTTTGAGAATCAATCCAAATTTCCATTTGTTATATCTGAAAGAAGAGAGCATGTAATTTATGAAATACATAAATAAACGCAATTATCAACTGGTCGGAAAAAGGAAGATAATATTAGTGAATGCCATTTTTTTTCTATTTACGTTGGGTTTTTATCATGTAATTTACCAAAGAGATAAAAAAAAAAAAAAAGACACACCTTTTTTTAAAAAAGGACTAGATAGAATACGGAACAAAAACATTTAGATAAAAGTTTAATAAACATGACAAGAACAAAAAAACACATATAAACTGAATGAAAGAACTTCAATCAATGGAGCTTTGATAATCACGAAACCCACCTCCACTTCCATACATTTCCTGGTTCGAATTATCAAAATGGGGGAAGGGTTGATTGTATTGATATAAGTTGACTTCTTGCAACATGTTTTCATCCATTGGTTCCATGCTTGACATTTCAAAGTTGATGCGGTTTTGCATCACTTCACTTTTTGTAAAATTCAGTTGGTTGACATCTGCACTCAATTGTTGATTCAAGGCTATTCTCGCCTTCAGCCCATTCACTTGTGCATTCAATTGTTTGTTCATGGCTGCAACAACAGAGGAAACAAAAATATATATTCTATGAGAAACACTTAAAAAAATCTTTGGTATTGCCAAGATTAATAAATGTATAATTTTTCAGTTAAGAATATAGTCATTCGAAAATGTTTCATTACAAAAAAACCTTGTTAAAGTATCACTAAGAAATTAAGATGACTGACCTTCCCCAAGTTTCAAACGTTGCATCATTGATTCAATTTGAACCATTAGTTCCTCTTTCTCATTCATCATTGCCGTTTTATGTTTCTATATACAATAACAATAAAAACTTAACAAGCTCCTTAAAGGAACCAATTAGACATAACAAGTAAATGATTGCTAATGTGATATGTCTAACCTCGAAAAACGGTAACTGACGAGATATTGTATTATTATTCGTCTCAAGAGTCATTACTTTGTGTTCCAAGTAGGCTTTGTATTGATCCTGCCTCTCCTTCCAACGTGCAGCTGCCTGTCGGTTTGCCAATATTCTGACAAAGCATCCATATAAATAAATGTCAAAAACCCGATATCGTATGGGTAAAAATAAAAAACAAAAACAATTGATCATGCATTGGTCTCAACTACCTTTTCTCACGTTTTGAACCAGATCCAACAATATCGTTTCCATGCACCGAATTGGTTGAGGAAAATTTACTAATAAGATTCGCAGGTGGAAGAGGTGGCTTCTTCACTGTGTCACTGAAACAATTATCCAATGAAACACTTCTGTAGTGTTTGCTTAAAAGCTCAGATTCTTGGCTTGCTCTTCTCTTTACACCCAAACTAATTGATCCAGTCTTAGACCTGCTCTCAACCGCATTGTTGTCATCTTCTAAATCGTTGATATCTATAAATATCTCACCTGCATTTGCATTGAAATAAAAATCATTAAAGTCCAAATTCATAATTGCATTGAAATTGAAAAATTTCTCAATTTCCTCAACAGAATTTATCTCACCAACACCTTCTTTTCCTTTCTTTGATTCTCCAATCAATGGCTCTATTGGCTTATGGTCATTTAAGTCTGAAAAATTCAGAGGAATCAATGAATTGAGTCCAACGATATCGCTTGTTGAACGTTTATGAGCCTTTCTCGGTGGCACAGTATTGCCAGAAACTCTCACGGGGTTAGATCTCGCTAACGGAATCATCGGAGGCAATGAAGGGTTGTTCGTCAAACCAGTGGAAGGGTTCATCATCGGAGGCACTGAATTATTATTGTTAAACCAAATGGAAGAACCTTTTTTCTCCACAGGTGCTGATGGAGAACCAAAAATTAAGGACGACGAAGAAGTTGTCAACGGAGAGAAGACTGGTGATGGCTGAAACATCGTGGACCGTGGTCCAGGGCTGAACAACGGTGACCCTGCTGGCAAACGGATCAGAGGCTTCTGCTGAGACTGCGAGACGTTGGTTCTCTTATCAGCGTCATTCCTAACAGGATATGTAGTTTGAGTAGAGTTCAAAGGAGAGTTATCATAGCTTCGATCCATCGAGAGAGATTGAAAAAAATGATGACGAATGGAGTCTCTGCATCAAATTGGGATTATCACTCGTTATTTTCTTATAAATAAAATCAAATTTGACAGATAAATAAATATGGATTAAAAACTAAAATTGTGCACACAAAAACCAAAGTAGTTTCAAGCTATGACTGAATGCATCAAATACTATAGCTTTTCAATTGAGATATTCATATTGTATGAAAACTGTCATCAATTTATTATAGAAACGATGAGAAAACTAAATATTTTGACTAAAAAGAAAGATGAAATGTCCTAAAGTGTACCTCAAACTTTAACTTTGGTCTGAATCAAAATACAACAGATGAACAAAAAAACCTCAAAGATGTTGCAATATCTTTCTTGTTTACTTCGATTAGTTGTTTGCACAAACCTCTTTTTATAGATGTTATGAACAAGAAAACGCCAAAAGCAACAAACAAATGCCAAGTGACAATGATAGGAAAAATCAGTAGTAATTACCTTTTTAATGTGTTTTGAGTTTTATGATTTTTAACTTATATAAATTCATTCATTTATATCAAGAAGTTTTAGCAATACTTTTTTCAATAAACTAAACCCAAATTTATAGTCAAATCGAAAATTTAATCATTTTTGGCTTGTTGTTAATTAAGTTAATGCGTTATTTATTTTTGAAATTGAATTTTTTTGGTAGATTGTTGAATTTAGGATCAACTTTCTTAGTATAATTGGAAAATAAAAATTTAACTAAGTAGCATTAGTAACTAGCATTAGTAACTGCATTATTAATTATCTTTCTTCCATCAAATTTACTTTGACCCTAATGCCTATATATAACTTGCTCTTTAGTTTTGGGTTTGAATTGATATAGAGTATTAAATGCATCTCAAATGTTTTATTTATTATTATAAAGTGTACCTTAAACATACAAGTATAACTATATATTATTATAGTTTTAAATGTGTATTTGCATGTTATCTTTAATTAATGTGAGAAATACTGATATTAGGATATTTACGGTCATGTTATTAGAACTTTCTTTGTGTATCTTGCAAGTAGTCAATATTAATTTTCGTAGTAAATTTAAAATTAGTAAACAAATTTTTTTTTTAAGATCATATACACATTAAAATTTAGATATACATAAATATTTTATAATAACTATAGGTTTAATTTTTTTATTTTGCATTTAATAATGTGATTGTATTACAACCATTGTGCATTTGTGGTAAACAAAATGTTCAAGTTTTCCGATAATTGAATAAAATAAAATATAAGTGAATTAAAACATGGAATAGAATGAACATAAATATATAATCAAATTAATTAATATATAAATTAATAATATTAAAATATAAGAAAATGAAAGGCTAAATGATGAAAACTTATATAAAAATTGAAACTTAGTTACAAAATAAGTGTCAAAAATGTCGACATCTAATAAAAAAGGAAATATATTTAAAATCATGTTTAAAGATAAAATGAGATCTATGAAATAAATTTTACATTCACCACAATTGAGTATTTCTCCATAAACTCTTTGACGCTCAAGTCCGCAAGAATCTCATGAAACTAATCAGAATAAATAGAGTATATCAAGATGAAAATGAAGATATAGAATATATGATTTGGTTTGAGAATCAATCCAAATTTCCATTTGTTATATCTGAAAGAAGAGAGCATGTAATTTATGAAATACATAAATAAACGCAATTATCAACTGGTCGGAAAAAGAAAGATAATATTAGTGAAAGCCATTTTTTTCTATATACGTTGGGTTTTTATCATGTAATTTACCAAAGAGATAAAAAAAAAAAAAAAGACACACCTTTTTTTAAAAAAGGACTAGATAGAATACGAATTATCAAAATGGGGGAAGGGTTGATTGTATTGATAGAAGTTGACTTCTTGCAACATGTTTTCATCCATTGGTTCCATGCTTGACATTTCAAAGTTGATGCGGTTTTGCATCACTTCACTTTTTGTAAAATTCAGTTGGTTGACATCTGCACTCAATTGTTGATTCAAGGCTATTCTCGCTTTCAGCCCATTCACTTGTGCATTCAATTGTTTGTTCATGGCTGCAACAACAGAGGAAACAAAAATATATATTCTATGAGAAACACCTAAATCTTTGGTATTGCCAAGATTAATAAATGTATAATTTTTCAGTTAAGAATATAGTCATTCGAAAATGTTTCATTACAAAAAAACCTTGTTAAAGTATCACTAAGAAATTAAGATGACTGACCTTCCCCAAGTTTCAAACGTTGCATCATTGATTCAATTTGAACCATTAGTTCCTCTTTCTCATTCATCATTGCCGTTTTATGTTTCTATATACAATAACAATAAAAACTTAACAAGCTCCTTAAAGGAACCAATTAGACAAAACAAGTAAATGATTGCTAATGTGATATGTCTAACCTCGAAAAACGGTAACTGACGAGATATTGTATTATTATTCGTCTCAAGAGTCATTACTTTGTGTTCCAAGTAGGCTTTGTACCGATCCTGCCTCTCCTTCCAACGTGCAGCTGCCTGTCGGTTTGCCAATATTCTGACAAAGCATCCATATAAATAAATGTCAAAAACCCGATATCGTATGGGTAAAAATAAAAAACAAAAACAATTGATCATGCATTGGTCTCAACTACCTTTTCTCACGTTTTGAACCAGATCCAACAATATCGTTTCCATGCACCGAATTGGTTAAGGAAAATTTACCAATAAGATTCGCAGGTGGAAGAGGTGGCTTCTTCACTGTGTCACTGAAACAATTATCCAATGAAACACTTCTGTAGTGTTTGCTTAAAAGCTCAGATTCTTGGCTTGCTCTTCTCTTTACACCCAAACTAATTGATCCAGTCTTAGACCTGCTCTCAACCGCATTGTTGTCGTCTTCTAAATCGTTGATATCTATAAATATCTCACCTGCATTTGCATTGAAATAAAAATCATTAAAGTCCAAATTCATAATTGCATTGAAATTGAAAAATTTCTCAATTTCCTCAACAGAATTTATCTCACCAACACCTTCTTTTCCTTTCTTTGATTCTCCAATCAATGGCTCTATTGGCTTATGGTCATTTAAGTCTGAAAAATTCAGAGGAATCAATGAATTGAGTCCAACGATATCGCTTGTTGAACGTTTATGAGCCTTTCTCGGTGGCACAGTATTGCCAGAAACTCTCACGGGGTTAGATCTCGCTAACGGAATCATCGGAGGCAATGAAGGGTTGTTCGTCAAACCAGTGGAAGGGTTCATCATCGGAGGCACTGAATTATTATTGTTAAACCAAATGGAAGAACCTCTTTTCTCCACAGGTGCTGATGGAGAACCAAAAATTAAGGACGACGAAGAAGTTGTCAACGGAGAGAAGACTGGTGATGGCTGAAACATCGTGGACCGTGGTCCAGGGCTGAACAACGGTGACCCTGCTGGCAAACGGATCAGAGGCTTCTGCTGAGACTGCGAGACGTTGGTTCTCTTATCAGCGTCATTCCTAACAGGATATGTAGTTTGAGTAGAGTTCAAAGGAGAGTTATCATAACTTCGATCCATCGAGAGAGATTGAAAAAAATGATGACGAATGGAGTCTCTGCATCAAATTGGGATTATCACTCGTTATTTTCTTATAAATAAAATCAAATTTGACAGATAAATAAATATGGATTAAAAACTAAAATTGTGCACACAAAAACCAAAGTAGTTTCAAGCTATGACTGAATGCATCAAATACTATAGCTTTTCAATTGAGATATTCATATTGTATGAAAACTGTCATCAATTTATTATAGAAACGATGAGAAAACTAAATATTTTGACTAAAAAGAAAGATGAAATGTCCTAAAGTGTACCTCAAACTTTAACTTTGGTCTGAATCAAAATACAACAGATGAACAAAAAAACCTCAAAGATGTTGCAATATCTTTCTTGTTTACTTCAATTAGTTGTTTGCACAAGCCTCTTTTTATAGATGTTATGAACAAGAAAACGCCAAAAGCAACACACAAATGCCAAGTGACAATGATAGGAAAAATCAGTAGTAATTACCTTTTTAATGTGTTTTGAGTTTTATGATTTTTAACTTATATAAATTCATTCATTTATATCAAGAAGTTTTAGCAATACTTTTTTCAATAAACTAAACCCAAATTTATAGTCAAATCGAAAATTTGATCATTTTTGGCTTGTTGTTAATTAAGTTAATGCGTTATTTATTTTTGAAATTGAATTTTTTTGGTAGATTGTTGAATTTAGGATCAACTTTCTTAGTATAATTGGAAGATAAAAATTTAACTAAGTAGCATTAGTAACTAGCATTAGTAACTGCATTATTAATTATCTTTCTTCCATCAAATTTACTTTGACCCTAATGCCTATATATAACTTGCTCTTTAGTTTTGGGTTTGAATTGATATAGAGTATTAAATGCATCTCAAATGTTTTATTTATTATTATAAAGTGTACCTTAAACATACAAGTATAACTATATATTATTATAGTTTTAAATGTGTATTTAAATGTTATCTTTAATTAATGTGAGAAATACTGATATTAGGATATTTACGGTCATGTTATTAGAACTTTCTTTGTGTATCTTGCAAGTAGTCAATATTAATTTTCGTAGTAAATTTAAAATTAGTAAACAAATTTTTTTTTTAAGATCATATACACATTAAAATTTAGATATACATAAATATTTTATAATAACTATAGGTTTAATTTTTTTTATTTTGCATTTAATAATGTGATTGTATTACAACCATTGTGCATTTGTGGTAAAAAAAATGTTCAGGTTTTCAGATAATTGAATAAAATAAAATATAAGTGAATTAAAACATGGAATAGAATGAACATAAATATATAATCAAATTAATTAATATATAAATTAATAATATTAAAATATAAGAAAATGAAAGGCTAAATGATGAAAACTTATATAAAAATTGAAACTTAGTTACAAAATAAGTGTCAAAAATATCGACATCTAATAAAAAAGGAAATATATTTAAAATCATGTTTAAAGATAAAATGAGATCTATGAAATAAATTTTACATTCACCACAATTGAGTATTTCTCCATAAACTCTTTGACGCTCAAGTCCGCAAGAACCTCATGAAACTAATCAGAATAAATAGAGTATATCAAGATGAAAATGAAGATATAGAATATATGATTTGGTTTGAGAATCAATCCAAATTTCCATTTGTTATATCTGAAAGAAGAGAGCATGTAATTTATGAAATACATAAATAAACGCAATTATCAACTGGCCGGAAAAAGAAAGATAATATTAGTGAATGCCATTTTTTTCTATTTACGTTGGGTTTTTATCATGTAATTTACCAAAGAGATAAAAAAAAAAAAAGACACACCTTTTTTTAAAAAAGGACTAGATAGAATACGGAACAAAAACATTTAGATAAAAGTTTAATAAACATGACAAGAACAAAAAAACACATATAAACTGAATGAAAGAACTTCAATCAATGGAGCTTTGATAATCACGAAACCCACCTCCACTTCCATACATTTCCTGGTTCGAATTATCAAAATGGGGGAAAGGTTGATTGTATTGATAGAAGTTGACTTCTTGCAACATGTTTTCATCCATTGGTTCCATGCTTGACATTTCAAAGTTGATGCGGTTTTGCATAAATTCACTTTTTGTAAAATTCAGTTGGTTGACATCTCCACTCAATTGTTGATTCAAGACTATTCTCGCCTTCAGCCCATTCACTTGTGCATTCAATTGTTTGTTCATGGCTGCAACAAATATATATTCTATGAGAAACACTTAAATATTTGGTATTGCCAAGATTAATAAATGTATAATTTTTCAGTTAAGAATATAGTCATTCGAAAATGTTTCATTACAAAAAAACCTTGTTAAAGTATCACTAAGAAATTAAGATGACTGACCTTCCCCAAGTTTCAAACGTTGCATCGTTGATTCAATTTGAACCATTAGTTCCTCTTTCTCATTCATCATTGCCGTTTTATGTTTCTATATACAATAACAATAAAAACTTAACAAGCTCCTTAAAGGAACCAATTAGACATAACAAGTAAATGATTGCTAATGTGATATGTCTAACCTCGAAAAACGGTAACTGACGAGATATTGTATTATTATTCGTCTCAAGAGTCATTACTTTGTGTTCCAAGTAGGCTTTGTACCGATCCTGCCTCTCCTTCCAACGTGCAGCTGCTTGTCGGTTTGCCAATATTCTGACAAAGCATCCATATAAATAAATGTCAAAAACCAGATATCGTATGGGTAAAAATAAAAAACAAAAACAATTGATCATGCAGTGGTCTCAACTACCTTTTCTCACGTTTTGAACCAGATCCAACAATATCGTTTCCATGCACCGAATTGGTTGAGGAAAATTTACCAATAAGATTCGCAGGTGGAAGAGGTGGCTTCTTCACTGTATCACTGAAACAATTATCCAATGAAACACTTCTGTAGTGTTTGCTTAAAAGCTCAGATTCTTGGCTTGCTCTTCTCTTTACACCCAAACTAATTGATCCAGTCTTAGACCTGCTCTCAACCGCATTGTTGTCATCTTCTAAATCGTTGATATCTATAAATATCTCACCTGCATTTGCATTGAAATAAAAATCATTAAAGTCCAAATTCATAATTGCATTGAAATTGAAAAATTTCTCAATTTCCTCAACAGAATTTATCTCACCAACACCTTCTTTTCCTTTCTTTGATTCTCCAATCAATGGCTCTATTGGCTTATGGTCATTTAAATCTGAAAAATTCAGAGAAATCAATGAATTGAGTCCAACGATATCGCTTGTTGAACGTTTATGAGCCTTTCTCGGTGGCACAGTATTGCCAGAAATTCTCACGGGGTTAGATCTCGCTAACGGAATCAGCGGAGGCAATGAAGGGTTGTTCGTCAAACCAGTGGAAGGGTTCATCATATGAGGCACTGAATTATTATTGTTAAACCAAATGGAAGAACCTCTTTTCTCCACAGGTGCTGATGGAGAACCAAAAATTAAGGACGACGAAGAAGTTGTCAACGGAGAGAAGACTGGTGATGGCTGAAACATCGTGGACCGTGGTCCAGGGCTGAACAACGGTGACCCTGCTGGCAAACAGATCAGAGGCTTCTGCTGAGACTGCGAGAAGTTGGTTCTCTTATCAGCGTCATTCCTAACAGGATATGTAGTTTGAGTAGAGTTCAAAGGAGAGTTATCATAGCTTCGATCCATCGAGAGAGATTGAAAAAAATGATGACGAATGGAGTCTCTGCATGAAATTGGGATTATCACTCGTTATTTTCTTATAAATAAAATCAATTTTGACAGATAAATAAATATGGATTAAAAACTAAAATTGTGCACACAAAAACCAAAGTAGTTTCAAGCTATGACTGAATGCATCAAATACTATAGCTTTTCAATTGAGATATTTATATTGTATGAAAACTGTCATCAATTTATTATAGAAACGATGAGAAAACTAAATATTTTGACTAAAAAGAAATATGAAATGTCCTAAAGTGTACTTCAAACTTTAACTTTGGTCTGAATCAAAATACAACAGATGAACAAAAAAACCTCAAAGATATTGCAATATCTTTCTTGTTTGCTTCGATTAGTTGTTTCCACATGCCTCTTTTTATAGATGTTATGAACAAGAAGACGCCAAAAGCAACACACAAATGCCAAGTGACAATGATAGGAAAAATCAGTAGTAATTACCTTTTCAATGTGTTTTGAGTTTTATGATTTTTAAATTATATAAATTCATTCATTTATATCAAGAATTTTTAGCAATACTTTTTTCAATAAACTAAACCCAAATTTATAGTCAAATCAAAAATTTAATCATTTTTGGCATGTTGTTAATTAAGTTAATGAGTTATTTATGTTTGCTATTGAATTTTTTTGGTAGATTGTTGAATTTAGGGTCAACTTTCTTAGTATAATTGGAAGATAAAAATTTAACTAAGACATTAGTAACTAGCATTAGTAACTAGCATTAGTAACTGCATTATTAATTATCTTTCTTCCATCAAATTTACTTTGACCCTAATGCCTATATATAACTTGCTCTTTAGTTTTGGGTTTGAATTGATATAGAGTGTTAAATGCATCTCATATATTTTATTTATTATTATAAAGTGTACCTTAAACATACAAGTATAACAATATATTATTATAGTTTTAAATGTGTATTTTCATGTTACCTTTAATTAATGTGAGAAATACTGATATTAGTATATTTACGGTCATGTTATTAAAACTTTCTCTGTGTATCTTGCAAGTAGTCAATATTAATTTTCGTAGTAAATTTAAAATTAGTAAACAAAAAAAAATTTTAAGATCATATACACATTAAATTTTAGATATACATAAATATATTATAATAACTAGAGGTTTAATTTTTTTATTTTGCATTTAATAATGTGATTGTATTACAACCATTGTGCATTTGGGGTAAAAAATGTTCAGGTTTTCAGATAATTGAATAAAATAAAATATAAGTGAATTAAAACAAGGAATAGAATGAACATAAATATATAATAAAATTAATTAATATATAAATTAAAAATATTAAATTAAAGAAAATGAAAGGCTAAATGATAAAAAATTATATAAAAATTGAAACTTAGTTACAAAATAAGTGTCAAAAATGTCGACATCTAATAAAAAAAAGAAATATATTTAAAATCATGTTTAAAGATAAAATGAGATATATGAAATAAATTTTACATTCACCACAATTGAGTATTTCTCCATAAAATCTTTGACACTCAAGTCCGCAAGAACCTCATGAAACTAATCAGAATAAATAGAGTATATCAAGATGAAAATGAAGATATAGATTAAATGATTTGGTTTGAGAATCAATCCAAATTTCTATTTGTTATATCTGAAAGAAGAGAGCATGTAATTTCTGAAATACATAAATAAACGCAATTATCAACTGGTCGGAAAAAGGAAGATAATATTAGTTAATGCCATTTTTTTCTATTTACGTTGGGTTTTTATCATGTAATTTACCAAAGAGATAAATAAAAAGATGACACACTTTTTTTTAAAAAAGGACTAGATAGAATACAAAACAAAAACATTTAGATAAAAGTTTAATAAACATTACAAGAACAAAAAAACACATATAAACTGAATGAAAGAACTTCAATCAATGGAGCTTTGATAATCACGAAACCCACCTCCATTTCCATACATTTCCTGGTTCGAATTATCAAAATGGGGGTAGGGTTGATTGTAATGATAGAAGTTGACTACTTGCAACATGTTTTCATCCATTGGTTCCATGCTTGACATTTCAAAGTTGATGGGGTTTTGCATCACTTCACTTTTTGTAAAATTCAGTTGGTTGACATCTGCACTCAATTGTTGATTCAAGGCTATTCTCGCCTTCAGCCCTTTCACTTCTGCATTCAATTGTTTGTTCATGGCTGCAACAACCGAGGAAACAAAAATATATATTCCATGAGAAACATTTAAATCTTTGATATTGCCAAGATAAATAAATGTTTAATTTTTCAGTTAAGAATATAGTTGTAACGCCCGTGTTCCAAAAATGGAGTTTTTGGAAATTAAAACCGGGATTTATGCGCAGATTTTTCTGGGAAAATTAATTCCGAGAATTTCTGGGGTAATTTGGAATTTACACGCATTTTTCCCGTAAGGGGGTTTCGGAGCTAATTTAGGAGTTTGGAGTCAGTTTGTGAATTTTTCGGGAATTCAGGGACCCAAATCCTAAAATAGAGCCCGTGTTCCGAAAAAGAGAAATTTCAGAATTTGCATCCGGGATTTATGCGGAGAATCTCTGGAAAATATTCCCGGAAGATTTTGGAGTGACTTAAAGGTTACGCCGCATTTTTCCCGTAGGGGTGTGCGGGATCAATTGGGAAGTTTGGGGTCCCTTCGTGAACTTTTGAGAGTTCAGGGACTAAATCCTAATTAAGTTCTAATCTGATTTAAATCAGATTTCCACCAACCTTTCTCCACTCCTCTCCACCTGCAACCTCACGTTTCTTTTTAGGAGTCACCCATTTTTCTTCCATCTAGAAAGCAGCCTACTTTCCTAGCCTTGTAGGTTTCCCCACCCTCCACCTTCTTTTGTGAGAGCAGCTCCACTCTTCTCCATTAATTGCTCCTTGCCGACACCTACATCCAAGAGGGAAGAGAGAGGTTTGGCTGAGGAAAAAGGAGGAAGTGTTGAGTGGTTTTCAGAGAGAGTGAGAGGCTTGGTTGTCTTGAATCAAAGAAGAGGGTGAGCTTGTGTTGGTGTGGGTGTGGTGAGCTAGTGAAGGGAAGTCTTGTGGCTGTGTGTGGGCGTGGAGAGCAAGAGTGGGTGAGTCTCTGAGGCTGTGTGAGGCGTGGAGAGTAGGGAGTCTTGGTGGCTGAGTTGGGCGTGAGAGGCTAGAGGCGAAGGAAGCGGAGGTTGCCGTGTCGGTGAAGCTTCGGAGCTCCTTCGCATCCTTGTGTCCTCACTGTTAGATAGGGTAAGGTTCTGTTCCTTCCTCTGTTTTTATCATGTGGTTCATGATGGTTTAGTGTGAGGAGCAGAGGGTGTGAAGTCACGGTGGTGACGTTGGGAGGCTCGGTTTGAGCGTGGTGGCAACGGAGCCGGTTGTTAAGGTTGTCGGTGTTGGTTTTATGTTGGTTTGGCGGGGTTTGTGACCTCGAGTTGTGAGCGTTGTTGGTTGCGGTGAGTGCTTGATCGTGTCTCCTTGTTGGTGGTTTGTGGTTGAGGAGTTGGAGTTCGATCGCGTGGCCAAGTTGGCGTGAGTGGTGCATGGCGGTGTTGGCGTTTTGCACTAGGAACGATCGATCTGGAGGGTGGTTGGTCGATCTGGTTATCTCACGGCCGGCCAGGATCGATCGATCCAAGCGGGATCGATCGATCTGGGCAGGATCGATCGATCCAGGCTGGGATCGATCGATCTGGTGGTCCGCGCTTGGTGGGATCGATCGATCCTGGCCAGGATCGATCAATCTGGTCGTTCTGGCCGTTTCCCGTGTTCGTTTCTTGTGTTTAAAGTTTCGTTTTGGTTTTATTGTTAGGCACGCGGTTGGGCGATTGAGGTCTATTCAATCCGGGAAGTTTTTGGGAATTTCCGTGCGTGGCTAAAGGTGAGTGCAGGACCGTAAGCTTATCTAAGCGATTGAGTTATTTGATGTGTTTGCATTATTGTAGGCCGTATGATCTCTGGTGGATCTAGATCGAGTGTTTCTTGAGATGGTTGATTTATTTGCGGTATTTTCGTGTATAATACGTTGAATAATTTTAATCGTTTGTGTATATAGCTTGTAGACGGGAGGATCGCCTCACTAAGTATTTGTTGAAATACTTATGCACCTCCTTTGTTTGATGCAGGAAAATAGTTTGTGTGACCGTGGAATTATGGCAAAGAAGAGGGGATGATCTAGGGAACTCGGTTGTTTGTTAAGAGTCTTCCGCTATAAATGATTTTGTGTTGATTAGTATTTTTGGATAAATGATCTAACGATCTCGATTCTCGTTTATCGAGAACCGTTATAGAAAACAGAAATTGTCTATGAAAGCCAAGGTGACTATACAGACCAACTTCGACTCTCAACTCAAGTCGTCGTATTCTGGAAAGATCACGATCTATTATTCTTTCGGTTGTTTAAAAGTGTTTTGTTATTGTTGGGGTGTTGATTAATTATTATGCATGAGTAGTTGCATTTTAATTGATTGGGGAAATAATTAATATTTATGGGAATATTAATTATTGGTTTATTATTGTTGGTGTGAGTAAATATTATTCATGATTAGTTGAATAATATTTATTTGGGGAAGTAATTAATATTTATGGGAATATTAATTATTGGTTTTAAAAAAAAAGCAAAAAAAAAAAAAAAAAAACGAGGGCGGTCGTTTCAGTTTGGTATCAGAGCGATTACGGTTCTAGGACGGGTTAGAAAAATTAAATTGGTTTTGAATTTAATTTTTGGTGCTTTGAAAAGCATGAGTATTTGAGTTGAATTGATTATGTGAGTTAGTAAATTGTTTGGGTATGGAGTTTTAGATCATCCTCTTTGAGCCTTTAAAAAGATTCCACGGTAAGTTGTTTTGTGTTATTTAATTGTTGTTGTGGTTTGTTTATTTGGCTCGGTGGAGTTTGCCTTTGGGGCCAAGTTTTAATCATATAATATCTTTATGTGGTTTAAGCTGTGGTGTCCGGTTTGGGTTGGTTGGGTTCGGAGATTAACAATGATTTAATATTAAGTATTAAATATGGATTTAATCTTCGATCGGTTAATCTAAGCCGTGGAAGTTCGAGTCTGTTGTTGAGCCAGCTTCGGTGGTTGCAAGGTTTGATCGAGGTTTCCTCTGTTTGGCAAGATGGCTAAAAGAGGTAGAGGTCACGGTCTGAGGAACGCGAGGGCTCCGGTGGTTGAGGAGAGTGTGACACAGAGTGTTACGTTCGAGCAGGTCGGGAACTCGCATACGGATCAGGTTGGGACGGAGGGTGTGGCCGGTGTTGGTGCCGGCGTTGCTGGAGGTCCAGCGGGTGCTGCGGGTGTGGCAGCAGGTGCAGCTCCGGCCCAAGAGGATCGTATCGCGAATTTCTTGGCCTTGCTGTTGGAGCAGTTACCGGAAAGGGTACCAGTGCAGGCTCCAGTTGTACCACCGGTAGTTGTGGTGCAACCAAGGGTTGTGGTTGCGGTAGGGTGCCCATCATATCTCAAAATGATGGAGCAGCTGCAAAGGATTGGCACGAGGTTTTTTCAGGGTGGTGCCAAACCTGAGGAGGCAGATGAGTGGAAAATGCGGATGGAGCGGAATATCCGTTCGATCAGATGTCCAGAAGGATATCAGGTGGATCTCGCAGTCCACTATCTGGAGGGTGACGCACATCTTTGGTGGAGAGGTGTCGCGGCACGAAAGGTCCAAGCAGAAATGTCTTGGGAGGATTTTGTGGTGGAGCTTAACTCCAAGTATTTTTCCCCCAAGAGGCATTGGACCGGATGGAGAGTCGGTTTCTTGGGTTAACCCAAGGGAACCGGTCGGTTCGTGAGTATGAGACGGAGTTTAACCGTCTCAAGGTGTATGGCGGTCATATCCTGGACGATGAGCAGGCCCAGGTGAGGCAGTTTCTGATGGGTTTTCGGGACGAGTTGAGGAACCAGTGTCTAATAAGATCGTTTGACACGGTTGTAGAGTGGGTAGAGAAGGCCGCGTTGTTTGAGGAGGGTCCGAGAGATCCTAAGTGAGGCTCATGCGAGTATGTTTTCAATTCATCCAGGAGCAACCAAGATGTACCGCGACTTAAAAGGTATCATCATTGGGTTGGGATGAAGAAAGTTGTGGCTAACTGTGTTGTGGCCTGTGTTGTACGCCAGTTAGTGAAGGCTGAGCATCAGGTTTCGAGCGGGTTGTTGCGGAGTTTACCCATTCCGAAGTGGAAGTGGGATATGATTGCGATGGATTTCGTGGTCGGCTTGCCAGCCTCGCGGACCAAGGATGCTTTTTGGGTCATGGTTGATCGTTTGACCAAGTCAGCACATTTCCTGACCATTATGAAAACCGATGGAGGTGCGGTATTGGCTAGGAAGTATGTCAATGAGATTGTGAGGCTTCATGGGGTACCTGTGAGTATAGTCTCAGACCGTGATTCCAAGTTCACTTCGGTGTTCTAGAAGGCTTTTCAGGCTGAGATAGATACTAAGGTACACATGAGTACGGTCTATCACCCTCAGACAGATGGACAGTCCGAGAGGACCATCCAGACTCTCGAGGTTTTGCTGAGGTTGTGTGTGCTTGACTGAAGTGGTCATTGGGGGGACTACCTGAGCTTGGTAGAGTTGGCTTATAATAATAGCTATCAAGCGAGTATCGGGATGGCTCCATATGAGGCGCTGTATGGGAGGCCATGTCGTACACCATTATGCTGGACCCAAGTGGGGGAGAGGAGCATGTTTGGTGCAGATTTTGTTCAGGAAACTACGGAGAAGATCCGGGTTTTGAAGCTGAACATGAAAGAAGCGCAGGATCGGCAAAAGAGTTATGCCGACAAGAGGAGAAAAGACCTCGAGTTTGAGGTAGGAGATAAAGTGTATCTTAAGATGGCTATGTTGCGGGGTCCTAATAGGTCCATTACGGAGACTAAGTTGAGTCCGAGGTATATGGGACCGTTCAGAATTGTCGAGCGGGTTGGACCGGTTGCGTATCGGTTGGAGTTACCCGAGGTTATGCATGCATTTCACAAGGTTTTCCATGTGTCAATGCTAAAGAAGTGCTTGCATAAGGATGATGAGGTTGTAGCTAGGATTCCGTCAGATCTTCAGCTTAATATGACCTTAGAGGCAAGACCGGTAAGGATCCTCGATAAGAGAATCAAGCAGGATCGTAGGAAGAAAGTTCCAATGATCAGGGTCTTGTGGGATTGTGACGGGGTTGAGGAGGAGACTTGGAAACCAGAGGCGAGGATGAAAGCAAGGTTCAAGAAGTGGTTTGGGGAGCAATCAAAGACTTGGGCTTTCATCGATGGTTCCCAGTTTCAAGTTATTATTGTTGAACATTATGTATTCGTTTTGGTGTTGTAAACGATTAAATACATTATGTTTCCTTCATTAATAAGATGAGTAGTTCTTATTGTTAAATGGCTAGTGTTGCCATGAGTTTTTAAGTGAACATGAGGTTCTGAAATGAGTTTTATGAGGATTTAAAAACTTGAGTTATAATCGGAAAAGATTATGTGGGTACCCGGAGTGTCGGGGTATGTTGTGAGATAACCTGAGTAATGGTTATGGAAAAGATGAGATTCCGGGTTTGGAACGTGTGTGATGCCGGTATTACCTTGCGAGGTTGTATGCGGATCACGGGAGGTAGTTCAGTCGGGAGTGCTTATAGACGTATGTCGGGTCATGGTTGCTCAAGGGACGGTTGGTCTTGTACAACTCTAGGGAGGACGGATAGTTCCTCTGATACCCAGAACTCGGAAGGTATATAGCTCAGGGTGGCGTGGTATGAAATATCGAGAACCCGTAAGGTTATAGTTCCCAGAGTTTAGGGGGTATAAGTGTGATACCCAGAACTCACAAGGTATATAGCCCAGAGTGGAGTGGTATGTGATTACCAAGGACTCAGAAGGTTATACTACCCAGAGTTGAGTGGTATGTGTCTGATACCTAGAACTCGTAAGGAATACAGCCCATGGTGGAGTGTTATGTGATACCGAGAACCCGTAAAGTTATATCTTCTAGAGTGGAGTGGTATGAGTTTAATACCGAGAGCTCATAAGGACTTAGTGGCCTGAGAGCGGAGTGGTATTGATACCTAGAACTCGTAGGACTTGGTGTCTTAGAGTGTAGAGGTATGAGTTGAGTTGTGAGCAATGATCTAAGACCAGAGTCTTAAGCTAGGGACTGAATGTAAACCTCAGAGGTCAACAGTGTTTGATCTCGGGACTGGTAGTGTGGCCAGTATGGTCAAGTTTGACCATTGTGTGTTTGAAATGTGTGGTTGAGTTCATTGCGGATGGACAGTGCCGTAGATTCGAGGACGAATCTATGTTAGTGGGGGAGAATTGTAATGCCCGTGTTCCAAAAATGGAGTTTTTGGAAATTAAAACCGGGATTTATGCGTAGGTTTTTCTGGGAAAATTAATTCCGGGAATTTCTGGGGTAATTTGGAAGTTACACGCATTTTCCCGTAAGGGGGTGTTTGGAGCTAATTTAGGAGTTTGGGGTCAGTTTGTGAATGTTTCGGGAATTCAGGGACCCAAATCCTAAAATAGCGCCCGTGTTCCGAAAAAGAGAAATTTCGGAATTTGCATCCGGGATTTATGCGGAGAATCTCTGGAAAATATTCCCGGGAGATTTTGGAGTTTCTTAAAGGTTACGCCGCATTTTTCCCGTAGGGGTGTGCGGGATCAATTGGGAAGTTTGGGGTCCCTTCGTGAACTTTTGAGAGTTCAGGGACCAAATCCTAATTAAGTTCTAATCTGATTTAAATCAGATTTCCACCAACCTTTCTCCACTCCTCTCCACCTGCAACCTCACGTTTCTTTTTAGGAGTCACCCATTTTTCTTCCATCTAGAAAGCAGCCTACTTCCCTAGCCTTGTAGGTTTCCCCACCCTCCACCTTCTTTTGTTAGAGCAGCTCCACTCTTCTCCATTAATTGCTCCTTGCCGACACCTACATCCAAGAGGGAAGAGAGAGGTTTGGCTGAGGAAAAAGGAGGAAGTGTTGAGTGGTTTTCAGAGAGAGTGAGAGGCTTGGTTGTCTTGAATCAAAGAAGAGGGTGGGCTTGTGTTGGTGTGGGTGTGGTGAGCTAGTGAAGGGAATTCTTGTGGCTGTGTGTGGGCGTGGAGAGCAAGAGTGGGTGAGTCTCTGAGGCTGTGTGAGGCGTGGAGAGTAGGGAGTCTTGGTGGCTGAGTTGGGCGTGAGAGGCTAGAGGCGAAGGAAGCGGAGGTTGCCGTGTCGGGGAAGCTTCGGAGCTCCTTCGCATCCTTGTGTCCTCACCGTTAGATAGGGTAAGGTTCTATTCCTTCCTCTGTTTTTATCATGTGATTCATGATGGTTTAGTGTGAGGAGCAGAGGGTGTGAAGTCACGGTGGTGACGTTGTTAGGCTCGGTTTGAGCGTGGTGGCAACGGAGCCGGTTGTTAAGGTTGTCGGTGTTGGTTTCGTGTTGGTGTGGTGGGGTTTGTGACCTCGAGTTGTGAGCGTTGTTGGTTGCGGTGAGTGCTTGATCGTGTCTCCTTGTTGGTGGTTTGTGGTTGAGGAGTTGGAGTTCGATCGCGTGGCCAAGTTGGCGTGAGTGGTGCAAGGCGGTGATGGCGTTTTGCACTAGGAACGATCGATCTGGAGGGTGGTTGGTCGATCTGGTTATCTCACGGCCGGCCAGGATCGATCGATCCAAGCGGGATAGATCGATCTGGGCAGGATCGATCGATCCAGGCTGGGATCGATCGATCTGGTGGTCCGCGCTTGGTGGGATCGATCGATCCTGGCCAGGATCGATCGATCTGGTCGTTCTGGCCGTTTCCCGTGTTCGTTTCTTGTGTTTAAAGTTTCGTTTTGGTTTTATTGTTAGGCACGCGGTTGGGGGATTGAGGTCTATTCAATCCGGAGAGTTTTTGGGAATTTCCGTGCGTGGCTAAAGGTGAGTGCAGGACCGTAAGCTTATCTAAGCGATTGAGTTATTTGATGTGTTTGCATGATTGTAGGCCGTATGATCTCTGGTGGATCTAGATCGAGTGTTTCTTGAGATGGTTGATTTATTTGCGGTATTTTCGTGTTTAATACGTTGAATAATTTTAATCGTTTGTGTGTATAGCTTGTAGACGGGAGGATCGCCTCACTAAGTATTTGTTGAAATACTTATGCATCTCTTTTGTTTGATGCAGGAAAAAAGTTTGTGTGACCGTGGAATTATGGCAAAGAAGAGGGGATGATCTAGGGAACTCACTTGTTTGTTAAGAGTCTTCCGCTATAAATGATTTTGTGTTGATTAGTATTTTTGGATAAATGATCTAACTATCTCGAGTCCGGATTCTCGTTTATCGAGAACCGTTATAGACAACAGAAATTGTCTATGAAAGCCAAGGTGGCTATACAGACCAATTTCGACTCTCAACTCAAGTCGTCGTATTCTGGAAAGATCACGATCTATTATTCTTTCGGTTGTTTAAAAGTGTTTTGTTATTGTTGGGGTGTTGATTAATTATTATGCATGAGTAGTTGCATTTTAATTGATTGGGGAAATAATTAATATTTATAGGAATATTAATTATTGGTTTATTATTGTTGGTGTGAGTAAATATTATTCATGATTAGTTGAATAATATTTGTTTGGGGAAGTAATTAATATTTATGTGAATATTAATTATTGGTTTTAAAAAAAAAGCAAAAAAAAAAAAAAAAACGAGGGCGGTCGTTTCAATAGTCATTCGAAAATGTTTCATTACAAAAAAACCTTGTTAAAGTATCACTAAGAAATTAAGATGACTGACCTTCCCCAAGTTTCAAACGTTGCATCATTGATTCAATTTGAACCATTAGTTCCTCTTTCTCATTCATCATTGCCGTTTTATGTTTCTATATACAATAACATTAAAAACTTAACAAGCTCCTTCAAGGAACCAATTAGACATAACAAGTAAATGATTGCTAATGTGATATGTCTAACCTCGAAAACGGCAACTGACGAGATATTGTATTATTATTCGTCTCAAGAGTCATTACTTTGTGTTCCAAGTAGGCTTTGTACCGATCCTGCCTTTCCTTCCAACGTGCAGCTGCCTGTCGGTTTGCCAATATTCTGACAAAGCATACATATAAATAAATGTCAAAAACCCGATATCGTATGGGTAAAAATAAAAAACAAAAAAATTTGATCACGTAGTGGTCTCAACTACCTTTTCTCACGTTTTGAAACAGATCCAACAATATCTTTTCAATGCACCGAATTGGTTGAGGAAAATTTACCCATAAGATTCGCAGGTGGAAGAGGTGGCTTTTTCACTGTGTCACTGAAACAATTATCCAATGAAACACTTCTGTAGTGTTTGCTTAAAAGCTCAGATTCTTGGCTTGCTCTTCTCTTTACACCCAAACTAATTGATCCAGTCTTAGACCTGCTCTCAACCGCAATGTTGTCATCTTCTAAATCGTTGATATCTATAAATATCTCACATGCATTTGCATTGAAATAAAAATCATTAAAGTCCAAATTCATAATTGCATTGAAATTGAAAAATTTCTCAATTTCCTCAACAGAATTTATCTCACCAACACCTTCTTTTCCTTTCTTTGATTCTCCAATCAATGGCTCTATTGGCTTAGGGTCATTTAAGTCTGAAAAATTCAGAGGAATCAATGAATTGAGTCCAAACGATATCGCTTGTTGAACGTTTATGAGCCTTTCTCGGTGGCACAGTATTGCCAGAAACTCTCACGGGGTTATATCTCGCTAACGGAATCATAGGAGGCAATGAAGGATTGTTCGTTAAACCAGTGGAAGGGTTCATCATCGGAGGCACCGAATTATTATTGTTAAACCAAATGGAAGAGCCTCTTTTCTCCACAAGTGCTGATGGAGAACCAAAAATTTAGGACGACGAAAAAGTTGTCAACGGAGAGAAGACTGGTGATGGCTGAAACATCATTGACCGTGGTCCAGGGCTGAACAACGGTGACCCTGCTGGCAAACGGATCAGAGGCTTCTGCTGAGACTGCGAGACGTTGGTTCTCTTATCAGCGTCATTCCTAACAGGATATGTAGTTTGAGTAGAGTTCAAAGGAGAGTTATCATAGCTTCGATCCATCGAGAGAGATTGAAAAAAATGATGACGAATGGAGTCTCTGCATCAAATTGGGATTATCACTCGTTATTTTCTTATAAATAAAATCAAATTCGACAGATAAATAAATATGGATTAAAAACAAAAATTGTGCACACAAAAACCAAAGTAGTTTCAAGCTATGACTGAATGCATCAAATACTATAGCTTTTCAATTGAGATATTCATATTGTATGAAAACTGTCATCAATTTATTATAGAAACGATGAGAAAAGTAAATATTTTGACTAAAAAGACAGTTGAAATGTCCTAAAGTGTACCTCAAACTTTAACTTTGGTCTGAATCAAAATACTACAGATGAACAAAAAAACCTCAAAGATATTGCAATATCTTTCTTGTTTCCTTTGATTAGTTGTTTGCACAAGTCTCTTTTTATAGATGTTATGAACAAGAAGACGCCAAAAGAAACACACAAATGCCAAGTGACAATGATAGGAAAAATAAGTAGTAATTACCTTTTCAATGTGTTTTGATTTTTATGATTTTTAACTTATATAAATTCATTCATTTATATCAAGAAGTTTTACCAATAATTTTTTCAATAAACTAAACCCAAATTTAGAGCCAAATCGAAAATTTAATCATTTTTGGCGTGTTGTTAATTAAGTTAATGCGTTATTTATTTTTGCTATTGAATTTTTTTGGTAGATTGTTGAATTTAGGGTCAACTTTCTTAGTATAATTGGAAGATAAAAATTTAACTAAGTAGCATTAGTAACTAGCATTAGTAACTGCATTATTAATTATCTTTCTTCCATCAAATTTACTTTGACCCTAATCCCTATATATAACTTGCTCTTTAGTTTTGGGTTTGAATTGATATAGAGTGTTAAATGCATCTCATATATTTTATTTATTATTATAAAGTGTACCTTAAACATACAAGTATAACAATATATTATTATAGTTTTAAATGTGTATTTGCATGTTACCTTTAATTAATGTGAGAAATACTGATATTAGTATATTTACGGTCATGTTATTAAAACTTTCTCTGTGTATCTTGCAAGTAGTCAATATTAATTTTCGTAGTAAATTTAAAATTAGTAAACAAAAAAAAATTTTAAGATCATATACACATCAAAATTTAGATATACATAAATATATTATAATAAATATTGGTTTAATTTTTTTATTTTGCATTTAATAATGTGATAGTATTACAACCATTGTGCATTTGTGGTAAAAAAAATGTTCAGGTTTTCAGATAATTGAATAAAATAAAATATAAGTGAATTAAAACATGGAATAGAATGAACATAAATATATAATAAATTAATTAATATATAAATTAAAAATATTAAAATATAAGAAAATGAAAGGCCAAATGATGAAAAATTATATAAAAATTAAAACTTAGTTACAAAATAAGTGTCAAAAATGTCGACATCTAATAAAAAAGGAAATATATTTAAAATCATGTTTAAAGATAAAATGAGATCTATGAAATAAATTTTTCATTCACCATAATTGAGTATTTCTCCATAAACTCTTTGACGCTCAAGTCCGCATGAACCTCATGAAACTAATCAGAATCAATAGAGTATATCAAGACGAAAATGAAGATATAGATTATATGATTTGGTTTGAGAATCAATCCAAATTTCTATTTGTTATATCTGAAAGAAGAGAGCATGTAATTTACGAAATACATAAATAAAAGCAATTATCAACTGGTCGGGAAAAGGAAGATAATATTAGAGAATGCCATTTTCTTCTATTTACGTTGGGTTTTTATCATGTAATTTACCAAAGAGATAAATAAAAAAACGACACACTTTTTTTAAAAAAAGGACTAGATAGAATACGAACAAAAACATTTAGATAAAAGTTTAATAAACATGACAAGAACAAAAAAAAAACACATATAAACTGAATGAAAGAACTTCAATCAATGGAGCTTTGATAATCACGAAACCCACCTCCACTTCCATACATTTCCTGGTGCGAATTATCAAAATGGGGGTAGGGTTGATTGTATTGTATTCTCGCCTTCAGCCCTTTCACTTCTGCATTCAATTGTTTGTTCATGGCTGCAACAACCGAGGAAACAAAAATATATATTCCATGAGAAACATTTAAATCTTTTGTATCGCCAAGATAAATAAATGTATAATTTTCCAGTTAAGAATATAGTCATTCGAAAATGTTTCATTACAAAAAAACCTTTTTGAAGTATCACAAAAAAATTAAGATGACTGACCTTTCCCAAGTTTCAAACGTTGCATCATTGATTCAATACGAACCATTAGTTCCTCTTTCTCATTCATCATTGCCGTTTTATGTTTCTAGATACAATAAAAACAAAAACTTAACAAGCTCCTTAAAGGAACCAATTAGACATAACAACTAAATGATTGCTAATGTGATATGTCTAACATCGAAAAATGGCAACTGACGAGATATTGTATTATTATTTATCTCAAGAGTCATTACTTTGTGTTCCAAGTAGGCATGTGTACCGATCTTTCCTCTCCTTCCAACGTGCAGCTGCCTGTTAGTTTGCCAATATTATGAAAAAGCATCCATATAAATATATGTCCAAAACCCGATACCGTATGAGTAAAAAAAACACAAACAAATTTGATACCGCAGTGGTCTCAGCTACCTTTTGTCACGTTTTGACCCAGATCCAACAATATCGTTTCCATGCACCGAATTGATTGAGGAAAATTTACCCATAAGATTCGCAGGTGGAATAGGTGGCTTCTTCACTGAGTCATTGAAACAGTTATCCAATGAAACACTTCTGTAGTGTTTGCTTAAAAGCTCAGATTATTGGCTTGATCTTCTCTTTACACCCAAACTAGTTGATTCAGTCTTAGACCTGCTCTCAACCGCAGTGTTTTCATCTTCTAAATCGTTGATATCTATAAATATCTCACCTGCATCTGCATTGAAATAAAAATCATTAAAGTCCAAATTCATAATTGCATTGAAATTGAAAAAATTCTCAATTTCCTCAACAGAATTTATCTCACCAACACCTTCTTTTCCTTTCTTTGATTCTCCAATCAATGGCTCTATTCTCGCCTTCAGCCCTTTCACTTATGCATTCAATTGTTTGTTCATGGCTGCAACAACCGAGGAAACAAAAATATATATTCCATGAGAAACATTTAAATCTTTGGTATTGCCAAGATAAATAAATGTTTAATTTTTCAGTTAAGAATATAGTCATTCGAAAATGTTTCATTACAAAAAAACCTTGTTAAAGTATCACTAAGAAATTAAGATGACTGACCTTCCCCAAGTTTCAAACGTTGCATCATTGATTCAATTTGAACCATTAGTTCCTCTTTCCCATTCATCATTGCCGTTTTATGTTTCTATATACAATAACAATAAAAACTTAACAAGCTCCTTCAAGGAACCAATTAGACATAACAAGTAAATGATTGCTAATGTGATATGTCTAACCTCGAAAAAATGGCAACTGACGAGATATTGTATTATTATTCGTCTCAAGAGTCATTACTTTGTGTTCCAAGTAGGCTTTGTACCGATCCTGCCTCTCCTTCCAACGTGCAGCTGCCTGTCGGTTTGCCAATATTCTGACAAAGCATCCATATAAATAAATGTCAAAAACCTGATATCGTATGGGTAAAAATAAAAAACAAAAAAATTTGATCACGCAGTGGTCTCAACTACCTTTTCTCACGTTTTGAAACAGATCCAACAATATCGTTTCAATGCACCGAATTGGTTGAGGAAAATTTACCCATAAGATTCGCAGGTGGAAGAGGTGGCTTCTTCACTGTGTCACTTGAAAAATTATCCAATGAAACATTTCTGTAGTGTTTGCTTAAAAGCTCAGATTCTTGGCTTGCTCTTCTCTTTACACCCAAACTAATTGATCCAGTCTTAGACCTGCTCTCAACCGCAATGTTGTCATCTTCTAAATCGTTGATATCTATAAATATCTCACATGCATTTGCATTGAAATAAAAATCATTAAAGTCCAAATTCATAATTGCATTGAAATTGAAAAATTTCTCAATTTCCTCAACAGAATTTATCTCACCAACACCTTCTTTTCCTTTCTTTGATTCTCCAATCAATGGCTCTATTGGCTTAGGGTCATTTAAGTCTGAAAAATTCAGAGGAATCAATGAATTGAGTCCAACGATATCGCTCGTTGACCGTTTATGATCCTTTCTCGGTGGCACAGTATTGCCAGAAACTCTCACGGGGTTAGATCTTGCTAACGGAATCATCGGAGGTAATGAAGGGTTGTTCGTCAAACCAGTTGAAGGTTTCATCATCGGAGGCACCGAATGATTATTGTTAAACCAAATGGAAGAGCCTCTTTTCTCCACCGGTGCTGATGGAGAACCACAAATTAAGGACGACGAATAAGTTGTCAACGGAGAGAAGACTGGCGATGCCTGAAACATCGTGGACCGTGCTCCAGGGCTAAACAACGGTGACCCTGCTGGTAAACGGATCAAAGGCATCTGCTGAGATGGCGAGACGTTGGTTCTATTATCAGCATCATTCCTAACAGGATATGGAGTTTGAGTAGAGTTAAAAGGAGAGTTATTATAGCTTTGATCCATCGAGAGAAATTGAAACAAATGATGACGAATGGAGTCTCTGCATCAAATTGGAATTATCACTCGTTATTTTCTTAAAAATAAAATCAAATTCGACAGATAAATAAATATGGATTAAAAACTAAAATTATGCACACAAAAACCCACGTATTCTCAAGGTATGATTGAATGCATCAAATATTATAGCTTTTCAATCGAGATATTCATATTGTATGAAAACTGTCTTCAATTTACTATAGAAACGATGAGTAAACTAAATATTTTGACTAAAAAGAAAGATGAAATGTCATAAAGTGTACCTCAAATTTTAACTATGGAGTGAATCAAAATACTATAGATGAAATAAAAACCACAAAGATATTGCAATATTTTTCTTGTTTGCATCGATTAGTTGTTTACACAAGTCTCTTTTTATATATGTTAAGAACAAATGGACGCCAAAAGCAACACACAAATGCCAAGTGACAATGATAGGAAAAATTATTAGTAATTACCTTTTCAATGTTTTTTTAGTTTAATATCAAGAACGTTTAGCAATACTTTTTTCAATAAGCTAAAACCCAAATTTAATCATTTTTGGCATGTTGTTAATTAAGTTAATGCGTTATTTATTTTTGCTATGGAATTTTTTTGGTAGATTGTTGAATTTAGTGTCCACTTTCTTAGTATAATTGGAAGATAAAATTTTAATTTAGTAGTTTTAATAACTAGCATTAGTAACTGCTTTATTAATTATCTCTCTTCCATCAAATTTACTTTCACCGAAATACCTATATATAACTTTCTATTTAGTTTTGAGTTTGAATTGATATGGAGCATTAAATGCATCTCACATGTTTTATTTACTATTATATTCTTTTTTTTTAGTTTTGTTTGAGATATAGCTTGGATAATATATACTTTAATTTTGTGAAAACAATAGCTTGTGAATAGAAGAAAAACTCAATAATAGATATTTTCACGATACAAATGTTACCAATTTTTATTTATTTCACATGTTAACTGCAAAATTATTTAAACTGATAAACTGTTAGCAATATATTATTCTACTTAGTTTGAATGTGGTTTGTCTTTGCAATTAAAATTATAGTTGGATTCGAATACTGAAACTGTTTACACAAAACATAGAAACCTTAAACCGTTAGGACTTACCGCAATAATACTTATGTTAACATGTAATAGTAAAAGATAACTAGTAATTGTCAAAGTTATCTACGTAGTCCATATTAACATGTAATAGTGAAAGATAACTAGTCATTTTCAAAGTTATCTATGTAGTCCATATTTCTTTAAAGTTACAAGTAAAAAGTAATAAAAATCCCTACAGTTTGCAAACTCGTAACATACAACTAGATATTATTATAGTTTTAAATGTGTATTTGCATGTTATCTTCAATTTATGTGAGAAATACTGACATTAAAATATTTACAATCAGGTTATTAGAACCCTTTTTGTGTATCTTGCAAGTAGTTAAAATTATTTTGGATTTATAAATATCCAAATTCTAGTAAATCTATAACCTACTATCATTGGACATCCTTAAAAACACTCAAATCTATATTGCGATATACCATGTCTCAAAATTACGAGAAGCATTGGTGAGAATATAAATAAAATTTTGAGTGGCTAATAGCCTAGTAAGAAATAGTCTTGGACATTAAACAAAATCATTGGCTTTTTAACAAAAAAAAAATAGTTATAACCTAATCTTAGAGTGGGACATCTTTCAATTCTAAGGTAATAATATTATTTATAAATTATCATCAATGTATTTTCTTTTTTAGGTAACATATTTTACATTTTAAACTTAACAAAAAATAATATATTTAGGCTTATATACATTTAGGGGTGTACTGAAAGGAGAATTTAGAGTGATGATTTAATGAGTTTTGAGATGATTTTAATGAATTTTGGTGAATTACGGAAATTGTTACTACAATACTTTGAAATTTCACTTAAAACCATGAAATTTAGATTGTAATTTTAATTAAAAGATTTCATGAAATGTCACCTAAAATCATGCAAATCATTTCAAATCCACTACTAAATTTTTTTCAATGACACTTGATGTTATAAAATTAGTTAAATATTGAAGAGTTATTGATTCTAATGTGAGTCAAAAGCCATTTTCCAAATAGAATACTATGATTGAATTTGATGATTTATTAGCAAAGTGTACTAAGAACAAGAAAATCAACACTATAATAACACAAATGCCTCTCATGGTGTTGACATATCAGCTTTTTTAGTGTTTTTGGTGTTGACATGTCAATAAATGGAAAAAAAATTGTGATTCAATAAAAATATTTTAATTAAACACATCATATTTAATTTTTTATTTTATAAAGCACAAAGTCATTTAACCAATAAAAACATGCCACATGAATTTTTTATAATTTTAAAAAGTGAATAAAAATTTAACAAAATAAAAAAATAAAACGCAACTTACTCATATTTTATTTTATTTTACATAATTTGATATAAATTTTTAGGCAACAAAAAATCGGAAAAATAAACAAACAACTAATCCTAAAATTTTTCACACAACGCACCACACCATGAATATATGATCTTTGGAAGTTTGAAACTGTATCAAGATTTTTCAAGTCTTTTTATCTTTCACTAAAAATCTAATTCACTTTAAACTCAAATACATCTCTCACTTTTTCCTGCTATATAGCATTTTTTTTAATATTTCTCAGATCCATCATAAACATAATTCTGAAATTATATAAAAAAACAATTGTAGTCTATCCAAGTTCATGTCACTTTTCTTTACCTAGGTCTATCCAAGTTCACGTCACTTTTTTTTACCTTAGATTATATTTCTTTATTTCGATTCATTATCACTTTATTCCAGAAGAACATCAAGTTTTGTCATCTTTACGGATTTGAAGAGCACGATGTGAGTTTCACTCACCTGATCTAAACTAAACATAAAGCTAAAAAAATTTAAGTTGGTGCAACGATTAAAGTATCAAATGCAGAAAGAAAATGAATTGCACCTTCTATTGTTGGAACCTTCTTATCAAAACCATAAAATTAAGGTGTACCACGTATCTTCTCTTCCACGTAATAATGTATGTTTATCTACTTTGTTTTAAGTTCTAAGCGTGTAATCTTCAGAGGAACCATATAAATGTTCCTAAAATCGATTTGATGGTTCAAGAACTTCAATGCAATATAAGAGAGCAACACAATATCACTATTCAGAAGATTTTTTTATTTTCTTTCAGTATACATTCATTTGTATATATCTACAAGATCTTATGGTTCGATATTCACCAGAACTGTTTGTTTTCTTTCAATATTCTTCTGTTATAATTTTTTAATTATAAATTTCATTATTGTGTTATCACCAATATACTAATTTAACGAATTAATTTAATTTATTATTGCCTCAAACATAGAATAATTCAATATTTTTTATATTGTTAAAAATTATCATAAATTTAAATTTTTGAATAGATCTTAATGTTGTTTTACCAAGTGGTGATACCTCACTTGATTTTGAAGATTTTTTTTGGAATAAAGTTGAGTCCTTGGTCCCAAAACAAAATTTTCAATTGCACATAAAAATAAATTTACTATATGTAAATATAAAAAAAAAAAAAATTGAAAGAAAAAGTCTGCAGCGTAGTGCAGATATTTACCTAGTATTCTTGAAATTACAAATATTGTAAGATCATTCTCGGAAGACGTTGAAAACTCTTCAACAAGACGGGATGTTGTTTAATAGATTAAATGATAATTTATCATTACAACTAATAAATAATACTAAATATACATATATATATATATATATATATATATATATTCATGTTTAATTCATGTGATTTATGTCATTAATTTGGTTTAAAATTTTTATGTAATTTTGCAACAACAACAAAATAAACAATACAAATTAGTTTTAACTTGTTGTTAGTTTTCATAGACTTTTACTTCCCAAGAGAATAATAAAAGATCTAATACTTACAAAATTTAAATTTTGATAGTTATTAAAAAAAATGTTCACTTAAACAAAATTTTTTTTTTTCTTTTATTAAAGTATCTCAAAAATATTCATGTTATTCATATCTACTTACTGTCAATTATAATTAATTATATTTGAATATAAATATTTATTGATTTCAGTTATAATCAATAATATTTGAACATAAAAAAAATTCAGATAAAAAACCTATATAAATTATAAAACAGTAAAATTGTTTTGAATAAAAAAAATAAAAATAATACGCGCGGACTAAAACGACATATATGTTATGGATAATTCTATATTATATGAATGCTCATTATCGGCCCATTAGAATATTTTAGAATACTTGTACTACAAACTAGAAATTCTACCTTTGTATCCCTATATTTTATATATTGTCTTATGACTTATGAATAATAATAACAACAAAAGAACAATTCTCTAATCTCTTTTGTTTACAACATTTTATCAGCATGAAATCCTAACCGCATGAACTAAAAGAAATCTAAGCAAAATCCCCTAAACGAAGTTGTCCTTGTTTTCCATTGCTGTCACCGTCTCCGTTTCCAAAACCATCGAGATGACGTAATCTCCGTTAGGAAGCTCCGTTTTCTTCGATGCCTCCGTTTTTTTTTGTCATCAAGAGATTCATTCATTTCAAAAGAAGGAAGACCTTCACAGAACAACAGAAGTTTGAAACAGAAATACTGAGCATAAACTCAAAAGAAAAAAAACGCTTAGAAAAGATCAGAGACGATTTTCTTCCGCGAGGCGAGAAAGTAACCAAGCCGGACCACTTATAGATAGATAGGATCTCAAACGACCATCTCGCGAAACACTGCAATCAATATCTCGTGCCAATGAGTTTGCTTTGTAATGAGATTCTCGTAACCTGAGAACTTGAAACCTCCGTGTAAGACACAAAATACGATCAATGATAGATCGAAATCTGGGCCATTTCCGGCCATGTTTCAAAGCATCAATAGCTGTAGAGAAATCACACCAGACTTCGACTTCCAGCACCCTTAAATCAAGCAGACTTTGAAGGGTCCATTCAATGATCTGGAAATTTGCAACAAGACGTGATGGAGAAGGGACGAAAGCTTCCCGAGCATGAAAAAGAGCTTCACCAGTCGAGTCACGGACCAACCAAGCTCCACCACTCATCAATGAGGAGTTTAACCATGAAGCATGAAAATTACATTTCAGGATCCCCTCCTCTGGCCTAACCCAACGAACATTCATAAGCTGCCAAGGAGAGCTCATGATTCTCACTTCAGACTTCATTTTTTCCTTTGCTTTGCACCATAAATCAGATTCCTCAAAGGCGAGATCAACTAAGAAGTTCAAACCCCCCTGTTTACTCTCATACATAAACTCATTCCTCTGTTTCCAAATGCCCCAAAGAAGCCATGGAATAGCAAGCTTGATCCTGACAGAAATCCTTGACGAGTTCAACAAACTAAAGAGGAAATCAACATTTTCGTGAACAGAAGCAGAGAAGCCATGCTGAGGCCTTGGAACATTTGCTAAGTCCCAAACCTTTTCTGCCGGAGAGCAAAGGAATAAGACGTGAGCAATTGATTCAGATGACGAAGAGCAAACCTTACAAGTCAAATCAGCCTGAACTCCATGAGACACTAAACATTCCGCAACAGCCAAAGCACCCGAAAGCATTCTCCAAAAAAATATCTTAATCTTAGGAACAGTCTCGAGACCCCAAATCTTGGACTTAAAAGGTCATTGGAAGCCTTAACAATATCAGTTAGTGGCTCCAGATCAACCCTTCTACAAGAAAGAAGCATATTCCCACTCTTAACATCATACTCACCATTCTTTGAATATAACCAAAAATAACTATCTGCAAGTGATGAGTTAGGAGGATAAGCCATAATCCGTTGAACATCCTCTGGGAAGAAAAGATCATTCAACATGGCCACATCCCATTTTCCATGAGAAGAAATTAGCTCCGACACCAACAGATTTAAATTCATACGCACTTGCTTATTATAGGGGCGCCTAGGACTACCGTCACAAATCCATTTATCCAACCAGACCAGAGTAGACTCGCCATTTCCTATAGATTTCACCAGCCCCTGTTCAAGAAGTTCTCTACCAAAAAGGATTCTTCGCCAAGCATAGGAAGGCCTCTCTCCCACACAAGCATTAATAAAAACTTTTCGTTTGAAGTACCGTGCTTTGTAGATGCGTGAGACCAAAGACTGGGGGTTCGAGAGGAGTCTCCATGCTTGCTTAGCAAGCAGAGCTTGATTAAACTTTCCCAGATCCTTGAAGCCTAGACCTCCTTCACTCTTTGACTTGCACATCTTCTCCCAAGAAACCCAATGCATTTTCCTTTTTTCCTCACAAGCATTCCACCAAAAGCTTGACATCGCACTTGTTAATTCCTGACATTGATGTTTTGTTAACCGGAAACATGACATAGCGTAAACCGGTAATGCCATAGCAACAGACTTCAAGAGAACTTCTTTACCCCCTAGAGATAGGGTTTTTGCAAACCATCCATTTAGTCGAGATTTAAGTTTATCAGTAATGAATGATAAGAGTTCTCTCTTCGATCCGCTGAAACATTCCGGGAGACCTAAGTATGTACCCGCTCCACCTTCCTTTTCGATCCCCATCCACAAACCAATCAGAGACCGCATATTTGGTTCTATCTTCTCACCAAAAGTAATGGAAGACTTCAAGAAATTTATTTCCTGACCAGATGCGTCTCCATAAACTTTTAAACACTTCAAGATCTCCGCACTCTCTTTAAATGTGGCTCTACATAAGAAAAGACTGTCATCCGCAAATAACAGATGTTGAACAGAAGGACAGCTCTTATTAAGTCTCAGCCCAGAAATTCTTCCATCACGTTCAGCACAGCTCATAACATGAACAAGGGCTTCTGCACAGAGGATAAAGAGAAACGGAGACAAAGGGTCACCTTGTCTTAAGCCTCTTTCCGGCTTGATATAACCATAAGAATTTCCATTAAGCAGAACTGAGTAAGAGACTGATCTTACGCAGAACATAATCCACTTCACCCACATCGAATCAAAGCCAAGCTTTGTGAGCAAACTCTCCAGGAAATTCCACTCAACCCTATCAAAGGCTTTAGACATATCTGTCTTAATAGCCATAAAATCTTCATTACAATTCGGGTTGGTCCTCAAAGCATGAACCATCTCATGTGCTATGAGAATATTATCAGAAATTAATCTCCCCGACACAAAGGCTCCTTGAGTATCCGACACAATATCAGGGAGAAACTGTTTCAAACGAGAGCACAAGACCTTAGAGATGATTTTGTACGAAACAGAGCAGAGACTAATGGGACGTAGGTCTGACATGCTCTTAGGATTTGTCTTCTTCGGCAGCAGGCTAATCTGTGTGAAATTGAGCTCAGGAGGAAAACAACCAGTTTTAAAAAATCCTTGAACTTCAGAAACCACATGATCGCCGACAACATTCCAGTACGATTGAAAAAAATGAGCCGACATCCCATCTGCACCAGGAGTACTTCCTCCTTTAATACTAAATACTGCTCGCTTAATTTCCTCTTTACTTACTGGTCTAATAAGCTCTTGATTAACAGAAGCTGATACTCGTGGAGCTAAACCAGATAAAATCTCCACACCATTGTCCGGATTAGAGGAAGAAAAAAGTTTCAGGAAATAATCCACAGCTATGTTGCCTTTAGATCCTTCAGCATACAATTCTGTGCCTTGCTCATTAAGAAGAGATAAAATCTTATTCTGTGCTCGTCTTTTCTTAACACTACCATGGAAGAAGCTTGTATTACGATCACCATCTCTCAACCAATGCTCATGGCTTCTAACTTTCCAGTACACTTCTTCATCATGATAAGCATCTGCCAGCTCTCCTTTCCAAGACCTAAGCCTCGTCTGATCCGGAGACAGTTTTGCCCCCTCATCCTCTATCTTCTCTTTGAGGCATTTAATTCTTGTCTTGGCATTAGATGATGATGAACGTTTCCAACTTGATAAAGCTTTCCTACAGCTTCCTATGCGATCCAATAAACTTCTTGGACCTAACCCAGAGCCAGCCCTCCAACTTTCACGAATTATATCTACTGTTTGGGGATTCGAGATCCACCTTTTATCAAACATAAATCTGCCAAAATGTGATTGATTCTCATTCGTGAAACGCACGAACAGAGGCCTGTGCTCTGAACCAATCTTCTCAAAAAACTCCGAGTGAACCCGTGGGAATAAATGAAACCATTCAGAGTTACCAAAAGAACGATCTAAGCAACACTGAATATATTGATCGTTTCTAGTCCCACCCCATGAAAATTTATTCCCGGAACTCGGTATTTCTCTAAGGCGACAATCTCTAATCATGTTTCGAAAAGGGAAAAACGAGGCCTCTTCTCGCAAAGGACCTCCTAGTTTCTCCGAGTTGTCCAATATTGCATTTAAGTCACCAATCACAACCCAAGGCTCATGCCTATCTGCACCAATTTCAACTAACGTATCCCAAACTCGCTGAGATGCCTCCGTTTATAGTGCTGATTGATTTAAATCTATTTATCATTATTTTATTGTTAGTGTTTTATCTATTAATTAACAAACCGACTTATACTTTTACAAGTGACAACATCACGTTCATGCATCTTAATGTTTATAATATCGTGGCATGCTTTATTATGATTTATGCTCATGTTTATAGTTGTTTGTTACTTATATGGTTTATTGTCTTATTGAATCAAACTCACATCTGATCATGTTTTACTATTCGAATCATGTTTTATAACAAATTGCATATGATTATTTACATGAACTTGTTATATCGATCGTCACATGCTTTAGCGATCTTATTTTTTGGTAAATAATTAGTTTGAAAAGAAGAAGAAAAAAAGATAACTTGTTTGAATGGGTTTATGTCTCGTTACATGTTTTATTGTCAATCTTTTTGTAAATTCAATATTTATGTGTTTTGTTGGTGTTTGATTTATATATCACCAATCTCTTTGAGACATATTTTCTTTTGATTTGAGATATATAACGTATTAAATCATGCTCCAAGGATGCTTCCTCCGTTCTCCATCAATAGCATCTCGGACCTATCCGTCCCCTTTATTGTCGAGTAGAAAACATCTTTATAATAAACTAGAAGTTACCTGAAGTTTACTAGAGTTTACTCTAAATCAGAAGTTCGTGAAAACAAAAATTCCACCGTTTTGGCAAAACCGGTCAGGCCATTCCGGTTTTAGTAATGATGCGAAAAAATAAAAATCTTACTTGCTTGGTTGAAATGCAAGTTTTTAGCTTTTCACCTTCCAATAAATTTGGATACTACTGATTTTCTGGTACATCGTATACAAAGAGTGTTGGTAGAATGATCACCCACTAGAAATCTAATGTTTACGAAGATATTTGGTTAATTGATATTGTTGGTGAATTCAATTAGAATAAGTGTTGAGCATCATATCAGGCCATTGAATTATTATGAGTATCTCTCATCGCATCAGGAACCAGATATTACTCATCTTAAAGTTTTGAATATGTTATATAAGTTGTTCCACCAAAGCAATCTAAGATGGGGCCTCAGATGAGGTTAGGAAAGTATGTTGGATATGAAATTCTCTTGAAGAGGAGACTGTTATTTCAAGTGAGTCAATATTTCTAACATAAAAGGGAGATAATAAACAGTTTGAAAAGAATTATCTTTGATCCTCGTTGAAAGAAATAATGTAAACTAGGAGTTCAAAAGATAGTTCATATAAAAAGGTATTAATTGCAAGATGCTTACTGACCAGAATACCAGTTGTGCTACTAATATAAGAAAGTTACCAACTGAAGATAAGTCTAAAGAGCGCATGAAGTGTGATAGACGTATTGGTTCCCAAACTAAAACTCCTCAGAAAATAAAAGGAGCAGATATTAATAATGGCATGACAGATGTAGTAGAGAGAGTAAGGATCTTTAGAAGAGACATTAAACATGACAAAGAAGAAAATCCAGGTACCTGGTAAATAAGTAAGAGATTTCAACTAGTGATCATGTCTGGAAATATGGAATCATGAAACAAATCGACGTCGTAATATTTGTGCATGCAATGTAGCAGTTGATGTAAGGATAGTAAATCGAGGATCATAAACCGCGGTATAAAATTTTGTCGAAAAGTGTATACAAAGTGATGATTGGCCAATCATAAAAGATAAGTATTTACACCTGAAACGACCGCCCTCGTTTTTTTTTTTTTTTTTTTTTTGCAAAACCAATAATTAATATTCCCATAAATATTAATTACCGCCCCAAAACAAATAACAATGCAACTATCCTTGCATTAAATTATTTAACTCCACAAGTAAAATATAACACATAATAATTTACTTAACTATCCGAAAGGACATTTGATCCACCGATCTTTCCAGAATACGACGACTTGAGTTGAGAGTCTAAGTTGGTCAGTATAGCCACCTTGGCTTTCATAGACAATTTCTGTTGTCTAAAACGGTTCTCGATAAACGAGAAACCGGACTCGAGATCATTAGATCATTATCCAACAATAAAAACACTTTTAAATGCTATACCGAAAGCATTTCAAACACACAACGAGTTTAGATCATCCCCTCTTCCTCGCCTTGATTCCACGGACACACAAACTCTTTTCCTGCATCAAACAAAAGAGATGCATAAGTATTTCAACAAATACTTAGTGAGGCAATCCTCCCGTCTACAAGCTATACACACAAACGATTAAAATTATTCAATGCATTAAACACGAAAATACCGCAAACAAATCAACCATCTCAAGAAACACTCGATCTAGATCCACCAGAGATCATACGGCCTACAATCATGCAAACACATCAAATAACTCAATCGCTTAGATAAGCTTACGGTCATGCACTCACCTTTAGCCACGCACGGAAATTACCAAAACTCCCCGGATTGAATAGACCTCAATCCCCCAACCGCGTGCCTAACAATAAAACCAATAAGAACCTTAAAACACAAGATTGACTCACTTGAAACACCAGATCGATCGATCTTGGCTTAGATCGATCGATCCCAACTTGCGTGAACTTCTCAGATCGAGCAAACAAGGCTAGATCGATCGATCCTGGCCAGATCGATCGATCCTGACCAGATCGATCGATCTACACCAGATCGACCAACACGATCACCTTCATCACTTACGCGCCTCGAAACAAAACATAAATAAAACAACAACTAACCGTTGAAAACTTAATCCCACCGTTGAAACTCAACCCCCAAATGTCCTGAAGCTAACTTCAAAGTTTCAAGATGATCCGCCGACAGACAAACTCGCGATTGCCCTTTTAATCCACGTTGGTCCGGTTCGCGTCTGAAACAGAGCGCCTCACGGAAACATGAATAACTTTTTGAAATACTAACTCAAATTCAATTCCGCAAATTGGTACATCTAGATATACGACTTAACTACAACTCCACAAAAAATCGCTACCTTTGCAAACGATTTGCTAGGTCAAACTCCTTTTTCCTTCTCACCCACGAAACAGCTCTCCAACTTACTCCTCTTTTGCACACCACCACAGCAACCTCCGTCTCCTTTTCCTCGAGACTCACACGCCCACTCAGCCACCAAGACTCACCTCCTCTAGCTCTCCACGCCCACACCGCTCTCAAGATCTCAGCCTCGCTTGCTCTCCACACCCACACCAACACAAACCCACCTTTGACTCAAGACAACCCAACCTCTCTCTTTTTCCTCCTCCTTCTCTCCTTCTCCTTTTTCTCTAACTCTTTTCTTTTTGCAGGAGGAAGTGTCGGCAGATTCTTTGGAGGAGAAGAGGATGGCTGACTTTTGTGGAGAAGGTGGGGGCACTAGGCTGCTTTGTAGGGGTGGAAAATGGAGGCAGCTATGGTGGAAAGGAAGGTGGGGAAAATCTGATTTAATCAGATTAAAACTTATTTAGGAACTAGCCCTTAAACTTCCACAAGTTCACAAAAAGGACCCCAACTTCCTAAACAATCCCGAACACCCCTACGGGAAAATGCGGTGTAACTTTCACGTTACTCCCGAAAATTCCCGGAAATACTTTCCAGAAATTCTCCGCATAAATCCCGGATACAATTCCGAAATTACCATTTTTCGGAACACGGGCGTTACAATTCTCCCCCACTAACATAGATTCGTCCTCGAATCTAACGCCGCAGTCCATTCTCAATGGACTCAACCGCACTCCTCATAACACAGTGGTCACACTTGACCCACTGGCTACACAGCCAGACCCGAGATCAAACACTATTGACCTCTGAGGTCAACATTCAGTCACTAGCTTAAGACTCTGGTCATAGATCATTGCTCACAACTCAACTCATACCTCTACATTCTAAGAAACCAAGTCCTACGAGTTCTAGGTATCAATACCACTCCGCTCTCAGGCCACTAAATCCTTATGAGCTCTCGGTATCAAACTCATGCCACTCCACTCTGGGCACTATAACCTTACGAGTTCTTGGTAAGCACGTACCACTCCACTCTGGGCTATACACCTTACGAGTTCTCGGCATCACACTCATACCACTCCACTCTGGAAGGTATAACTTTACGGGTTCTCGGTATCACATAACATTCCACCCTGGGCTATATTCCTTACGAGTTCTAGGTATCACACTCATACCACTCAACTCTGGGTAGTATAACCTTCCGAGTCCTTGGTAATCACATACCACTCCACTCTGGGCTATATACCTTACGAGTTCCGGATATCACGCTCATACCTCTCAACTCTGGGAAGTATAACCTTACGGGTTCTCGATATCTCATACCACGCCACCATGAGCTATATACCTTTCGAGTTCTGGATAACAGAGGAACTATCAATCCTCCTAAGAGTTGTACAGGACCAACCGTCCCTTGAGCAACATGACCCAACATACGTCTATAAGCACTCCCGACTGAAATTACCTCTCGTGATCCGCATTCGACCTTACAAGGTAATACCGGCATCACAACACATTCCAACCCGGAATATCATCTTTTCCATAACCACTACTCAGGTTATCTCACAACATACCCGTCCTTCCGGGTACCCACATAATCCTATCCCAATTATAACACAAGTTTTAAATCCTCATAAAAACTCTTTTCAGAACCTCATGTTCACTTAAAAACTCATGGCAACACTAGCCATTTAACAATAAGAACTACTCATCTTATTAATGAAAGGAACATAATGTATTAATCTTTTACAACACCAAAGTAAATACATAAAGTTCAACAATCATAACTCGAAACTGGCAACCATCGATGAAAGCTTAAGCCTTTGATTGCTACTCGAACCACTTCTTGAACCTTGCTTTCATCCTCGCTTCTGGTTCCCAAGTCTCCTCCTCAACCCCGTCACAATCCCACAAGACCCTGATCATTGGAACTTTCTTCCTACGATCCTACCTGACTCTCTTCTCGAGAATCCTTACCGGTCCTGCCTCTAAGGTCATATTAAGCTGAAGATCTGACGGAATCTTAGCTATAACCTCATCGTCCTTATGCAAGCACTTCTTCAACATTGACACATGGAAAACCTTGTGAAATGCTCGCATAACCTCGGGTAACTCCAACCGATACGCAACCGGTCCAACCCGCTCAACAATCCTGAACGGTCCCATATACCTCGGACTCAACTTAGTCTCTGTAATGGACCTATTAGGACCCCGCAACATAGCCATCTTGAGATACACACTATCTCCCACCTCAAACTCGAGGTCTTTCCTCCTCTTATCGGCATAACTCTTTTGCCGATCCTGAGCTTCTTTCATGTTCAGCTTCAGAACCTGGATCTTCTCCGTAGTTTCCTGAACAAAATCTGCACCAAACATGCTCCTCTCCCCCACTTGGGTTCAGCATAATGGTGTATGACATGGCCTCCCATACAGCGCCTCATATGGAGCCATCCCGATACTCGCCTGGTAGCTATTATTATAAGTAAACTCTACCAAGTTCAGGTAGTCCACCCAATGACCACCCCAGTCAAGCACACACATCCTCAGCAAATCCTCGAGAGTCTGGATGGTCCTCTCGGATTGCCCATCTGTCTGCGGGTGATAGGCCGTACTCAGATGTACCTTAGTGCCCATCTCAGCCTGAAAGGCCTTCCAGAACACCGAAGTGAACTAGGAATCACGGTCTGAGATACTTCTTAGCCAACACCGCAGCTCCATCAGTTTTCTTGAAGGCCAGGAAATGTGCTGACTTGGTCAAACGATCAATAATGACCCAAATAGAATCCTTGGTCCGTGAAACGGGCAAGCCAACCACGAAATACATCGTAATCATATCCCACTTCCACTCTGGAATGGGTAAACTTCGCAACAACCCGCTCGGAACCTGATGCTCAGCCTTCACTAACTAGCATACAACACTAGCCGCAACCCAGTTAGCCACAACTTTCTTCATCCCAACCCAATGATGATACCTTTTTAAGTCCCGGTACATCTTGGTTGCTCCTGGATGAATTGAAAACATACTCGCATGGGCCTCACTTAGGATCTCTCGGACCCTCCTCAAACAACGTGGCCTTCTCTACCAGCTCTACAACTATGTCAAACGATCTTATTAGACACTGGTTCCTCAACTCGGCCCGAAAACCCATCAGAAACCGCCTCACCTGGGCCTGCTCATCATCCAGGATATGACCCCCATACACCCTGAGATGGTTAAACTCCGCCTCAAACTCACGAACCGACCGGTTCCCTTGAGTCAACCCTAGAAAACGACTCTCCATCCGGTCCAATGCCTCTTGGGGAAAATGCTTGGAGTTAAACTCCACCACAAAATCCTCCCAAGACATTTCTGCTTGGACCCTTCGTGCCGCGACACCTCTCCACCAAAGATGTGCGTCACCCTCCAGATAGTGGACTGCGAGATCCACCTGATATCCTTCTGGACATCTGATCGAACGGAAATTCCGCTCCATCCGCATTTTCCACTCATCTGCCTCTTCAGGCTTGGCACCACCCTGAAAGAACCTCGTGCCGATCCTCTGCAGCAGCTCCATCATTTTGAGGTATGATGGGCGCTCTTCCGCAACCACAACCCTTGGTTGCACCACAACTACCGGTGCTACAACTAGAGCCTGCACTGGTACCCTTTCCGGTAACCGCTCCAACAGCAAGGCCAAGAAATTCGCGATACGATCCTCTTGGGCCGGAGCTACACCTGCTGCCACACCCGCAGCACCCGCTGGACCTCCAGCAACACCGGCCACACCCTCCGTCCCAACCTGATCCGTATGCGAGTTCCCGACCTGCTCGAACGTAACACTCTGTGTCACACTCTCCTCAACCACCGGAGCCCTCGCGTTCCTCAGACCGCGACCTCTACCTCTTTTAGCCATCTTGCCAAACAGAGGAAACCTCGATCAAACCTTGCAACCACCGAAGCTGGCTCAACAACAGACTCGAACTTCCACGGCTTAGATTAACCGATCGAAGATTAAATCCATATTTAATACTTAATATTAAATCATGGTTAATCTCTGAACCCAACCAAACCCATGGTCCCGGTTTAACATCAGTAATCCCTCGATTAAATTACTTTAATCCGTTCACTGATTAAACCGACCCAAACTGGACACCACAGCTTTAACCACATAAGGATATTATATGATTAAAACTTGGCTCCAAGGCAAACTCCACCGAGCCAACAAACAAACCACAACAATCAATGGAGTAACACAAACAACCAACAGAAACGAAACAACTTACCGCGGAATCTCATTAAAGGCTCGAAGAGGATGATCTAAAACTCCATACCCAAACAATTGACTAACTCACATAATCAATTTACTCATGCTCACACAGCAACAAAAATTAAATCAAAACCAATTTAATTTTTCTAAACCAACCTAGAACCGCAAAGGCTCCATACCCAACAATTGATTAACTCCCATAATCAATTCACTAACGGTTTGCACATGCATCACCGTACCCAAAAATTAAATTAATCCCAATTTAATTTTTCTATCCCGTCTGATACGATTCTGGGTGAAGAATCACGCCCCAATCACACACCGGGAAGCTAAGATGACAAGTTTAGACTCCAGGCTTGAGCAGCAAGCTGTTCTGGAGTTTTGGATGGGAGGATAGACGCCACGAGAGGATGCGGAAGGCCTCTTGATAAGTCTGGTTCGAACAATCTAATCACTAGAATTGTTCTCAAGTTTCTAATTCGAATCACTCGAAAGAGAAAACAAGGATCTATCAAGAAAAGAGATTTTTGATTAAAAAGATAGATAAGTAAAACACTAGAGTCTCAGAGACATATAAAGGAGAGAAGACGAAGAGGAGAAGAGAAGAGAGAGAGAAGAGCGTGTTTACGAGACATGCCTCGGTAAACAACAACTCGAAATAACACAGAAACTTAAATATAGAGTTTGAACTTAAAATCAGAGATAAAGAGGATATGGGCCACGCCTAAAATATCTTGATAGTGGGCCTAAGTGTGGATCGGACTAGAGGTGGCATAGATGACGCATGAGCCACAAGCCTCGTTAAAAACCTTATCTCGGAAAACCACTTGGGAAAAACCAGAGATGAAGGAAAAGAGTGCAAGTGGATCATACGGCCATGCTCTAGCCATCTCGAGTGTGTATCTTGACCGGTGTGGCCTTGACACAACCACTAATACTCGAGTGATCCTCTTGAGTCTTTTCCGGATGTAGCAAGACTCCATTATCGTAGTGTAACTTCTTGATCCGTAACAATTCTTGACTCCTAAAGCTGCTTTCCTAGCTCCTTTTGCTCTTGGCTCGAACACCACTCCTTGTGCATCACCATCTCCAAGTCCTTGTGTATTGATGCTTCCTAGGATCGTATCATGCCCCTCCTGTTGAAAAGGATTTGTCCTCAAATCCGCTTGATCTGCCACAAACAACATTAAGTTAGAAGCATCAAAAGGGTAAAACAACAATGACTTATCTTGGTAATGAAAAGAAATGGAAAGAGTAGTGTCGGGAATTCTCAAGAGAGATTCAGCTTCATGGTGGCGTCCTTTGAGAACATTGGGGAGTACTCCCAGCATCTCCATCAGAAGAAATATCTTGAAAACGTTCAGCTCCTTTGACATAACGACTCCAATTCCAGTCCTTGCAAAGAAATTTGGCGAGAGAACTTCCAGATCCGGTGGCTCCTCCTTTGTACCTGCAATGTTTTCAACAGCTTTGGCAAAAATCAAGTGTGTTATCACAGTCATGGAAGTACCATAAACAAATAAACACTTCTTAGCTTGATTCAAAACATTATCCTTGTCAAGTTCTTCTTTTTCATGCATCTTAATACAAGAATTCTGTTCAGAATATTCGTTGAATAATTCTAACTTTTTCTCAATGATTTCTGGATAAAATAAACTCATATTCACAGCCCTTAAATCATGAGAAACAAGTCGAGATGAAGAGATACTTACCTGAACAAGGTCCTTGGTGTATTTGGTGCTTGTAAGTATCACATCAAATGAAAATAGTGTTGGATCCGGGGGTTCTTCTTGGATCAGGGCATTGTTGGTGACCATCTTATACTCTCTAAAGGTGTCTAAAAATTCTCCTGGTCGCCAATGATAGGTTAAGAATGATCCAGATGATGAAATATCCATTTTAGGCTCCACGGGAAACTTTTGAAGTGATGTGATCCAAAACTCGAACGGTACAGGTCTTGAACGTTCTAGATAGTCTCCAGGTCTCCAAATGTGGCTTTGAGAGGCATCTTGATGAAGACAACGGATGGTTTTTACAGTGGGTAGCATTGCTTGCAATTCAATGTCTTCGAAAACTTGTTCACGATGATCTCTTGTTTTATTCATTCTAAAGCCCATGAAGAATTCTTGTTGAGCCGAAATACTCCTGGCTTGAACTGGTTGCATCTCCTTAAGAAAGATGTCATCACTTTGCTCATCTTTTTCTTTAGCTTTATCTTGAATTCCATCACCATAGATCATCGCCACATTGTAGTTGTAGGAGTGATTAGGCTGTAGCTTCTTCGGTTCAGTACCTATAGACACATCCTGCAAAAATTTAAGTTCACTCGGTGGCACCGGTGGAGGGTTAGAAGCACAAGTAATTTTATTCAAAGAAGTAAATAAATTTGAACCAAAAAGTTTACCCTCTTTCTCTTTACCAGACATGGCCCAGTAATTAGCTTGCTTACCTTGTTCTTGCTTACCTCTGAGTTTGGTTTTGTCAAGATATACTTCATGTGGTGGCAATGGTACAAGACTAATCTTCTTTTCTTGAAAAGGTTTTGACACCGAAATGGTACAATCTGCACCAAGAGAAAGCAAGTTAGCTCTCATTCGTTTTTGAGAGTCTAGATAATTACCTCGGGTATTCACTGGTGGCAAAACGTCTGGTGGTTTCTCATTAGTCTCAACACTGTGAGAAGCTGTAGGTAAGTCATTGTGGGCCAGAACTGCTTCAGTTTGAGTAAACCCTCCTAATGCTCGTGTTGTTGTTTCTTTAGGCGATTCTTGGCTTGGAGCTTGTTGTAGTAGTTCTGGTGGTGCTTGTGGAGCATACTTATTCCTTAGTAGTTCCTTAAGATCTCTCCAGGTCGTGATAGTCGGCTTGTTGTAATACCAGCGTTCATAAACTTCATCCAACAACCATTTGTAAGCATCTCCATTGAGTCGTCCAATGGCATAAGCGAACCTCTTCTCTTTCAGAATTTGATTGTAGTAGAACCAATCCTCCATGTTTTGTTCCCACTCTAAGTAGTTTTCTTTTCCTGAAAATTTCCAAAGTCGAAACTCATTAGTTTGTTGAAAATCAAAACAAAACACAGATTTGGGAGCGTGAGAGGTTTTATGCGGGCTGCGCCAAGTTGATCTCGTTGTATTGTCTGGAGGCTTGGGATTAAGATCAGGTTCCCTCATTTTTCTTGCTCTGCTCTGCTCTTGTTGAAGTCCTTGATGAAGTCCTTGACGAAGTGCAGCCATGTTGTTATCCATTACTTGCTCCATGTTTGCTGTAATCGCTTCAACGAGTTGCTTGTTGCGGTTTCTGAGTGTCTCCTCATCATGATCGGCCATCTCTGCCTGAAACAACACAACAAAATACACCAGTAAAGAGTCCTTTTGATAATCAAATCGGTCCTAATACTTAAAAACACGAAAATGACTCTTGGTATTCAATTTCATCTGATGAACACTGAACGCGACTGTTTTCAGAAAATGATCTCGAACAATTATCAAAACATATCCAAAAATTCTCAAACCAATTTTAACAAATACTAGACTCAAAATAGGTTCCGATCCAATTTGTTTCACGGTTTTATCACAAGCCAATATTTAATTAAAATTCGAACAAGTTGGTACGAAAATCACTTAACTTCTCGATGTGGCTCTGATACCACTTGATACGATTCTGGGTGAAGAATCACGCCCCAATCACACACCGGGAAGCTAAGATGACAAGTTTAGACTCCAGGCTTGAGCAGCAAGCTGTTCTGGAGTTTTGGATGGGAGAATAGACGCCACGAGAGGATGCGGAAGGCCTCTTGATAAGTCTGGTTCGAACAATCTAATCACTAGAATTGTTCTCAAGTTTCTAATTCGAATCACTCGAAAGAGAAAACAAGGATCTATCAAGAAAAGAGATTTTTGATTAAAAAGATAGATAAGTAAAACACTAGAGTCTCAGAGACATATAAAGGAGAGAAGACGAAGAGGAGAAGAGAAGAGAGAGAGAAGAGCGTGTTTACGAGACATGCCTCGGTAAACAACAACTCGAAATAACACAGAAACTTAAATATAGAGTTTGAACTTAAAATCAGAGATAAAGAGGATATGGGCCACGCCTAAAATATCTTGATAGTGGGCCTAAGTGTGGATCAGACTAGAGGTGGCATAGATGACGCATGAGCCACAAGCCTCGTTAAAAACCTTATCTCGGAAAACCACTTGGGAAAAACCAGAGATGAAGGAAAAGAGTGCAAGTGGATCATACGGCCATTCTCTAGCCATCTCGAGTGTGTATCTTGACCGGTGTGGCCTTGACACAACCACTAATACTCGAGTGATCCTCTTGAGTCTTTTCCGGATGTAGCAAGACTCCATTATCGTAGTGTAACTTCTTGATCCGTAACAATTCTTGACTCCTAAAGCTGCTTTCCTAGCTCCTTTTGCTCTTGGCTCGAACACCACTCCTTGTGCATCACCATCTCCAAGTCCTTGTGTATTGATGCTTCCTAGGATCGTATCACCGTCCTAGAGCCGTAATCGCTCTGATACCAAATTGAAACGACCGCCCTCGTTTTTTTTTTTTTTTTTTTTTTGCAAAACCAATAATTAATATTCCCATAAATATTAATTACCGCCCCAAAACAAATAACAATGCAACTATCCTTGCATTAAATTATTTAACTCCACAAGTAAAATATAACACATAATAATTTACTTAACTATCCGAAAGGACATTTGATCCACCGATCTCTCCAGAATACGACGACTTGAGTTGAGAGTCGAAGTTGGTCAGTATAGCCACCTTGGCTTTCATAGACAATTTCTGTTGTCTAAAACGGTTCTCGATAAACGAGAAACCGGACTCGAGATCATTAGATCATTATCCAACAATAAAAACACTTTTAAATGCTATACCGAAAGCATTTCAAACACACAACGAGTTTAGATCATCCCCTCTTCCTCGCCTTGATTCCACGGACACACAAACTCTTTTCCTGCATCAAACAAAAGAGATGCATAAGTATTTCAACAAATACTTAGTGAGGCAATCCTCCCGTCTACAAGCTATACACACAAACGATTAAAATTATTCAATGCATTAAACACGAAAATACCGCAAACAAATCAACCATCTCAAGAAACACTCGATCTAGATCCACCAGAGATCATACGGCCTACAATCATGCAAACACATCAAATAACTCAATCGCTTAGATAAGCTTACGGTCATGCACTCACCTTTAGCCACGCACGGAAATTACCAAAACTCCCCGGATTGAATAGACCTCAATCCCCCAACCGCGTGCCTAACAATAAAACCAATAAGAACCTTAAAACACAAGATTGACTCACTTGAAACACCAGATCGATCGATCTTGGCTTAGATCGATCGATCCCAACTTGCGTGAACTTCTCAGATCGACCAAACAAGGCTAGATCGATCGATCCTGGCCAGATCGATCGATCCTGACCAGATCGACCAACACGATCACCTTCATCACTTACGCGCCTCGAAACAAAACATAAATAAAACAACAACTAACTGTTGAAAACTTAATCCCACCGTTGAAACTCAACCCCCAAATGTCCTGAAGCTAACTTCAAAGTTTCAAGATGATCCGCCGACAGACAAACTCGCGATTGCCCTTTTAATCCACGTTGGTCCGGTTCGCGTCTGAAACAGAGCGCCTCACGGAAACGTGAATAACTTTTTGAAATACTAACTCAAATTCAATTCCGCAAATTGGTACATCTAGATATACGACTTAACTACAACTCCACAAAAAATCGCTACCTTTGCAAACGATTTGCTAGGTCAAACTCCTTTTTCCTTCTCACCCACGAAACAGCTCTCCAACTTACTCCTCTTTTGCACACCACCACAGCAACCTCCGTCTCCTTTTCCTCGAGACTCACACGCCCACTCAGCCACCAAGACTCACCTCCTCTAGCTCTCCACGCCCACACCGCTCTCAAGATCTCAGCCTCGCTTGCTCTCCACACCCACACCAACACAAGCCCACCTTTGACTCAAGACAACCCAACCTCTCTCTTTTTCCTCCTCCTTCTCTCCTTCTCCTTTTTCTCTAACTCTTTTCTTTTTGCAGGAGGAAGTGTCGGCAGATTCTTTGGAGGAGAAGAGGATGGCTGACTTTTGTGGAGAAGGTGGGGGCACTAGGCTGCTTTGTAGGGGTGGAAAATGGAGGCAGCTATGGTGGAAAGGAAGGTGGGGAAAATCTGATTTAATCAGATTAAAACTTATTTATGAACTAGCCCTTGAACTTCCACAAGTTCACAAAAAGGACCCCAACTTCCTAAACAATCCAGAACACCCCTACGGGAAAATGCGGTGTAACTTTCACGTTACTCCCGAAAATTCCCGGAAATACTTTCCGGAAATTCTCCGCATAAATCCCGGATACAATTCCAAAATTACCATTTTTCGGAACACGGGCGTTACAACATCAGTAGTCCGTACACATGAATATGTAAAACAAGTGGGACAAAGGAAATAGAAATTGTGAAAATGTGAGAGATAAATAAAGGTTCTTAGAAAGACCTAGATTTCTCATGTGGTGGATGCAACTAATTTTAGATTCCTAAAGAGTCTGGCAATAAGAGAGATGTTATTTAGTTCCAAGATTTAAACTGCATGAAGCAGCTCTAGAAGGATTTAAACTGTCAGAAGCAGCTCATAAATATTTAAAAGGCTAGAAGCAGATGTCAAAAGCAGCTCACTGAAAGCTTTAACTACCCGAAGTAGACATTGTTTCTTATACATACATTCATACTCGTTGACTAATTCTGAAATCTTTCACCAAAGGTGATTAACATAGTGACTGAATGTATTATAAATTGTGTAAAATATATGGATTGAAAAATTAAGGGCATGTGTGGAACTATAAGAAATCATGCAGAGATTCAGAGTATTCGTTTAGAACCATGAAGACCCTAAGATAACCCTAGAGGCCCAATGCTTCCTCTCATTACTTCACAACCGATTTTAAGATGAGATGAAAAGATAACTTTAATTTAAGCATCATCGAAGCTCTTGAAGAGTTCTTGCAAGTCTTATGATGAAATTAAGATGAGATAAAGAACCTTGAAAATATATATTTATCTTCAGGTATCTTAATTAGAACATCTAGTGAAAATATATGTCATCTGAGAGATCCTTGTAGGATTTTACATAAGACATGTCCGTATATGTTTGGTCTAGATATATGTACCATACTGAAGCTGCTACTTCAGCAATTTATTAATCTCTTTCATGATTGAAATATGTGATTTCATATATCAAGAAGGAAGGCAAAATAATAACTCTTAGAAGAAGAGGATGAATGTTTGGAAGATTATATGTACAAAAGAAATTTGGCTTGAAGTACAAATAGACAAGAAATTTGGCTTAGAAGAAGACGATGAATGTTTGGATGCTATGGATCGGAAATCCAATTACCCGAGATGCTATATGACAATAATAAGAGTTTGTGCATAATACTCTACTTATACCAATTCCTGAAAGATTATTGATACGATTCTGGGTGGAGAATCGTGTCCCAATCTCTCACCGGGAAGCTAAGATGACAAGTTTAGACTCCAGGCTTGAGCAGCAAGCGGTTCTGGAGTTGAGGGAATGAGTGACGCCACGAGAGGTTGTGAAAGACCCCTTCATAAGTCGGTTTTGAACACTCTAATCACTAGAAATGTTCACAAGTTAATCTAGATCGAATCACTCGAAAAAGATAACAAGGATCTATCAAGAAAAATAGATTTTTGATAAAAAGATAGATAGATAATTCATTAGGAGTTCAGAGACATATAAAGAAGAGAGGAGACGAAGAGGAGAAGAGAGGAGGAGCGGAGCATTAAAGTCTCGGTGAGTTCCAAGACATGCCTTAGAACTTACCAACGACCAACACACAAAGACTCACACACGCATACATAAGTTTTAAAATTCAAAATAACTAAAATAAAATAGATAGAAAGATAAGAGACGGGCCGCGCCAAATAAACTCGAGACGGCCGGACTAGGTCGGACCAATGCCAAGCAAAGATGAACCTATGGACCACGAACCTCATTAAAAACCTTCCTTTGGAAAACCACTTAGGAAAACCAAAGGCAAGGGAAAAATAGTGTAAGTGAGCCATAGGGCTTGACACTAATCTTCCCGGACATGAACCATGACCAAGGTGGCCGCGGTATCACTTGCATCCGAGTGACCCCTTTGAACCAAAGCTTGACATAGCAAGGCTCCAACAATATTGTTCAGTTCCTTAGTCCTAGAACGGGTCATAGATCCAACTGGTACTTCCTTGACCAAGAACGTGTCCTAACTTCAGATGGCTCATCCGGAGCTTCCTTCTCGACCAGGTCCAGCATTTCCTCGGCCAACTCTAGCGTTTCCTCAACCGGGTCCAGTATTTCATTGGCCATCGGCTTTCCATCCTGGACGCTATCCATTCTCGTATCATGCTCCCCCAGTTGAAAAGGATTTGTCCTCAAATCCAGAATACCTGCCAAGAACAACGCAAAGTTAGTTTTCCAAAAGAGTAGAAAACTGATAAAACCATACCAATATTTAAAGACAAGAGAAAGGTAAGGAGAAAGCTTAGGAAGTGGTTCGGCATATGGGCGGTAGGTGAATGGAGAACATGGTTCCCGTCCTTGAGTTTCAGAGGAGCTGAACACTTTCCAAAGATCTCGCTTGATTCCAAGCTTTGTATCACGGAAGTAGTCTAGAACAAAGGCTCGGTGACGTGTGGTTTCATTAGTTGAGTTTCTGTTCTTCATTTCAAACGTCGGTTCCTTGCAAGCCTTAGCTCTGTCCTTTGATCCTGTCATATCACAATAGTAAGTAAAATCCTGATTAGAAGATAGGAAATCTACAACAGGACCGGGTTGTACTATCATTGATTTAAAGCCATTAGAAACTATTTTATAGAGTTTAAGGAATCCTGTTAGGTCCGGAATGTCCGCGGACTGGACTTGGATGGTTGCACGGGTCTGGCTTTCTTCCTTGACTTGAAAAAAATATAGAGTCTTCTCGCCATCATAAGCAAAGTATTTGGCACTCAAGTCGGATGGATATTCCTTGAAGACTTCATTTTGTTCCTTTGGTGCTTCCTTGTCTTGGTCAGATGGTGGAGCTTTGTTTGGTCCTAGAGACACACTGTAATGGTAGAAATGATCCTCCTGTTTCGGTCCATCACCTATAACCTGCAAAGATTCAAACTCACTCGGTGGCACCGGTGTAATGTTAATTGAACAAGTAAATTCATCATTAAGTCCAAAATAGTTTGGTTCAGCCCAAGGTTTGTTTCTTTTACTTATCCTAGCCATAGCAAAATGATTGGCTTTCTTGCTTGGTTCCTGTTTGCCTTGGAGTCGAACTTGATCTAGATAAACTTCATGTGGAGACATCGGTACTAGAGTGGTCTTCCTTCCTTTGAACTCGAACGTGTGCCGGTTGGTGAAGCCATCATGAACTACCTTCCTATCAGATTGCCACGGTCTTCCAAGCAGAATATGTCCACCTTCCATAGGTAGAACATCACACAAGATTTCATCTTCATATTTGCCGATGACTATAGGAACCTTCACTTGATGCTTCACTTTCATTTCTCCATCTTTGCTAAGCCATTGAAGATCATACGGCTTTAGATGCTTCTTAATTTCCAATCCCAGCTTCTTAACCATTGTTTCACTTGCCACATTAGTACAACTACCACCGTCAATGATAAGGCTGCACACTTTTCCTTTAACAAAGCATCGCGTGTGAAACAAGTTAGCTCTCTGCTCTTGCTCTTCGGACTTAGACTGTATGCTGAGCGTCCTTACTGCTACTAGCAACTCTCCCTTAGCTGGTAACTCAACATCCTAATCTTCAAGCTGTTTAACTTCTGGTTGCTCATCCTCGGATTCATACTCGCCATTATCCTTTAGAACCATTATCCTTTTATTGGTACACTCACTCGCATAGTGTCTCATTCCTTGGCACTTGTAGCACTTGATTCTACTGGTTCTGGATTCAGTCTTTCCTTTATCTCCATAATTCTTTGCTTCAGGGTTTGAAATAGACGGCTGCTTGCTTTCACTTTGTGTCTTCGGCTTCTCTTCTCTCGGGTAGCCTCTTGTGTAACTAGTGTTTCCGGTTCCAAAATGGGTCCGTATAGGGCCTCTCCTCTTAAGTTGTTGCTCAATAAGTATGGCTTGGTGTAGCATTTCCTGTAGGTCGACATGAGGCTGCATCTCCAATCGGTCTTGTATATCTCGCTGCAAACCACCTAGAAACCTCGACATAGTAGCCTCTCGGTCTTCTTGCACATCAGCTTGTATCAACAACGTTTCCATCTCCTGGTAGTATTCCTCGACACTCTTACTACCCTGCACAAGCCTCCTCAACTGATTATGCAACTCCCGGTAATAGTAATTAGGCACAAAACGTTTTCGCATAATGGTCTTCATCTCATTCCAAGTAGAAACCGGGTACTCTTGGTTTCTTCTTCTAGACGTAACCAATTGATCCCACCAACTTAGAGCATAGTCAGTGAATTCAGTAGCTGCAACTTTAACTCAGTTCACCTCAGTGTAATGTTGACAATCAAACACCAGCTCTATCTTCTTTTTCCACTCCAAGTAAGCACTCGGATCATTTTTCCCTTGAAAAGAAGGTATACGGAGTTTGAGTCCTCCAAAGCCATCCTGGGGTTGGTTCCTCTCATTTCTCATGTGCATGTGCCTCCTATGACTGCTACGAGAAGAGCCACTGTAACAATTCTCTGCTTCAAAATCTCCAGGTTCTCTTGGAAGCGGTCTTTGATTAATTTCCCGGGGTTCCCTTAGAACCTCTTCTTGTTGCCTTGCTTGGTGAACGTTTTCCTCATCATTTCTTGCTGTATTCACGCCTTGAGATCCTCTGGCTTCACGAATCATCTCTGGAAGAACCTGTTCTTGCAGAACAATAAACCTCTCATCCATCAATCGCGCCAACGTTGCCGTGAGAGCTTCAATCAGGAGCTTGTTGTTGTTGCCGCTTGTTCCACTGTGATCAGACATCCTTTTCCTGTAACAACACAACGAAATACACTAGTAAAGAGTCCTTTTGAAGATCGAATTGACCCTAAATCATAAGAACACGAAAATGACTCTTGGTATCCTATTTTCTCTGCAGAACCCTAAACGCGACAGTGGAAGTCGATCGGTCACAAAAAAATATCAAAACACTTCATAAAATCCCAAACCAATTTTAACAAATACTAGACTCATCTTAGATTCATTTGCAATTGATTTCACAATTTTTGCACGAGCCAATATTTAATTAAAATTCGAACAAGTTAGGACGAAAACCACATAACTTCTCGATGTTGCTCTGATACCACTTGATACGATTCTGGGTGGAGAATCGTGTCCCAATCTCTCACCGGGAAGCTAAGATGACAAGTTTAGACTCCAGGCTTGAGCAGCAAGCGGTTCTGGAGTTGAGGGAATGAGTGACGCCACGAGAGGTTGTGAAAGACCCCTTGATAAGTCGGTTTTGAACACTCTAATCACTAGAAATGTTCACAAGTTAATCTAGATCGAATCAGTCGAAAAATATAACAAGGATCTATCAAGAAAAATAGATTTTTGATAAAAAGATAGATAGATAATTCATTAGGAGTTCAGAGACATATAAAGAAGAGAGGAGACGAAGAGGAGAAGAGAGGAGGAGCGGAGCATTAAAGTCTCGGCGAGTTCCAAGACATGCCTTGGAACTTACCAACGACCAACACACAAAGACTCACACACGCATACATAAATCTCTCATACATAAGTAATTTTAAAATTCAAAATAACTAAAATAAAAATAGATAGAAAGATAAGAGGCGGGCCGCGCCAAATAAACTCGAGACGGCCGGACTAGGTCGGACCAATGCCAAGCAAAGATGAACCTATGGACCACGAACCTCATTAAAAACCTTCCTTTGGAAAACCACTTGGGAAAAACCAAAGGCAAGGGAAAAAGAGTGTAAGTGAGCCATAGGGCTTGACACTAATCTTCCCGGACATGAACCATGACCAAGGTGGCCGCGGTATCACTTGCGTCCGAGTGACCCCTTTGAACCAAAGCTTGACGTAGCAAGGCTCCAACAATATTGTTCAGTTCCTTAGTCCTATAACGGGTCATAGATCCAACTGGTACTTCCTTGGCCGACCAAGAACGTGTCCTAACTTCAGATGGCTCATCCGGAGCTTCCTTCTCGACCAGGTCCAGCATTTCCTCGGCCAACTCCAGCGTTTCCTCGACCGGGTCCAGTATTTCATCGGCCATCGGCTTTCCATCCTGGATGCTATCCATTCTCGTATCAATTATGTATATGATCAGAAAAATATATCATGAAGATGATAGTTCCAGGAGAAGGAATATGATTATATGTGTGGTTGTACTCTTTTCCTTTGTCATGGTTTTTATCCCATTTGGGTTTTTGCATGAAAAGTTTTTTAACGAATGATAGAAATCTAAGAGGAATTTGAATGATGAAGGTCTATCACTCTTTTAAAGCCTTTATCAGACATTAGTGAGATCGCGTGTAGCGAAAAGAGAATGAATAAAATGAGTCATCTACGAGACCTATGAACTTCTGAAGAACAATAATATACGTGGAATGAAGATTCGTTAGAGTGAAGATTTTGCAAACTTATTTATCAAGGCGCTTCAAACTGCTATTTTTAAGGAGTTAGTTCACCAAAGATCAGTGATCAGTGAGGTTGACTCAAAGATCTGTGATGTTGACGCGTTGACTCAAAGATCAATGATGTTTTCATCATGGGGTATATGCACGATCCACTCTTTTTCGTTTAACAATGGTTTTTCCCACTAGATTTTTCCAAGTAAGGTTTTTAATGAGGCATGATCTCAAACGCCATTGGATACCAACTTATTATAATGGTTATCTAAAGAGGGAGTGTTATGGATAATTCTATATTAGATAGATGTCCATCAGTAGAATATTTTAGAATACTTATACTATAAGCTAAAAACCCTATCTTTGTATCCCTATATATTATCTTATGATTTGTGAATAATAACAACAACAAGAGAACAATTCAATTCCCTAGTTTTTTTGTTCACAACAATATCCTTTTTTCTTTTTCTTTTTCCTATGTGTTTTTCCTACGCAAAGGATGGTGAAAGGATAAACCCTATGATAAATACGTTTTTTAAGACCGGATCTATCAAATAAACCCTATGTACGTTGTAGTACAAAGGGTATCGATCCACGGAGACCAAGGATCACACACTAGAGATGCGAAATTCTAAACTAATCTAGAGCAAAATAGATTTGGGTTTTTGTAAATTCAAAAAGGAAAACAAAAGATAAATCATTCAACCATGGGTTCTACAATCAAAAATATGAACTAACAATTAAACAATGATGCAAGAGGAAAATAATGAAATGCAATATCCTAGGCTAAAGGATCAACAAATAGATCAATCCACTTTCATGGTATTAATATCTTCAACAATCATTCAATCAACAATAACTCTCATTAGCAATTAAAATGATCATTGAGCATTATGAAATAAGTCTAATCCAACCACAATTCACCCTAGTCAACTAATCTCATAGGTAAGGAATGAAAAGCTCATAGAAGGTTCATTCAAGCATTTCATCGAACACCTTCCGGGCGTGAAATGCCTAAGTTCTAAATTACCAATTCCTTGGCTAATCTAGCATTATGATCAACCTAATATGAAGGATTTAACAACTATCAACCTAAACCATCAAGATCTAACCATCAATTAATCCTAATCTAGCAAACCCAAGTTCCAATTAAAAAGACTAACAACATAAATTTAGAGAAAAAAAAGAGAAATGAAAAGATAAAAGATGGATTTACAAAGATAGAGATGAAGAAATCTTCATTAGAGTTGCATAAAATGAAATACATCAATCCAAAACATCTAAAGAGAGTTTGGATATCAAAACCAACTCTAAAGGGAAGAAAACTTAGGGTTTTAGATGAGTTTAGACAAGTATTTATAAGGAGAGATACAAAATAATTCGGATGAAAACTAAAACAGGTCACAGCGGTCTACACAAAACCCCTACACGTGGTCGCTGAGCTCCAGCGGTCGTTGTTTGGCCGCTGCTCTTGGTCGCTCAGGTCCCAGGAATTCTCGTAGCGGTCTCCTTCATCCGGCTGCATCAGACCGCTGCTCACTAAATTAGATGTATCTCTTTAACCGATGACTCAAATCACTCGAAACCACCTCCATTGGAAAGCTAACTCAATTTCCTATAACTTTCATGAAGGAATCTGGATCTGAATCTCAATGTAAGGCATTCATATGAGTCAATCTTTGAGATACTTTGGATTCCATGCGGTTTTGGTGACTGCATGGAATTAATTTGAAGAAATTCCTAAAGGTATAAAGTTCAAATTTTTTTCACTTAAATTAATTAATTTGAAGAACCTATTGATTTTGCTTAAAGATCTTTTATTTACTCTTAATGAATAAATAAAAGATCTTTATTTATTCTTGCATAAAGGTAGTGATGGTGAAAATAAGAATCTCCCCCTTTTTTTGAACTAAAAAAAAGTGAACCTTTCTTTTTTATCTATATATTGTCTTTTTTTCCTCTTTTGGTTTACATTTTTTATATGTATTCTAAAAAATTTGTTTTTAAGTTAGGCTAATTCTAGTTATTATAGTGTTTTTTATTTATTTTGTTGTACAAAAAAACTTTTTGAATTACCTGTAGAAAGTGATTTCCCTAACGAAAAAGCTTTCAACGACGTCCAATATCCCTTCCTTTTCCAAATTTTTTTACGAATACGCTTTTTCGAGATAGAAGTACGTTTTTTTGGAACTGCCATTCAAAAATGAAAAAAACTTTTTCAGTGGTATAATTGGATGTCAAAGACATTTATTATTCTATTCTTTCGTACTCCATATCGAGTGATTTTTTTTCTTTCAAATTTTATTATATATTATTTTCAAAACAAAAAAAAGACATTCAAAAGTTTAAAATCCAACTATTTTTTACTGTTTTTTTGTTATTAAATTTTTTTATTTAACGTTTGAAATCCGTACAAGAGTGCTCATTTAATTAATCTATACTGCTCAATTAGATTATCAAAAAAATTATGAGATTTCTTCACATCATATGTAAAAAAAATATCGATTATAATAATCTTAATATTTCTTATTTCTTACAAATAAAAAAAGCTCACTACAAGTTGCGTTTCACTTTGTTTTTCATCTTTTCTTGTTCCTCTCTACATTTCTATGGCTCCAAGATCCTCCAACTCCCACAAGAACCTAAAATGACTCAAATACTATGCAATATGTAATATAAATAATCTAACACTCTAAGATGAGAGATAATGCGAAAGAAGACTAAAATTCATATTTACACTTCTAAATGATGATAAATGGAACAAAAAGGTGATAAAAATGAATGTTAAAATCATGGAAAAACCATATATATCACCATACAAAATGATATCAAAATTACACAAGCTACATTATACAAATGGTTTATAGTCCTTTGCAAACATATTTGTTCATAAGAAAGGCAATTTTTTTTTTTGCGAAAATGTCATTCCTAATTTTCATAACGATGAAGAAAGCTCAGATGCCTTGCCCGTCATAAGCCTTCCATCTTTCTATCACCACCTTGTACTCTTCATCCCTTCTCCTCACCTAAAAACCATAAGTTATAGAACTCGAATCAGTAACGTTTGATCTCAATCGACCTAATCATCGTCATCGTTATGTATATCTTCAAATGATTATATTATTGAGTACTACTACTATATACCTCAACCATGGGATTCCTTCCGCGAAGCAACATATCAACACTCTTTTCGGTCTAGACGAGAGTATAAGAAAAGCTTTGTTAATCTTTATTTTTTATAAGAAGCAAGAAACAAATCTTGTAAAAAACAGTAGGAGGCATACTTGATGTGCAATCCAATAATCTCTTTCTCGCATCTCGATCAAGAAATAAAATGTCGGTGGAGCTTTCCTCTCCAATATACTCTTCTGACTCCTCCTCGCTCTCGCTTCTTCATCTCCAAGAGTGACAGTTTCGATACCCCCAATCTACAAACCAACAATGAAAAGGTAAAGAACACGAAGATAAGCTATAACATAACATTCAGAACAAGCAGTGAAGAAACTATTACCAAGTCTGAAAGAGTAGGATTCTTTATGATGTTCTGAAGCTGCTCTCCATGAGCAGTGCCAATTAGCATCACTCCCCTTTCAGCAATGGAACGACAAGCAAGTGCTTCAGCTTCTGTGCCGATCTCATCAACGATGATTACTTGTGGCATATGGTTCTCTACTGCCTCAATCATCACTTTATGCTGCAAAGATGGCTTCGGTACTTGCATTCTACGCGAACCTCCAATAGCTGAGTGTGGAATATCGCCATCTCCTCCTATTTCATTGCTTGTATCAATTATCACCTAAAACACACACACACACAATACACATACTAATCACTTAAACAAAAGTCAGAACCTTCAAAGATAAGGAAACTTAAAAATAGGCAAAACCCACCACTCTTTTCTGAAATTCATCAGATAAAACACGAGCAATCTCTCGCAAAACCGTAGTCTTACCAACACCAGGCCTATAATCGAATCCAACAAAGACGAATCAAATCATCAATAAAGAAGTGAAAAGGAAGCATAAAAGTAGAGTATAAAACAAGTAACAAGTACCGTCCAACAAACAAGATACTTTTCCCATAGTGAAGAAGATCATAAAGCATATCAATGTGACCACTCACAGCTCTCCCAACCCGACAAGTTAAACCAACAATGAAGCCTTTCCGATTACGAATAGCCGATATCCTATGCAAAGTACCTTCAATGCCAGCTCTATTATCAGCTCCAAATTCACCTACAAGCTCTTGAGCATCCTCTAACTCTTCCATAGATACCTAAGCTAGTGATTTTATGGATACAAAGAAATCCAAATTTAAACACACTCAACACACAAAAACAAAGATGAAAATCAAAACACAAACATCATAATTTTAGTTTACCTCGTTGTTTCTAAGATATTGGCCTCCAGGTTCTCCAAGATAACGTGCTTCAGGTGGTCTTCCCAAATCCATTATCACCTAATCAAGATTCAAAATTTATCACACTTTAATATTTCTCAATCCATTTTTTAAGCTCTCGACAAGTTCAGTTCAACAAACCTCTACAAGTTGGTTTCTGCGGGAATCGTTGAGGAGACGGTGACGAAGATCTCTTGGAAGAATCTAAAAAATGATGCTAGGGTTAGGAAAATATTAGATTGAAGTGTAGAAGAACAGAGAGTGTGATTTTACAGTAAATTAGACCTCGAGAAATGAGCTGAGATTGTCGTCGACGATCATAGAGGAGGACTGTGGAAGAGCGAGGGAGGCGGAGGTGGATGAAATCGGAAAACGCCGGCGAATTGGGGAAAAGAGACGGCAAGCTTCTCCGCCCCATGGAACGCACACTCCGGTCATCTTTCACTGCGGATAAGGAAAATTCCAGTCAACGAAGACCCCAAAACTTAATTCCGGAGACCACCAATTCTTAATTGTTTGGGCCTTTGGGCCTTTAAGGTCTGAGATTGCAACTTACATGCGGCTGCTATCTTATTCGAAACAAAAAGTAATGTATATGTGTCATTGTACATTGAGAAAACATCAATTTTTTTTTTTGGTTTTCGAGAAAAAATCATTTTCGATTTGTGACACCGGTTACAGGAAAAAATGAAGTTGACGGAAAAACCAAAAACTACAGAAACTTCAGGATACAATGAATTGACCAAAACCGAAAAAACTAAGCACCACATAAAAGAACTCAAAGAAGACGTGCTGAAGAAACATTGATTCCAAGCCGAAACAACTAGGATATTTTCGTTCCGTAGTTCCAAATAACCCATATCCCAGTCGTCGTTGCCACGAGGAGCCTCCACTAGAAATCAATCTTTAAACCTCTAAGCAGTGGTGTCCAGCTTCTTCAGGAACAAACCGCTATCTAAACCGGCAGCACGAGAGCTTCTACGGGCAGCCAAAAAAACTATTTCTAACCATCATTTTTTAGATTGTGAGACCACAATAACCATTTTTCACGGTATAGAACAACAACCGCGCGTTAACCAAACCCGCCGCCAATATTCCACAAAAAGACACCTCCAAAACTTTTACATTTAATCAACTCATTTTACATTTTAATCATTCATTCAATAATCAATACTTTTAATATTCAGTACATGCATTATATAAACGCATTAGTCGTCATGCCATAATCAATCATGAGTTAAAATCACGTTGTATATTGATCATGCTACATTTAACAAAGTAACAAACATATTCAAGAAAGCGATGAATATTCAACCATAAACACAAAGGACTTTTAACCATATAAATATTCGAGATAAAGGCGCATTCAACTCGTGATTTAACATAAGATTAAAATAAGAAATATGGTAACATAAGTGTCGTTCTCACCTTAGCCAATCTAGCTTTTGAAGACTATAAATTGTTCTGCTATTTTTTTCTGGCAATACAACCTCTATGAATCCTTCTTGCTCCTCTTCTTTAAATCGACTTTTATTCGTGGTTTGGACAAATCGTCTACAAATTCTTTCTTTTTTATTACTCAGATCTTTACTTGCAGCTCTTAACTTTTTTGTTAAACAGGTCATGAGCCATGAACCACTACTATTAATATTAGATCGATTATAAATCTTTTTTACTAAATCCGCTTTGAATAGTCTCTTAAATCGATCACAAAATTTGGTCCATTTGACACTTAAAATCATTTCCAACACTTAACCAAATATAAGCTCCTTTATTAATGACTACTTGTTTCAGTTGACACTTAGTACAATATAAATAAGAAAAACCTCACAGCTCATCTTCATTATATATAAAAAACGTTTTTTTGTTTTGTGTAATTACACATATCCTTTTGGATTCTTATACATAACGTAGCAAACATCAATTACTTAAAACGTACGATTCTTATTAACTTCATCATGAAGCAATTTGCTTCCAATCACAGAATGAAACAAAATGGATACATGTAACCAAAGAACAATCATACATAGAGACATATATATATATTTACTATAACATAATTTGCTTCTATTTAGAATAACCCTAGAAACCCATTTTCACCACGCAAAGAAAGCAGATTCGAACATGGCTGAACCGATGACGAATCATCATGATGATTGCCTTCGTCTTCAAACCTAATCGCTCTAGAAGAATCCTCATGATTCCCCATGTGACAATTCACCATTCCAAATTCACCTACTCTTTTGCACGTGCCAACCTCAACTTGTGCTGGCTCACACGCTTGCTGGTACTCGCTTTCCCTTGGAAGAAGAGCCAAAGAGTAGTCATAGCCTATTGAAAGAGGCTTTTGATGAGACTGATGAAACATTGGTGGTGGTTGTTGTTGGTATTGATGAAGACCAATCTCTCCAGGCTTGTTGAGCTCAAACGTTGAGTTTCCTTGGTAAGAGCTTTCTCTACGGACGAAGCTACGAGCTTCAAGCCTGTTAACGTTGTTGATGCTCGAGCCAACTTCATTCCCTACTTTAAACAAATTCTTCTTCTTGAACACTCTACAAACAACCCATCCATCTTCCTGCATTATATATATATATATATATTGGCTCATTCAATAAAAAACATTAATGGACCGACTTCACAATTTTTCTAATATAAGAGATATATATATATATATATATATATATATTATATATACATACACTAGGGTTATCGTCAGTGTCTTCAATACGGTACTCGTGCATGATCCAATCAGTCTTTTGGCCATGAGGAGCTCTTCCTTTATAGAAGACAAGAGTCTTCCTCATGCCTATTTTCTTGTAACAGTTTCTTATGCATTTGTCACGTCCCGTCGCCTTCCAAAAACCTGAGTGAGTCGCACGGTTCGTCCTTGACCCTGTCGGATATTTTCTATCCTTGTGGCTGAAGAAGTACCACTCGTTTTGTGGCGTTGATCCTATTTTACATCTATCTGCATAATAAAATTTATGCTTATGTATAGTAACTAATTAGAGAATTGGATCATAATGGTTTATTGGTATGTTTATGTATCTTCTTTTAGAAAAAAAAAAAAAGAAAAAAAAAAAGAAAAAAAAGAAAGAGTTTATTAACCAAAGAACGTACCTTGTAAATCCCATGGCTCAATCTTGTTTAAATCAACCTCCTTGATGACTTCCATATCGAACTTTTCGTAAGAAATCTTCTTCTTTAAGTAGTAATGAAGAAGTTCTTCGTCGGTTGGGTGAAATCGAAAACCGGGCGGTACACCTCCGTTAGCCGAAGTCATTTTCCGGTTTATGATGATCAATGTTTGTTTGAGTCTAAAGTTATATAAATAAAACTCTTAATTACAAGATCTGCCTTTTATTTCAAGCACTCTTCTTGTTCTTGGTTTTATATATATAGAGATTAGTTAGAGAATGATACTTACTCACACACGTAATAGTCAACTGTATTATGCAATTAAATAATCAAAGTTAATAGTATATGATGATGATGAAGAAGTTGACGGCCGGTGACAACGCCGCCGGAGAAGCTCAAAAAGCTATCGTGAAAACTCAAAAGCAAGACTCTTCCAAAGCATTTAAGCCGTATCTACACTTGCGTGAATGTTGACCCTAGCTAATAAACTTATTTATTCATTTATAAAAACGAATGATCCCGGTAAATTTGGAAATATAATTTTCATATTATCATTTTGTTATTAATAATGAATCCGTGTTGAATTTGATTGCTCCGTAAGCAAAGGTTTTCGTCAAAGAAAAATTTTCCATATGGGGAACTCCAATTCTGATCATACGGTCCATATTTATTAAATGTGGGAAGTGTGGTTAGCAATTAATATGAATCTAATTAAACCGACTAGTATGTATACAATAGTTAGTTAAAAAAAAAAAAAAACAATTAAAAAACATGCATGGAGGTCCATATTAATATGATATGAGCATGCAGTGGGCAATGGGGCCAATTGACCAATTGTATTTATGACCTTGAGATATTTTCTCATTAATAATTTTGTTTGTCTAACTTTCAAGCATTCTTATATGTTTAATTCCCTGAATCATTGACTTAAGCAACCAATATATAAATGCATTTATGAAACTCAATAAAAAAGGGATTTGAAATTTGAGATCATAATAAGCAACAAGAAGGTAAATCCGTGCATGCATCGCACGTGAGAGACTTGTGGTGATGATATCCATGTACGATTACATACGATTTATTGTACTTAACGTTCGTGAGTAAGGTAAATTTTAATATTTGAGCTTATATATTTATGATGGGCATTCTATTTATTAGTTTTAACTTTCAAGAATGTTGAACTTATAAGATGCATAGTAGCTATATAACAACTCTTTTTTTTTTTTTTTCTTTATCTCCAAAAATTGCGAACTAGAATCACACCAACGAATTCCTTTATTTGTTGTACCAAATAGTTATTATCATAATTTTTTTGTTATTAAATAAGCATCTTAAAAAATGGGTGTTACAAATATTTGTTTCTTTTTGCAAGGGTTACAAGAGATGAAAAACCATAGCATTTTAAAAAAGGAAAAATTCCCTCGAATAGTACAAAATGATGTTTTTGTTCCACAAATAGCACATATTTTTATGTTCGACAAAAATAGCATTTTTGTTTGGTTTGGGTTAACTATATTAATATTTAGGGTTTAGTTTTTAAGGGGTAGGGAGTAAGATTTAGGGTTTAGGCCTTAGCGTTTAAGGTTTTTAAACCCTAAACTCTAAATTCTAAACCCTAAAAATGTGAAGTTAAGACTATCCTTTAATAAAAATGCTATTTGTGTCCAAAATAAAAATGTGTGTTAAATATGTCACAAAAACTATAATTTGTGCTATTTTTGAGAATTTTCCAAAAAAATATAAAAAAATCCTATTTTGTACTATTTTGTACACCATGATAGATGTCTTCTTAGTTCTCATCATTCTCAAAAAAAAATCCTCAAGCCACATAGGATTTTGATCAGAGCCAACTTAAAATATTTATAGGCCACAAACAAACAAAAATTATGGGCATGTTAATTAGTGAGTAAAATTGGAGCCTTAAAGTATCTCTCTCGTACACAAGTAGGAAGGGTTTGATTGAGCCTCATTCTTTATAACGCTCGATACATGGCTATTATCAACTCTGATGACATTTTGATAAATAATTAATCGCCCAAAATATTATTTATTATGTCGAGGATTGCAAACATAAGTTTGACCCGTTTGTACCAAGAACCGGATCTGACCGTCAGCAGCGTATATAATTGAAAATGGATATTCATAGTTACACTTTTTGGCAATGGTGACAGTTTCTTATTAGCGTGTGCATTTGTAAAGATCACCTCGAAGAGCTCAAAACATAGTTTTCAGAGGTTGGTTTGGTCGGTTTTTTAGCCAGACACATCTCTCTTCATCTACCATTATGGCCAAGACTCCTTCTACCCTTCTCATATATGTAGATGATATAATTGTCACTGAAAACAGTAACTTTAATATTTCAACATTTTCTCATGTTGATGTTAGGTTATATCAACTATTGTGACCATAAACTTAGGTTATATCAACTATTTTTTTTTTTTGCTAAATGGTAAATATCATTGAAATGATGTGTTTAGGTGTTACAAAGTGTAAAAACAAAATGTTTGACCTATAGATTGGTCCCATGGAAAAAAAGGATAAAAACATGGAAGCAAATTCAATCGGTACGCCATCGACATCGTAACTTGGAAGCATTGACATCAATTCGTAGCGATACAAAGCCTGAGAATCACGAAGTAAAGCTTAGTCCTTGAATGAATCGAATGGAGAGAATCAAGGAGACGAAACTAAGGGAAAGCCAAAAAAAGCAAAACAGAAGCTGATTCATCCGGCATCCAGAACAAAAGACCTAATTCTAGGGAGAAAAGAGAGGCTCGCTCAAGACCGTCCTCAGAATCTTCGAAGCGACGCTCATCTAACTAGCCTAAAACCAATACTAAGACGGGACTACACTAACTCGCAAAGCATAGAGGTGAAAGCTCACTCTGCCAAGATCATTCCCCGATGTCGGCTAGCACAGAACTAAACCTCACAACTAAGAAGCCTTACTACCTCCTCTGAAGCAAGATTAAACAGAGCCTAGACCCCGCACACAAAAAAATACTAACAACCCGCTCAAGAGAAGCTACTCTAAAACAAGACAAACAAGCAAATCGAACGGACCAAAGTTCCATACCGAAGATAAGAGCCAAAAGCGGTTTTTGGAGAATGTAGAAGGATAAGACAGCCGGGAAAGGATCAAAGATAAGCAGCCGTCGCTACCCAACCTCGATCCGCCGAAACCCTCCAAAAACTCGATACAGAACTGGCTCTGCAATGGAGGCCCAATCTAGCAAAAGCCACGCCACCACCGTACCAAAGCAAGCTAGACCCCCACCCAAACCGCAACTGAAGCTCCACCACCGAAGAAGCAGCATCCCTCACCGAACAACTCTGATCTACAACTACGAAGCAGAGCCACCAGATCTCCGACAAACAGTGGAGGGGGAGGCCGAAGCCGGTGGAGAAGCCACCACACTCCGACCTCCAAACGGCGGCTGAGATCTCTGTCGCGAAGAAAAATGGATTTGAAAGAGAATCACCTCCCTTTAAAGAAAAAACTTTGGGGTGATCAACTATTTTTAGCAACGAACTCACACATTCTGCCAAAAAAACAAATTACTTCATGCAATACAAATACATCATCGAATTTTCACAAAGATTGATTCAAAGTTAAACCACTTTGACACCTATAATATTTTTACCAATGCTCATGTTTACCTCGAGAGAGACACTCTATTGACAGTGTGACTATTTTCATTTCGGCCAACAGACACGATGAGATTTTATCACTGTGGAGTACATGTTAATCATGTGGTTGATCTCATTGTATATTCCTCCAACACGATAACCCTATGATCTTACATGTGTTTTCTATGCAAATTTGGTAGGTGACATGGGCGAGTTCGTTTTCACCATGTGTATAACATATACTTCGGGTGGACATTCTATATCATCATGGTCCTAAGTCAAGTAGTGTGAAGTGGTTTAGTTTTCCTTTTCCACCATAGCCGAATATTGTTTGGATATTAATGTCACATCATCATATATCATTTCTCACTATGCTCAACTATCTTCTTACTTCTTACACCCGTTATTTGTTGCGACAACATCAATGCATCTTACCTATATGCGCCAATCTCATGTTCCACTTTTACATAAAGCAAATCGCCTTCTACCATTACTTTGTTTGGTGACAACATCAAATCCAATATCTTATGCATCTAATAGTCGTATATCTCCAAATGTTTCAACCAATGAGATTGGTTGATGCTCTCAGCAAGCCACTAGCTCGTTTATCGCAGTTATGATTTTGAGTCACTAAGAGCATCTTCAATGCAAGAACCCCTCAAGTCTTACCTAATAATTAATTATAAAAGTTAAGTTAAGAATTTTTGTTAAGATAATTTTGTTTTCTTTGCTCTAATGCTAAAACCTCTAATGAGGTTCTTAAAAAAAAAAGCTTTTTTTTAATAATTTTGTTTTATTGTAAGTAAAATTTTTTTTTTTAATAAAACATAGTTGACATAAAAACATTTTAAACATAAATTTCAAAATTAGAAACGGAAAGGAACGCTCAGTTGTTATCTTGATCACGTCCAAATTTTTGCCATATATGCTCAACCAAATCGGCTTTCAATTGTGGATGCACTTGTCTATCACGAATTCTAGTTCGAACACCCAACAGATTTGTAGGCATATTTGTAGAATACGTATGTAGAATACATGAGATCCACATGTGAACTTTCGTTTCCCTCTCCTTGTTGGAATTCAGAAACATCAAATTGATTGTATCCATCTCGTTCGTCTTCTACTATCATATTGTGGAGTATGATACATGCTCTCATAATCTTTCCTATTTTTGCTTTATTCCAAAAAAAGAGCTGGGTTTTTAACAGTGGCAAACCGAGCTTACAAGACTCCAAATGCACGCTCGACATCTTTTCGGGTAGCTTCTTGATGTTGAGCCAATAAAGATGCTTTCGGGCCTTGTGAAATTGGAATAGATTAGATAAAATTTGCTCATTTCGGATAAATACCATATGTGTGATAGTAAGCCAAATGATACTCCCTTCCGTTGACAGAGAAATTCACTTGCGGAGCTTGACCTTTTATTATATCATCAAAAACGGATGCGTGATCAAGAACATTGTCGTTTTAGAGGTGGTTGCTTCATATGACCTCTGGATATGGCACGCATTTTTTGGACCTCCAGGTACCTTAAACGATATCTCAAGTCCTTCTCTTTAATCGACCACATGCTCTGAAACTCCGAGAGAGCCTTCCCCTCTACCGCAGTCCTCTTACCTCTGCCTTTTGTTGCCTTAACACCAGGAGGACGGATGGTTGCTTAATCATCTTCGACAGTCTGTCTTTCATATGCATGAGAGCTTGATGATTGTGCATCATCCTCACACCTCCTTTAAGAGCTTCCATCAATTTTTGTAGTAGAAAGGTCACACCATTTCTGGTCATTGCGCAGCTCCTTCCACGCATGCTCAAGGGTGAATTTCTTATTATGATCGTTGTACAAGATTTTGTGTGCCAGTTTAAGAACATCATTCTCATTCTGACCACTAGCTTTCTCTCTTGTTGCAGCCTCATAGGATCCAAAAAACTTGCAGATTTGGTCATCAATCTTTTGCCACCGTTGCTTACAGTGACTTGGCTCTCGGATTTCACCTCTTTCAGTCTTGGGACTTGCCGCAAAGTAGGTTGCAATGCATTTCCAGAACGCACCTGATTTTTGCTCATTGCCTACAACAGGATCCTTGCTCGTGTTTAACCAGGAGCTGATGAGCACTACATCATATGTGGGGGTCCATTTCCTTCTTTCTCTACGCTATGCAGGCGTGTCTTCACCAAAGCTTGAATCTTCAGTCCATTGACTGCTAAAGACAGGAATACTATCTTGTTGACTGTTCAAAAGGTTAACAAAGTTGTAGGTCTCACTAAATGGATTCGTAGAAGCCATATGCTAAAATGTCAAAGAGGAGAGAAATAGAAGAAGAATTGTGTTTAAAAGATGAAAACAAAGAGAAGAAGGAATGTGTTTAGAAGATGAAAAGAAAGAGAAGAAGCATCGGGTTTAATAGATGATAACAAAGAAAGAGAAGAAGCAAAGATGAAAAGAAAGATTTCATTACAACCACATCGACTTGACATGTATCTAACACTAACAAGCATTCATCACAACCACATCCACTTGTAACCATAAAACCCATTTATTACCTAACAAATCCATAATCTAACACTAACAAGCATTCAACACAACCACATCCACTTGTATCTACCATAAAAAAAACCATTTATTCCATTACACAACCCTAATCTAACACTCGGATAGTAATTATTACCATCTAACTAAATTTGTACCTTAACAGCTTCCTCAACTCTTGCTTTTGATGGTCGTAGAGAAAATGATCTTGATGTTCGTTGCAATACAATTTACCCGGTGGTTTGACATACAATTTCCAATTCGGGTACTTAAATAATTGCATTGTATGGCAAGTCATCGGGTTATAGTATTGCAATGACCATAAAGATCAGTGGCATTGTAGGAGGAAAACATCAAGCACGGCATATCTGAATCTGCAACATTTTAATAAAAGTACACCACAATTAACAAAGAATCCGATGAGATTCAACAAGTAAACAAACTTGGAAAATTAAAGCAAACAATTCTGTTCAATTCAGTTCCTCAACCGCAAAATACATAAACACTTTATCCTACAATCAAAGATTACTCTATTCCAAATTCAGAAGCACAGATCCAAAGGTTACTCATGCAAAGACCAACGAGTGATTTCAATCAAAACAGCAAGCTTCAATACAAAAAGAAATAGAAACTAATTAGAATTAATTTGGTGATCTATATGTAAACATTCTAGATCTGTCCCTATATCCGAAACGATTTGCAGATTAAAAATTTCCAACTCAAGCGATGAAAACTATGAAAACTAAGATAAACTAACTACAAAAAAAAAATTCGACCAGCACCAGGACATACACAAGAAGAAGGCAAACCTCAGAAATCTGAAATTATGAACCTCGAACCTAATCGACGATGGGAAGATGGAGCTAGGCGACGAAGAGAAAGAGGAGAAGCGACGGAGAGAAAGAGGAAGACGAAGATCGCGTAGAAGAAAGAGAAAACATTTTCTTCTTCTCAACACATCAAGCCATTCAGAATAAGACATGTGGCACTTAAGAAACGATTCTTAAGTGTCTTAATTAAGAATCGGTTCTTAGATTATTATGTAATTTTGATTTATTTTAATCACTAAAAACCTAAGAAACCCATTTAAGATACTGCATTGAACATGGTCTAAAGTCCCTCTATTTGAAGAGGTGTGTAAAAAAAAAATGTTTATAGTTAAGAACCTTAGACTATCTCCATTGGTGTTTCTTAGGGAGTTCTTAAGAAAGTTCTTAAGATTAAAACAATTAAAATTAAAAAAAAACTAGAATTTAACCTAAGAATCGGTTCTAAGCTTAGAGTTTTTAGGATTATTAAGAACTTCATAGGTGTCTGATTCTCATTAGTTCAGAAAAAAATAAAAAAAATAAAAAAAAATTAAGAAGTGATATGTTTTGTTTTCTCCGCCTTGTTTCTCTAGAATCTTCGCTCCAATCCTCGGGCGATCTTCTTCTTGATTCGGCGCGATAGGAAAAATTGAGAGAAGATGTCAAAAATTCGTTTTCCAAATCGAAAAGTTAACCAATCGATGAGTGGAGGAGGAAGAAGAGCGTTAACGGAGGTGCACCGGCGCAAACTATCCCCGATGATCGGAGTTCTAGTCTTCTGGAACTCGAAGCTTCTCCACCGGCGGGGAAACGAGCTGTTATCAATAGTGATGATATAAAAGACGAAGCTTCTCTGATTTGCTGAAAGACGAAGCTTCTCCGATTTGTTGAAGCTTCTCAGATTTCGGCGAGGAAACGAGCTCTGATTAGTTTCTCTTGGAAAGCACACCAGTCGCCTGTCCAGGCAGTGATAAAGCTACCATCTGGTGAACTCGTTTCAGGTACATCATCCAGGTCTTTGATGCATATGTTTCCATTATTCTGTCGTTTTCTTGATGTCAAGTGCTTCGTTATTAGATTGATAATTGTAATATGATCGTTCTGGAAATAAGCTTATGTTAATGATTGTCCGGTTGGTCTTACAGTGTATTAACTTTAGTTTGATTACGCAGATTTAAGTGATACCACTCTCAAGCTCTGGAAAGGAAAAACTAGTCTACGAACTTTTGTAGGGCATACAGGTGAATTTCTTTGTGCCTCTTAGCCCTGTCAATATGGCCCGTTGCCCGCGGGCGTAGCCCGTTTAATAGCACAGCGTGGCGGGTATGGACAGTTTTTTTGGTGGCCGCAAAATAGCGGGTCTCGCGGGCAGCGACCAGGCGGACGGCGGGCGAGGCGGGTAGACCCGTGGCGGTTGTGCGGGCGAGGCGGGCGGTCCGCGATTTAGACTAAACCTGCTGTATCTCATAGAGTCTTAGACCTTTTTTATGTTGTAGGTGAACCTTCTGTGTATCATAGAGTCTTAGGATTTTAAAATTTGAAATTGAACCTTCTGTATGACTTAGAGTCTTCTGTTTGTGAGTCAAAAACCCTACAAAAGAAACAAAACTGAATTAAACGATTGAGTTACAAGAAATCGTCATCCTCTATTCCTCTTAAAACTAAGAGACTCATCGATTAATCATCATTCATCATACTCATTCATCAGCCGTTTTCAATCATCAATCATCATCATTCATCAAGCTTAAACCATCATTCATCAATCAAGAGCCAAGACCATCAGAATTTCACATAAAATCGATTAACCAAAAAAAGAAACGTTGATCACTTGATTGTAATGGTAAGTTGGTAGCTTAATAAGAATATATCTATTTGTGTTGTGATTTTTCTGTTTCATATCATTCATAAAATTGTGTTTGTGTTATTGTAGGATTCACATGATACTTTACCATCTAGTTCACCACTAGACTCAGAATCTCTAAGAGCTCTTGATGCTGAACATTATGAATATGAGCAGAGAGCATTACATGGAGATGCATATTATGGACCTGGTAGGAGTCAATCCATTGAGATTGATGATGCTGATGATATGGTTAACAAAGAAAAGACAACAGCCCCTAAGAAGAATAAGCAGTCTCATGGAGCTGAATCATCTCAAAATCGTAAAAGACATTCTATTGACATTGAGGATGATGATGATGAGGGAGATAAAGAAAAGACAACAGCATCTAAGAAGAATAAGCAGTCTCATGGAGCTGAACCATCTCAAACTCGTAAAAGGCACTCGATTGACATTGAGGATGATGATGATGATGATGAGGGTGACAAAGCTAATTCATCACCGAAAAAGAGAAGACAGTATTCTTCAGTGTGGGAAGACTTTACAGTGATCATCAAGAAAGATAAAAAGGGAAAAAGTGAAGAAAGAGCACAGTGTAACCATTGTAAGAATGATTATGCATATAATCCACACAAGAACGGTACAAATTCATTCAGACGTCACTCGAAAGCGTGTAAGCTTAAGCCTAAAAACAGAGATATCGGTGCAATGATGATAAATTCTGAAGCAAGGTTGCAAGCTAGAAAGATTGATCACATGGTTTTCCGTGAAATGGTAGCTAAAAGTATCATTCAGCATGATCTCCCTTTTTCTTATGTTGAGTATGAGAGAGTAAGAGAAGTTTGGAAGTATTTGAATGCAGATGTGAAGTTTATAAGCAGGAACACAGCGGCTGCTGATGTCTACAAGTTCTATGAGCGTGAGACAATTAATTTGAAGAGAGAACTAGCTAATCTTCCTGGAAGGATCAGCCTAACTTCTGATTTGTGGACTGCAATAACTCACGAGGGATACATGTGTATAACAGCACATTACATTGACAGAAACTGGAAGCTCAACAACAAGATTCTTGTATTTTGTGCTTTTCCATCTCCTCATAAAGGTACGCACATAGCAATGAAGGTTCTTGAGAAATTGGATGATTGGGGAATTAAGAAGAAAGTGTTCTCCCTAACCTTAGATAATGCTAGCAACAATGATTCAATGCAAGATACGGTGAAGAATCAGCTTATGCTCCGGAATGATTTGTTGTGTGGAGGAAAATATTTTCATGTGAGATGTGCAGCTCATATTCTTAATCTAATTGTTCAAGATGGTCTAGCTGTGATTGCTCCGTCGTTGCAGAAGATTAGAGAGGGTATTAAGTATATTAAAGGATCAACACATCGTGAGGAATTATTTGAAAAATGCGTTGAATCTTATTTTTAAACGCATTTACCATCTAGTTCACCATATTGTGTTTGTGTTCAATCTTTGCAAGTGTTAGCTTCAATCTTGGATCAAACACTGTAGTCATTGCAAATAGATCACTAACTTCTTCCCAATACTTATCAAACTTCTCCTTCATGGGTTCTACCATTTCTTTGATAGCATCATCTTCACTAAACTCATGCTCTATCAACCAGTTATTGATCTTAAAAACTTGCATGAAATATAAGTTTGAAGTTGGATATGTGGAACCTGAAATAAGATTAGTAACCTCATCAAATGGCTGCAGCAACTCAGCCAATTTTCCAAGTCGTTTCCACTCAGCTTGTGTAGGATAAAACAAAGATTGAACACTTGCGTCAAGCACTAAGTACTTTGTTTGAATCATATGAGAACAAGTCTATGTTTGCATCAACTTCTACAGAGACTCGTCAAACAGAACAAAAGAGAGATGCTAATGAAGGAGAAAAATGAAGTTTTGGCAATTATGATGTAAGTACTCATAAATTATGTGTCTTTTTTATGATCTTTAGGTTCTGGTTTTGAAAATTATAGTTTTTGTTGTATCTTATGCAGGATTTCTTTGCCTTTCGCAAAAATACGGTTGTTGCTAGTGGAAAGTCTTCTTTGGAAATGTATCTTGAAGAACCCGCGTTAGACATGACGACTTTTGAGAGTTTAAATATTCTAGACTATTGGAAAGATAACGCTAAGCGCTATGGAGAATTGGCTTCCATGGCTTGTGACCTCCTAAGTATTTCAATCACAACCGTAGCCTCTGAATCCTCTTTTAGCATTGGATCAAGAGTTTTAAACAAGTATAGAAGCTGTCTCCTCCCAAAAAATGTTCAAGCAATAATATGCAGCCGCAATTGGTTAAAAGGTTTTACAGCTTTTGAAAACGGTAAGATTTTAACAGGTTTTGAAACTTTTGAAAATATTAATCTTTATTTTTATATTAAATTCATTTTTATATAAATTTTGTAGAGGATCAACAAGTCTTTGATGGTGAAGAGGCGAGACTACCTTCTTCCAAGTCAGTTGTTGATGATGAAGCTTAATATTAGATGAAAGAACAGATTGGGTTTCACTTTGGTTTGATTTTCAGTTTAAGTATGACTTTGAGTTTTAGTTTTGGTTTCAGACTTTCATACTTTAAGTGTTTTTTTGAGTTTCAGCTATGTTTTAAACAATCATGTTTAGTGTTTCGTGTTTGGTTTGAATGTTTCATGGCTTCAATGTTTCAGTTTCTGTTTGAGTTTAAGTGTCGTTCCAGTTGAAACTATCAGCATAGATAAAGAACTAAAGAAGATTCTAAAACAGAGCTAAATCAAACTAACCAAAACTATTTTCTAAAACATAGCTAAACTAATCAGTAAAGCAGGAGCAGTAGAAGGGAGTTGTTCCTACTGACCTGATCAGTGATTTGGAGAGATGAGAGCTTGCTGCAATTCACATTAGAAAGAAAAGCTGTAAAGATGAAGAAAAAACAAAACCAAAAGATGTTAAGCTTAATATTTGATGAAAGAAAATTGTTAGTACTGCTATACCAATTGCAGAATTAGCTCTTAGAATCCCGTTCATTTTTATTTTAGATATAATAAGTGCAGCCTCAACTCTTAAATCCAGTGAGCTAATCATGAATACTCAACAGTTTAATCCTCATCCCCACAGAAAAATTATTTACAAGTAATAAAATAACTTAAATGTGCCACCGTTTTTCATGAGCTCCACCCAAGGTACGAGTCCAAAAGAGAGCTCAAAGTTTTAACCAAGAGCAAGAAAATACTTTCCGCAGATGAAGGATTTTGACTCACCAGCAAGGTAATTACAGTGCTGCTTAGGTCCAATATAAAATACTTTACAGTGCTGCTTAGGTCCAATATAAAATACTCACCAGATGAAGGATTTTGACTCACCAGCAAGGTAACCAAGAGCAAGAAAATACTTTCCGCAGATGGGTTCAACATTCTGTACACCAGAATCAACCAGAGTATCTTCTTTAGCTCGGGTCTTGGATTTTCTTGAATTTTTCTTCTTAGTAGACTTCACAGATTTAGCCTGATCAGCATCTATCTCAACTTTCTCCTTAGAAACTTCATGTTCACGGGATTTGTTTTTATCTGTAAAAAAAAAGCAACAAAAGTTAATAGAAACTCCATGTGACATATGATTGTAGAGAAGAAGTACATTCAACCAAGAATCGAATTTACCAATTTGTACTGCATCTGCAAGAGTAGCAGCAAGCTTTTGATCTATGCTTCCAGAAGACTGATTGATGTGATCCTTTGAGGACTTGTTTCGCTTTTTCTTCTCTGTAGCTGGACCAGTTGTCAAAGCCTCTAACTGATGTTTAGGGTAGCTGACCAAATTATCAGTCTGGATATTATCTATAGAACTTGGTATAGGTTTTCGACTTCCCACATCTTCATTAATCTTCTCACCCATCTCATTTTCTACACAAGAAATTATATTATATGATTTATTAGAAACTTGCAATGACATCTCACGGAATAGCAAAACTCAACCAAGGAGCAGTCATAACATTATGAGTCAATAAAAACAACTCCCTGAGTACTGAGTGTAATGGATAGCTAAATTCAGTAAAGATCTGAACTTACCTTTGCCAAGATTTTCAGGAACTTTGTTCATCTCGTTTGCAATTTCTCTAGAAGCTGTAGTAGCCACAGCAGCAGATTGATTGATGTGAGATTTTGAACTCTTCTTTCGCTTTCTTCTCGCTTTGCAAATGGCAGCCTGAAAGAAGAATCAAGAAACAAGAATTAGCAAAGAAGAAACAAACTAAATCGGTGAATCAATTACCAAGTAGCATCTACAACTGAGATAAGCTAACTAGCAAAACAAGAAACGAACAATACAAGATACAAGCTAAATCAATTGCAAATTGTTATAGGAAATGCTCAAGGTAGGGGAAGACCTTTGATGAAGTAAAATCACAATTCAGAACAAATCAATTCAAAGAACGAAACACTTTATTAAGAATCCAACTAATAGCTGTTTGCATGTTCACAAGGAACAAGTAAAAGTTCTTCACCTATGAAAAGCTTGGTAGCTTCTTCAATGGCGGAATTACAGAGAGGAAACGAAGAAGATGAACTTCTCAACAAATCAAGATATGAATTGAATTTTCTATCTGAGAGTTTATTTTATCGTAACATTTTTACTTTCTCCAGAACTCATCACGATCGTACACGTGTCTCTCCTTCAGCTGTTGATTTTTTTCTTTTTAGTCAAACCCTCTCCTTCCACCAGAGTCTTCCCCTGCCTTGAGCATTTCCTGTAACTGCAGATCTGGGAAGCTCGTCTTCGACATGCCCGCGGAATCTACAACTGCAGATCCATCGGAAAGTCACCGGAAATCGACATGCAAGCCATCGGAAATCGTCTTTGACATGCCCGCGGGCTGACCCGTTTACCCGCATATATTTGCGGGGCGGGTATGGACAGATCTTTCACTGGCCGCGGTCCTCGGCGGGCACACCCGCTGCGGGTGGCGAAGATGGCGGGTCTCGGCGGGCATGACCAGGCGGACGCGGGTCGACCCGTCTGACAGAGCTAGTGCCTCTCTCAAATTTCTTTGTCAATACTTGAAACTGCATGTCGAAAATTAAGATAGAATCTCATACTAGCTGCAGTAAGATATATGTCTTGTGAAGTGGCAAGTGGCAAGAGACTGGCCTGTTATAAGGAATTTCCTTTTTCATTGGAGATTATATTGTCTTACACAAGCACTTTTTTGCAATGCATATATTGTTAAAGGGTTAGATGTGATGCCCAATTCAGGATTTCTTTCAGCATCACATGATGGGTAAGTTACTTGCTTCCAAAATATTCTTTACTGAATGCCATTGTCCAAGTTAATCCATTTGTGCTTAGATAGTAATTTATTCTCTTGCGAGGCCTAGATAATTTTGTGATCTGGTGATTATATGTTTTGTTCATCCCCAATTACTAACTCATGCTTTGTTTTTTGCTTGAATGAGCTAAAGGAATGCTAATATCATACAAATGGGATCAAGACACCACAAATGCAGAGCTAAAGGAATGCAATTATCTTTCTCGCCAGGTAATAACACAAACCACTAAATCATTTTTTGTTTAATGTTTACATGTGCTTAGGAATTATTTTATTGTGACAAATCCAAATTATTTTATTGAATGATTATTGTGATCAAAGCTTGGTAGTTTGAGATTAGGTGAAGTAATTGAGATGCTTTAAATTGATTGTCTACATCATATATTGGTAGTTGTCATTGATTGTTTGTTATGTTAATGTTTATACTCAATACTTGGTAGTAGTCACTCACTTCATCTCATTTAACACACAATGAAACACACTTAAACACATCATTGTGCTCTTCCTTCTCCTTTAAACACATCATTGTGCTCTTCCTTCTCCTTTAAACACACTTAAACCTCACCGATTTTGTGCTCTTCCTTCTTTGTCTCCTTCTCCTTCACCTTCATTTTGCTCTTCCTTCTCCATTAAACACCTAACCAGAACCCGAACTATGGATTCTATGAATCCATATAGTCATGCTTCACGTTTTATGGACCTCTTAACTAGTCAAAAAGAAAACCACACTCTTGAAACTAATCCGTGTGATGAACCAAGCCTAGATGAACACAAACCTAAGGAGCGTAGAGAAAGAAGGAAATTATCACAGACAGAAGATGTGGTGCTCATCAGTGCTTGTCTCAACACTAGTAAGGATGCAGTTGTTTGGAATAAGCAAAAAAGTAATGCGTTTTGGTCACGCATTGCAGCTTATTATGCTGCAAGTCCTAAGCTAGCTGGTCTAGAAAAGAGAGAGTCCACTCACTGTAAGCAAATGTGACAGAAGATAAATGACCAAGTATGCAAATTTGTAGGAAGCTAAGAGGTTGCAACAAGAGAGAAATCAAGTGGCCAGAATGAGGATGATGTCATGAAGTTGGCTTACCATATCTTCTTCAATGATTACAAGGTGAAATTCACCCTTGAGCATGCTTGGAGGGAGCTTCGCTATGATCAGAAATGGTGTGGATCTTCTTCTACAAAAGATATCAGACCATCAAAGAGAAGAAAGTGTGATGAGCACTCTGCATAGTCATCAAGCTCTTTGCCAAGTAGCCATGAAGAGGATCAAGCTCGTCCTCCTGGTGTTAAGGCATCAAAAGTCAAAGCTAAAAGATCTGTGAGCAAGGCAACCACTGTGGAAGAAGAAGAAGGGAAGGCTCTGTTGGAGTTTCAAAACATGTGGGAGATAAAGAAGAAGGATTTATCAATGAAAGAGAGCTTTCCAAGTTGTTGGACAGCCTCCTTGCAAAAATAGAGCCACTTTCTGATATCCAAATGGCTCTGAAGAACAAACTAATAACTGACATGTTGTCAAACTCGTGATTTCAATTTTTGTTGTTTCCAATTTCATTTCACTATCATGTCTTTCTTTTGTATGCACTTTGAGTTTTTCTAATGAATCAGTTATATTTTGCTTTATTTGCTTAACTTATTGTTCTGAATGCTGTAAATCAGAAATAAATGTATCAGTTTCTGTAAAGATTGGTTAGTGTTTTATTTGGTATGACCTTGTATTTTTTGTACTACATATATGAATTCTGAAGAACATAATTGGAATGGTTGTTGCCACTTTCTCTTGTGGTGGCTCTGAGCGTCACGGACCAGAAATGGTTCATCTAATCCTACTTGGCGCAGGTCTGTCTCACTATCAACATATTTTTATGTTTGCTAGTATTGAATTCGATTGTTTCGGTTCATATTGTTTTCTTATGTTTTTATGACCGACTTCATGATAATTTAAGTAGGAATTATCTCGAGTTCTGGGAATTTGATGGATCACTATGCAATAATGGTTCAGAATTTGATGGATCACTAATACAGCTTTGGATTCCTTATTGATTTGCATAGCTTCATTAGGGTTGATTTGATGGTAATTCTGCTTAATGGTTCTTTTTCATCCCATTTAATTGTGTTTTTCCTTCTTTCTAAGACTTGTTGCTTTTATTCTTTGTCATTTTCATACTTGACAAATCTTATAATGCAGCTTGTTTTTGTTAGTTGAGATCTGGCTTGGTGTTTTGCTTGGTGTTTGTGTTTGGTGTTGGTGATTAATCTGACTTTCTGATTAATCTTACTTTGTGTTGTTTTGGTATTACAGATACGGTCACTTCTTTCATAAGTGTTAATATGCCTTTACTTTCTAGTTTATATTTGAGCATAACTGATAAGTGTAAAATGCTTTGATGTCTTTGTTTGGTATTTGATTACCTTGTTTTATATCATTTTGTCTACAGGTTGCTATCTCATATGAAGATGGATGTTCGGTGGAAGCTAAAGGTGTCGGCAGAAAGATTCTTGACAAAGATACTTGGTACCTTTTCTTCTATCTTATTTTGTTTTTTTTGTACCGACATAACTTTTAAAATCAATGTAAGCCACAACTTTTTGAATGAACATAAACCACTAATATTTTTTGAATGAATGTAAACAACAATTTTATTTTTATACTCTCACCTAATTTTCTATATATTTGTTCGGATACATAGTTCATCAAATATCACCATCTTTTCTTTTTTCTCCACCTAACAAAGAAGCTTAAATTTGTTAGAAAACAAAATCATAAAAAAATGGCATCTTCTTCACGTAATTCTTTGGATGGATCAATAGATGAAATTTTTGATCAAGTCTTCGATCAAAAATTCGAGAATATGTTCGACGCTGTTGGTGATCGCCATGCAGCAACAAAAACAAAGAAAAAGCGAGCTTATATTGAAAGAGAACGCGAACAAGGACACAACCGCTTATGGAACGATTATTTCAGTGAAGATGCAACATATCCTCTTTATATAATTCGACGCCGTTTTAGAATGAACAAACTCTTGTTCATGCATATTGTTGATCGACTCTCCAATGAAGTTCCATTCTTTAAACAAAAAAGAGATGCTACCGGAAGGTTCGGTCTCTCTAGACTACAGAAGTGTACAACAGCAATTCGTATGACGGCATATGGTTGTGCGGCTGACGCGGTTGACGAATACCTCTGGTTCGGTGAAAGTACTGCAATTTCATGCTTGGAAAATTTCGTAGAAGGAATAATATATTTGTTCGGAGATTATTACCTAAGAAAACCCACACCAGAAGATCTTCAACGACTACTTGATATTGGAGAGATACGTGGATTTCTCGGGATGATAGGAAGTATCGATTGTATGCTTAGGAGTGAAAAAATTGCCCCACCACTTGGAAAGGGCAATATATATACACGTGGATCAGGAAAACCAACAATCGTTTTAGAGGATGTAGCAGCACATGATCTTTGGATATGGCACGCATTTTTTGGACCTCCAGGTACCTTAAACGATATCAATGTTCTTGATCGTTCACCAGTTTTTGATGATATATTACAAGGTCGAGCTCCTAAAGTTAATTACTTGGTCAACGGACACGAGTATCATTTGGCTTACCATCTCACAGACGATACTTATCCGAAATGGGTAACTTTTATCCAATCTATTACAATTCCTCAAGGTCCAAAAGCATCGTTATTTGCTACCTATCAAGAATCTGTCCGAAAAGATGTCGAGCGTGCTTTTGGAGTCTTACAAGCTCGATTTGCCATTGCAAAAAACCCAGCTCTTGTTTGGTATAAGGTAAAAATAGGAAAAATTATGAGAGCATGTATCATACTTCACAATATGATAGTAGAAAATGAACGAGATGGATACACTCAGTTTGATGTATCAGAATTCCAACAAGGAGAAGGAAGCAGAACTTCACAAGTGGATATGACGTATTCTACAGATATGCCTACAAATCTCGGCAATATGATCAGCAGTCGAAATTAACTTCGTGATAGAACAATACATCAACGATTGAAAGCTGATTTGGTTGAGTATATATGACATAAATTTGGCACCTCTCAAGATTACAACTAAACGTTTTATGATTTCAAAATCTATATTTTGTATTTTTTAAATTTCACATAATGCAAAATAATCTTGGTTTTATAAAATATATGTTTATAAAGTGTAACAAAATAAATTATACTTAAAATAAATTAGGTTCCAAAATATTATTTTTATTTTTAAGAACCCCTAATGAAGTTCTACCATTGGAGGAAGACAAAATTTAGAGTTCTTAATGAAGTTCTTAACTTTCAATTATTCAAAATTTATATTTAAAAAATTGGTAAGAACCCATGCCATTGGAGATGTTCTTAGTGTCATTAGGAAATCCTTTCTTTCTTTTTTGTCATCTAAATATTATTGATTGTTAGAAAGTTACAAACACTGGTTAAACACCTATGAGGAACCAAACAAAGCAAACTTTCCAATACAAGATATATCTAATAGAAAAAGTGCCTAGACAATGAGCTTACAGAAGAAAATTTTATCATCCATTGTTATGACGAGAGGAGAGACATGTAGAGCTTAATATAATGCTACAACAACAAGATTTGTTGAAACACAAGCACCAAACCCGACAACTCAAATCATCTTTTCTTCTTCAGAACCAAATTGAGAATATATCAAAGAGATCTATCTCTAATTCTGCAGCTAGACAAACGAATCCAAAGAAAAAACCTTGCCAAGGACAGCAAGCTAGCGGGACTACCACAAAAGAGGCGGTGAAGCTTAGATTCTCGAACGGCTGAAAGAAGGAGGTTGCAGATCTGCAAACCAGGAGAAAGAGCCACATGAAACTCCATGAACCCAAACCAACCGTCGATCTGCTGACACCAACCTCGACAAAGCCTTGGATCTGCGAGAACACCAATTCCAACCTCAAAACTAAACAACCTCTAAAAGTCAAAGCAGAAAAAACCGAGCCAAAAGGAGGCCAAAGAACACCTCAAACTGTAAGAAGAAGTAAAGGAAAAGCAGATCTAGAACTTTCACTAGATCTATAGATATAGATCTCAAATTCTAAAAACGTTTCCAAAATCCAGCCAAAATGATAAAGAAGGAAAAGAACCAACAAAAGAAGAAGACAAATGCATAGCTCCGACGCTAAGGGAGCCGCCGGAGCTAAGAAAGCAAAAGAACGACGAAAGATTTTCTAGAAAGAAGGCAGAGCTTTTTTTTCTGGAGAAAGATTTTTTTGCATTAGAAAATCCTTATTTATACTAATCATCTATATCACTATTTACATGGTACCCATTGTTAACTAATTAGGTCACTCATTAAGCATTAATCTATATTTTCTCTGTTTCATTTTATAGTTAGTTTAAGGGTTTTGCACACAAATTAAAAAACATTAAAATTCTCTCTTTCATCTTTCATTAATATACTAGACAACAAATTTCATTGATCATGACACTAAAACAATAATAATGCGGATAAAACCAGATATGTACATTAAAAAATGGGAAAATTGGCTCTAAAGGATATTTTTTTTTGAGTTTGTCCATATACACTTTTCTTGTTTAACATTGTCCAACTACACTTTTTAAATAATCAAAATCCAAAAATATCCTTGAATATGTAATTTAATTTTAAAAAATTAAAATATTCACTAATTTGATTAAATGAAGAAAGTTAGCAACAAAAAATGAAAAGTCAAAATAAAAAAATGGAAATTGGATATATACCTCTCTTAAAAAATTATTAATTTAATTAATAAAAAATTAACAAATACTAATATGTTAATCACATATTATTCTTCATTAATCACAAATATCTACTCTTTGTTATCAAACCATCTCCATACACCACATCTTACATAAATCTCCAGCATATTTATCTCTGGGATACAAGAAATCAATATGAAAAACATAACCAATTTATGAAAAAACGATTTTATCTTAAGAAAAACGTAACCAACTTATTTTATATTAAAACTATTTTTAAACTAAGTAGAATATGAATTCAAAATTCTATAGAACATAATCTTAGTAAATATTCAATTTTCTTAGAATAGATTTAGACATTTATGTTAAAGATTTAATAAATATTCGGTTTCCATAAATATATACAATTCAGTTTCCTTATTTTACGAAATTTCGTAGAACATGACCAAACCGTAGAATACATATTCTAACATTCGTAGAAAATAGAGTAAAGTTTAGAATACATATTCTAAACTTTATAGAATATAGAGTAATCTTCAGAATACGTATTCTAAATTTTGTAGAATATAAGTAACATGCAGAATACGTATTCTAAACTCCGTAGAACATATAGCTAATTTGAATTCTAAACATCGTAGAATAGAGACGAATTCTAAATTCCGTAGAACATGAAAAGTATGTAGAATACGTAATCTAAACTTTCTAGAACGTATACAAAATTCAGAACGTGTATTCTAAAAAATCTAGAACACATTTAATATGAAATTAACATCAACAAAATTTACTTAAACTAAACACGACTTGCCTTTTTTAACTCACAACTTACCTTTTAAAAAAAAAAAATTGTTAAAACTATTTAAAAGGATAGATTTGGCATAATTGACAATTAACAAAAAAAAGTGTATATGGACAAACTCAAAAAAAATTATCCTATATATTCAATTTCCTCTTAAAAAATAGAAACTCAAAACTACTTATAAAATGAAACAAATTTTAAACTCTAAAACTGCATATAAAATGAAATTTACAAAGTTCCTTCCTTTTTCTTGTTTTCTCAAATAATTGTACCTGTAAGTTCCAAAACTTAAAAAGCCAACATTTCTGGTTGGGACTCGGCATGACTAAGACTAATTGCTAAAAATTGGTTGGTTGAAACAGAAACAGATATATCAAAATCACATGTTTACTCTTTTAACCTTCTTAAATCTGCTCTTTACTAGATTCTCTCTGAATCTTGTGTTAATTCACCCAACCTGATTCGATTCTCTCCGACGTTGCTGTTTCCTGGGTGAATAAATTTCATATCTAAGTGTTTATAACTATATACATATATATATATATATATGTTCGTTCCTCTCAGACTTTTAGCAAACAATTTCGCCACGAAACCATGAGTGTTTTATGAACCTGTGATGATCGTGTGATTTTTCAAAATCCCTAAACTTTTCCAAAAACCCCTCAAATACAATCCTAACTCTAAACCCATCTTTCAATGGCGATTTCTCTTCATCCCAATCCATTCATCTCACTCCGTACAAGAAAAATCTCTAACCTTCCTTCAAAAATCCTCTCTTTAAGACTAACATGCTCTTCTTCTTCTTCTTCTTCTAATGGGTCTTCTCAAAACCAGCAAGTTTCTTCAGAATCCGAGAAGAGATCATTCGCTGTAGCCACCGGTGAGCTTTTCATCGGAATTGCTTCAAGACTTTTGAAATACTCCAATCAACGAACCTCTCCTTCACCATCATCTGATGATGATGATGGAGATAGAATAATAGGAAGTTTAATTGAAGATGAGATTGATCCAGCTATGATATGGGAACAGAGGATTAAAGATGTTGAAGCTGAGAAAGAGAGAAGAGTCATTACAAGTCCTGGTTTTAGTTTCTCTGCTGCTGGTCTTTTGTTTCCTTATCATCTTGGTGTTGCTCAGTTACTTATTGAAAAGGGTTACATAAAGGTGCTTCCTTTTTCTTTTTTTTTCTTATGTAAGTTTTTATGTGTGTTCTTTGTTTTATTTATCTGATCAAAGTTATGATTTGTTGTTGTTGTTATTGTTGTGTGTTTTGGGATTTTAGGATACTACTCCTTTAGCTGGATCTTCTGCTGGTGCTATAGTTTGTGCTACGATTACTTCAGGATCTTCTATGCATGAAGCACTTGAAGCTACTAAGGTTCTTGCTGATGATTGTCGACGCAATGGCACTGCTTTTCGTCTTGGGGTAATGAGCTTTCTTCTAGATGTGTTCCTGCTGCATAACTCATTTCTTAGTATGAGTAAGAGCCATGGAGTTGTATAAGGTTCTTGGTGTTGCTCTTTTTGTCTGTTATCTTGCTGTAGATTGTCATGTGTTCTAACAGTTTCTTATGAGTGAAACTTAAGACCCATCAATGTTGCTTTGATGAGTTTGGCTTTTAAGTTATTACGTTATAGAGTTGTTCATCCAAGTCCATGTGGTTTGGTTTTAGGCTGTTCTCAGAGATTCTTTGGAGAAGTTACTGCCAGATGATATTCACATTCGGTCCAATGGGAGAGTTCGTGGTGAGAAACAACATCCTTTTTTTTTCTTCGATTTGGTATCCTTTTGATGGACTTGTCTTTGGGTCTGACTTTTTTCTGATCATTCTATGGTATTTTAGTTGCCATCACACAGTTGTTTTGGAGGCCTAGAGGTTTACTGGTGGATCAGTTCGACTCCAAAAGTGATCTAATCAATGCAGTTATCACATCTTCTTTTATTCCTGGGTAAATATCACTACTCTCTTGCTTTTGAAACTCTCAGTTTTTGTGGAAAACAAAACACTTAACAAACAGTTTTAAGAACAAATGCAGATATCTTGCACCAAGACCTGCAACAATGTTCCGTAATCGAGTTTGTGTTGATGGAGGCTTGACATTGTTTATGCCACCAACAGCTGCTGCTAAAACAGTGTGTACTTGAAGATTGTTTCTTTGTTCTCATCTTAATCTTCTGTGTCTGCGCCTTTCAGCTGTTAATTTCATATCTTTGAGTTGCCAAAGAGTGTGTGGCCTAAAATTTTGGAAGCCCTTTCATATGTTCATCCATTTGACTTTCTGTATCAATCTTTCACAGGTTCGAGTTTGTGCTTTCTCCGCGACTAACTTCAAACTAAAGGGTATTGAGATCAGCCCAGATTGCAACCCTTTAAACAGGGCAACATCTAGACAAGTAAGTGCTCAGTTTCTTCTAATGAGATCATTCTACTTTGAGAGTAAGTAAGTGTGTTACTAATCTTGGGTTTTTCTGATACTCAGCTATTGAATTGGGCACTGGAGCCAGCAGCGGACGAGGTGTTGGAAATGCTGTTTGAGCTAGGATACACAGATGCAGCTAAGTGGGCTGAGATGAATCCAGTTGATGAACTTGTCTATGATGATACTCCTACAGCTCAAGAGATTTCATTACAGTAAACCATAACTAATGTTGATAGGTTTTTCAGAAGCTGGCTTTAAAGCCACAGAAAGTTGTAATTCATAGATCAAACAAAGCCAAATGGTACATCACTTTCAGTCTTGAGTTTATATACTTGTTCATCAAAAAACATGTGCTTTCTAAGAGATGTTATTAGGACCCCAAAGATTCTCAATAGAGTTGTCCACAAAATATTCAAACTTTCTATTTTTTAGCATGGATCATTCAACATAAAAAGCAACTGACTCTCACCTTCAATGGAGATGGAAACATCTCAATTATCATCAACAACCTTTTGTCTGATAAACAAACATTACTCTCTCCACATTAGCCTCACAAAGCTTAGCAATTTATTGGTGTGAAGGCAAAAGAAAAACTGTTCTTTATTCATCATGCTTTGAGAGCTTTCCTATCTGATTATAAGCCTATGCTCTCGTCTAGGCTAAGGTAGAGGTAACGGATCAGGTATGGATATAGCAGGTAAACTGTCGTGCATATACGCCATTACAAAGAAGCTCAGCATGCCGACCGAAAGGAGGAGTAGCGGCCCCGCTGGGACTGGTTTCCCGGAAGATGCCAAACGATATCCTGCAAGAAAGTTGTAGAAAGAACATAAAATCCCGTACAATGAGAAGAGATTCAAAGCACATCTTCTCAAAAAGGGAGCTTACCGAAAACGGAAGAGAAGAGGAAGGCAGCGCCGAGACCTACGGTATCACCGAGGACTCTAGTCTCTGGTGATTTAGTAAGGAAGTAAGCCTATATAGATATTCAAACATTGGAATGATCCCTCAATGAGTTCGTAATCATTTCAACAGATGAAACAAGACGATGTGGGTGGTTTCTGTTATGCAATTGATCATAAAACCAAGCCAAGTTGTAAAAAAAATTCTCAACAAGAAGCACAAAGAGAAACAAAAGGTTTTGTAATCAAGAAGATACAATACTGAATCAGGTACCAAAGATTATAATCAGACGAGCTTCCAAACTTATTAGTAAGTAAGGTTGATCAGACCTTCAAATATAATACAGAAACAGGGCTATGCTACATCAGGAGAAGATTCTTATAGCAAATTAACTATTAAGATTGTTTCTTAAGCCTCCCTAAAGAGAACTACACTAAGAAAAAACAATGACTTCAATAGTGCACTTAGTTCCTCGCTACCTTCCTCAAAGGACAAGTTCAGATTTCACTATGAACTAACAATGAGAAGTGAGAGAAAGGAAGCTCGATCTTACAGATGCCATAAGAACAGAACCGGTCAATCCTCCGAAAAGAGAACCCTTGCTTCCAGATTTGCTATCTTCAATTTTGCAGAACAAAGTTCAAAACTTTAGTGAAGTGAGCCTAAGATTCAAATGAAACGTCTGAATCATGAGATCAGTAACACTTACAAGCGAAGAGACCGCCTCCTAGAAGAAGAACACCATAAGCAGCAGAAACAGCTGGAGCTAGCTCCGACAGCTCCGCCTTACAGCAAAGACCATAACCTCGTTTACTCTTCGATTTCTCCGACAAATAAGTAACTCCCGACCAATTCCGACCACCATGACTTACACTCCGTCCGAGTTTACTGCTCCTCACCAACACCACCGAAGGAATACGTAACGTTAGAGCAAGAGACGACGACATTGCTTCACCGATATGTCTTGTCAGAGAAGAGAGATGACCAAATCAAATATTAACAAAACAAGAATTTGGTTTTTTTTTTTAACTTTACTGTTTTTTTCTTATCTAATTGGGTTCCCTTCTCCTTCAAGGCCTGACCCAGTTCTAAAAATCTCAACTTTAATCTCAAAAATGTCAACTTTTTCGATTATTCTGATTTCTGAAGTTCAAAAATCTCAAATTTTGTTGCAATTCAGCTAAGAACAAACACATTTCCAATCATTTATACATCACACAGTAATGATTTACATAATGCAATGAACACAATTTGTTGTTTGTTGTTTACTATACACACATCACTAAGCAAAAAGATGGATTTTTGCAGAATCTCTCCTATACAAACGAAACTCAATTCTTCTCAGATCATTCTGCATCTTATAAACCAACTAATACCTACAACACAATCACTACCTAAAACCTTCATTGTCCAAAACATAGGGGTTAATATATATATACATACATCACTCTTTTTTACCAACACCGAGGAAAGACAATGACGGGATCTTATGGAGAAGCTTTTGGACTACTTGAGAAGCCGAGGGTCTAAGCGATGGAGGGCTACGAAGACAGTAAGAAGCCACACGCAGCATTGTCTTAACCTCGTCTAAATCAAGACTATTGTCTTTGTACAACCTCGGATCCAAGAACTGTCTCACTTTCTCTTCTGAAACATCTGCTTTCGAATCAAGAAACTCATTAATCAATGGAGCTGCTGTGTGCACCAACATCTCGCCTCTCGCAGCGCTAACCGCTTCTTTACCCGAAACCAACTCTAAAACCACTACTCCAAACCCATACATATCCATCTTCTTTGAAGCAATACCAGTTTTCAAGTAATGAGGATCAGTGTACCCTGGAGACCCGATCATCGTCACTTGCTTAGATGATCGAGGTGACATCGTTGTAGAAGGCTGAACCATAGATGAGAACCCGACTTTAGCTGATCCGAAATCGCAAAGCTTGGAGTTGAAATGTTTGTCAAGAAGTATATTGGAGGACTTGATGTCAGCATGTACAATCTGAGGACTACATTTCTCATGAATATGTTCAATTGCTTGCGCAACTTGAAACGCTATCGCGGTTCGGTTTCTCCATGGTAACACTTGTTTGCTATTGCGGTTAAGCTTCTCTTGAAGGTTACCTTGAGGAAGGTACTCTAATAAAAGTGCACCACTTTCTTCTGTAAGATAAAAACAAGAACAACAACATTAGATTTAAGTTCAACACTAACAATAATAAACTTAAGAAGACAAATAATTTGCAATAATGAAGTAAAAGTGAAAAAAACACTATTTGGATAAAGCAATGAACTTTAAATGAGGACAAGACAAGAATAAGAACAACTTTGCATTTGTTTATAAACCTCTCAAAGCTTTGCTCTTTAAAGTATTTGACTTTTCAATATAGAACCAGTTCTTTGATTAATCAAGATTTGATGATGATGATGATTAACAATCTATAGCAAAAATTGAGGGACCTAATTGAAATTAAAACGAGAGTTAAAAAAAAAAAAGAAATGAACCTGAATCGTCAAAGTAACCAAGAAGTTTAACAATGTGAGGATGTTGAAGACGAAGCAAAATCTCAAGCTCAGACCTAAACACTTGATAAAGACGATGGCTACTAACATGAACCTTAAGAGCAGCGTTGTTAGAGCTAGACAAGCGAGCCAAGTAGATACTACTATAGCCACCAGAGCCGATTAGTTTAGAGAAATTTGAAGTAAGAGACTCAACATCGTCCCAGCTGTAACAAGTCACACCTGAGACAGACTCAGATCCTTTAATCCTGGGTTTGTTATTGTCGGTGGACGTTGCTGAGTCATCGAAACGAACACAGCCTAAGAAACAAGACATTCTTGAGAAAATGGTGAGAGTTGTTGTTTCAGTGAGAGGTGATTAAGAAGGAGATTTGTAGTGAGTTTCTGGGAAATTAAGTAACAGCCGACAAAGAAAGAACAAGAGAATCGGAGAATTTGAGATCTGTTTTTTTTTTTTTTTAGGAATGTGTGTGTTTGGTGGATTGTGATTAAAGAAGAGAAGAAGAAGATGGAAAAAAAAAATGGGTTTTTTTTTTAGTTAAGGAGAGAAACAGAGTTTGACCAGTTTTGTGAAGAAGAAGAAGAAGGCTTTTCTCAGAAGCTGCACTGACGTTATAACCACTACGATTCAAGTCTAGTAAACACATTTATTTTGCCGTTTTGTTTTTATATTATCAAATCATTATATAATAGCCATTATTTTATTTTTTATTTTTTTATTTTTTTTTATATCGATGGCTATTATATTTTTTAATTTTTTTATGATATCGATGGCAATTATATTTATGGGCGTTATTTGCTCACGTATGTATAATTTGTTTTGTATCGTTTTCTAGAAAGGTGATTAGAGTTTTGGAAGTTTTTAAGAAAATAGGGAGAGATTTAATAATTTTATGGTAGTGAATGAACCTTGATTTATTGATATTCTTTGAAGTCGCCACGGCAACGTCAAATACGAAATTGAATTTTGGAAGGCTTATGTTGGGGACCATAAGATACATGTTGTACATAGATCATTTATTCAACTTTGTAATCAATTTCCATCATTTATCTCACTTGTCAGGTTAATATTAAATATTTTTCTTTCTGTTTTTATATAAAAGGGCACTTCAATTATTAATTTAACTAGGTGATACCCGCGTGGACACGCGGATACATTTTATTATATATTTTTAAATTATAATTAATATAATAATTTAAATAATATGTATATTATTTTGATTATAAGTTTTATAGTTTTTTGTTGTATTTTAATATGTTGTTTTTCAAAAAATCAAATAACTTAAGTTTAAAAAAAATTGGGAATTTTTTAGAAAAAATATCCTAACATGTTTGTCCTGAAAATATAAATGAACTGTCGTATTTTTTTTAAATGATCTCTTCATTATAGTGTTTTTTTTTTTAATTATAGATATGATACATGTCTGCTTTGTTTCTTTGGAAGATAGGATCCTTGTGAAATTAATCAATTTATCCTCTAACATCATTATAAAAATATAACAATTCACAAACGGATTAAAATATGATATAATGAATATCTAGATTTTTGTTATTTTTCTTGTAAAAATATCTTAATTCACAATGCTTTTAGAAAATGACACCAACCATGAAAAATAATAATTTTTTTTCAAAATTCTAATAACCCAATCTACGTATGCTTTCTCATACCCATGTCTATCTTGTCGAAAAAAATATTATAATTATCGTTAATAGATGAAAACCGATAGTAGATCATAGTATTTAGAAAAAGGTACATATGTTTTTACTAACTGATAATATAAAGCAAACAAATTTAGAAAGATGGAGTATATATATTATTTTTAAAAAAAAAATCTTTTTACTTTAACTCTTGAAATACTTAACAAATTAAATTTTTAAAATTTTAAAATAATAAATAAGTGCGTAAATACATGGAAAAGAGTGATGTTGTATTAATTTCTTATAAAACATAAATTATTAAATAATAAAAATATATGCTAATGTGTCATGGAGGGAGATGCTGATGTGGCATACTCTGGTGAGACTAACTCCCTCTTTATATAATAGATTATTTATTTTTAGTACATTTTGATTAAACATTTCGGTTAATGTATTTATTTTTGTTTAGCTTTTTTTAATTATTTTGTATCTGATAATAAAATAGTTATTTTTTGAGAAATTCCCTCATTTAGCATCAAATGAAGTTTTTTCCACATTTAGCACACATTTTTATTTAGGACAAAAATACTATTTTATAAAGTTCATAATTTTTTTTTTTTTTTTGGTTAATTATATTAGAATTTATGGTATAGTTTTTAGGAGGTATGGAGTATGATTTAGGGCTTAGAGTTTAGAGTTTTTTAAACCCTAAACCCTAAAGATGTGAGGTTATGATTAGTCTTTAATAAAAATGTTATTTATGTTCTAAATGAAAATGTGTGTTAAATATGTCACAAAAACTTCATTTTGTGTTATCTAAGAGAATTGTCTTTCTTTTTTTTTGTTAAATGTATTCTATGTTGAGCTTTGAATCATTGAACTTTTCTGGTAGGAGTTTCATTCGTGAATGTTAAGCATATTGTCTGTTTTATATTTCATCGATTATTTTAAGCCAAATCCATACTTATACTCATTAAGGTTATTCAAAATATCATCACAATAAGATCAAATTTCAAAGAAGACATGAGACTATGTAATTGATCTAATGTGTTATAATGAATAATAGCCACTTTGATTAAAATTTGTCAGCTCTCTCAAGTTATGAACTAAATTGCATATTTGTTGTTCTTAAAGCCTAATTAAGTGTCATATTATTGTTTATTTCTTCAAATTTTCCTAATTGTGTCTAGCACACATGTGATGCTCGGTTTACGACGAGATAATACATATGAAATATACCTATATATTATTTATCATAAGATAAGGTAAATACATATTTTTTCTTATATTGAAAGTAAAAAAAAAACAAAAAATAAATAAATGTGTTGTTAAAAAAATTTAATTTTTTTTTAACACAGCTCTTAAAGCACACAAAAATTGTGTGTTTAGAAATTTTAGGAGATCTTTTAAGAAAGTTAAAGTCTGATTAGTTTAATTTTAAAGTTTTATATTTTTTTCAAATACAATCCTACCAATCATGCACCAGAATTTTTTTTAGATATGTTTGTTGGGGTTTTTTCTTTTTTATATAACTAAGTGGTTTTGGGTTAAGAATTTAAGATCATTACATCCCTCTAAGACCAGACCAATTTTTAATAATTTAGTCGTATCAACTACTATCATGTGAGATATGTTTGTTGTTTTACATATATTGTTTTACTAGTCGATCGGTAAAACAAAACAAAACAAAAAAAAATCGGGTCATTAATGCTACTTGCTAGTGTATTTAGCAACGAAATCTGGTCAACAAAATCGGTAAAGTTACATAAGATTTGCTAATTACAGATCTTAACAACAAAATTTAGAGAATGTTTCAATCTGTCGGTAACTAAATGCTGATTCAAAAGGAATTATTTGCTTTTTCTTTTTCTTTTTAACAGAAGAGATAAACTAAAGCAACTTTTTCCTCATGATTTTCAAAAAAAAAAAAAACATGCTCTCTCCAAAAATGTAAATAAGTACCACCAACCGGACTGACATAAGTTTTGCACGGGTGCATGCATGTATGCTCTCTATAATACAAACTATCTTTAATTCTTCAATCTCCAATTCTAAAAAATTCAATTATATAAACAATACAAATAATAAATGATGTATATACATTAATTCAACGGCAAAGGAACGGTGGAAGAATCATTGTCTCAAGTATTAAAATACTCGAGGGTTTTTTTTGTTTCTATGTTTTAAAATTAATTTTGAATCCAAAGATGTCGTCAAGTAAAAGATGTTAGATGCAATGTCGTTTTCTTTCATTTTCTACATACAAAAACGTGGAAGATGCTCTTCTTCTACGCCGAGTATTTTTTTTTCTTTTTGTACATACACAAATTTTTTCTCTTGTAATTGACCCCATTCCACCCAACCACTCACCGACACATTCTCTCTTGTTCCCTTTTAGTTTAATGCCACCTTAACTAGTCAATGCTATGATTTTTTTGTATTTATCATTATTTACATACTACATTTTATCTTTGTGATTCGTGCTAGCTAGTCGTTTTTTTTTATGAGTTTGATACAAATAAATCACGCGGCAATAAACGAATAGAGGGGCAAAGCTATACTTTTCGGAAATGCCTATGTATTGTTGAATGTTGAACTAAAGTAGAATAATCGGTTTATTTTTTTCTCGAAAGAAAACTAGAGTTCTATATATCATAAGTTAATACGTATACCATTTTTTTATGTATATATAACTAGGTATACCATGTGTTTTTTTATATATATAAAGAACTAGGTATGCCATGTTACATTACGCTGTTTAATCATTTCATTACACTTAATGATACAAACTCGCTGAATAGTCATATTTAACTCAAGATAATTTTTAGAGAGTTGTATCAAAACAGGTATTTTGATAAATTAATGTTCGGAAAAATGCATTATTGATTTGTGGGTATAATTGTTGATAAGAAAACAACAGATTCAGACCATTTTACCTTTACATGTTTGGGAGGGAAATCGTCTCGCTGCCAAAGTCAAAATAAATGACGTCAGCTAGGCGAGTGTAGATGATCTAGAAGATAAGGTTTAACCAAAGCTGGACCGTACCTACGGTATAAGGAGTGTTAAAAATGTAAATGGACTAATTTCTATTATAAACATGTCCACGAAAAATAAACCCTATTTTGATAGAGATCGGCGAACCCAAACATAGGATTTTACATTATGTTTTCCGTGAAACAATACCATATTTGTCTTCCACATATGGTAAGACCATCAAAAAATCTTAATTTTCAGTATTTATTCCATTATCAAATATGAAAATAATATTTTTATACCCTACACCGTTATAGATTAACGAATCCAAGCATAGCATTTGACAGTATTTCTTTCATACAAAAAAAGCTATTAACTGAAGATCAAAACCATAATTTACGGAAACAAAATTTATTATTATATAGTAAAGAAAATTATAAAACAAGAAAAATATATATCATTAACATGAAAGATCAATATACATAAGAAGAAAACATATAACATAAAATTCTCTTAGAAATTATATTGGTTTAGGTTGTCTCGGAATGATCTATTTAATATTACAAAAATAAAGTGTTTATGAACCAAATAATGTATACGGAATGTTAAAGATGTATGTGGACTAATTTATATTATTTGAATGTTCATGAAAAATATATGATAAAGAGGTGGAATGTATAACTACAAATTATAGTGGAGATAGTAATTGAGGGGAATAGAGAAATAAAAAAGGAATCGGTAAAAAATTATCAGTTAATTCTATAAGTTCAAACGAAGAAGAAATCCTAATGAATAGTTGATGTGAATTGAGATGAGAAAATGTATTCTGTAATTGCCAAATACATTGACGTCATGTGCATAGGGATAGTGGAGACATTTCAAGAGAGTGGAGTGTCTTATCTGGAAGGTTGTACAGCAAAATGACTAAATCTGAAGTTTGTAAAGATTAAATGCTTTTTTTGTAAATTTCTCTAATTTTTAACAGGACTAAAGTCATTTATTGAAGATCACAAACGATGTTTGATCCAGTCTACACAAAGTGAGCCTTTGAATTCACGAAAAGATGTTTGCAACACGATTTCTTTTTTCTTTTCTTTGGTAAAGGCGAACGCTCACACGATTTCTCATCCAAATACACACACAAAATACTCTAATCCAAGAGTTAAAAGCAAGCGCTTTTTATGACTAATTTAGTAATTTATATCCTAGATGATTTTTACAAATATATGGAAGACTTTATATAAAGTTTTAATTTTTTTTTTTTTTTTTTTTTTAGTTTTCAAACATTGGTGTCCCAACTAAAAGAAAATCTTGACATAATTATAATTAATTTGAGTGTGATCACTTTAAGAGAAAAAGACTTGATCAGTGTGATCAATGGGACGTGATCTGAATCATCTGATCATGTTCTTTGATGGCTTCTCTCGGACAAGGGACTTATGCATGTTTTGGCTACATGACTGTTTGTGGCAAGTTCCTATTTCTCTTATTTAGTCGGTGCTCGATTCATACAACATGGAGAGATTGGAAGAACTTTTTTCCAAGTAATGATGATACGTGTATCGTTCTAGTTTTCAAACATTTATTTTTGTGTATCCACATTTATAGACTTTTCGGCTTTTATCTCACTTTTTTTTTTTTTTTTTTATAAATTGTGGAAGTTTTACACTTTCGGTCTTTTATTCCATAGTTTCTAAAACAAGTTTTAGATATTCTAATTTAAAAATTAATCTTCTGTATTAAAAAAAATTGAATCTGGAATACGAAAAAATTAGCCCTTTTGTATTATCATTAGGCAATCACCTTTTTAATATATTTGTATATCCACTTGAGATTCAAAATTACTAGTAACATCCAAAATTGTTAATAAAGTCACAGATTTGATATTTCTGTCCAACAAAAAAAAAAGAAAATTGTGTATCCTCTTCCGATTTTATACAACTTTTTAGATTCAAATAGTTGTACAATAGATTTAACAGATTTGGATATACTGTAATACTAGTTCAAAAACAAAAAAACAAAAAAGTTTTATCAAATGAGAATGTTAGGATTTGAGAATAAAACGTTTCTTTGAAGAAAAGTACTGATTTTTTCAAAAAATTAACTAAAAACAAAAAGTATAATAAAGATAAAATAAAAAAAGAAGAAGATGTGATAACAGATCTGATCTCTGACAGACAGTGACGGTGGTTGGGCTTTCCGATAGTACAACCAAAATGCCACCTGGGGAAGTGAAGTGTATACAAAATGTGGTCACCAGACTGTGACGTTATCAACAAAGAATCTTTTTGTACCCTAACAAAGCCCATATAAGGCCCATTTAATATAAGCCCATTTTAAACGGAAACAATACAATCCCCAATTTTTTAAAAAAAAATCAAAATCAAACCCTCAGAGAAAGGTCAAAGCGACGGCGAAGGAGATAGAAATAGAAACGGTGGCGAATCGAAAACCTTGTGCCCTAATTTAAAATTGGAAAATTCTCAATTTCGCCGCCGTTCTGGTGTTGCCCGGCGGCGGAAATGTGCGATTGCGGCGATGCGTTTAATCTTCACCGTCATGTTCTCTTTCATCCCTTTCCTTTATTCTTCTTCTCAACGTCCTTGCTCTTCACCAATCTCTCGTCCTAGAACCCGTCGTTGTCGTCTCACTCGTTTCGCCACCGCACTAGTCGCAACCTCCGCTCTTCTTCTCGCCTCCGTCGCTTGGCTCTCTCTCGTCTTCTCACCAACCACTTCTCATTGCTGGCATCTCCTTAAGGATTGGGAAGACACACATCTCTGGAACAAACGGTATCACCATCATCATACTCCGATTCAAAATCCTCCGCCGCAACCACCGTCTCTTCCAGCTCTTCTTATCTCCGATCATGAACCTAGAAATCGAACTCTATGGGAGATTGATAATAAACTTGATCTCTCTTTAAATCACTTGGTGTTTGGTATCGCTGGATCTTCACAGCTTTGGGAACGTCGTAAAGAGCTTGTTAGACTATGGTGGAGACCTTCTCTAATGCGTGGTCATGTTTGGCTTGAAGAGCAAGTTTCACCTGAGGAAGGTGATGATTCACTTCCTCCTATAATTGTCTCTGAAGATAGCTCTCGTTTTCGTTATACTAATCCAACTGGTCATCCTTCTGGGCTTCGTATCTCTCGTATCGCTATGGAGTCGTTTCGTCTCTCTTTACCTGATGTACGGTGGTTTGTTCTTGGTGATGATGATACTATCTTCAATGTTCATAATCTTCTTGCTGTGTTGAGTAAGTATGATGCTTCGGAGATGGTTTATGTTGGAAGTCCATCTGAGAGCCACTCGGCCAATTCGTATTTTAGTCATAATATGGCTTTTGGAGGTGGTGGCATTGCTATTAGCTACCCTTTAGCTGAAGCTCTGTCTCGGATTCACGACGATTGTCTCGATAGATATCCGAAACTATATGGCAGTGATGATCGTCTTCATGCTTGCATCACTGAACTCGGAGTTCCTTTGTCTAGAGAGCCTGGCTTTCATCAGGTATGGTACTTCTTATATGATCTGTCGAATCTTCAATCTGATCAAATGCTAAAGTCATGATTTTGTGGCAGTGGGATATTAAAGGAGATGCTCATGGTCTATTGTCCACTCATCCTATCGCTCCGTTTGTCTCGATTCATCACGTTGAAGCTGTTAACCCACTCTATCCGGGCTTATCGACATTAGATAGTTTGAAACTTTTCACAAGAGCTATGAGTTTGGACCCCAAGAGTGTTTTGCAGCGATCGATTTGCTACGATCATACTAACCGGTTGACATTTGCGATATCTCTTGGTTATGTTGTACAAGTTTTCCCGAGTATTCTCTTACCACGGGATCTTGAGCGAGCTGAACTTTCCTTCTCTGCCTGGAACGGAATAAGTCAGCCGAATGAGTTTGATGTTGACATAAAGCTTCCAATTTCATCTCTTTGTAAGAAGCCTATCCGCTTCTTCTTGAAAGAGGTAGGACGAGAAGGCAATGCTACACTCGGAATGTACACGAGATCCTCGATAAAGGATGATTTAAAGAGGAAGCTTTTATGTTTTCCACGTTCTCTTCCTCTGCACAAGGTGGAAAAGATTCAGGTCTTAGGGTTTCCTCTAAGCAAAACTTGGCATTTGGTGAGGTTTTCTTGTTTATTCTTTTGATTCACCTAATGTTTTTGTCCTTCTTCTTAAGGATTTGCAATTTAACAACTCTTCCCACTCGTTTAACGAACAGGCGCCACGAAGGTTGTGTTGCAGAGCTACCCCAACTACGAATGAGCCTCTGAGATTAACAGTTGGGCAATGTGGTAAGATAATTTTGGGTTCCACGATTAGTTCCCAATGAACATTGGATCTCTAAAAAGCATGTTGTTTCAGCTATATCCTGTGGCTTGTACATAGGTAAGAATCCAGAACCCTTAACTGTTGTCTGACTAAGAATGCTAATGCCCGAAAATTGAATTTGTTCACTTTCTTTTTGTTTATTTATTCCTTTTGTTCACTTTCTTTTTGTACATCTGAGATTTAAAAAAAAAAACTCAACTCTTCCTTGTTGATTATGTACAACATCAAAATCTTCACCACTGAACTCTATCTATCTCTGTGTGTTTTGTCTTTTTTTTTTTTTTTTTCCCCTGGCCACATAATATATTGTGGTTTTTTTTTTACTATGTTTAATAATATATTAAAGAAGAATATATCCACTAGTAGGAAGAAGTGGTCCATAGGTTTGTGGATTTAGTGGGGATTTAAGGAAAGGTCTTTGGTTGGATAGATTTTAAAAGATGTGTGTGTGTGTTCTAAAAAACTGTAGTAAGGTTTTATAAAATCAGAGATGTTGTGGTGTGAGTTGACTTGTCATGAACTCTCTGACACACTGGCAAAGTGAGCCCAGGTTTTTGCTTATTGTTTTTGTCGTAAACCCTGAATTTGACATTATGATGAGAGAGCAGTTGCATCATTGTGTCTATTTTAAGGGGGTCTCATAGTTAATGCAGTTAGGATTTTTTTTTCCATGAGTTTTAGTTTACTTAAGTGTAAGTATAAGTAAAAATTCTTTAGTTCTGGCTTTGACTTTGCTATTGGCTGCTGCGACTAAAATGTTAAAAAGAAGAAGATATTTGAGAGGAATCTTGATTTTTGTGGGTGTGGAAAATTATGGAATTGTTAGAAAAAAAAAATATATCTCCGGACCATTTTTAACTAATTTGTGTGACCCGTCAAAATGATGTTGACTTGTTATCTTTGGTAGTCCTCGTATTGACACAAGTAGGGAAAGTAATGAGTTTGACAACTTGTGTCTTAATAAGATGAGATTTATATATATATATATCCAAAATGTAAGATAAGTAAGAAAAAAAAAAATCATTAGTGTTTTTTAATAAAATCTCTTTTAAGATCTAAGATCTTTTATGTAAAAAAGAAAAAAAAAGAGACGGTTAGAGAGAATCAGAAATCAAGGAAGGAAGTCCGCGAGCATGTTCTTACCACCTCGTCTGATTAATTAATGGAATATAATTATATTAAGCTTTTTAATTTGGAAATAATTAAGGAAAAAATAAAATAATAAAAACACATCACATGTAATAAGTAATAAATAAGTGAAAAAAAAAATAAAAAAAAAAAGGAGAGAGCATGTGAAAGTGGGGAAGAAGAAGAAGAATACAGCTGTGTTCCGCCGCTCTCTCTCTTTCTTTCCCCTTCAAGAAAGTTCTCCACTTCCACCGCCCACCTTCCTCTATATTCATTCTTCTACTTCTTCCTCTCTTTTTCTATTTTATTTTATTTTCTCTATTATTAATTATAATTAGCATCTTCTTTAACTCATATTGCTCTTCCTTAAAACATTCAAAATTTTTGTAAATTAATTTAATTATGTTTTTGTTTTCCTTTTTTGTATAACAAACCAGCGGTGTGTTTGTGTAACGTGATTTGGTAATGAAAGTGAAATGTGAAATAGTTATAATACTATTTTTTTATTTTATTTTTGGGGTGTAGGTGAGAGCTATTTAAGAGTGTATAATGTGACAGTGTGAGTGTCTGCATCGATGTCTTCAGTTTGCAACTAATTTTAGATATGAAGCTATTCAATTTTTGTGCTCATCATCACTTCTCCTATCTATCTTCACCACAAATCTCAAAAATGTACTTATTCCATTATTTTTACCTAATTTTTATAAGGTCTCTTTATTAGATTGTAATATTGTACTTTTTGTCGAAAAATCTGGTTACCAAAGCAAACGGAAAAAAAAAACATCTTCTGACTTTTATTAGATTAGGGTCTAGCCGATTATTTCTAGATATTTTGTAGAATTAGTTTATAATATACAAATAAATGTACAACACGAAAATTGGGTTTATAAAAACAAATTCGATAAAAAATTATTGACAAGTTTTATTGAAGTTACCAATTATAGGTCTGTTGTAAGTTCTGAAAAGAATGTTTTCGAATAAACAAAATTAACATAAAAAACATGTGTTATGTAATTAATTCACATTATAATGAATTAAATAAAAAATGCATTTAAACTCAATTAAAAGAAAATTACCATTAACGTTTTTGACATGTTATAATGTCCAAATGCACCACCACTTTGATCACTTCACCACCAATCCACCATTTTTACTCATTCGTAAGCCTTTTATTATTTTTTACTTTAGGCTCAATTACAATACATGAAGATTTTACCACCATAAATACACTAACAATTTAAAATTCTGATGTTTGAATAATCTCTTACTATAAGTATGTTAGTTTCGTCATAACGCTTTTTAAGAATTTGATGTCACTAAAAGTAAATAGAAGATTTAAAATTATCAATTTGAGTATGGGTTCTATTATGATTTCCAATGAAATTGACTAACTCTTAAAAATGTAAATTTAAAAACCCAAATTGAAGTGAATATTTCTTTTGTCTAGGATTTTCGTTTCATAAATCATGTAAATAATTACAAATCAGAAGATATCTTTAAATATATAAGCTTATAATCGGATGTCCTTATGAATAAATTTTTTTGACATACTATATTTATTTTTCTTTCTTTTTTTTATAAAATTAATGAAATTTTAAATAATTTTTATATGTCAAATATAATCGATTAAATGATAAATATCGCAATCTCAACTATGATGTCACTTGTCAAGTTCTCATGGAATGTATTAAGGTTTATATAATAAGTTATTTAGCTTGAAAAAATTGAGAGGTAAAAAAAAAAACCTATAATAGGTTGTTTTAAAAACAAAAACCAGTTATAATTTAAAACTCAACTTACTTTAATAATATAAATAGATCTCCATACATTAAATAGAAATAGAACAAAAAAAACAAAATCATATCAACAAATTAGTCAAACGAATGTTATTTATTTTTTGAAACAACAAACCAAAAGAATTAGAAAAATATGAGAAATAATTTAACAATATTGTATTTATGTTTATTCAATTTTGAATTTCATGCATGTTCGTGATTTTGAAAATATGCCAGAGTGAAACGCTTGCAAAATTTGCAGCGTCCAGACAAGTCTTGTTACTATGTTATTTAGAAACACTTATATTTTTTTTTTAAGTCCATGTTTGTTAAACCCATCAGCGAATTTCTGTTTCTATTTCTATGCTTTTTAAAGTTAAATTTTTTTAAAAAGAACTCAATCTTTTTATTTTTTGAATATTTAGTCTAAATATCATAAAATATACTAGTTTAGTTTAGATGATAAAATGACTTATCCTTTTTTCAGTTATTAACTAATTAATTTTTGAATATATTATACTTTGAGTACTTTAAGTTCTACATGATACTTTCAATTTGATAATATATTTACATGAAATTTATGTATGTGGACTTTCAGTCTTATTTTAAAAATCAAAATTTGTTACTACTCCCTCTCTTATTTATTAATCCTATTTCTAAAAAAAAATTGTTTCAAAAAGTTGTATTTTATATATTTTCAATGCATTTTTACTTGCTGTTGAAGATGAATTGTAAAATTAAAGAAAAATAACTGAATACTATTGATTTAAAGTTAAAAAAATTGTTAATCACAAAAATTATGCATTTATCATCATTTTTAATATATTTTATTAAAATGTGTGAAAATTAAAATAGACACTAACTCAAAAAATATAACAATGTAAATATACCTCTAGACACTAATTCGGAAATTGAAAACAAAACAAAATCGTATTAACAATTAGTCAAAGGAATGTCTTTAACTTTTTTTTAAATGTAAAATTTTGAAAAAATGCCAAAGATTATTTAATGATGCATTCACGTGTTATTGTAGTTTTGATATCATGCATTATCATAATTCTGAAATCTGCCAGTATTAATAAAACGGTTGTAAAATTTGTGGTGTCTAGATGAATTTTGCTATTTTGTTATTCGAAAAAGTTTGTTTTGTGATTTTGGAATCCATGCATGTTAATCTGCAAGAGAGTTTCTGTTTCCATTTTTAAGATTTCTAAAATCAAATTTTAAAAACAATGTCAATCTTTATTTTTTTTAATCAAATAATACAAAATATATTAATTTGGGTAGATGATAAAACGACTTAAGTTTTTTTTTTTTCAATTTAACACTATTGAATTTTTTGAATTTAGTTACACTGGGAGCATAATTTAGGTTTTAAATCCATGTATATTAAATTCATCAGCAAGTTTTAGTTTCCATTTCTAGGATTTCTACAATTAAAATTTTTAAAACGATATTAACTTTTATTTTTTTAAGAATTTTAATCTAAAATTATATTAATTTAGTTAGATGGTAAAATTACTTACTTATTTTCTTTCACTTGCAATTATAAGCTATTAGATGTTTTGAATTTATTTTTATTAGGATCTTACATTAGCTTTTAAATAATCTTTAAATTAGATATTGTATTTACGTGAAATTTCTATATTTGAACTGACATTCAATCTTTTTTTTTTGTAAATGATTTATTGCTTAATACTCAACTTATTTAATAAATATAATTAGACATTTAGAAGCTAAATCAGAAATAAGGAAAATGAAGCAAAATCGTATTAACTATTAGTCAAAGTAATTCTTTATCTTTTTTAAACACAAAAGAATTGAAAAAAATGTCAGAGATCATAAACATTGCATTTACGTTATTTTAATTTTTGATACCGTGCATGCTCGTGACTCTGAAATATGTCAGCATTCGTAAAACGCTTGCAAAATTTGTGGTGTTCAGACGAGTCTTGTTACTTTGTTATATAAAAAGTTTGTCTTTTGTGATTTTCGAATCCATGTATGTTAAATCTATCATAGAGTTTCTGTTCCGTTTCCGTTTCTAGAATTTCTAACGTTAAAAGTTTTAAATGATGTCCACTCTTTATATTTTTGGATTTTTAATCTAAATTTTCAAAAGATAATAATATAGATAGATGATCAAATAAAACAACTTGTTTTTATTTTCCTTTTCTTTTTTTTTTTTCAAAATAACGCTAATAGATTTTATTAGATTTTGGACGTTTATTTGCATTGAAAGAACATACTTGAGGTTTTAAATAAACTCTAAATTAGATAATGTATTTAGGTGAAATTTCTATATGCCGACTTTTTTTTTTTTTTTTTTACAATTATCTCTAGCTAGTATTGTTCCTTCTACATTGGTATTCATAAAGTCCGGAATCAAAAAATTTCTTAAAGCATTGGGTTTTAAAAGTCACATAAATCTCAATTTTATGGGTAATAACCAAAACGGAATAGTGCCTACCTAGCCGATCGGAATGGTCCTCCGGGTTATATAACACTTATCTTTTACCAAAATTACACGGCAATGCACTATATATATAATTTATAAATCAAATAAATTCAATTGGCATTGGATTTTACTATAGTTGTCTGTTTTATTTTCTTACATCACTATTGTTTGGTCTGTTTCTGTAACTAACTGTATTACACAAAATAAAATAAAATAAATAAAAGTGAGAAACTGTTGAATTGGAGAGGAAAGAGAGTGGGAGAAGATGTCAAGGCTGGTCCAGCTCAAATCGGGTAAAAACTTTTTTCAAATTCCAACTTTGTCCCTCCTCTTCCCGAAAATCTGATTGTCACATACCCTACCAATTAGACAATGCCACGTGGACACCAGAGACATGATGGTGGGAGAGGACAACAACATGGGAGGCACATGATTTTGTGTTTATTATATATTTTGCAATTTTTACACAAAAAAGAAATTAATCGGATCACTGGCAATGAGATGTTTGCGGATCCATATTTAACTTTTAAAGCTTATATAATAAAATTTATAATAATAATAATAATACACATAAATTGGATTTTAATTATAAAAATAAATAAGTGGACCTGGACAAAAATAAAAAAAAATAAAAAATGAATAAAAAGAAAAGAGGGTGAAGAAAAGTGGGTTTAACAATTATTTGCTGCAAAGTTAGAAGAGGCTTCAGCTTTATTAACTTCTCTTTGCTTTCATTCTCTCTATCTATCATCATCATCCTCGTAATCCTCATCATCTCTTCTTTCTCCACACCTAGTTGCAGTAAAAAAAAAAAAAAAAAAAAAGCTGCTTCTTTCTTATTTCCCTTCTCAATCATCAATGGTTTTATGAGAAAACAAAACTTCAAGCTAGAAAGAAAAGAGAGAGTGTGGTAGAAAAAAAGATTCAAATCATCAAGATTGGTGAAATCAAGAGATGGAACAAGGAGGTGGTGGTAATGAAGTGGTGGAGGAAGCTTCACCGATTAGTTCAAGACCTCCGGCTAACTTAGAAGAGCTTATGAGATTCTCAGCTGCCGCTGATGATGGTGGTGGAGGTGGAGGTGGAGGAGGAGGAGGAGGAGGAGGAGGAGGAAGTTCGTCTTCTTCATCGGGAAATAGATGGCCAAGAGAAGAGACTCTTGCTCTTCTTAGGATCCGATCCGATATGGATTCAACTTTTCGTGATGCTACTCTCAAAGCTCCTTTATGGGAACATGTTTCAAGGTCTTTTCTCCTTTTTAACTCTTTATCTTCCCCATTACAATTCTTGTTTTTATCATCAATGGTGTTTCTTGCAGATAGAGATCCATTTGCATGTGTTTTTTACTTTTTTACCAAATTTTTTATTTTATTTTATTGTGTTATATATATATAAAATAGTAATATATATTCAAGATCAAGCATCTTCACTATCCCCAAGAAAATTTAAAAGAACTGTTTGTTTATTTACAGAGTTTGGCTCATGAGTTTCTGTGACGTTTTCGATTTTGTAAATCCCAAGACAAAAGAAAAAGAAAAAAAAATTGATCTAACAGTACCCATGATTTTTTTTTCCAGCTAATTAACAACAAAAAAATAAAAATAAAAACACAGAATCTGAATTTTTTTTTTTTTTTTTTTTATCATGTTTTGTTTTGAACAGGAAGCTGTTGGAGTTAGGTTACAAACGCAGTGCTAAAAAATGCAAAGAGAAATTTGAAAACGTTCAGAAATATTACAAACGCACTAAAGAAACTCGCGGTGGTCGTCATGATGGTAAAGCTTATAAGTTCTTCTCTCAGCTTGAAGCTCTCAACACTACTCCTCCTCCTCTTCCTCCTCCTCCTCATCCTTCTTCTCTCGACGTCGCTCCTCTCACCGTCGCTAATCCCATTCTCATGCCTCCTTCTTCTTCTTCTTCTCCATTTCCCATCTTCCCTCAAACGCAAACGCAACCGCTTCAAACGCACAACACTGTCTCTTTTACACCTACTCCACCGGTTCCTCCTCCAACTTCAGTGGTTCCTACTTTTCCCGGCGTTACTTTCTCGTCTCATAGCTCATCTACGGCTTCAGGAATGGGGTCTGATGATGATGATGACGATATGGACTTGGATCAAGCTAACATTGCGGGTTCAAGTAGCCGCAAACGCAAACGCGGAAACCGCGGTGGAGGCGGTAAGATGATGGAACTATTCGAAGGTTTGGTTAGACAAGTAATGCAAAAGCAAGCTGCGATGCAACGTAGTTTCTTGGAAGCGCTTGAGAAGAGAGAACAAGAACGTTTAGATAGAGAGGAAGCTTGGAAACGTCAAGAAATGTCTCGGTTAGCTCGCGAACACGAGCTTATGTCTCAAGAACGAGCCGCCTCTGCTTCTCGTGACGCCGCAATTATCTCATTGATTCAGAAAATCACTGGCCACACCATTCAGTTACCTCCTTCTTTTACATCACAACCGCCGCCGCCACATCAACCACCACCCGCAGCCGCTAAACGCGCGGAAGAACCGCCATTATCAACAACTCAATCTCATTTACAACAACCAATTATGGCGATTCCACAACAACAGATTCTTCCTCCTCCTCCTCAACCTCCTACTACTAATCTTCCTCATCATCAACCAGATCAAAAACAACAAGAGATGATGGTGAGCTCGGATCAATCGCAATCATTACCATCATCATCAAGATGGCCAAAAGCGGAGATTTTAGCGCTTATAAACTTGAGAAGCGGGATGGAGCCAAGGTATCAAGATAATGTTCCTAAAGGACTTTTATGGGAAGAGATCTCAGCTTCAATGAAGAGAATGGGATACAATCGAAACGCGAAAAGATGCAAAGAGAAATGGGAAAACATAAACAAATACTACAAGAAAGTTAAAGAAAGCAACAAGAAACGTCCTCAAGATGCTAAAACTTGTCCTTACTTTCACCGTCTTGATCTTCTTTACCGCAACAAAGTACTCGGTGTTGGTGGTGGTGGTTCTAGCACTTCTGGTTTACCTCAAGACCAAAAGCAGAGTCCGGTCTCTGCGGTGAAACCGCCACAAGAAGGAATTGTTAATGTTCAACCTCGTGTGTCAGCTTCAAGTGAGGAAGAAGAACCTATAGAAGAAAGTCCACAAGGAACAGAAAAGGTATAAACTTTGCCTTTTCATTTTCAAAATGTGTTTGGTTTTGTGTTTCTTTAATAACTGAAATTCTGATTTGTTGGAATTGAAGCCAGAAGACCTTGTGATGAGAGAGCTGATGCAACAACAACAACAACAACAACAAAAACAACAAGAAGAGTCAATGATAGGTGAGTATGAAAAGATTGAAGAGTCTCACAACTATAACAACATGGAGGAAGAAGAAGAAGAGGAGATAGATGAGGAAGAACTAGACGAAGATGAGAAATCCGCGGCTTACGAGATTGCGTTTCAAAGCCCTGCAAACAGAGGAGGCAACAATGGCCATACCGAACCACCTTTCTTGACAATGGTTCAGTAAAAAATCAAGAATCATTGGTATCAAGAAAAAAAAAAAACAAATGTACTTATGTGTGCATAGTTTCTAAAACAAAACACCCAAAAACACAAAACACAAAACACACACATATCTGACACCACAAAACTGAAAAAAAATCAAAGTCTCATAGATTCTTGATTTTCTTTTCAGTGAATACAATTCTTTTTTTTCACATTCTTTCCCTTTTGTTCCTTTTTTTTCTTTCTCTCTGTCTCTTGTTTGTTTTTTTCTTTTGTTCATTGTTTCCTTCTTCAATACCATCACCACCCACATGAACAAAAACTCTAGCTAAAGGTCTTGTAGATTATTTGGAGTTGTAATTCATCAGCAAGTCTCACAGTTTTTTTTTTTTTTTTTTTTTAAACATTTGTTGATTGGTTAATTGGGGAATAAAGAGTCTTTTTTTTCTTTTTCTTTTTCTTTCTTTTCTTCTGTTTATCAAGATAACAATAAAGACTTGAGAAACATATATGACTACTTTACTTACTTACTACTATTTGAAATGACATATATATAGATGATTAAGATTGGCTTATTCGTCCTTTAAAATTCACTTTCTTCTTTGTGTGTTATTTGACTGAGAAGAGAGACTCACTCAAAGCCATAGTTTTTGAGAGGAGAAGAAGAAGAGAGAATCTCTGTGTTTTTATGTTTTATCCTTTTTGCGGCGCCCACAAAAACAATCCGATAAGCCATTATTCATTTGGTGTCACGATCATTTAAACAGAGTCGCTCAAAGTTTTGTTCTTTTGTTTCAGCTTTTCTTCTTTCTTTTTTTTCCCCTTACAATCAAAAGCATGTGCAGCTTTTGTACTTACAACGACAAGACTCGTGCCACTCTCATGTTAACTCATTGTTCATCTTCTGTTTTCTCTTTTTCCAATATATTGATTTACTGATATAAAATAAAATAAAAGCTGGTAAATTTTTGAATTTGAGAGAATATAGAAACATGGATTGAGACAGCATGATCACACCAAAAAAAAGATTAAAAACTCCCAAAAAAAAAATATAGAAAAAAAGATAAAAAAGAAAAAGAAAAGAAAAGATTCTGTATCTTTTTGATAGAGAGAGTAATAATGGAGGAAATGGGTACAGGTAAGAAAAGAGTAAGTACCACTTTGATTGCCAACTTGCTTTCACCTCTTTGTGTCTTAACACAGCTGCCCCAACGTGCAATCATTTATATTTATTAATTTATATAAAAATGTATGTATATAATTATACAGATATTACAAAAATGTAATTGTTAAGTGTATAAAATACACCAAGGAGACTGTCCTACCCATGTGCCTTTGTTGTTTTCTTTATTAATTAGACTTTTTGTTTAATTACGTATATTGAAGGGTAACCAATAAAATCCTCAACATGTAATCAACATTATCACATGTCAATCTCACCATAAACTCTAAGATTAAGATCTGTTTTTTTTTTTTTTTTTTTTTTATGTTACTCACATGTAGTTTCCTTTTTGATTAGGCTTTGCCTCTCTTTTCTTCTCTACTTACCCTAATGTTCTCTATACTTTTGGTTGTCTTTTTTTTTTTTTTTTTTTTTTCCTAGTAATAAAATACACTATTTAACTTACACTGATCATTAGCCGGAAGAGACTAGAGGGGGTATGTAGACCCGGAATTTGGCAAACTAAAATGAAAAAGAAAAACTCTAGTATAATTTTGTCTAGGTTTGGGCAAAAAAACTATAGCCGAACCTGATCCAAGAAAATGTGTTCGGATCTGCATAAATACCCGAATGGATATGACATGTTTGGTAGTTTGGATCTCGGTTCGGTTTGGATCCGAAACCGTAATGAATATGAAACAAATCCTGAAGAACCTAAGCATGTACTATCCTTTTTTATTTATTGTTGCCGGTTCCACTTCTCATTCTTGATTATTTTTGAGTATATTGAATTTTTTCGAATTATTGGGTATTTTTTGTAACTTCAAGTAATTTATGAGTATTTAGTGTTAAAAAAAACCGAACCAACCGGTATCTGAAAATAAAATTTAGATTTAGATATGATCTGACTTCAACTACATAATCCACACCGTCCCAAACTCGAAAAATCCGACCCGAACCCCACCTGAAAATTATAAACACCCGAATAGAACTTACCCTAGATTTGAAAACCCAAAAGATCCAAACGGAACACAAATGGGTATCCAAACTTCTTGGCCTTGAGGTTATTGTTTGGTTAAACTTGAATAGGAAGCTACCCTTCTTCAGTTACAACTTTTAAGCATAAAGACAGAGATACAAAATCTAATTTCAAAATCATATTTAAAAAAAAATCTGATAATTGAAAACCCAACAATGTTAGTTGAAAGATTTACAAAACACAACTCAAATCCATCAACTATCAACTCCCACTTCCATTTACAAAAAGAAAGGACACTGCCTGTTTTTTTTTTTTTTTTTTCTTCTGCAAATCCTTAGGTCACTTTTGGCCCAAGAAAACAAAATTTATCAAGTAAAATAAAATAAAAGGGAGAAAGATCCACAGTTGGGAAACTATAATAAAGCTGTAGTTATCATATAAGTTAGGGAAGTTTAGTCGAGTTCTGCTCTGCTTTTACTTCTCTTCATCTTAGCCTTAAACCTTGACTTCACCATCAATGTCTCTACTGTGTTTATGAAGTTTCCAATCGCCATCACAACCAGAAGAATGCCACAAATCAATACCTGCCCCCAGCATTCACGTTATCATCAGAAGACAGATTGTGACAAAACAATTGTTTAGAAATGAGAAACAAGACCAGCTAGAGACTCGAGTTTTCGATATTCACAAGTTTCATTATCAAGTATAATCTATTCATTAGTCCACATCAAGAATTTTTCGGTATCTGTCAAACTGGTGCTTGAATATACCAGTGGGAATAATGCACAAATACTGCCAGAAGAGATATTAAATACCTGCCATTCAGCGACTACCCCAGTTAACACAGTACTGAGCAACTGCAGTCCCACGTATGCTTCAAAGCCCTGCGTTTGCCAAACCATAACACAAACATGTTTTAACTACAACATGATAAACACGCTTATGATATTAGTACAAGTATGAAGTTTCCTTTGGGCTGGTGAGAGCAAGCAAAGATCTTCCATTGTTTAGACCATCTTTCAAAGAGAATATATCCTTACGGAAGCCATGTATACTAATAATAGCTACAAATCATCAGAGCTAACCACACAAGCCTAGTCTATATGGTGTTAGGAAATATGAAGCATTAAGATGCTTTAAGCTTATATGTGAAATTGATTGTGCAACAAAAGTAAAACTGTTACCTGTAAAGTGAACAAAATAGGACATAATAGCAACAATTGCCCATCTACTCCAGCTGTTTCTCCCCATACGACGTCCATCCTCTTAGCCTGAAAATGACCACGATGGACATTTTTATAGCCATTTCATAGTGGCGAATTTGGATTTGGACAAGAGAAAAATGTAAATAGTATGGTACCTTTCCTAGTGCAATGCGAGTGTATAATCTTTGGCGCTGATATCTATTTTGCAGAAGCATCGCAACACCTTGCATCATAGCCCATTGGAGGAAAAGACGCACTCCTTTCTGCAGAAGATTTAGAATGATGCTCAACATTTGCTTTGTAGATTTTACTCTTCATATATGATAATAAGCACTACCTGCTTCTGAACACAGTTTGGTTGACCTTTGATTCCCCAAGTGAGACTGACAAGGGCCATAGCCATGGCAAAGTAATGATGGTAAAGCCACCTAAAAACAGCACATTCAGCACAGAGTTGAAGTCATTTCTAACCCAAGGGAAGATATGTTGATAAGATGACCAGAGTCGTACGCAAAAAAATCAGTCTAAACAACATGGTTCACTTCAGATCAGAATCATCAACTCACTGAGGAATTTATGGGCGACTTAGGTTTCTCATTATCCTCTAAATGATATAAAGATCCAATTTCTAACTGACAACAAAAATAAGCAACTTCTTCAACAGCATTCCCATATTTCTTTTCAATACTAGACAGAAGACATCTTAAAGGAAAATCAAACCGTGTGAAACCTTCTGCATTACATTGCCTATAGAAATTCCTATCAGCCACTAAAGTCTAATTCCCTTCATTCAGCAGTGCCATCAGTATAGGCTTAGAGAGGTACCAAAAACAGAGGCAAAACAAAAAGGGTAGCAAAAAATTGATCAGCAACAATTGATTCCGTGAGTTGCTTACACCCTAAATTTAATACTAACTTTCATGGGCAGTCATAAAAGAGCAAATAAACAAACAAAGAGAGAGACCAGCCAAAAGAAAATTTTGAACCCTGCTCTCAAAGGAAGGAACAACGTAATGAATTTAGAACCTAAGATCAGTGTAGCATAAACACAAACCTAATGATCTAATTTAACCAATGTTATATATTCTTGTGACTTTAAGCAATAGCATAACAAACACATCTACCTAGAATACTTCAAAATCAAAACACTAAGATAACAATAGCCAACCATAACCGAAGGGATCAAAACAATCATATCTAAGTATAAGAGTACCATGAACGAATATCACTCCCGTTAGCTCTCAAAATGTTCTCTCGCATAACCAAACCAGCATAAAGAAACAGAAGCCAAGCCTGATCAAAGAAAATTTACATGTTAACACAAAAATCCGAAAAAAAAAACTAAAAAAAACTAAACAAACTCAAATCGAAAACACGACTTCGGCTGTGGTATATACCTCGTAGAGCTGAACAGGGAATGCAGGCAAACATCCATCCCACACATAAGATCTTAATGTCAAAAGTATTGCAGGGAAAATAAGAAAAAGTAGAGCTGTCCTATCCTGTTTCCATGGAAAAGATAAAAAGTTATTTAACAGATCAATGTTCGACGACATTGAAGCAAAATGCAACCAACCAACCAACAACATTAATGGAGAAAAAAAAAAAAAGGCAAATACTAACTCTGTAGCTATTGTATTCTTCTTTAACTTTAAGTTGTATATCTTTTCGTGAAGCTCGAACATTGACAGGTCCCAAAAACATTCTCACAAAGCGCCCTAAGAAAAACCAAACAATGATCCAAAAGTCTAATCCTTTAAACAATGGATCCAAAAAAAAAAAAAAAAAATGAATCTGAGATTTTGATATATTAATGGAAACCTTGAGGTTTGGAAGGAAGAAAAAACGAAGTGTCTCCATCAGCAAGCATACATCTAGCTCGTTGTAGATCCTCATCAAGCTGTTAACAAACAAACAACAACAAAAAAAGGAATCAAATTTACGAAATTTTTGAAGAATCGATAGGTTTATTAAAAAAAAAGAAAAAAGATTGAACCTTTTCGAAAAGTTTGGGATGGAGATGCTTATTATCGGAGACAAGAGTAGAATGAAGACGACGGATTGATGCGTCAACGACGGAGGCTCTTTTGCGTAGAGAGAGCTCTTCTTGTGAAGAAGAAGAGACGAAAGATGTGGAAGAGTCGTGAAGCTCTTTAACTTGCTCGACGATTCGTTTTACTTCTTCTTCAACCTCTTCCATGATGAGATCGGGTCTGAGAAATGAGAGAAAAGATACAAAACTTGATCAAGGATTTTGGGAAGAAGAATGAATTTGGTTTGGTGAGTGTCTCTCAAATTGAAGAAGAGGTCATTAGATTTGTAAATAAGGGATCTTCCAAAAACCCTTTTCCGAGTCCCTACCACATCGCTCTCTCTAAAGCTTTCACTTTCCTTATTATTTTCTATACTTAGTTTTTTTTTTTCTCGTCGGCCAAAAAAAAAAAAAAAATTGAAATATCAATAAAAAGCTGTGTTTTGCTTTTTTAACGTAAATACAAATGGAGAAGAAGTGAAATTGGGAGGATCAAGAACAATATTTAGGATTGTGAGAATGAGGTTAAGAACAAAGTAACATTTGTGGTATAGTTTTGGTAAGTCTTGTTGAAATTGTCAATGCATATGTGGTTAATGTGATTTCTTGTTTTAAACTAAAGAAAGATTTGTATTAACAAGTGTTAACAAAGTGCTTATTATGATTTAATTTTCAACTGAGCAAACAAATAAGATTCATTGGATTGACAAAGGAGTAGTAGTAGTATGTGAACGAACGCTTTGGATGTATTAAGAGCATTAGATAACATTATAGGTTTTTGATCATATTGTATTGACCGGAGTAGTGATTAATTGCCCTCTTGTGTTCCAATGCCAATTCCAATTCGGAAATGGATCAGTTGTGATTAAGTGATGGACGTTCGATTCAAGTTTCTGAACTCAATAGTTTTTTTTTTCTCATACCTATACATATTCTTATCATGACTAACATAGCAAGAACAATGATGAAGGTAGACATGACGTTGGAGTTTGAACAACAAAAAGAACTAAGAAGCAAGCTTGGTAAGTGAGAATTGGTGTGCCTAAGAACCGTAACTTTCAAAATGGATAGTTTTATGTTAAGTTATAAAAGCCACAACTGGTTACTTGTTGTGTTGGAAACTAACTATTTAAGTTGGTGTTGTGTAAATATTAAATAAAGAATAATTAGTTTCAAATATTTTCTCTCGTCAATGTGCCTTGTCTAAGTCAAATACAAAGAAACCCATTCTGATCGTAATCTTTTCTTTTGTATTAAGAATAGCCATCATTATAATGGAACTTTCCTTTTGCCATTGTGGCTTTAGTTAATTTTGTTGAGACGTTCATCGGAATAACCGGTTTTTAGGCAAAATATAATTATTGTCGTAAAGTATTACATGATAATGTTTTGAAAGAGAAATTAGTCTAATATAAGACACTTTTTTTTTTAAAATAATAGTATAACTTCTTTTAATTTTTATTGCCTATATTACTTAATCTCTAATAAATTTCATAATTTCAAAATTTAATTTTTTTATTGTTTTTTTTTTTGCAAAAAAAGAAAAATAGTATATGAGTTTTTCAAAATTCATAATTCCATAATAGTTTTACCATAAATATATTGAAAATTTATGTAACTAAATTATTTTATACCTAAATGATGTTAACAATAAGTTAAAAAAAAAAAAAAAAAAAAACTAAAACCTACTTTAAAATTATTTTGTGTCCATAATACCAAAATTATCCTTTCTAACTAATAAATATTTTGAATATAAATTATTAATAAATTATCATTTAATTAGTTATTCTCTTGTAATTCATATTTATAATTAAAAACTGTAGTTTTCAATATTTAGTTTTACTTAAAATATTTGATTAAGTTAAATAACAACGGTTTTTTAAAAAAACTTAAAAATCATTACCAAAGTCTGCAAAATATTAGCAAAGTTTGTCAGATGTTCTCAGAGTCTGCCATATATTCGCAGTGTCTGCCAAATATACGCAGACTCTGCCATATGTTCGTAGAGTCTATCAAATGTTCGTAATTAAAGTCTGCTAAATGTTCGTAAAGTTTGCTAAATGCTCGCAAACTCTGACAAATGCTCTATAAATGCTCGGAGACTCTGCCAAATGCTCCATAAATGCTTGCAGACTGCCAAATATCTGCATAGTCTGCAAATTATTTTGTATAGTCTGCGAGATATCTGCAAAGTCTGCCAGATTTTTGCAATGTCTGTCATTTACTCCGAAGAGTTTGCAAAATGTTTACAAAATGTGCCAAATATGTGAAAAATCTGTCAATATCTGCATAGTCTGTCAGATTCTCGCAAAGTTTGGCAAATGTTCGCATAGTCTGCCAAATGCTCGCAATGTCCGCATAGTCTGCCAAATGCTCGCAATGTCCGCCAAATGCTCTCAGAGTTTGCTATATGCTCTCAGAGTCTGCTAAATGCTCACAGAGTCTGCCAAACATGGCATTAAGAGTATTTTTGAAAATTATTGCATTTGAAACTTTAAATTTTTTGATAAGTAATTTTGGTTATTTCAAAAATAAAGTAGGTTAGTGTGGCAAATCACCTGTTTCGAAATGTCAAAAACAAATTTTGTTTGAATGAGAAATGGAGTTCTAAAGTGGGTAATTTGATAAGCTTGTAATGCTTAAATTTTTTTGGTTTAGTAAAAAACTAGCAAATGTCCCGCACTAGTAAAATGGTTTTGAATTCTCTAGCATATATATAAGTTAATTAAATGGATAGAGGAATGAGACCACACGTGTTGTCATTGTCGATGAGCCAAGTCGGAATGGGATTCGGTTTTTGTGGCGTCTGGCTAATGTGAAATGGGCATAGACCAAAAGATGATTATTAGTGGAGCAGATTTTTTAAATTTTATTTGTATATAACCAATTAAAAAATACAAATGGTAAAAGCACATTAATCATACCTCAGAAATTCAGCCATTAATCTAATTTGTAACGGATGTTGTTTAGACTTGATTCTAGAAATTAACTCTGAATTATTCTCCATCAATTTCTCGGATATTTATAAATCTGATGAGAGAGTATAAAAGAGTATTTTAGCAGTTTCAGTTAAAAAAACATATTTTTAATCATAACTTTCCATATCATCTTCTTCTTCTCCTGTAGTTTCAAGTATGAGAGTACTCACATAAATAGTGCTAGTTAGATTCTGGTATTTGGTGTTGGAAGACATAAACAAACCGCAATTGTGGTTCTTACCGCCATCGAAGCGTCACACTACGAAGCGTCTAAAAGATTAAGGAAAGAGATCGACATCTTGTCGCTGCATTCTGCATTCTCATTTATCATTGGGTATTGTTTCCATTTTGTTTTAACAACTATGCTATGTATTTACTTTACATACATACCAGTTTGCCTCATTGTAGTATATTTGGTTCTACACATTATGCTATGTTATTCTAAAAGCATTGGCTTCTAACACCTCTTATACTTTCAGAAACTTCTCTACGTTTAGAGCAATCCTAACTTCTCTTCGTGATTCTAGCTCTAGAAATATATTTCACTTGTGTTACTTATTGCTTGATGCTTCTGAATATCGTTGTAAAATAAGGTAGGAATATTTTTATTAATATGATTAAGAGTTATAATAGCCAAAAATTCTACAGCTTGTTGCTGTTTATTTAGATATACTTTTTACACATTTTTACAATATTTTTAAATGAGAGGTTTGTTTGATTTTGGGAGGATTACAGCTCGCTGCTGCCTTCAAGACTACCTTTTCCGTTTTCATAATCAATTCCAAAAGATGATAGATCAATAGATTTGCCCTTCTTCTCAGAGGCCGTCTTCACGAATAAACCGACAGCTCGAGCCCATTTAATCATAGACCCGAAGCATTCTTTCCTTTGTTCAAAAGTGATCTCCTCTGAACCGTGCTTCTTCATCTCAACCAAAACTTTTCCCATTGACAACAGACCATCGACCATCCTCCAAGAATCCATCTATCGCAGAAAATAAATAACATATGATTTTTCATTAAAAACACATGTTCCGCCTTAATGAATGAATAATAATGTCTAATTTAAACTTACTGATGTTCCGCCTTTAGTACCGTCCAATAAAGAAACAGCCATGAAGAGCTTCTTAGATTTACCTGTAATCTCGACTTGGAAGTCTTTTGATTCAGCTGATGCCGATTTGAAGCATGCCATGTAGTCCTCCAAAATTGAAAACAAATTCATGAACTCTCATGGGCGGATCTATGTAGAAAAGGGGTAGGTCAATTGACCTACCCAAAATCTAAATATATAGTATTTCTTTTCTATGTATTATCCTAAAAGATTTACTAGCACAAGTGGTAATTTAGGACTCTTGAACCATTTTTAACCCGAGTTCGATTCTTCCTTCCTTTACTAATAACACTTGGTTGAGGTTCGGTTTTTAAAAAACTGATAATTTAATTAAACTGGTGGGTTAATTATAAATATGGAAACTAGAGCTCATTTTGCTGATGATAAATCATGTATACATTATTGTGTATTCACAAATTTAGCCATGTGAGAGCATATTGGTTTGACGATACTACACATGAATGACCTAACAATTCAATTCATCCTTGAGAAAAAAAAAAAAAGTCCACAATAAACTATATTCAGTCTGTGTCATATCTTATTTAAAGGGCTACTAAATCCATGGATAATTCTGGATTGATGTTTTTATCCACAATAGAAACAAAAGGAAGAAAGAAATAACGACAAAATTATCATAATAAACTTTAAATTTGAGAGGTACAAAATTTAATATTTTGGTGTTTGTTTTTCTCTCGACAAGAGCTTTTAAATGTTGGAGGAATAGAATGTGGTGTAAATTAAAGATCATATGGGCTAATTTACTACTTTGTTAAGTTTGGTTTTAAAAGTGAATTTTAACATGTCATGTAGTTTTGTAGTGAAACATTTAAGGATGGCTGGATGAAAGATTTGGTGTTTTACCCACCACATTGTTTTTAGCTTTCCTAAGTTTTTCTCTATATAAGTAACCTCTTATATACAATGCAAGCACAATCATTCTAATAAGCTTTATTCACTTCACTTTTATCTTGTTCATAGTATCTAAAAAAACAAACAAACAAAATGTTAGGTTTCAACGGAAAAGTTACAGGTTTTGTAGTAATCTTTTGGATAATACTTAACGCTTCATCATTGAACGCAGATCAGGAGGTGTTATTTTTTAATCCCGCAGATTGCTTCAACACCCTTAATCAAGTCAGTGGCTGCAGCGATGCTATAGGAGATATCTTTCACTGGAACTTCAGCCACCTCAAGCGTGCATGCTGTGAAGCTTTGGAAGGTTTGACCGAATCATGTTGGCCTGTCATATTTCCCAAACAACCATTAGCTCACATGATAATTAAAGGAATTTGTTATTTTCCTTAAGAAGACAGACCTTGGTTTCGGGCAATTCTCAAATTTGACACAAAATGAGGTTTTTAGGCCAAAAATAGCACACACGCTATATTAGTCCAGATCTAGCATTCATTAATGAGAAAAAGACAATTATATCCTTTTTTTACAAAACAAATTTTTTTCCAAAAAATAGCATTTTTGCGATTTCAATCTACGATCACTCCGACGACTCTGTGATGGCACTCCGACAAACTCTCGAACGACTCTCCGACGAAGAAGAGCAAATGGAGTTGTTGATTTAATAAGTGTTGAAGCCGTGACGCAACAATGGCAAGAAGATTCTGCAATTTAGATCTACATTCGATTTTGGTATTTTCCTAAGATAAATGTCGATTCATGTTGTTTGTTCATAAATCTCGCTGTTGCATGGTGTTTGTGTTTGTTTTTTTGGCTCGAATCTGTTCAATCTCTTATGATTTGCAGCATAAATATGTTGGATCGAATATGCATATAACGTGTTCGACGAAATGTATGTTTGAATTTGATTTCACCTTTTGGTTGTGCTAGTTGTAGGTTTTCATTATTGAGTCTATAGAACATTGTCATATCTATAAACGCCAGATGATCGAGAAAAAGGTACGAGCTGATCCTTTGAATTAATGCTAAATTCATGAAACTTAGTGTAGTAGGTTGTAATTTCTAATGCAACATGTGTGGTTAGGGATTTTACGTGGATCCAGGGCTTAGTTCAAGTAACTATTAAAAACAAATCAGACCACATCGTTAAGGGATTGATTTTTAAAATTTGATTTTGTGTTGTTTATTTTCATGTTAAGGAATTGTTGTGCTGTGTTCTACTCACCAAAGAATTATAAGCATTGTCTTTGTAGTTGTTAGTAATGGGGAATGCGTGGTGTGTTGATGCCCAAGACAAAATGGTAGGGGCCTAATTCATCAACTGCAGAGTATTTGCAGAGGAGCAATCTTAAGCATTCTCCAACTTGGAGTATGATCAAAGACTGTGTTCATTGAGATGATTCATAATTTCACCTAAAGCTATTTGGTTCTGATCAATTGAATTTTGCATTTTCATTTGTCGAATATGATAACATTATCATAAGTTTTTATCTCTCATTGCACCTACTTCCCCTTAACTAAAAGCAAATCCATTAAAAAATTTATTCATCAATCTTTATTCTTCACTTTTGGTGTTGATATTATTTTATTTGATCAAGTAGTAATATATCATATGATTTAGGAAAACGTTCCTAAATTTATAAGCATTGTTCCTAAAATTCAAAAAAAATTAGAATAACCGATTTTGATTAATGGGGAAGAAATATAAACAAAATATAAGAAAATGTGCAGAAAAACATACAGTAACAAACCAGATAAATTTAGTTTCAAATGTCAATATAGTATACTAGGAAGACTTTCCTAAAACAATGAAATGCTTGCTAAAACAATGCTTCCAAATATATATATACATTAAACAATGAAATGCTTCCTACCATATCAATATAAAGTATTAGGAAGAGATTCCTAAAAATAATAAAATGCTTCATAAAAACATTGAAATGCTTCCTAAAACAATAAAGTATTTTCTAACATGTCAATATAAAGTATTAGGAAAAGTTTCTAACATGTCAATATAAAGTATTAGGAAAAGTTTCCTAAAACGATGAAATGTTTCCTAAAACAATGAAATGCTTCCTAAAACAATGCTTCCAAATATATATATATATATATATATATATATTTTTATTAAACAATGAAATGCTTACTACCATATCAATATAAAGTATTAGGAAGAGCTGAGATTCCTAAAAATAATGAAATGCTTCCTAAAAACATTGAAATGCTTCCTAAAACGATGAAGTATTTTCTAACATGTCAATAAAAAGTATTAGGAAGAGTTTCCTAAAACGATGAAATGTTTTCTAAAACAATGAAATGCTTCCTAAAACAATGCAATGCTTCATAACATGTCAATGTAAAGCATTAGGAAGAGATTCCTAAAAATAATGAAATGCTTTCTAAAAGCATTGAAATGCTTCCTAAAACAATGACATGCTTCCTAAAACAATGAAATGCTTCATAACATGTCAATATAAAGTATTAGGAAGGGGTTCCTAAAAACAGTCAAATGCTTTGTAAAACAATGTCATGCTTCCTAACATCCTTTCTATCAACAACCAAAAAATATGTTTCAATGGATTTATTGAGTGAATCCTCTTGGGCATCTCTACATGATTTAATCATGTCATATGAGGTATCCATCATGATAAGCTTCTCAATCTCACATGTGCAATAAAGTCAAAATCATTCAAAATGCATGAATATGAAATAAATCTGAACGGTTATGTTGTTGATAGGAATAAATATGAGCTTCACAAAGAAGCCCACAAATCCCATCCTACGAATCTGATGGCCATATGTACTGTTACTTTCGTGAATTCTACAACAACAACAAATACATAATCTTCATTATGGAAAGCATTGATCTCTCTATTCAACATACAGATCTTCTCATATGCAAAACCACAATTCTAAAAACAATTCTAGGATTCAAAGCTAGCTGAGTTTTTAACATATAGAAGAGAACGATATATTACAGAGCAAGACAATGTGCCTCAATTAAAAATCAGACGCTTTGATAAAAAATTCAGAATCAGAATTGGGAAAACGTAAATCAGATAACTTTCTCATCACTTCAAATCAAAATTACAGAGAAAGTGAAGGATTGAAGAAATTAGAGAAGAGAAATTGACCAAATTAAAATAATTGTCTCCAAACCTAATATCAGCTCAAGAACAAACAAATAGACCCATAATCTCCTTAATCAGCACATGGACCCACAAAATCTTTAGTTGTTTCTACTAAAAGGTGACCAAATTATTCTGAATATAAGAGTACGTTGAATTAAATTTGGTTACCACCACTAGTGGGAATTGATTTTGCATCAGTAAAGTTATTGTAAGAAACATCTCTGCACATCGAGAAGAACAAATAAATATTTTGTAATCTGAGTTAAAATTTCTTCTTCATAAAAAACAGAGATAAGACAAAGAATATATGTTAAACGATTGATGAATTGTGAATCGCATGGCTTCTTACATTTCACTTTTAACTTTTCATACTTCAATCTCTATCCCAGTCGTCGATCTTGGATCCTTGTCCCGTCGTCGAATTTCCGTCACTATCGATTCTCCTCTTCAATATCAGTCACTAGTCGATTATTCTCTTCAATCTCTATCCTCGTCGCCGATCTTTGATCTCTGTCCCCATCGTCGATCTCCGACGTCGATTCTCTTATTCAGTTTTTGTCACTGTCGATTCTCCTCTCCAATCTCCGTCAGCAGTCGATTTCTCCTCTTCAATCTTTGTCTCCGTCACCGATCTTCGATCTTTGTCGCCATCGACATGCTTTCGTCGTCAACATATTGTCGTCGTCAACATATTGTCGTCGTCATTGCCTATCTAAATCTCGAAAATTATTTTTCATAATTAAAAAAATAGCATTTTTATTTTATAAAGAAGGATAAAATAGTCTTTTGTCTCTCTTTAAAATGCTATTACTGTCTTCGAATGTTTATGAGGCTATTCTTGGCTAAAAAACTTTAGTTAGTGCCATTTAAAGGAATTTCTCTAAAAGGGATCTTATTAATATGGTTTTTTTTTTCTTCCCTGTGTTTTAAACATTAATGTTGTTATTATATGACAAATATTGTATAACTTCCTTTCGTTTCTCTTCCACCTCAATGACTATACAAAGTAGAAATAATAATTAAAAATAAGAAATAATAAAAAAGTAAAAATAATACAGATCTAGTAGTTCGTTTAAAGAGCAAGGAAAGTGTATAAGGGGATTCTAGGTATACATATAAAAGGATTCATCTATATGATTATTTGTTTGTTTGATGATATCAACATTCTAAGAAAAAAATTCTGAGATTTTAGGGAATAAAAAGTTAGAAACCATTGTTTTAGTAAACTCATGGGGACTCGTAAACAATGTAAGTGATAAATACATTTTCCCTTTTTCTAAAAATACCATCAAAATCTAACAAGTATATATATACCACAAAAACAATGTTTAGGAATGATTAATAAAATCTTTAAAAGAGATACTAAATGATTAAAGAAACCTTGAACATTTATGGTCCTTTCTAAACCTAAATTTTGTTGAATCTTTCATTTTTGGTAAAAAAAAATATTTTTAAGTCTCAGTATTTTCTGAATAAAGGAAGGGAAAGAAGCATGTGGGATGTCCATTGGGTTAAATCAGATAAAACAAATGACAGTAGGTTGGAAAGCTAATTGGTGTCTGAAGGGTGACGATGGCAAAAATGAAAAGTCAGCTGTTAGAAGACAGAGTTAACAGATTTCATTAAAGACTCGTGACCATAATGTTCCTTTCGTGAGAAACTATAGCTATTCTATACATAATACAATGCGTACGAGGAACCAAAAGCGTGTCACTGTCACACTTACTTATTGAAAAGTAAAGATATTGTTTCGTCATACTAGAGCAAGATTGGTAATCCCTCTTAATTATCACGTCCAAATGTACGTACGGCTAGGGATAAAGTAAGCAAATTCTAACGTTAGCGATTTGATAAAGAGGTTTTTAGGATCTCGGGTTATCAAATACCCTTAGCACGTTGAAGCACTTTAGGGATTGATACACAAGGAAAACAAGAATTAGCAACACTAGGAATGCAAGTCTATGCAACAATCTAAGTTATATAAAGATGTGTTTTAGAAACCAAATTCAAACTAAATAGAAGTGATAAAAACGGTTCGAAATCAAATGATAAAAGACGATGAGTCTTGGGAATGACAATGATTAAGATGAGATGATGAACATTGATGATGCAAGAACATATTATGAACAATATCCTAGGCTAAAGGATCAACAAATAGATCAATCCACTTTCATGGCAATGAACTCTTCAACAATCATTCAATCAACAATAATTCCCATTAGCAATTAAAATGATCATTGAGCATTAAGATTCAAGTCTAATCCAACCACTATTCACCCTAATCAACTATTTCCATAGGCTAGGCATGAAAAGCTCATTTAAGTTTCATTCAAGCATTTTAACAAACACCTTGTGGGCATGAAAATGCAATGATCTAGATTTCTCAATTACAAGCCTAATCTAGCATTACTAACCACCTAAATGAAGGAATAACATAGAATCTAATCCTAAACATCATCTTCAACCCATCAAATCATCAAAATCAACCAACCCTTAACTCATCTAAAAGACTACTCACTCATAGTTATGGAAACACAAATCCATTGGTTTGATATTTGCATAATCATAACTATAAGATGAATAGATGAAAGATTTAAAGATAGAAAGAAGATTTGATACTTAAAATCTCAAATTCATACAAAGACCCTTAGCAAAAGCTTAAGGAGGCTAAGAGAGATCTAAGAAAAAACAAGCATTCCCTCTCCCTAATTAGGTTTAGAGTATTTATAGGGAGAGCTCTTAAACTGGTTCAACATATAACCAACATTGAATCAAATCTGGTTTAAAACGAAAATAGAGTACTCAGGTCCGGTTCACCGGGTGCTCCAAGCCGCTGGTTCATCTCGCTGGAACATCACGGGCACACGATCCCGCTGGTTTTGGCCGCTGGGTGGTATCGGGCACACAATCCCGCTGCTTCATCTCGCCAGGATGCCAGGAGGTTTTGTCGAAGCTTCAGCGGGCACGTGATCTCGTGGAAGCATCCCGCTGGACTATACCGATCTTCACTAAATTTGCTATATCACCCTAACCGCTGACTCAAATCACTAAATAGCACATTCATTGGAAAGCTAACTCAATTGTCTATAACTGTCATTAAGGACTCTAGATCTGAATCTCAATGGAAGGCCTTCGTCTGAGTCGATCTTTGAGACACTTTAGAATGGTTCTTCATCATCATTTCTCTTATTTGAATCCAAATGACCTCTCTTGTTGCATAACTCATTCCAAAACCTAAAAAGCAATAAAACATGCAAATATATGCTCCTAAATTCTAATTATGCAATGAAAACACAAGAATCTATATGAGAAATGTCATCTAAAATGGTGTAAAATAGAGGCATATCACGAATAACCCATAAATCAGTAAAACCATGTCACAGATTTTTGGAAGGTTTTAAGTCTTGTGTTATTCTACTTTACCCAGAACGTCTGATATTTATGCAACTAACTAACCAGAATTGATTTTTGAAATAAATACTAACTAACCATCGATCAAATATTTAAAAATTGATTTTTAAAATATATACTAATCATCATATATATATGTAAGGAGAATGGCATTCTCCTGCACCTCGCCAAGTCATCAATAAAGAGGCTGATACATGTGTCTTTTTTAATGTAAGAATAAAAAAAAAAAAAAAAACAAATTCTAAAGAAATGAAATTCCAAAAAATAAACAGAAAGACAATCGTTTACTCTTTTTTAGCGTTAGAAGATGATGCAAGGTTATAAAATGATAAGTTAAGCAAAGACGTTCCTCCAACAAGCCTTTACATGAGGGTGGGTCAAATATTCATTTAACTGTTTATGTTTTTCTCTCCAAGTGGTTTTTTATAATACCAATTCACGAGAACATACATTCATTAACCAAGCTTTTTTTTCTTTGCCGTAAATAAGATACTCTCTATTCTACAGAGAAAACTGATGGATGCTGGTCGGGAATTTTAAACTGTCGGAAGTTGGTCAGAATTTGGTCGGTAAAAAATTGGTTGGACAGTGACCGACAAGCAATAGTCCAAAAATAGTCGGAAACACGTAGTCAAAAAATTAACTGAACTTTTCCTACTAAATTCCGGTCAACCGGAATTTAAATTATTTAAATTAAAAGCTTCTATATTTACATGTCTAACCGGATCCGTTCGTACGTTAGGATTGATCTCTTCGTGATGGTGGAGTAATGTTGGGATATAAAGTTGCAAACATATCACTCTAAACGTGTTATCCCCTTGAGCTGCTTCTAAATCACTGATACCCTTATCCATCCGTTGCTGCTCGTTCTGTTTTTGAGATTGCAAACTCCTCTTCCAAGTTCATTATCGTCGTTGATTTGAAGTTGTACATGGTATCATCTTGCGAATATGGTTTTGACCCATATTTGTACAAATATCCCTTGGTTTTGAGAATTTCCTACCAAAGCATTACATAAATTTATTATATTAGATTTTTTAATTTATTTAAAAAAATAATAATAAAAAATATAAGAAATTAATTACCTTGTTGTATATATTATTTTTCTGAGTTTTTTCAGAGAAACATTCTCTGGATTTTCGGACTCTTGCGATAATTGAGTAACTATCTCTTGCCTCCGCTTTCTTGTCGACAAAAATGTCACTTTTCCGCGTATGGATTTTCTTCATAAAGGTAACCATATCAAGTAGTTCATCCGTCTCGGGATTACGCTTTTAGGAAAAGAAAAAAAAAATTAATTCATATAAAATCTAATTCCTATTATATTTTGTTATTAATTTAAATATATTGAGAAATATTACCATTATATTACGTTTACGGACGTAAGCCATTGATCCACAAGTATGCTTTGTGGGTCCGTATCCACCTCGTGGGCTATTGCGAGTTTCAACGGTTGTTCCTCATCGTTTTTCATGAGCTTCGTTTTCCCAATAAGCAACAAGTTCTTGCCAAACCAAAATTTTAACCCAGCGTGGTGGATCTTTGTTCTCTAACCATTTTTACTTTAACCCGTAGACATTGTCGTTTAAACGTTTGCCCGCTGTTTTCTCAAAATATTCACGCACTTCTTGGGTTTTCTCATAACCCAATTAATTTTTTGCTACATTCAATGTTATTTGATAATTAATAGGTTTTTCATCAAAATAGAAGTTTAAAAAACATTATAGAAATTCTTAAAATTACCGCAAAAGTTTTGAAGCAACTGTCTTTTTGTTCTTGACTCATGACTCATGAGTATGCTTAAAATTTCTAGAATTTTTAGACTATATGTATAAAGCAGAATTATAGGTAAAGCTAAAGTTAAAGTTATTAAGTTTTGGAAGCCAAAAGAATTGTATTTGACTAATCCCAAATATGAGCTAAAAAGTTAGATTTATTGTAATTTTAGGGACATTGCGTTGGCACATCAGTAGAAATGATCTTAAGTCAAGGTTTGTCTTTTGTTTTCCTTGCAGTTTAGATATTCTTTTTTTTTTCTTTTCGTGAGCTCACTCTCTACTGTAAATGCATGAGTTTAGAGACCTCTCATCGTCCTCCAAGACACAAGAGAAATGCTTTTGATGTCAATAGCACATCATTCCGCTCTTCGAGTTCTATTTCAGGTTTGGGAACTGATTATTATATTTTTTTAATACATTGTCTTCAACTTCAGGTTCCAATGTCTCTTTGTTTCATCTTTGTATTTTATGGCTTCTACCTTCCAGCAAACGTAGTACAAATCTATGTTTTTGACGAGAAAATTTTCTTGCCGTCACTTTAGAAGATAATAAACAAACCTTTTCACAACTTTGCTACATTGTAATTTAGTGGATTTCTCAAATTTGTTGTCTTTTTGCAGGTCTTCGTATCTTTAACACCATAATTCTTATATTATTTTAATCTTACTATAGAATATAATATATTTGTATATAAAAATCACACACGTCATGTATATATTTAATTTAAAAAGTTGTATTGATAGTAAATCATTCTATATGACATTGCAGTATATATAATATCTAAAAGTTCAAGTACCAAATAAAATTCAATACAAAAATACGATGAAAAAGAAACATGCCCGTACGCACGAATATTATCTAGTCTAATTATATATAATATATGAACACAATATGGCATATGACCACCCAATATTCCGTCCCTTCCTTCCCCCCCCCCCCATTATGCCAACGCTTTGTTGATGTGGCCTAGTCTAAGATAACATAGAGAATCTTGTTTAGTCTAAGAATGTCCAATTCAATGTCTTCTTGCTTTGTTTAGAACCTCGAAGCTTTGCCGTAACAGTGAAACTAGAGTTGAAAAAAAAAACTCTTGTTTATTAATCATAATAGTTATCGATTAATATAAAAAAAATTAGGAGAGTTATATCAATCCAACTTAAATAATGTGAAACCGAAACCATAATTATTTAAGAAAAAAAAGGGGCATAACTAGAAAATAAACCAACACCGACAAGTAATGCACACCCTGCACCAGGTCACAAAATCCATGGCATGACCGTGATCTCGCAAACATCCGGAGCGACACAAAGGTGAAATAATGCCATAGATGACTGAACAAAATTTTGTGATACACATCATGATTGTGAGCAAACTCCGCTTTTACATAAAGCTGTATCCCAACTTTTGCTATTGTCACAAGCAAAACAGTAAACACCATAACACGTCACCCAATGATTGATTAGTTACTTCTGTTGAACCATCAGGATGATATACAGAGCTCTTATAAAAATATTGCACGTTGTAATAACTTCGACAAAAGAAGTTAAAAATGGCTTTTAAGCGTGAATCTTTTTTTTTTTTTTTTTTTGGGTTAACCCGGATGTTTTGGCTTTTTTACCACCCAACTAATCTCTCAGGCTGAGTGTAGCCGTCGAGTAGCCCACTCACCAGATTTTCTAATGGGCCTAAAGCATTTCACCTGATGCAAGCCTCAGATTCCACCAAGTCTAGACTTCACAAAATAAGAAGCTTGATTCCACAAATTTTCTAGACTCGCAAAAAATTGATTCAAAGACAAACTGATTTGAAGCAAAAGCAAAAGACTGAATTTCTTATTTCTTAAAGCGTGAATACAAAGTACTGAAGCAAAGAACTTAAACAGAGAAGAGCTACAACGGTCTAAAACATAGAAAAAGAAACAGAATTTACGAAATAAAGGAGTTGAGTGTTAGATAGATTTCTAGTCATTTGGTTTTAATGGAGGAGTGTGAGGAATGAAAGGTGAAGATATACGTTTCTCTTTAAGGTATAATGGAAGTCCAGGATTGTCTTGATGAGATGGAAGGCCTGGATCAAAAGGATAAAGCATGGTCTTGAGATAAAAGGCAAAGGCTCCTCCGGAAACGGAAAGTTTCTCCTTCTTTGGTCTTGGGAAAATGGAAAGAAGTGGTGATGTTTCTGAAGCTTCTAAATGACGTGTAGTCTTCATAGGAATGAGAATAAACCATGAGAAGTCATTCCCAAATTTATCAAATGGTTTACTTGACTTGAACCGGTCGGTTATCGACAAAATGTGATCACATGTACCAACTCCCAAACCAGCTCGGTGATGACATGTTTTCTCTGGATCAAAGGTTTCCTTATATGCATTTTCCGAGTGAAAAATCAAGCATGGACAGAATGCTCGAGCCGAACTAGAATTAGGTAGCCTTTCCTTTCGATTCCCATCTCCGAGTAAGAATTCTTGGTCATCTTCAAAATTAGCGCGGTCGTGATAGGTTCTGCTTCGATCAAAGTCTTCCAAATATGTGGTTTCCGAGTGAATCTTTGATATGGCTTTGTTTGCATGAGTGGAAATCGATATGGTCAGCTTTTCCTCAAGTAGCACGGGGATTCTTTGGGTGTCACCGTGCCGAGGAGTATCTCTTTGGTGAGACTCATCTTTGGCTCGAGCACTCATGATTCTACTTGGATGAATAGTCTTCTTGGAGGTTATTTACTGATGAATAATCAACCCTAGTCCTTGTGCTTGATCAAGTCTCCATTTAGGCATGGATTCTCCAAATAGCTCTAGGGGGATTGATGTGATGCTTGGTCTAGACAGCTCCAGGTACGGTGTGGTAGTACTGCTTACATCATCACCATATCGAATGGTCAAATGGAGTGGTTTAGATAACTTCACGCGTGAAGAGAATCAATCTTTGGCCTAGACGAATAGGGCACAGATCGTGAATCTTGAAATGAAATCATGGACAAAGGCATCCCCATAAAAGACGGTAAATATCGGAAAAATAAATGCGCCACTTGAACAACATTAGTTGTTTATTTATGTAGACCAAAATACACCATTTTAGAGAATTGATCCACAACGACAAAAATGGAGTCATGATCATGCTGCGTACATGGCCGTCTTTTGACAAAATCCATACTTTATATATGTCCTAGGCAGATTCAGAATTGGAAGGGGCATAGATAAAGACCATTATTCGTTAATTACATGACCCTTTGACTATTGAAAACCAACACACTTCCACAAACTGAACCACATCATGGCGCATATAAGGCAAACGATAAGCGTCCAAACTCAATCTGTTTCAATCCGGAACCAATCTTAACCACTATATTTCGTTTTTGAACCTGAAATCTTGACTTTCAGAGCATCAACCTTTATTCAGAGGAAAACATCTTTGAACCTTAAGGACAATTTAGAGGAGATTTCTGAACCCACTTGGATTATTCAATGATGCCCTTTATATTTTCATCTCTTCCTTTATATTTGCTATGTTTGATTAATTATCTTATTGGGTTTAGGATTCTTCAAGGAGATTCAGTGATTATTTATTGTTTGGTTGTTAGATTTGAGACCCATTCTTAGAGTGTTCATCTTTAGTATTCTTAATGCTTATGTTAGGTTGACGAATCTAAACATCAGATCTCTATGTTTAATTTATGCACCAAAAGTGAATGTTAAATTGTGTGAACATGCTTTAGATGAAAAAAATATCCTTAGCCAACAAGATTTTAAGTTGACGTTGTGTAAAGAAAGAATAATTAGTTTCAAATTTTTACTATGATCTTTTCTCTTGTCAATGTGTCTTGTCTAAGTCAAATACAAAGAAACCCATTCTGATCAAAGTTTATAATCTTTCCTTTTGTATTAAGAATAGCCATCATTATATTAAAACTTGTTTTTAACAAAGAGGCTTTAGATAATTTTCCGGTGAAGAAGTGCATCAAAATGACCGGTTCTAGGAAAGATAGAACTTTTGCCGTAAACCAATACATGGTAGTGTTTTGAAATGCCAAAAAAATTTCGGTTGAATGAGAAATTAAGATCCTAAGTGGATAACTTGAAAAGATTGTAAGGCTTTGAAGTTTTTGGCTTAGTATCAAAACAAGCAAATGTTCTACATTGGAAAAAATGGTTTCGAATTCTCTAGCATATATATGGGAATATTTATAACAAGGTCTAAAAATCTTGGAACCATATTATGGTGAATTGGGTAGAGGAGTGAGACTACCCACACATGTTGTCGTTCAATGAGCCAAGTTGGAACGAGATTCGGTTTTTGTGGGTGTGGCTAATGTGGAATGGGTCTAGAACCAAATATGATTATTAGTGGAGCAGATTTTTTTGAATTTTCTATATGTATCTAATCAATAAAAAATAAAAATGGTAAAACCACATTAATCATACCTCATAAATTCAGCCATTAATCTAATTTGTGACGGATGATGTTAAGATTTTATTGTAGAAATTAACTCTGAATTATTCACCATCAATTTCTCGGATATTTACAAATCTGATGAGAGATTATAAAAGAGTCTCTTAGCAGTCTCAATTAAAAAATAATTTCCCACATCATCTTCTTCTTCTTCTGTAGTTTCGAGTCTGAGAGTATTCACAGAGATAGTGCTCGTTAGATTCTGGTATTTAGTGTTGGAAGATAGAAACAAACCACAGTTGTATACTGAGATTCTTACTGCCATCGAAGCGTCACACTACGAAGCGTCTAAAAAATTAAGGAAAGAGATCGACATCATGTCGCTGCATTCTGCATTCTCATTTATCATTGGGTATTGTTTCCATTTTGTTTTAACAACTTTCCTATGTATTTACTTTATATATATACCAGTTTGCCCCCATTGTAGTATATTTGGTTCTACACATTATGCTATGTTATTCTAAAAGCATTGGCTTATACCACCTCTTATTCTTTCAGAAACTTCTCTACGCTTAGAGCAATCCTAACTTCTCTTTGGGATTCTAGCTCTAAAAATATATTTCACTTGTGTTACTTATTGCTTGATGCTTCTGAATATCGTTGAAAAATAAGGTAGGAATATTTTTATTAATATGATTAAGAGTTATAATAGCCAAAAATTCTACAGCTTGTTGCTGTTTATTTAGATATACTTTTTACACATTTTTACAATATTTTTAAATGAGTGGTTTGTTTGATTTTGGGATGATTACAGCTCGCTGCTGCCTTCAAGACTACCTTTTCCATTTTCATAATCAATTCCAAAAGATGATAGATCAATAGATTGTCCCTTCTTCTCAGAGGCCGTCTTCACGAATAAACCGACAGATCGAGCCCATTTAATCATAGACCCGAAGCATTCTTTCCTTTGTTCAAAAGTGATCTCCTCTGAACCGTGCTTCTTCATCTCAACCAAAACTTTTCCCATTGACAACAGACCATCGACCATCCTCCAAGAATCCATCTATCGCAGAAAATAAATAACATATGATTTTTCATTAAAAAAGATGTTCCGCCTTAATGAATGAATATTAATGTCTAATTTAAACTTACTGATGTTCCGCCTTTAGTACCGTCCAATAAAGAAACAGCCATGAAGAGCTTCTTAGATTTACCAGTAATCTCGACTTGGAAGTCTTTTGATTCGGCTGATGCCGATTTGAAGCATGCCATGTAGTCCTCCAGAATTGAAAACAAATTCATGAACTCTGCTGTTGCAGGACACTTGCTCTCCAGGCCACTCAAGAATTCAGACATACCTTTGTATGCAAAAGACTCGAAGTCTTTACCCATTTTGGGAAAATTCTTCAAGTAAAGGGGTAACGAGAATGTTCCTTGTGTTTCATACATAATTCTTTTAGAAGGAGAAGATACATTGTTGTCATAGTCAATTCCAAAAGTTGACAGATCAATAGAATGTCCTCTTTTCTCAGAGGCTGTCTTCACAAACAGACCGATCGCTCGAGTCCATTTCACCATAGAACTAATCAGTTCTTTTCTTTGGTCAAAAGTTATCTCCTTTGAAGTGTTCTTCTTCATCTCAACCATATGTTTTCCCATTGACAAAATGCCATCCACCAGCCTCCATGATTCAACCTTTATATCGCCCAAAAAAATAAAAATTGGGTCATAATGTATAGAGGTAATTACTCCTTTTTTTCATCTACCAATAAGGTTATCATTTAGGGTTTATGGATTTTATAAGTATGAACCGATCTATGCAAAGATCAATAACACACGTAAATACCTTTCAAACAAGAAAAAAGAATAAACACAATGTCGAACATACCATATGCATGTTAACGTTAATTAAAACTTACTGCTATTCCACCTTTACCGTCCAATAAAGACATAGCTCTGAAGAGCTTCTCAGATTTTTGTGACATCTCAACCTTGACGTCTTCTGATGATGTTGAATCGAAGCATGCCATGTAATCTTTTATGTTTGCAAAGAAATCCTTGAACTCTGCGGATTTAGGACACTTACCCTCTAGGTCAGCCATGAAGTCTGACATACCTTTGTATGCGAATGCCTCAAAGTCTTTGCCCAGTTTGGGGAAATTTTGCAAGTAATGGGGTAATGAGAACGTCGCTTGTGTTTCATAGATAGTGCTGAATGCCACAAGTAGCATTAGGCATAGAGCAAACGAAATTCTTGTCATTTTATTCTCACGGAAATAGAGAGAAAAAAAACAGGGTGAAATTTTTGTTTTTTTGTGAATTTTTTGAATGATTGTGCTCTCTTGGTTAACTAGATTTATATTAATTTTTTAAAAATATCTAAATTTACTTATTAAAATGAAAAAGACAAAAATAGTTGATAAATTTAAGGTCATCCAATAATAGAGTCGAAAATATTGTATGGCTATTCGCTTTTTCTGTATATATTTTTAGACTGGATCACTATCTTCGTCAAACTATATTTAATTAGGACCTAATAGCATCTTGATATACACCACCTTACAATGAACAATCTACATATCTACAAAAGATGTGGTGTCATGTTTGGAGACAAAATTTTATGATAACTTAGATTATAGCATAATTTGGTTGTAAATGTTAAGTGGTTTTATGTATATATTTTCACATTATTTAAAAAATGTATAACAGTTTGATTAGTTCAATATCAAGTATTATCAATGATTAGAAATTTGATCTGAGATCTTTCATGACCTGTCTTTATCTAAACTGACCCGTCCTAACCCATTGTAAAAATTAGAATATCTGAAGACCCTGATGATTTAAATTTGGATGATAAAATATTAAATCTTATTGGATCCGTTGAAACCAGATCCATAGACTCATTGACCAATTTTGATAAAAGTATATAAATATTTTTCACATTGAAATTGATAAAGTCTTAACTTTTTATAAGTTAAAAAACTATATACCTAGCGTCAAAATTTTATAATATTTGAAACTATGTATTTCAAATATTTTTCTTTTATTTTGTTCTGTAAAATTATTGGTTTAATTAAAGATCCAGATTAAACATTTAATTTTTAAAAATTTAGACGCCTATTAAGTCATGTTTCTTGCTCATTCAAATTTGGAATCATTTTGATTTTGTTTTTAATGACTCAGAACCATTGCTCAAAATTTTTAACTGATATGGGATGTTGAACACACATTTTTTTTTTGTCGAATAAGTAATATATTTCCGTTTATTTTTTTGGGTCAAAATATATTCATGTTTCTAAAAATTTGATTCACACCATATACAGAAGAAGAAAATCTACATTTTTATCAATAATATATATTATATGATAATTCATAACAATTTGAAAAATAATATCAAAAAAGATGATAGAAGAATCATATATAAAATCTTAATAAAATCTAAGAACCATATTATGGTTAACTGGATAGAGGAATGAGACCACACGTGTTGTCATTGTCGATGAGCCAAGTAGAAACGAGTTTCGGTTTTTTTAGCGTGTGGCTAATGTGAAATGGGCGTAGGCCCAAAAATGATTATTAGTGGAGCTGATTTTTTAAATTTTGTATTTGTATATAACGAATAAAAAATATAAATAGTAACATCACATTAATCATACCTCATAAATTCAGCCATTAATCTAATTTGTAACGGATGTTGTTTAGACTTGATTCTAGAAATTAACTCTGAATCATTCTCCATCAATTTCTCGGATATTTACAAATCTGATGAGATATTATAAAAGAGTCTCTTAGCAGTCTCAATTAAAAAAAAAAAACTTATGAAGGCTTGGCAAAAATTTTAGGACCCCCCAGTCGTCGTAATAGGTGCGCTGCATGGTGGACATAAGAGACGATTTATATAAAAATGACATTCTTCCAACACCAAAGAGAGGGACGTAGTGATACTGGAGAAAGTAACAAAGAAGGTAATGAATCCGCCGAAAACTAAAATGGGGTCGGAAAGGCCGAAGAAACAGAGAACCCCGTCACAAGGGGAACAAACGGTTGGTATTTTTGATGGCCATAGTTTTTCTTGTTCATTATATTGACAATAATTAAGTAATGCATTTATGCAGGGTCAAAGTCCAAAGAAAAAATGTTAGCAAATGTTTTAGTGTTGGGCACAATAATGCTACGTGGCAAGCCCGCCCCCCCCTCCCCCCATTTGATAACGTATTTAGGGTTCGGTTGGTTTAAACGCAGCGGTTGCGGTTGTGGATACGAGAGTTTGCGGAAACGGGCAGTTGGGGTTATAAACGTTATTAAACGATTTAGACGAGTGGTTTAAAAATTAAAAACGGGTGTGTTTACAGAAAATTTCTGACTGGTTGATAGCGGTTGCGGTTGCGGATTAATATAAAATATATAAAATATACTTATAACATATTGTATTAATATAATAAAATTTAGTACTAAATAAACCATAGAATAAATAAGGTTAAAAATATTTTTTATATATAAAATATATTTTTATAAAGTATTTAAGATTCCAATATAATAATTTTGATAAGAGATATAAAATTTATTTTATTTTATTTTTAAAATTTTTTTAATTATTATTATAGATTTAAAAAATAAAAAAATAATAAAAAATTAACCAACCGCAACCGTCCGCAACCACAAACGTTAGCTGGAAAAAACTTTTGAAATAGAGAGATTAAAAGCGGTTTGAAGCGATCTATAGCGATTTGCATAATTTTTGTAAAACGCTTGCACCCGCAACCGCCCGTAAACGTAGCATTTGCGGGTAGTTGCGGGTGAACCAATTAAGCTCTTAATTGGTCATCGGCGGTATTTAAAACCGCTTTGAGAGGACAGCATATAATTTTTTTTTTGCGGTTAGATAGTGAGATATCCACTATGGCAGTAGCTTCATAAATTTACTTACCTTTATACAGGTTCACGTAAATACATTGTGTTTCTTTATCAAATACTCATCATGTAATATCTCTATTGAACTTTTAAGGTAATATAGTTCTTAGTGTATAATTTCCATTATTCTTTAGATGTTATACATTAATCATCATCAATCTTTCAAAACCGTTTGTGATCCCTAAAAGCATTAGGTTTTGGTTCAAAACTAGAATCATAACATGCTAGGACATTGCTAGAATTTACATATCTAACATAGCGAAAAAGTTTGCTAGATTACAAAGAGATCAAAGATTACAACCGAATCCATAACTCAACATTTTTTTAAAAAAATAATAATAATAATAAAATCAGAAAAAAAAGCAACATTGTTGGAGAGCAACTAAATTTTTTTTTAAAAAAAGGATCCAATGTTTTTGTTTGCTGGTTCCTATTTGGTGAGAACGAAAATAGCATATATCATTCCAGGGACATAAGCTAAGAACGTTAGAAGCAAAGAAAGCCAAAACTCCAACTGCAAAACATAAACATAAAAAAATGGAGGTTTTATCATACTTTAACCAGTAAATGTCAAATATTAAATTATTGAAGTTATTATATTTATGAATGAATAAACATTACCCCGCAGCCAAATCTGAGGAAAACACCAACAGGAGGTATGAGGACTGCACAAAGGATTTCAATGAAGGTAGCCATTCTTCTTCTGTATCTTTTTTTTTTTTTCCCCTCTAATCGAGTTTCTTTTTGTTTTTATAGTTCTTTTTTTTTTTTTCTGACGTCATGACACTCTAAAGATGTTGACAGCTGTGTGATCAATATAATTTATAATAAACAAGAAAATAAAATCAGTGGATTGTGCAATGTCCTCCTCTGCTTATCCCTGAAATTAAGGAGTTTCCACATTAACACCCAACGACGAACCGATGCGTTTTTGACGCCACTACCACCCGTTGCCCGCCAGTCCAAAAAGAAAACGGAATGAAAATTTTTACAGAATTCAGAAATTAAATAGATATATATACTTATTTTATAAATCAATCTATTTAGCGCAACACAACACTGTATACTCTTTGTTTAGTGTGTTATTACTTTTATCATGTTACAAGTAAATGTATAGTGCTATCACAATATATATATATGGTGTTAAATGAATATGGCAACAAGTCAATCATCCTTTTTGAGAGATTTATATATAAATAAATAATAAAACATGAAAGACATATTTGTTAGAGCGATATATACACAAGTTTTATAGAACTATACCACATTATTGAGACGAAATTTTCAAAGATGATTAAGATCTTGTAGTTTTCTAATCTTAAGACGGTTTGTTCAAAGACTAATTTAAGATCTTTATAGTTGCACTAGAGGATTTCATGGCTTTTATATGCGTTTTCTCTATTTTTGTGGGATAAAACTGTGAATTTTATCATTAAAGTAAGTCTAACAATGTGATTTTGTCGTGTTGTATTTTTGTATCAGTAACTACAAAAATCTATTTTTAAAATAATATAAAACTGTTATATGTCTAATGGTACGGAGAATAAATGTATTGTTGCATAGAAATAGTAAATATTTGAAAACTTTTACCTGTTTTTTATACGAAAAAACATAAATTTTAAATATAATGATTGCATCCACTAAATACCTGCTTGGTGTAGAAGGTTAAATACGACCTAATAAGCATTTTTGCAATATTTTGCACCCTTTTGAAAATAAGTTAATTAAGAAAAGTCATGTGAAAAGACATTCGAAATTTGTCACTTTCCTATCATAGTTCGAATTTTGTCATTCCAATATTTGTGAAAGACATTTTTGCCATTCGTTTTATATTATAACTATCAGTTTTTATGGACAAATTTATACAATGTATTTTGTCCACGAACAATTATGTTTAGGTAATTAAGAGATTTTATTTGGGTTCTATATTTATAATTTAGGGTTTAGTTTTCTATTTGTAATTTAGGGTTTAGTTTAATGTTTGGGTTCTTTATATATAATTTAGGGTTTATTTTCATGTTTGGGTTTAGGGTTCATTTTTTATGTGTAATTTTGTCCATCTTTTTATATAGACAAAGGCATGTAGCATTTGTGTCCACGAAACTTTTTTATTCATTGTGTCAAATGATAGAAATGTCATGAATAGTTAAATTTGGATGAATAATAACAAGACACAAATTCTTAATGGCAAAATCTGAAGATGTAGTTTTCATAATGGCAATTTTGATAAGATTCTCTTTGAAATTGGGAAAATCCCATAACAAACCTCTAAAGTGGCACACACTTCTACTTTAAACTTTCAAAATATTACACTTCCACTTTAAACCTCTAAATTGATATTTTTCCAGTTTAAACCTTCAAAGTGAATTTTTTTCCAGTTTAAACCTTAAAAGTGAAGTTTTATTTCGCGCCGACATTTTCGATCCCGGAAAGGTTGACTCTGTTAACAGAAAAGTTAATTCTAAAGTTTTTTTAAATTAAAAAATTGATTTGCAATCTTTTAAATTAAGAGATTTTAAAATTTAAATTAAATATAAAAACTTTAAATCTTTAATTTAACGTAAAAACCTCTTAGTTTTAAATAGGCATGTGGGCTAAAAATCATCGGAGTTAAATTTTCCGGGATCGGAAATGTCGGCACAAAATAAAACGCCACTTTGAAGGTTTAAACTGGAAATAGTTTCACTTTGAACGTGTAAAGTGAAAGTGTAATACTTTAAAGGTTTAAAGTAGAAGTGTGTGTCACTTTGAAGGTTTTTTATGAGATTTTTCCCTTTGAAAATTGTACAATATTTCTTTAAATGTCTATCACGCTCCTACTCCGGAAATAACGTAAGGAATTCAAGATAGAAGAAAATCATGTAATTATTTGTACGACTATTGGCATTTTCATATTGATTTTGCAGGTTCATCGGCTTTCCGCTTAGCATCATCTTCTCCATAGGCATAGTCCTCAACCATTCGCATATCTTGCCTTTAAATACAAAGCTCCTTGAGCCCAATATGACATACTTTGAATTTATTGATAGTTACATTCAAGGGTGATTTGTCACAATAACCTATTTTATTTTTAAAAAAACCTAAATATCTTATCAAAACTTTTAAAGTTACAAATGTAATAATTTTCAAAAATACTCATAATGACACATTTGGCAGACTCTACGAACATCTGACAAACTCTACGAGCATTTGGCGGACACTGCGAGAATTTGGCAGACTTTCGAACATTTGGCAAACTCTACGAGCATCTGGCAGACTCTGCAGATATTTGACAGACTTTTCACATATTTGGCAGACTCTGCGGAGTAACTGGTAGACTCTACGGAATAATTAGCAGACTATACAGAGTAATTGACAGACTTTGCGAAAATCTAGCAGACTTTGCGGATATCTGGCAGACTGTACAAAATAACTGGCAGACTTTGCATATCTTTGGCAGACTCTGCAGAAGTTTGGCAGAGTCTGCAAAAGTTTGGCAGAGTCTGCAGAATAATTGACAGATTTTGCGGATATTTGGCAGACTCTGCTGAATAGTTGGCAGACTTTGTGGATTTTTGGCAGAATCTGCAAGCATTTGGAAAAGTCTGCGAGCATTTGGCAGTCTAAAAGCATTTGGCAGAGTCCGTGAATATTTGACAAAGTTTGTGAGCATTTGGCAGAGTCTGCAAGCATTTGGCAGAGTCTGCAAGCATTTGACAGAGTCTGTGAGCATTTAGCAGAGTCCGCGAGCATTTGGCAGAGTCTGTGAGCATTTGGCAGCCTTTTCGAGCATTAGACAGACTTTGCAAATATTTAGTAGACTCAGCGAACATATGACAAACTCTGCGAATATTTGGCAGAATCTACAAATATTTAACAGATTTTTTAAATGATTTTTAAATTTTTTTAAAAACTTTATTTTTAAAAACTTTATAAAATAATTTATTATTATTTTATTTTTAAAAATATTTATTAGTTAGAAATTATTATTTTGGTTTTATGGACACACAATAATTTTAAAGTAGGTTTTAGGTTTTTTTTTCCTTTTTACACTGATGTTAAAAGCATTTAGGTATAAAAGAATTTAGTTACATAAATTTTAAATATATTTATAATAAAACTAATATGAAATTATCAATTTTGAAAAACTCATTTACCATTTTTCTTTTAAAGACAATCAAAAGGACAATTTTGGAATTGTGAAATTTATTAGATAATAGGTACGTTATATAGGCAATAAAAATTAAAAGAGGTTACACTAGTTATTCAAAAGAAAACCTTTCATTTAAAGTATACTTTCTTCTCCATATAGAGACTTTCAGCCACTTGCATTCTTATTCTCCCATTTCCGAGCCACTCTTCTACTTCTCCGCTTTATCCTTACAAAAACCAAAGGTACCATGAACTTATCGATGCTCCTCGTAAAGAGCTCACCTTGTCCTCAAGGTGAAAGCTCCGGTTTAGCTCCACAAAATGGTTAATCGGTTCCCATGATGCCTCAAAGTCCGGTAGCCCTTTCCACTTCACCATTATTGACATAGTAAAACAAAGTGGACAGCTCACTCCACTCCACTCACCAACAAGCACCACCCCACCCACCAAACAAGCTCCTTAATTTGCTCCATTGTTATCTCCTCATTCTCCTCCTCATTCTCCTCCACCAAAGGCTCCATTCCACTAAGTCTAGCTCTTATATAATCATTGTAACACCTTCATTAATATTGATCAAGCTGAGAAGTTCTCATCTTCTCTTCATTCTCTTACTCTCTCCATTTTCTTATTCTTTCATTTTCGCAAGTTACTCTTCTTTACTCTAGTTTGAGTGTTTTATTCTTACCTTATATTCTTACATGGTATCAGAGCTTGTTAAGCTCCATTAAACTCTGATTCAATCTGCTTGAAACACCCCTCATCTCAGAAACGTAACTACCACAATTCAAAACTCCATTTAATCCACTATCCACAAATCGCTTCTATGGAGGAATCTAAAGCGTTGGTTATCACTAACATTCTCAAGGGAGTAAACTACATGGTTTGTTCAAGAACCACCAAATCAGCTCTATATGGCAAAGGTCTATGGAGTCACATTGAAAAGGGAGTATCTCCAAAGGAGGCTGCCGAGATAGGGAATGACAAGAAGCCCGTCAATGAAGAAGAGCAAGAGAGATGGCTCCAAGAGGACCACAAGGTTCTCTACTATCTTCAAAACTCTCTGGAATCGTCCATCCTTGAAGCCTACTCATATTGTGAAACGGCTAAGGAATTGTGGGATACCTTACAAAAGGTTTATGGAGACACATCTAACCTTCACCGTGTCTTTGAAGTCAAGAAAGCTCTCAACGCCCTCACCCAAAATGGAGTAGAGTTCAAACATCATTTTGGGAAGTTTAGGTCACTATGGGCTGAGTTAGAAATGTTGAGACCAAGCACCATTGACCCTAAAGTGTTAAATGAACGGCGTGAACAAGACAAAGTCTTCGGATTACTCATGACGCTAGACCCATGCTTCAACAGCCTTATTAAGCATATTTTAAGGGCTGACAAGCTTCAAAGTCTAGATGAAGTCTGTTCACAAATACAAAAGGAAGAAGGCTCGGTTGGTCTCTTTGGTGGCAAAGGCGAACTTGCTATGGCAAATAAAGGAGAACTCGCAACCGCTAACAAAGGGAACTACAAGTATGACAACCACTACAAACGAGGACCTCCCCGTTCATGTGAGTATTGCAAGAGCAAAGGATTCAACCCAACACATGCAAAAGATAAGTGTTGGAGGCTCCACCCTCATCTTCGACCGGAACACCATGGAGGTGGAAGAGAGTCAAGAACTAATCAAACCGGAGAAGGAAGTGGAGCGGGCATGGCAGCATCTTCGGAGTTTGTCCGCAAAGCTGACCTAAATGCTCTCATCAAAGCCCTCAAAGAGAATAACGGTAACATTTATCAAAGTTTTAAATCTCTCATGGAATCAAAACCGATTATTATAGATTCGGGTGCCTCTCACCATATGATTAGTGATGCTAAACTCATAAGTAATATAGAACCTGCCCTAGGTAATGTGATCATAGCAAATGGAACTAAAATACCGGTAAAAGGAATTGGTAGCCTAAACATATTTGATCATAAATCTGATGCTTTTTACATGCCCACATTTACATCCAATTTACTATCCGTGAAAAAGATTACTAATGACCTTGATTTTTATGCAATTTTTGGACCTAATGATGTACATTTTCAGGATATTAAAACAAGCAAAATGCTTGGTCAAGGTGCTTCAAAAGACGGATTATACACTACAAGAAAAACGAGTATTCTTAGCGTCAGAATAACGCTATGTAAAGATACGATGGCAAATCTCAAAACGCTATGACATGACCCATGATAATAGGTCGACGGTTTTAGATAGCGGTTTTTTGTGGCGCTATTATATTATCATATATTATAGCGTCTTTTTAATGTAATGTTATAGTATTTAATAGCGAGTCATTTTTGTTATTAATTTGTTTAATACAGCATTTTTATTATGCTATTAAAAATATTATTATAGCATCTTACGTATGCAATTAAGTACGCTACAATAGCATTTATATTATGCAATTCTTTCAAATAAAATAGCACATGTAATATGCAATGTTTTTAATTAAAATAGCATATTTATTTTGCTATAGCTTTTGCTTTGTTTTCCAGTACCTATTTCACACTTTGTTCTACAATCTTAACTCACACAATAGATATATAGTGCAAAAACGATAAAGAAAATACCTTAATAATTGAAAACATGAACCATGTCAAGGTTTCACAACATTAGTTTCAACTTCAACCAAAACCTAACCGAAATAACAACATTTGTTTCACACAACCACAAGTTCAAACTTAAAGTACAACAAAACCTAACCACGAATAACATTAGCAGTTTCAGATTAAGACGATCATATCATTTGGCCAAGCCACTGTAGTACCTATTGCATCGGCTATGCTTTCAATTTCTGAATTTGGTCTCCATACTTTTGCTTCACTAACCTTTGCAACTTCTAGCCAAACCTTGCTTGCATTGGGTCCTAAGGGGACAAAGTGGACTGTGTCTTTTGGATTAGTTGAACTAATTCTGCCTTCTACAACTTGTTGTCCAGAACCATTGCAATCTAACAAGATGCATTTCTTCTTGACGACAGCCTTGTTGGTGCTACCATTGTTGTTACTTAAGCTCTGCAAGAAACAAAATTTAAAGAAAACACTCCATCAGAGCAACATACAAAACTAATGTATACTTTTATGCACATAATAAGATGTCAAAATTTACCTTAGGTGAAGATGTTTTCTGTGGAGCTACATCACTTTGATCAGAAGTCACCAGCTGTATATGTTGAATAGGCCATACGATGTTCTCATGAAGTGCCTTACCCATTGTTATGATTCAGTACTAATTGGTCTCCACAAAAAGGGCTTCTCGGAAAACACCTTCTCAACTGTCACAACTGATGCATTTGGACCAATAGGAATGTTGTTGAACAACTCTCCTGGGTCACTTGAACGCAATATACCCTCAGCAATTATGCTATCAGCCATGTTCCAATCATAAATGTAGACTTTATTTGAATCTAGTGCCTACAAGAATTGATACAACAAATATGTTATCCACAAATTTATTCTAATGTAAAAGCTTAGTAATGAAACAATAACAACAACTTAAAATTATTACCGAGGAACCTGCAAGTCTAGAAGCACAGAAATCACCAAAAAAAAAAAGAAGAAAAATGCAGAAGTTAGTCTCGTTTGTAGTCAAATTAGCCATTAACTTCTTTTTTTGTTGACAAAAACAAACCAACCTGTTTCATATAAATGACAGTGGGTATCATTCAGCGAAATACCACTTTGAGACACTACACTGCAACAATAAGTCACTGAATGTGGTTTAGTGTCATGAAACCAGAAGCTTTCAAACATCAACTATAGATGGCTAACAGTTTACCTTCTTACTAAAGAGAAACCATTAGCATGAACACCACTAGAAGGGAGGTCAATAAGAACATCTCCAGCCTCTATATTCTTACCATCTATAACCAAATCTTTCTTTACTGAACCTACTGCAAACCCAACTAGCTATTATTCACCCCCTGACCCTGCATAAAAGCCATGCATCTCTGCAGCCTATAAACAACCAAAAATTGAAACAAAAGTTATGGAAAGATTGCAAAAACAATACATTGTCAAAGCTAGAATTGTGTCTAACTGTAAAACTTATACCTCTCCTCCTATGAGACCACAGTCCGATTTCCGACAACTTTCAAAAATCCCTTTAATGACCTAGAAAAATCATATTCAGAGTTCTAAAGCAAGCTCAAAGTGAAAGAGGGATATATATGAATCAATGGTACCTTTTCTGCAATGTAAATGTTGAGATGACTAGTAGCAAACTAATCAAGGAAAACCAGAGGCTTTGCACCAGAATTAATAATATCATTCACACTCATAGCAACCTGAAACAAAAACCATGAGTTTTGTAAATACCAGTCTCAAATGCTAATTTAAGTTTAGTCCCTACACCATCTGTACCAGCTACTTGATAAGAATCATTTGCACAAACAAAGCCACACACACTCATATATTCATTACAACACCTAATGTTTCAACATATGACGTCAAATATTTTACAGTTTATTTTTATATTTAATATACCAAATGGAATGCGACCACTGAATCCGTCAATTCCAGGAGCCATCTTTCCAATTCGTCTAACAAGCTCAATTCCAGCATCGATATCAACACATAAATCTTTGTAATTGAGACCATCGGTGTCATCATATTTCTTTGACATTGATAAAACATGTCAATTGAGAAATTAATGGCTAATTTGTTAAGAATCCAAATGAATTTACACCTCAATTAGAAAACTTACGATTCATGGAAGAAACCACAGGAGCTGCTGGAAAACTTACGACCTTCCTGTGATTACCAAATACCAAATTCAATTTCAATTAACCCCAAATTATCGATCGAGGGTTAAGATTATTAACTACAATCTGAAAGCGAATTCGAGATTGATTCTTCCAGATTCCACACGGTTTAATCTCGATTCAGATCTGGATTAAGAGAGAAACAAAGAAAATGTGAATATCATGGAGGAAAGAAGTTGATACTCACCATCGTTGGTGGGAGCAGGAGCTGGAGCTAGGGTTTGAGCGCCGGCCATAAACGATGTTTGATTCTCGATATCATCTCTCTCTTGTGTTTATTCGACGAAAACTTGTGAGCTCTACATGTAAAATCTCCGGAGGGAGAGACGAAGAGAGAGGCGAAGATTGACAAAACCCTCCACATACAACCCAGAGATTTTTATGCCTTAGAGGAAAAAAAAATTTTGTACTGTTTACATATACATAGTGCTTAATAGGTGGTATATGCAATAAAAATTAGTGTTATTAAATCTTTGAGGTAAAAAATTTCACGCGCATTCATTTTTTTTTTCCTAACTATAACTCATAGCGTTTGCATTTTAACAAACGCTATAAAAATGCAGGGTTGGATCAAATATAGCAAAACCACACTAAATGTTATCTTTTAATGCTAAGAATACTCACTATTCTTGTAGTGATATGTTCTTAAGGATACAAACCAATCCATCCCTCTATCTTCATATTTAAGTTCTGTTGTTGTGTGTGCTAATAACGCAATATGGCATGCTAGATTAGGACATCCTCATTCTCGTGCCTTAGGGTTATTATTACCTAGTCTTTCCTTTAAAAATGATAAATGTGAGGCTTGTATACTCGGTAAACACTGTAGAACCGTGTTCCCCAAGTCTCTTACTATCTATGAACAATGTTTTGATTTAATCCATTCGGATGTGTGGACTTCTCCATGTGAATCAAGAGAGCATCATAAGTATTTTGTTACATTCATTGATGAGAAATCTAAATATACTTGGTTAACATTGCTTCCATCTAAGGATAGAGTGCTTGAGGCGTTTATAAACTTTCAAAACTATGTTACTAATCACTATAATGGCAAGATTAAGATTTTAATATCAGATAATGGTGGCGAGTACACAAGCAATGCTTTTCGACAACACCTCAACAAATATGGAATCATACATCAAACAAGCTGCCCATATACACCACAACAAACTGGAGTGGCTGAAAGGAAGAATAGGCATTTGATGGAGGTGGCAAGATCCATAATGTTTCATACAAATGTACCTAAACATTTTTGGAGTGATGCCGTGACGACCGCATGCTACTTGATCAATCGCACCCCAACTAAAATCCTTGGAGATGTCTCACCATTCGAGGTATTGAACAAAACTAAACCATTCATTAATCACTTACGTGTGTTTGGATGTGTGTGTTATGTATTGATACCAGGAGAAAAACGAGATAAGCTTGAAGCTAAGAGTGACAAAGGAATGTTCATTGGATACTCAACAACACAAAAAGGATATAAATGCTACATACCGGAGGCAAGAAGAGTGTGTGTCTCACGAGATGTGAAGTTTCTTGAGGGACAAGGATACTACATGGAGAAGAATTGGAAAGAAATAGAAGGCCTAGCTCACTCAACATCTGATCGTGCAAGCAACCTTAGGAATATCCTAGAAAGACTCGGAATAAGTCACCATCAAACAGATCATGAACCGACACCAACAACAAGCATACACAATGCTCATGACACACAAGAAGAAGAACACAATGAATCACAAGAAACTGAAGTATTAAGTAGAGAAGAAGGACTTGATATGAGGAATGATCATCCAAGCACATCAAATGATACTTCCATTCCACTTCAAGATGAGGAAGAAGACTTGAATCAAGAAGAGAGGGACCATTCACCTACACCACCAGCACCACCTCCTCTAAGAAGAAGTGAAAGGCTCAAGTTTCGTCCGGATACATGGAAAACAAGACGGTTTTACAACAACAAGGCCGTTGCTCACCCTATTCAAGCAGTTTGCACTCTTGCGTATTTACCTTTAAAACATCAAGCTTTCCTCACTCAAATAGACAAGAACTGGATACCAGAGACCTATGATGAAGCAAAAGAACATGAAGTTTGGAGAAACGCCATAGGAGAAGAAACCAATGCCATGGAAATAAATAATACATGGGATGAAGCCGATTTACCTAAAGGGAAGAAAGCGGTAAGCTCTCGTTGGGTATTCACCATAAAGTAAAAAAGTGATGGGGAGATTGAACGCTACAAAGCAAGACTGGTGGCGAGAGGATTTAAACAAACATATGGAAAAGATTACATGGACACAATTGCACCGGTTGCAAAACTCCATACGGTAAGAGTTGTACTTTCTTTAGCTACTAACTTGGAATGGGATCTTTGGCAGATGGATGTTAAGAATGCATTCCTCCAAGGAGAACTTGAAGATGAAGTTTATATGAAACCACCTCCTGGCCTAGAAGACATGATGAAACCAGGAAAGGTATTAAGACTCAAGAAGGCGATCTATGGTTTAAAACAATCTCCTAGGGCGTGGTATCACAAGCTTAGCTCAACCTTGTTGGATAGAGGATTCAAGAAATCAGAAGCTGATCATACCCTCTTCACCATCCAAAGCCAAGAAGGTATTATAGTCATTCTCGTATATGTAGATGATCTTATCATCTCCGGGAATGACAAGGTAGGCATTCAAGAAACCAAATCGTATCTTAAATCCATTTTTGATATTAAAGATCTTGGAGAACTAAAATACTTTCTTAGAATAGAAGTATGTCGATCAAAAGAAGGCTTATTTTTATCTCAAAGGAAATATGCACTTGATCTGTTGAAAGAGGCAGGAAAATTAGGAGCCAAACCAGCCAAAACTCCACTAGAGGACGCTTACAAGACTAACAATAAGGGGGAGCTCAAATCTGAACTGTTTGAGGATCCATCACAATATCGACGACTTGTAGGTAAGTTAATCTACCTTACTATCACTAGACCTGACCTTAGTTATGCTGTGAATCAGGTAAGCCAACATATGCAAGCGCCCACACAACATCATTGGAGTATGGTGGACCGTATACTAAGATACATCAAAGGCACTCCGGGGCAAGGCATTTGGATGGGTTGCAATGGAAATGCTGAACTAATAGGCTATTGTGATGCTGATTATGCTGGAGATCGTGGTGATAGAAGGTCCACAACTGGTTATTGTACATACATTGGAGGCAACTTAGTTACTTGGAAGAGTAAGAAGCAAAAGGTCGTCTCCCTCTCTAGCGCCGAATCTGAATATAGAGCAATGAGGAAGCTTACAACTGAATTGATGTGGCTCAAGGCTTTACTCAAGGACTTAGGCACTGAGTTCTCAAAACCAATCACCATGCATTGCGACAACCAAGCTGCCATACACATAGCATCCAACTCGGTCTTCCACGAAAGAACTAAGCACATTGAAGTGGATTGTCACAAAGTTCGGGAACAAATCCAACTCGGGGTCATCCTTCCATGCTACACCGAAAGCTCAGAACAACTAGCTGATATATTCACCAAGGCAGCAAGCCTAGCCGTGTGCGAGTATATTCACCCCAAGCTCGGACTAAAAGACATCACACGGCCATGATCCTCTAAACCTTAAGCTCTCATACTCTTTTTCCCTTATGTGTAGTTTTATCCCATGTGGTTTTCTACACTAAGGTTTTTTTAATGAGGTGAGTGCTTATGGTTCCAAGCTTTACCTACGTTACCTTATGGTTAAAGCTTGAAGGGGAGTATTGACATAGTAAAACAAAGTGGACAGCTCACTCCACTCCACTCACCAACAAGCACCACTCCACCCACCAAACAAGCTCCTTAATTTGCTCCATTGTTATCTCCTCATTCTCCTCCTCATTCTCCTCCACCAAAGGCTCCATTCCACTAAGTCTAGCTCTTATATAATCATTGTAACACCTTCATTAATATTGTTACTCTTCTTTACTCTAGTTTGAGTGTTTTATTCTTATCTTATATTCTTACAACCATAATATCAGGTTCTGCATTGACAGAACCTCTGTGCATCCATGTTATCTTCTATGGTTTATGTTTTAATTCCAGAGTTGAATGTGAGAATATGAGGAATTTCATGTACCTTATCACAACAAATATTGACTTTTTCAATTGTTAGATGTGGAATACCGGGTGTATGAGGTTTTGGGCAGGTAGTTTGAGCATGTACACTAGTTTCCCAATTCTCTCCAATACCTAAGATGGCCCAAAGTAGCAAGGTGTCAGCTTCTCATTGCGACGCTGAGCTACCGAAGACTTTCAATATGTGTAACACTCCAATTTCTGGTATATATTGTGGTGTATGATGAGAGCATAAGAGATTTGATTTGGCTACCTATGTCACCAAAGTGTACTTATCTTTTCCGTCAACCACTCTGACAAAACTCCAGAGTTAAGCGTGATTGGAATGGAGTAGTATTATGATGGGTGGCCTATTGGGAAGTAATTTCTGGTACCGTGTAAGTGAGGCCAAAACACGAGAAAATATCATGCGGTGATTTGTATGGAAAGTAAACAAGTCTTTAGAGCCTCTCGGGATAGCGCACTGATATAGGATCGGAATCGCACAAATACTAAAATCACTCAATGATCGAGATATTCCAAGCCTAGAATCGCAGAAGGTGGACGATATAGAGATGGATTTGAAAAGTGATTGACTCGCTCAATCAAATGGACAAACTAGAGTGTTTGAATCTCTCAAACAAACTGATTTGTGGCTTTACAAGAGAAGAGTATCTCGCACACTAAACTCAAAATGAAAAGAACACAAAGAACTCGTCTTTGAAGAGAAAAAATTACGTGTGTTAAAATCTATGATCAAGGGTAAAATACAATGAAACAAAAGTTAATCTTTTATAGGCTCAGAGTACAACGGTTCTATTGACTAAAACAAGGAAAGAAAATGTAGAAATAAAAGAATATGGCCGTTGGGGCTATTAAGAAGAAATCGGCCAAATAAAGATATGTCTTGTTTTTTGTATATTGAGAGCTTGGGCGAGTATAGATGGCTTCTTAGGACCTCTAGGGTCAATGATTGTGACTCCAGGAAGTGAAAAAGTGAAGTAATAAGGAGCCGTTGCAAATTAATTTCTTTTGGCTCCATATATGGTAAGTTGGTCCTTGAGTGAATCCAACTCATCATGTGCGTTTTGGCTGAGACTAAGGAGGGTTGTATTAGATTGAGTATTTGGAGATATTTGAGTTAAAACGACAAATCATGTGTTATTAAAACATGAATTTTAAAATATCTTTTAAATCTAGTGTTATTGGAGTAGTGATTTTAAAATGTACAATCAAATCCATGGTTATTGAAATCATTATAGAATTTGATTTAAAGGGGTGTATTCAATTGGGTATTTGGATATATTTGAGTTAAATGGACAAATCATGTGTTATTGAAACTTGGATTTCAAAATATATTTTAAAATCCAGTGTTATTGGATTAATAATTTTAAAATATACAATCAAATCCACTGTTACTGAAAATAACTCTAGGATTTGATTTAAAAGTTTCAGGTGAGATTTGAGGGGATTTCTTAGTTAAAAATACAAAGACAAAAATCTCATGGTTTTAGGTGAGATTTCATAGAATTTAATTACAAAATTCTAAATTCACCAAAATTTAACCAAATCATCTAAAAACTCATTAAAACTCAAATCACACCAAATGCTTGATCCAATACACCCTCCTAAAAGTTTATAGTAAGATTTGAGGGGATTTTTTAGTTAAAAATACAAGAACCAAAATCTCATGGTTTTACGTGAGATTTCAAAGAATTTAATAACAAAATTCCTAATTCACTTAAATTTAACTAAAATATCTCATAACTCACTAAACTCAAATCTCTCCAAATATTTAATCTAATACATCCCTCTAAGATGCATTAAAGAGTCTCTAGTTGATGTAGAGTGTCTCATGGTTGCCACACGTGGTTCTTCAAAGATCCATGTAAGGAAAGTTGCCAATTTGGTAGTTTAGGACCCATTAGGTGGATCAAAAAGGCAACTCTTAAATCAACTCGTACCAGGTTTGATTTAACTCGATAATTCGTCTTAATATATCTGGTTTCCTGTTGGATTTTGAAGCAGAGGCCGAATGCTCGAACAGATATGAAGTTCCACATGATTCATTGATTGTGGTACGTCGTTTTGGGGTCTTCGTTGGGGTCTTGGGATCTAGCTCGAGTAAGGCATGATGTATCTCGGTAAACTCTCATATTTTGGATTGTTTCCTGGTGAATGCATGAGTATATTCTCCTGGGCACGTGTCCGCTTAGGTTTTCTCGTCTTCGGGTAGGTATGCTTGGTCATCGGGTGGCTTGGCTTGGGTTTTTATGATTTCTTATGAACCATTAGCCTTCTTATGATTGATTTTCTGATAGATAACCAATCCTAGGCCTTGTGCTTGATCAGAACTCTGATTGGACAAGAATCCTTCATATTGGTCTGACGTGCTTAGTTTAAGGCTGCAACCGGCTGGTCTGGTTTGCTCCCGGTTTGCTGTGGTTCTGATGTCCACATCATGCACCGGCCATCAGACGAGGGTAGAGCCCACGGACCGAGAGAGGGTGTAGGACCCACCGACGGTGGCGGTCGGGCGTTACAATATGGCTGCAATTTCAAGTAAACCACATCAACTTCCAGATCACGTTGATCACTTCGATGAGTGATCAGATGTATTGTACTAGAATTCGGTCCAATCTAACCTTTGAACCCATTACTTTGGTTTTGCACCTACAAAACAATGAAGATAAGTCTCAAGGCATCGATTTACCACCTCAGTTTGGCATCGGTTTCAGGGTGATAAGTTGTGCTCTTTGGGAGAATGGTGCCTTGTGAGGAGAACAAAGCATTCTAGAGCTTGCTGAGAAAAACTTTATCACGATCCGACACCATATTTTCTGGAAAGCCATGTAACTTCACTATCATTTTGACAAACACTTCAGTCACACTCACGGTAGAAAAAGGATGTTTGAATGATTAAAATCGAGCGGATTACTATAGTCAATCCTTTTTATCATTTCGTAGTTTCAAAGTATATTTTTTTTTATTAGTAAAAAAGTTGTAAGCCAAAATATTCATAAGCAAAAAGAACATGTTCTATATTTTCCGATAAAAGAACATAATTCACGCTTTCTAAAATCAATTGAAGCAATACAAATATAAACGAAAACATGAGCCTATTCAAAAAAGTTCGAGAGAAATAGCATTTTCTCCAACTTAAAGGCAAACTATTAGACGACCAATTTAATGGCTAAAATAACTTAATACTAGTTTATCGATGGTCTTGATCATCAATTTTTTTTCCGAAAAAAGCTCTCTGAATTGTTGTTTCTCCTTGTATCTCCCAAATAATCATAGAAAAGGAAAAATTCAACAAACAATTTAAAAACAAAAAAACAAAGATGAGACACACAAAATAAAGAAGATTAGAGTAGAGAGTTTCTAAGGAATTCGGAACTAGTTAAGAAGAAGGACCGGTCCAGTAGGATTTTACAGCGAGAAGGATCTTCTCAGGGTTAAAGGGACCTTTCTCATGATCCAAAATTCGACTGTTCCACTTCATTCCATTAGTTATGCTTTGTATTTTTGTCAAAGTTTCAACATTGTCCCTAAACACCACTGTTCCCTCTGGTCTTAGTATTCTATCCATCTCAAGAAGTATCAATGTCACATCACACCTTTCATCAACAACAACAACAACAACATCACAATTCACGTTTGGGACAAGGCAAATACAAATGCAAATACATAAGAATTGTAAAAATGAAAAAAAAAAATTACAATATTATGTTTAAATAAGAGCTACAATATTTTATCAAAAATATACATGTTTTGTCATATAGTTTAAATGATATATTTTAAAAACATATATATACGTATAAATTAATTATAGCTCTTATAAATTACTGGAGACGCAAATTTATGAATCAGCCCTCTTTTTGTGTTTAACAAACGAATTTTGATTTAAATGCTTAAGATTTTAGATTTATTTTAAAAATATATATACACTAAATATATAATTAAAATCCAGTAATTAGTGTTTACCTGTCGTAAGTGCTGAATAATCCACCGGCGTGAATCAAATCATAAGTTCTTGGATAAGTAGAGAATCCTTCACACCAATCTTGATACGTCCCTATAAACCCTCGTTCGTAAATCACTCCTAACGTTTGCTTCTTCGCATCCACAGGAACCACATTCATAACCCAAGATGGATATTTCATCATCGCCGCAGCAAATCCACCAAGGTATGCATTCATGTCCATTATGTTCCTGAATCTTCCCTTTGAAAGCTCTGGCATTATTTGTTTGTAATATGCTATTCTCTCTTTCCACACTTCATTGTCCTCTCTGAAATGTTCAGCATTGACATCTGGAACAGTTCCTCGGATTATCCTTGGTGGCACCGCAAAAGCTCGGTCCGGCCAATCCTCCAATGCACCTCCTGCGAATTCGTCGGTACTCTTTGCTTCTGGCAATGGGGTTACACAAGATTCCAAGTCTTTGTACCTATCGTCAAGATTTATTCATCAAATTTCTAAAACACATAGTATAATAATATATTTATTATGTTTCGTTTTATAAGATGTTTTAAGGATTATTTTTTGTTTTTTTCGTATTAGTATTTTATTTTTCTGTTTTTTTTTGTGCAACATTTAAATTTATTGTAATTAGTTACATCTATCATATTAAATTTTTATTGTTTTTAAAAAAAAATTAAACAAAATTTAGAGTTAATTTCTTAATTTTCAGGCATTCACCCGAAACATTTTATAAAACAAAAAGGATGGAGTATATATGACGGATTATTTTTATTTTTTTATTATTATTTTATTTTTCTATTTTCTATGCAACATTTAAATTTATTGTTCAAAAAATTTCTTAATTTTTGGGCATTTTAAACATAACTTCTTAATTTTCGGGCATTATACATTTTAAACAAAATTTAAAGATAATTTCTTAATTTTCGGGCATTCACCCAAAACATTATATAAAACAAAACTAATGGAGTATATACAAAGCTTATGAGAAAGGGTTGAAGTTGTTACCAAGCGAAATCGGGTAGATCTGATTTGCTGCATATAGGAGGAGATTTATGAACTCGTTTGAGTTTGTTACACTCAATGTGATTAATAGGCTTTTGCCAGATTGATAAATCACCCTTCTCTGTAACTTTCTTCCAACAAAGACTTCTTGCTGCATCTTCTATAGAATCTTGCTCTTGCTTCAAATCCTCTTGTGATCTTTCCCAGCCTTTCCAGTATTTTTTCCAGTTGATCGGTGGGCCTGAAAGGATCCAATAACCGCCAGGTCTTAACACCCGGTCCACTTCGGTTAAGTACAAACCATCTACACAAATTCATTAAAAAAAAAAAAAAAACTTTGGTTGATTGCTACAAGAATCAAGAAACCTTATGAGAAAAAAATCAAGAAAATGTTTCACTATTACCGTTTTGAAACCAAGGAATCAAACAACGGGAACAGTGAGCAAGATCAAAAGCTCTAGCTGGATATGGAAGCCTTCTTGATCCCATAATCCCGATAATCGCAGGAACTCCACGTTCCAACGCAAATTGAACTTGAGCTTCGTGAGTATCTCTTGGAGCAAATGACATAGCCACAATATCCCTCTTCAACAAGTAAGCACCAAAACTCGCCACCTAAAACAATCAATAAAAACCGAATAAATCAAACTCTTATCTTTACTATTGGTACCCAATCAAGAAGTCATATTTTAATACTTCTTCCGTTTCAAATTAGTTATCGTTTTAAAAGTTAATTTTCATTTCAAATTAGTTATCGTTTTAGGTTTTCAATACAAATGTTTGATAGAATTTCAAAATTTATTTTTATTATTTTAATGTTTTAATCAATAAAATCAAATCAAATATAAATTAATAAAGAGCAAAATAGAAAAATCAATCGTTTTCTTAATTTATGTAAAATAACGTAGAACGACAACTAATATGAAATGGATGGAGTATCATGTTTGATTGTTAAAAAATAAAAAATAAAAAACAAAAACAAAAACAAAGAAACAGAATCGATTCAAAAGTTAAAAACAAGTCAAATATATCAAAAAAGAAAGAAAATGGAAACTTACACCACATCCTGTATCAATAGCTGTTCTAATGCCTCCATCAGTAAGAGGAATGAGTCTAGCAATGTCATCAATGTAAGCATCAGCTCCACGTGGAAACATAGTGCCACCACCAGGGAATCTAAAACGTTCACCTTCAACTTGAATCCAATTCTGAATAGCTTTTTCAATACTAAGCTCTTTGTGTGGGATGTTGTCATACCAAGCATAGTCTCTGCTCTGAGGCCATTTAAATGGAATCTTGTAGTGTGGTGGAGGAGGAATCAGACAATAGAGAAGCTCATCTTTCGAAGGACAATGTCTTTCTCTGTATTTCATCATGTTCCTATCAAATCTTCTTCCTCTCTCTCGATCTTCACATGGTGTATACTCACTCAAAGACATGTCACATGGCTCAAAATACTTCACAGTTTGATTCTTAACCTTTAGCTCGATTTTGTGATGGCTTTCGAAATCTAACTCAACTGGTTCTGAGGAGGAGGAAGAAGAAGAAGAAGAAAGATTCTCATCATTATCAGAAGAAGGATTTGGATTCGTTTGAGCCCGAGCCGTAGTTGTTGTTTGATCACATCCCATTCTTGAGTAAACCTCAGAAGAAGAACTTGGGACAGTGTTGTTTTTCCAAGATCCAAGAACGTAAGACAATATACATAAACCACTTACACAGAATATCCAAGTGAGTCTTTTCCTCTTTGCTTCTGCGAGGTGATGACTACTATTCTCTTTCGCCATTTCTGTAGAGATGATTGAGCAAAAGACTTAACTTTTATCTGATTTTATTAGTATAACAAAGAAAAGAAAAAGAAAAAAAGAGCTAAATCTTTTTTAAGGTGGTGGAAATTTTTTAAAATAAATCAATGTAAAAATGTTTTTAAAAAAATTGTAAGATAAGTTATTGGAGCTCGAAGAACGAGGAAAAGGGATCCACCATCACAATAAATCAAATTTGTCTGAATTTAATGGTAATAAAAATAAAATAAAATAAAATAAAAGGACAAATGATCTCTATTCTTTAGCAAAAAGCCAAGAACCACACTTACTATATTATTAGATGTGGTCTAAAGAGAGGGAAAATTAAAATTTGAGATAAAGTTGGAGGCTGACTAGCCTCATTTTTCGTTTTGCCATGTCAGCTTGTAGTTGAAAAAAATAAATAAAAAAAACAGGTAAAAAAGTCAATATAAAAAAATTACAAAAAAATTCACGTGGTACCCATAACTTTGGACTCAAGGATATTTTAATTATTAGGCTCCTGTCCAATTACATGTTTTTATATGAAAGAATAGTAAGTGGGGCATAGTAATTTAGACAACTCGAGCACAATGTCAGGATTTTTTATGTCCCACGAGACCGATGCTAGATTTGTCGACTGTGTACAAGAATTCTTCACACGTGACATACATATTCATTTATATACTCATAGTTTCATACACATGAATACATAAGAAGAGTTGTTTCTTGGGTTTTTTTTACAAGTATCTATAAAATTTGAGGTTATGGTTTCCTCGAGGGTAAGGCAATGGGGATGTGAACTATGGACCTAATGGTCATGAATTGCTCTTCATTTTAATATGTTCATCCTTGTTCGTGGTTGTAGAGGGACACATGTGTTTGTCCTTTGTGTTGTATTCAATCGGATTTTGCTTGTTTCGTGGTTGTGTACAGACTCTTTTTTTTTTGTCCGATTCAATCATTTATAACCCGAACCCGAAACGATCAATCGTACAACATTAATGTTCACGCGTTATACCCATTAGTTTTTGTTTTTGGATGCAAATAAATATGGATGTAAATGCAACAAAATATTTTTGTTTGTCCAACTTGGCATTTGCAATTTTAGATGCAAACCCAATTGCATCAAAAAAAAAAAAAAAAAATTGATATTGTGGATACAAAATAATCTGTATCCAAACATGCTAAAAGATATTACAAGGGACGTAGAAATGCAGATATCTCTGAACAGTGTTAAGCTACTAAAGTCTTTGTATGTGTTGTGTGATAATGGAAAATTTATCGATGTAAATGCTGTTTGGAAGCGTTTGTTGTGATAATGGATATTATACAAATGGCTTAAATTCAGTTGAGAATTATGGTCGGAAATATTCAATTTTGTGTCTTATCTTTGAAGGATTAAGAACTTAAGATCATAAATTTATATTCCTTAAACTAAAATAGGTCTTGTGACTAATTTCCCTTTGCAGAACAAATCACCCAATTTTGTTTTTTTCTTTGAAATTGGAAAACTCAAACCCAACATTTTTTTTTTGTTAAATAATTTTTTTTTCTTTGACACTTAGTATGCTGGGGTTTTGTGATATTTGAAAACAACACGCACAACCCAAACAGAAATAGAGCTCCTTGCAAAAATTGTTCGCGAAACTACGAATTCGGCAGACACAATCTTGGTTAAAAAACCGGCCCACCGAGAGTGATGATCTTTGGTTCGCGCACAAACACAACATTTAACATATCAATATAGAAACAGGCGAACATTTGCATACAGTTTACACACCCAACACTTTTCTTAAACATACATGAACAAACACAAAGGACCAAAACTCAAAACAAGCCAAGACCAAAGATATTCACCTCAAGCCAATTTCAAAAATCAACAATCCGAAAAAACCACAACAAACCCTCAAGAATACATAAAGAGGTTCTCTAGAAGCATTTCCTATGAACAATGGCTGGTCCTGATTCCTCGTATTCCGCCTTTGATATCCACATCTGCATTTCGAAAACAACTGTAATCAAAACATCAGTACTTTCGGTAAATCACTGAAACCATCAATGCGGTTAAAGAGTTTACGATACCTGTTGGAATGTGCTAAGAGAAGCCAAGATGGAACCACCAATCCATACACTATACTTCCTCTCAGGACCTTAATCTTCATGCTACTTGGTGCCAACGCGGTGATCTCTTTGCTCATACGATCAGCAATTTCCTAGAAACATGGTCGACCCACCACTAAGCACAATGTTACCATACAAATCCTTTCTATAATGAATCCTCGATGCTTCCATTCCGACAACCAATGGTTGAAATAGAACTTCAGGGCAACAAAATCGTTCTGCAGCAATCGTAATCACCTTGACCATCACGATTTCTCTCTCAGAGCTTGTGGTAAACGCATCACCAGAATCCAACACAATACCTAAAAAGAAACCAAAGCGCCAAACATAACCAAACTTAAAGACTCATCTCAATATAACATAAAACGGTTTTCATAACCTGTAGTACGAACCACTGGCGTAAAGCGAAAGCACAGCTTGAATAGCAACATGCACAGGAACATCAAAAGTCTCAAAACATGATTTGAGTCATCGTCTCTCTATTAGCTTTAGGGTTATAAGAGGGGGCAGCTTCAGTAAGAAGAAGCACAAGATTGTTCTTCAGGAGCAACACGAAGCCTCATTGTAAAAACAATAATGACAAATCTTCTCCATATCATCCCACTTACTAACAATTCCATTTTCAATAGGAAACTTCAATGTGAGTTTATCTTTTTCTTTTTAAATTTGGAAAATTTACTAAAATAATATTTCGATTTTTTTTTAGTAAGGTGACATTTGTGAGATGTTATGTATAACTCATTCTTAATTTCGATACCATAAAAACTCACTCTTAATTAGGTAAAGATTTGTCTCCAAAACTTGTGAAAGAAAGGTAAATAAAAATCTCGAACAAAAAAAGAGAACAATGGATAGATGAGGTTTTTGCAACACCGAGTAGAGGATTTGGTTTCGTAAAACAAAAACTAACATTCATAAAAGACGAAAGATGAGATCTGAGATTGTGACTAATCATTCTTCTTCAACGATCTTGCTCTTCTCGCTAACATAAATACCATCAAGAAACTTCCTGATATCCTTGTTCTTCACATGACATTTCTACAAATCGCAAAAAAAAAAAAAAAAAAAACAAAGAGATTACAAAACGCAATTTACACAGATTTATATATAACCAATGTGTTCCCAAACTTAACATAATAAATCAAGCTTAAGACGTGTGACAAGATGCAAACTTGACCAGGTTAACTTAAAAGTAAATTTTTGTACTTAAATAATAATGAATAATCTATGAAAGACATATATAGATAATAAACTCAATGGATTTTCACTTCATTGGTTTATTCAAAGTTGCATAAAATCAGTTCAAGATGAATCAAATGTTATGTTAAATTATGCAAAACGTGATAAAAAAAAAAAAACACACACACATCAACATCAACCAAAAAAACAAATAATTTCACCATTTTTTTAAACAGTCGCTCAATGTTTTCGTCTAATAAAAATGCAAACTTGGCTAAGTTAGTTCTGATATTGTACCTGGTTGATCAAAGCGCAGGACCTTGAGACGAGCTCAATGTCATTACCATCAAGAACAATCTCATCCTTCACTTTCTCAGATCGAACAATGGTGACACCATCCAACATCTCTACCTTCCTCACCTAATTATCCCAAATAAACAACATTTATATATATATGTAAGTTCAATGTTCAATAAAATACTAAAACCAATCATAATCCAAACATACATTTTATCAATTAACATTTTTCCATTTTCATTCCGAGAGATCTAACACGAAGCTATAGGAATCAAATCAGAACCAAGTGATGAAGAAATTAGAACAAACCTTCTTCTCGCCAAGGAAGTTACGGATCTCAATGGACCTGTTATCACCGCCGATTGAAGCGTTAATCGGAAAATGAGCGTACACGAACCTCATCTTGTATCGGAAACCTCTGGTAACACCGGAGATGAGGTTATCCACGTGGCTAAGAGCGGTTCTGATGGAGGCGCTGGTTTTGCGTGATCCGAACCACGAATCGATCTTAAGCTTCTTATTCCCAGTCTCCGGATCCTTAATCAGCTGGAAATCGAGATTGAGATGCTTGAAATCGCGAACGAGCTTGCCGCGAGGTCCTTCGACTTCGATCACTTTAGCGTGAACCTTGATGGTTACGGTGTCGGGAATGTCCATCGTCTCTGATGAAAGAATCGTCTTCATCTTCTCCTTTCTTTGTTTTTTTTTTTGGCTCTCTCTGCCGCTCACTCTCTTTTTTTTGCCGGCGTTTGTAGGACGAGGAGACAAAACTAGGGTTTTTCTCTGTTTTAAATGAGTGATATGTAATGGGCTGGCCCAATCTATTTGAGCGCAGTCCAATTCAGCTAGACGGCCCAGACTTAATAATAATAATTCTCTTTTATCTAAACGTAATAATAATATCAAGAATGTTTTTTTTTTTTTAATAAAATATAACTTTTAGAGGAAACAATGTAAAAAATAAACGCGTAAATCATGAATTTCGAAAATATCGTTTAAATCATAAATTTTTTATTGACTTTTAAATTAAATACTAAACTATAAACTTGATATAACTTAATTATCCTATAATTACAAACATAAAAAGACCAATTATTTTAGATTGAAATAACCAAAATTCCAAAAATAACCAAAATGTTTGAAACTTCTTAGGTTTATATTTATATTTTAATTTATTTTTTCTGATATTTCGTGTACCTGAAACTGATTCAAACCTAAATGAAACCAAACCGAATCAAAAATTATTACAAGCATACTAACGCCACAAATAAGTAAAACCAACACATGTAACAAATTGAATTTCAATTTAAACATTTTAATCAAAATTCTGATCCAAAAACAAAAAATAAATTTTCCACGGTGCACCCAAATTTTAACATTTTAATGAAAATTCTGATCCAATAAACAAGAAATAAATTTCCCACGGTGCACACCGTGGGTCAGATCATAGTGGTTGATATATATATGAAGATATTCATTAGAAAATATGGTGACATGATAACAAAAGCATACGAATCTATGTTTCATAACATATCACAATATGTGTTCAAGAAGAACATAACATATTAGTAAAGGCGTCTATACCGGTGTATTAACATTCAAACAAGCCAGTTTGATATAACCGCCGTGCTAAGAAAAAAAACTTTTTCCCATTCTTCAGAAGAGAAGAGAGCGAAGAACTCCATAATTCCTAAATGAAATATCCGATTTTTCTGTAAATCTTTAATCTTGATACTCGAATTTACCCATAGTATACCGTCAAAACCCAATTTCTCTACAATTTCTCTCATAACTGTTTTCTTTCAGTTCCAGCAACAATGGCTGACCCAAAGCTCCCACCCAGAATGTTTAAGAAAGGGAAAGAACCCAACGGCAGGGTCCAGGTCTACTTCAATCTTGCCTGGATTGACTATATTAACGCAGCATTAAGTGATAATCACAGAGCGATGCTGAGGGAGAGTCAGGTAGAATATTGGAGATGGGAAAACACGATTTCCCAGTCATTTTCATGCATTTCTTACTGACCCGACAACTAAAAACGTCGAAATCGTACGAACTGTGGTTTACATTAGGCGGAAAACCATTTCGGTACTCGCTTCGGGAATTTGCGGCGGTAACAGGACTAAACTGTTCCAAACCTTCGAGAATTAAGGAATCGACTGGGAAAGAGGTCTCCACAGGTTTGTTCGAGGGCCGAAGGCAACAGACGACGTCATGGGTCCTAAATAAACTGAAGCTCGGGAAGTCTTACGGAGACGACGAAACCCGGCTTAAACTATCATTACTCTTCCTAGTGGATGCGATAGTATGCCCCAAATCCCGAGGAGCACAAATTTTGCTATCGCACATCTATTTGGTCCAAAATGTGAAGGATTTCATCAAGTTCCCATGGGGGCAGGGGGCAGGGGGCAGGGGTTTGCTCATGCAATTATTCTTACAGCCGCACTGAGCATACCAGAAATTGTTGCATCACCGTGCAGCATTCCCCTAATTCAGCAGAATTTCTCCATTGCCACCTCATATGCAATGGGTCTTGACAAGAATAGTAAGGTACCATTGCTCGATATGCTAATTAACTGCACATGTGGAACATTGTTTTGCTCATAACATTCCGTGGTATAATTAAAATCTCTCCACATAATATTCTAAAAACAGTTGATAAATGTGGAGCCCATCCAACTACCGGAGCAGTTAGATGAGGAGACCTTCGTTTTGTCTGATACAGAAGTTTGATCACAAATCGTGGCCAGGTGGGGTAAATAAGTGTGACGTACAACTAGCTGACAGAGTCGAAGAAAGTAAAGGAAACACAAAGAAGAGAAAGCATAGGTCGCAACTTGATTTTGGGGCTCTTACATTGAACAATACTGAGGAATTAGCCCAACGCGTGGCCGATATAGTTGAGGAGCATGTAAAAGTACAGATACAAGAACAAGTCCAACGCGTGACCGATATAGTTGAGGAACGTGTAAAAATACAGATACAAGAACAAGCCCAACGCGTGGCCGATATAGTTGAGGAGCGTGTAAAAGTACAGATACAAGAACAGACAGAAATCTTGAGCATGATAAAATCCCTTTGCAAAAGCCTTTCACCAGTTCACCGCAAGGAGGTAACTGAAAGTGTAGCTGCTGCCCAAGAAGCTCAGGAAACCGTTAACTCCACTAACATAACACAATTACGGGGTTAACTTACCGTTTAACAAGTATGTCAAGTCAAAACTCAAAAAAACATCGTTTTGTTTTTTAATACAATGATGATGCTTTAACCTATTGAAGAGAGACTAAAATCCCCAAATTGATTTCAGAATCTCTAATTCGAAAATCAATTTTGAAATCCCCAAATCGACGTTGCTCTATCTCGATCTTCTCTCGTTTCTGTAGGTATTTTCCATTTGATTATGTTCTTACTAGTCCGATGAGTTCAATCTCTGTGACGTAGATTTCGTCAGAGGCCGTGGTATCAAGTCGAAGTGTATGTGACTTAAATGTCACGATCTTCACCGCTAAGACGCAAGAGAACCCATGATGATCGTTCTTCCGGTGTATTAGCAAACGAGATGCGAGTTCGTGGACAATAAAAAAAGGATATAAGTATAAATGTTGTTTTTATTGAAAATTAAAGTAATGTAAGTTAACATTCAAGCATGAATGTTTGTTTGGTTTGTTTGTTTGTTTGGTTGGTTGGATGTAAGAATGAATGTTCACTACAAGAAAACATGATTTTAATGACGAATTTTAGTGACGGAAAAAGGACGTCGCAAAGTAATCGTCACTAAGTTGTGGTACATTAGGATCGACTTAGCGACGTTTTTAAGATGATTGTGATGTATTGTTGCTAAATCGTTGCTATTATTTTAAAAATGAAGAAGAAAACTAATATTAGTGTTTATAACCACTTATTTTATGTAATGTTTTGATGAAATGAAATGAATTTATTATTAAAACATGGTTATAGTAAAAATAATTCTTATATGTAATTATACTTATCTATATATATGGATAAAATTCGTAAATATCATCATTTATGCATAACAGTCAAAACAAAACTATACAATTAATTGCACTCTATAATCCCAAAGTGTGATATTTTGATGTTATAAACTACTAAATAACAATGTTTTAGAACACTATTCAAATGAGGGTTACAGTATAAAATACGACAAGATATTGCGACTATTTTGCGGCGCCTCGTTACATAATTGTTGCTAAAGTATTCATACTGTATGTGTAACGCCCGTGTTCCGGAAATTTAAATTTCGGAATTTATATTCGGGATTTATGCGTAGAAATTCTGGAAAATATTTCCGGGAATTTGTGAAGTAATTGGAAGTTACACCGCATTTTTCCCGTAGGGGTGTTCGGGATCGATGTGGGAAGTTTGGGGTTTCCTTGTGAACTTTTGGAAAGTTCAGGGACCAAACTTTAATTAAGTTTAAGCTGAATTTCAGCACTAGCTTTTCCACCCTCCCTACCTAGCAGTCTACCTCTCTACCTAGCCTATGCAGCCACCCTTTCCCCACACCTTTTGACAAAGCAGCCTCCACCCACCCTCTCTATTATTTCCTCCTTCAGCCTGAATTGCCGACACTCACCTGCAAAAGATAAAGAAAAGAGAGTTTGAGAGAGAGGGAGAGAAGAGGAAGAGAGTTTGAGAGAGTGAGGTGGAGTTTTGTGTGGAGACAAAGGAGGGGAGGCTCTTGTGTTTGTTGTGTGTGGCGTGTGGTGTGGAGAGCAAGAGAGGGTGAGTCTTGTGGCTGTGTGTGAGGGCGTGGAGAGCAAGGGAGGAGGTGAGTCTTGGTGGCTGAGTGGGCGTGTGAGTCTCGAGAGGAGTAAGCTGGAGAGCTGTTTCGTGGGTGAGAAGGAAAAAGGAGTTTGACCTAGCAAATCGTTTGCAAAGGTAGCGAATTTTTGTGAAGTTGTAGTTAAGTCTTATATCTAGATTTACCAATTTGCGGAATTGAATTTGAGTTAGTATTCCAAAAGTTATTCACGTTTCCGTGAGGCGCTCTGTTTCAGACGCGAACCGGACCAACGTGGATTCAAAGGGCAATCGACGGATCATCTTGAAACTTTGAAGTTAGCTTCAGGACATTTGGGGGTTGAGTTTCAACGGTGGGATTAAGATTTCAAAGGTGAGTGCAGGACCGTAAGCTTATCTAAGCGATTGAGTTATTTGATGTGTTTGCATGATTGTAGGCCGTATGATCTCTGGGGGATCTAGATCGAGTGTTTCTTGAGTTGGTTGATTTATTTGCGGTATTTTCGTGTTTAATGCGTTGAATAATTTTAATCGTTTGTGTGTATAGCTTATAGACGGGAGGATTGCCTCACTAAGTATTTGTTGAAATACTTATGCATCTCCTTTGTTTGATGCAGGAAAAGAGTTTGTGTGACCGTGGAATTATGGCGAAGAAGAGGGGATGATCTAGGGAACTCGGTTGTTTGTTTAAGAGTCTTCCGCTTTAAAAAAGGTTTTTGTGTCGTTTAGTATTTTTGGATAAATGAACTATCGATCTCGAGTCCGGTTTCTCGTTATCGAGAACCGTTGTAGACAACAGAAATTGTCTATGAAAGCCAAGGTGGCTATACAGACCAACTTCGACTCTCAACTCAAGTCGTCGTATTCTGGAAAGATCGATCGTTTTAATATCCTTTCGGTTATTTTAAAAAGGGTATTTTGTTGTTGGAGTGAGTAAATAATATTTGTTTGGGGAAGTTAATTATTATTTATGGGAATAATAATTAATTGTTTTTAAAAAAAAAAAATGAGTGCGGTCGTTTCAATTTGGTATCAGAGCAATTACGGCTCTAGGACGGGTTTAGAAAAAATTAAATTGGGTTGGATTTAATTTTTGGTGCTTTGAGAAGCATGAGTATTTGAGTTGAATTGATTATGTGAGTTAGTCAATTGTTTGAGTATGGAGTTTTAGATCATCCTCTTCGAGCCTTTAAAGAGTTTCCACGGTAAGTTGTTTTGTGTTGCTTAATTGCTTGTTGTGGTTGGTTAAAGACTCTTGGAATAGTCTTTTGGGGCCAAGGTTTTAATCACATAATATTTTATGTGATTTAACCTGTGGTGTCCGGTTTAGGTCGGGTTAATCCGTGAAACGGATTAAAGTAATTCAATTGAGGAATTACTGTTTTTAAAGTTAAATCGGGACCATGGGTTTGGTTGGGTTAGGAGATTAACCGTGGTTTGATCGGTTAATCTAAACCATGGAAGTTCGGGTATGTTGTTGAGCCGGCTTCTGTGGTAGTTAGGTTTGATCAAAGAGTCAACTATTGGGTATAGTTGGATAAAAGAGGTAGAGGTCGCGGTTGGAGGAATGCGAGGGCTCTGGTGGTGGAGGAGAGTGTGACACAGAGTGTTACGATCGATCAGGTCGGGAACTCGTATGAGGATCAAGTTGGGACGGAGGGTGTGGCTGGTGTTGGTGCCGGTGTTGCTGGCGGTGTTGCTGGAGGTCCAGCGGGTGCTGCAGGTGTGGCAGCAGGAGTGGCTCCGATCCCAGAGGGTCCTCTTGCGAACTCCTTGGCCTTGCTGTTGGAGCGGTTACCGAAAAGGGTACCAGTGCAGGCTCCAGTTGCACCACCGGTAGTTGAGGCGCAACCAAGGGTTGTGGTTGCGGAAGAGCGCCCATCATACCTTAAGATGATGGACGCCCCTTCTGCTACTTTCTTTCTAGGTCCAATAGGCTCTTTGTCGGTCTTGATGCCGAGAACTGGAGCACATTGTTCTCTCCAGGAGGTTGGCCGCCTATCCTAGATCTTCCCATTTTCAAGAAGATCCCGGGCTCTCACGAGAGATCGAATGCTTCCAAAGCAGGGAAAGGAAAGCAACTACAGCTGGATCGTAAGAGACAGGGACAACTACGTGGTGCCAAGCCTGAAGAGGCAGATGAGTGGAGGATGCGGATGGAGCGGAATTTCTGTTCGATCAGATGTCCAGAAGGATATCAGGTGGATCTCGCAGTTCACTATCTGGAGGGTGACGCACATCTCTGGTGGAGAGGTGTTGCGGCACGGAGGGTCCAAGCAGAGATGTCTTGGGAGGATTTCGTAGTGGAGTTTAACTCCAAGTACTTCCCCCAAGAGGCATTGGACCGGATGGAGAGTCGTTTTCTTGGGTTAACTCAAGGGAACCGGTCGGTTCGGAAGTATGAGGCAGTTTCTGATAGGTCTTCGGGCCGAGTTGAGGAACCAGTGTCTAATGAGATCGTTTGACACGGATGGAGAACTGGTAGAAAAGGCCGCGGTGCTTGAGGAGGGCCTAAGAGATGTGGTTGTGGCGGTCAGCCCAATTCTTCGGGCAAGAGAGCCTCCACATCAGTCCGGTCCTAGCAATGGCGGTAAGCCGATGCATGGGCAGAAGCGGAAGTGGGAAGGTTCTTCCAAGGGTAACCAAGGTGGTCAGGAATGCTTCGGATGCGGAAGCAAGGACCATAGGGTTACAAGTTACCCTCAGGAAGGTAGAGTGATCAGGGATACTCTGGTGTGTTACCACTGTAGGGAGCCAGGGCATATCAAGCCGAAATGTCCCAGGTTGCTGCAGGGAGTGGTAGCGGCAGTGCCGACAGTTAGGCGGGCTGCAGTGACACCTAGGGTTTACACCATGGTGGAGTCGGGAGAGCCAAACTCCAAAACAGCCACTGGTGTTTACAGATCATAAGAGCCCGAAGTACATTTCTACGCAGCCCGAATTGAATTCGAGGCAGAGGCGTTGGATGGAGTTAGTGGCAGATTATGATCTGGAGATAGCTTACCATCCTGGTAAAGCAAATTTGGTTGCTGATGCCCTGAGTTGCAAGCGAGTATCTTCGGCTAGTGAACGGGACATGGAGTCCTTGGGGTGCGAGATTAGCACGTTGAGGTTGTGTGCTATATCTCAGGAACCGTTGGGCTTGGAGGCGACTAATCAGGCAGATCTTTTGAGTAGAGTTCGGTTGGCTCAGGGAAAAGATGAAGAGTTGATTAAGGCCTCCAAAGCTGAGGGTTCAGAGTATCATGTCTCAGCTAATGGGACTATTCTTGTGCATGGGCGGGTGTGTGTACCCAAGGATGAGGAGTTGAAGCGAGAGATTATGAGTGAGGCACATGCGAGCAAGTTTTCGATTCACCCAGGAGCGACTAAGATGTACCGTGATTTGAAACGGTATTATCTTTGGGTCGGGATGAAAAAGGATGTTGCTAAATGGGTCGCAGCGTGCGATGTGTGCCAGTTAGTGAAGGCAGAGCATCAGGTTCCAAGCGGGCTGTTGCGGAGTTTACCCATTCCCGAGTGGAAGTGGGATATGATTACGATGGATTTCGTTGTTGGGTTACCTATTTCTCGGACCAAGGATGCTATTTGGGTCATTGTTGATCGACTGACCAAGTCGGCGCATTTTCTAGCCATTAAGAAAATCGATGGAGCTACGGTTCTGGCTAGGAAATATGTGCAGGAGATAGTGAGACTTCATGGAGTACTGGTGAGTATAGTGTCAGATCGGGACCCTAAGTTCACTTCGAAGTTCTGGAAGGCATTCCAGGAAGAGATGGGCACTAGGGTGCACTTAAGTACGGCATATCACCCTCAGACGGATGGGCAGTCCGAGAGGACCATCCAGACTCTTGAGGATTTGCTGAGGATGTGTGTGCTTGACTGGGGTGGTCATTGGGTGGACCACTTGAGCTTGGCAGAGTTGGCAGAGTTGGCTTACAAGAATAGCTACCAGGCAAGCATTGGGATGGCCCCATACGAGGCACTCTATGGGAGGCCATGCCGTACACCCTTGTGTTGGACCCAGGTGGGGGAGAGGAGTATGTGGGGTGCAGATTTTTGTTCAGGAGACTACGGAGAAGATCCGAGTTTTGAAACTGAACATGAAGGAAGCCCAAGATCGGCAAAAGGGTTATGTCGATAAGAGGAGAAAAGACCTCGAGTTTGAGGTGGGAGATAGGGTATATCTCAAGATGGCATTGTTGCGGGGTCCGAACAGATCCATTACTGAGACTAAGTTGAGTCCGAGGTATTTGGGTCCGTTCAAGATTGTTGAGAGAGTTTGCCCGGTTGCATATCGGTTGGAGTTACCGGAGGTTATGCGAGCACTTCACAAGGTCTTCCATGTGTCGATGCTGAAGAATGCTTACATAAGAATGATGAGGTATTGGAAGAGATTCCGATAGATCTTCAGCCTAATATGACCGTTGAGGCGAGACCTTTGAAGATTCTCGAGAGGAGGGTCAAAGAGCTTCGTCGGAAGAAGATTCTAATGTTGAGGGTGTTATGGGATTGTGATGGTGTGCAGGAGGAGACTTGGGAACCAGAGGCAAGGATGGAAACGAGATTTAAAAAGTGGTTCGAGAAGCAAGCTGAGGCTTGAGTTTTCCATCGATGGTTTCAAATTTCACATTTTGAGCTGTATGTCAGGTTGTTTACGGTGAATATTATGTGAAATTGAATAAGAAGAGTATTCTTATGAGTTATGACTTGTGAAGTCATGTGAGTAAAGAAAAGTTTATTAAAGTATAAACTGGAAATATCCTTCGGACAAGGATAAATGGAATACCCTGAATGAGTGGTTATACCTTAAGATAACCTGTGTAGTGGTTATAGGATAGGCTGATATTCCGGGATGGGAATATGGTTGGTGAGTGTCACCATGTGATGTGGCGAGTGGACTCTGTGAGATAGATTCGGTCGGACATGCTTATAGACGTTAGACTTGCTTGCTCCAAGGACTGGTGGGTCCTGTACGACTCATGGGAGATGGATTTCTCCAGAGGCGGGGATGAGGATTTCCCCGGATACCAGAGCTCGAAGGACTTGTGAGTCCTGACAGTGGGAGTGGTATGAGTGTGATACCCATAGCTTGAAGGTCTTTGTGACCTGAGAGTGCTAGTGGTATGGTTGCTATACCCGAGCTTGAAGGGCTGACGAGTCCTGAGAGTGGGAGTGGTATAGGTTGGATGCCGATAGCTTGCAGGACTTTGTGGCCTGTAAGAGAGAGTGGCATGAGGTACCCAGAGCCCAGAGTGCATTGCACAGAGGGTGGGAGTGGTACGAGTATGAGTTGGGAGCAGTGTATGTCTATAACGTGCGTATAAGCATAACGGCTGAATAGAGATCTCGAGAGTGGTTGGGTTATGACTTGGGAATGGAATCGTGTTTCTAGTTAAACTTGTTAAGGGAAAATGAGATAAGTGGTTTGATCGGATGGCTCATGAGCAGTTCTATGCGGTAGATCCGATTCTCGAACGTATGGTACTTGTTTGTTTTATTACGTTCGTCATGAGGAATCGCTAAAAAGAATGGCTAAGTATTAAAAGCTATCTTATCTAACTCTTGTCAAAAGTTCTCTGAAGCGAGTTGACGCTAGAGGGTTCACGGAGTTGTTGGATAGGTAGAATTGTATGGTCGGGTTTACCATGGGAGGGTAGGGATCGTTGCAACGATGTGTGGTCGAGTTCATTGGGGATGAACTGTGCCGTAGATTCGAGGACGAATCTATGTTAGTGGGGGAGAATTGTAACGCCCGTGTTCCGGAAATGGAAATTTCGGAATTTATATTCGGGATTTATGCGTAGAAATTCTGGAAAATATTTCCGGGAATTTGTGAAGTAATTGGAAGTTACACCGCATTTGTCCCGTAGGGGTGTTCGGGATCGATGTGGGAAGTTTGGGGTTTCCTTGTGAACTTTTGGAAAGTTCAGGGACCAAACTTTAATTAAGTTTAAGCTGAATTTCAGCACTAGCTTTTCCACCCTCCCTACCTAGCAGTCTACCTCTCTACCTAGCCTATGCAGCCACCCTTTCCCCACACCTTTTGACAAAGCAGCCTCCACCCACCCTCTCCATTATTTCCTCCTTCAGCCTGAATTGCCGACACTCACCTGCAAAAGATAAAGAAAAGAGAGTTTGAGAGAGAGGGAGAGAAGAGGAAGAGAGTTTGAGAGAGTGAGGTGGAGTTTTGTGTGGAGACAAAGGAGGGGAGGCTCTTGTGTTTGTTGTGTGTGGCGTGTGGTGTGGAGAGCAAGAGAGAGTGAGTCTTGTGGCTATGTGTGAGGGCGTGGAGAGCAAGGGAGGAGGTGAGTCTTGGTGGCTGAGTGGGCGTGTGAGTCTCGAGAGGAGTAAGCTGGAGAGCTGTTTCGTGGGTGAGAAGGAAAAAGGAGTTTGACCTAGCAAATCGTTTGCAAAGGTAGCGAATTTTTGTGAAGTTGTAGTTAAGTCTTATATCTAGATTTACCAATTTGCGGAATTGAATTTAAGTTAGTATTCCAAAAGTTATTCACGTTTCCGTGAGGCGCTCTGTTTCAGACGCGAACCGGACCAACGTGGATTCAAAGGGCAATCGCGAGTTCGTCTGTCGACGGATCATCTTGAAACTTTGAAGTTAGCTTCAGGACATTTGGGGGTTGAGTTTCAACGGTGGGATCAAGATTTCAACGGTTAGTTATTGATTTATTCATGTTTTGTTTCGAGACGCGTAAGTGGTGAAGGTGATCGGGTTGGTCGATCTGGTGTAGATCTATCGATCTGGTCAGGATCGATCGATCTGGCCTTGTTTGGTCGATCTGAGAAGCTCACGCAAGTTGGGATCGATCGATCCGGTCCAGGATCGATCGATCTTGTGTGTCCCGTTTGGTGGGATCGATCGATCCTGACCAGGATCGATCGATCTGGTCGTTGTGGCCGTTTTCCGTGTTCGTTTCTTGTGTTTAAAGTTTCGTTTTGGTTTATTTGTTAGGCACGCGTTTTGGGAATTGAAGTTTATTCATTCCGGGAAGTTTTGGGAATTTCCGTGCGTGGCTAAAGGTGAGTGCAGGACCGTAAGCTTATCTAAGCGATTGAGTTATTTGATGTGTTTGCATGATTGTAGGCCGTATGATCTCTGGGGGATCTAGATCGAGTGTTTCTTGAGTTGGTTGATTTATTTGCGGTATTTTCGTGTTTAATGCGTTGAATAATTTTAATCGTTTGTGTGTATAGCTTGTAGACGGGAGGATTGCCTCACTAAGTATTTGTTGAAATACTTATGCATCTCCTTTGTTTGATGCAGGAAAAGAGTTTGTGTGACCGTGGAATTATGGCGAAGAAGAGGGGATGATCTAGGGAACTCGGTTGTTTGTTTAAGAGTCTTCCGCTTTAAAAAAAGGTTTTTGTGTCGTTTAGTATTTTTGGATAAATGAACTATCGATCTCGAGTCCGGTTTCTCGTTATCGAGAACCGTTGTAGACAACAGAAATTGTCTATGAAAGCCAAGGTGGCTATACAGACCAACTTCGACTCTCAACTCAAGTCGTCGTATTCTGGAAAGATCGATCGTTTTAATATCCTTTCGGTTGTTTTAAAAAGGGTATTTTGTTGTTGGAGTGAGTAAATAATATTTGTTTGGGGAAGTTAATTATTATTTATGAGAATAATAATTAATTGTTTAAAAAAAAAAAAAACGAGTGCGGTCGTTTCAGTATGAATACCTTAGCAACGTTTTTGTGACTGATATAAGATAGAGGGGATGGCTTCACAAGTTGGCGGTCGCTTCTCACTTGATGAAGAGGAGATGGTCGAAGATGGAGATCTAACACGATGGCGAGCGCTTCTCTCGTGTGGGATCGAAACTGAGGGATGATGATGGCGGATTGAGGTGCACCACAGAGTTGTGATTAATCTCTGATACAGCACAAACACTCTAGCTTGTTGAATCACTCAAACAAAGCAAGAGCAAGGACTTATTCTCTCAAGAACACTCAAAGAGAGCAAGAGAAGAAAACGGCATTATTTTATTAATTCAAGGGTGAAAAATATTACACAGCTGCAGGGGGACTTTATAAGAGTCCATCAGCTAGCCCTAGGGCCAAATAAAAGAAATAAAACGCAGCTACAAAAGAAACAAAACGCAAAAACAAGAAATAAGGCAAAACTAGTGTTTTTGACAAAATTAAACCAAATAAGGAAAACTACTTAAACGACTGCTTTCTCTTCAGCTGGGTCGTTTTGATGGAGTCCTTAGGTGTTGTTGACACTGCTAGAACCTGCAAGGATGTTAAATATTGAATACAACTTACCTGGGCGAGTTTGTGATTGATTAGAGACTCCTTGATCCACTCCTCGTACGACTTGTTGACGCACTGGATCTTTGATGTAGTAGTCTTCATTGAGCTTCTCTTCCATGTCTTGATTATTCTCTGGGAGCTCTCCTACGTCCTTGATGCCTTGAGCTTGCTCTTGACTTGCTGGTTCTTCATTGGAGTCAAAACTTGTCTCGCACGCTTCTTGTATCTCCAATGCATTCTCTTGGCTTCTCGGGATCTTTTCACCTGCGAAAGAGGAGTCTATACCTGGGGTTTTCCCTAGGCTTAGTTGAGTGAATGCCTCAGAAAGCTCGTCCTCGTATGTATTAGGCTTGGACCTGTTAGCTTCTCCCATCTCTAGAGAATTCACAATGTCTTGTACGGCTAAGTTGAACCTTCTCCGGAGTTGTTTGGACTTAGAGCGTGTCATAGGACCTTCCCTAACCTCTGGTACAGTGTATGAGTCATCTTCTTGCTCATTAGGGTCGATGTCCGCATCATTCCCTCCCTCTTGAAAAGGTTTTGTCCTCAAAACTGTTCCTCCTGCATCATAAGAAGATAAATCAGCAACATTAAAGGTATGTGACATTTTAAACTCACCTGGCAGCTCTAGACGGTAAGCATTATCATTGATCTTCTCGAGTATTTTGAATGGGCCGTCGCCTCTTGGTGCCAGCTTGGAAGCTCTTTGCTTTGGGAACCTCTCTGGCCTCATATGTAACCAGACCCAATCTCCTGGTTCAAACAACATTTCTTTCCTCCTTTGATCAGCCTTGCGCTTGTTATCTTCGGCTTTCTTCTCCAAATTCTCCTTTGCTTTGATGTGTAGCTTCTGGATGATTTCTCCACGCCTCAAACCATCTTGATTAACCTGTTCTATCTGTGGCAAAGAAACTAAATCCACTGGAGACAAAGGGTTAATTCCATAGACTATCTCAAAAGGAGATAGTTTTGTGGCCGAGTGAACAGCCCTGTTATAAGCAAACTCAACAAAAGGAATACAATCAAGCCAGGTCTTCATATTTTTACCAAGAGTAGCTCTAAGTAAAGTTGAGAGAGTTCGGTTTACCACTTCGGTTTGCCCATCCGTTTGGGGATGACAAGTCGTAGAGAACAAAAGCTTTGTACCTAACTTTCTCCATAGGGTCCTCCAAAAATGTCCTAGAAACTTGGTGTCACGATCAGAGACTATGGTCCTTGGTATCCCATGTAGACGCACCACTTCCTTAAAGAATAAATCTGCTATTTGGCTGGCATCATTGGTCTTGTCACACGGGATGAAGTGAGCCATCTTAGAGAATCGGTCCACAACAACAAAGATAGAATCCTTATGCCTAATCTTTGGCAACCCTAAGACAAAATCCATGGAAATATCTACCCAAGGGGCGTTAGGAATAGGTAAAGGTAAGTAAAGACCATGAGGATGTAACCTGGATTTCGCTTTGTGGCAGACAATGCATCGGGAGCAAAACCTTTCGACGTCTTTCTTGAGGTGAGGCCAAAAGAAATGCTCCATGACTACAGCAAGGGTCTTGTCTACTCCGAAGTGTCCCATTAGGCCTCCACCATGTGCCTCACTAAGTATCAAGTCGCGCATAGATCCTTGGGGTATGCACAGCCGCTTGTCTTTGAAAAGGAACCCATCTTGTACGTAGAATGCTTTGTAAACTCCTTGGCCCGGTCCTTGGTAACACTCTCCTAGCTCCAGATCATCCTTATACAGTTCCTTGATGTGCTCAAAACCCATTATCTTGGCCTCCATAGTGGATATAAGAGCATACCTTCGAGACAAAGCATCCGCTACAACATTCTCCTTACCTTTCTTGTACTTGATCACGTAGGAGAATGTTTCTATGAATTCGAGCCACTTGGCATGTCTCCTCTTAAGTGAAGTCTGGCCCTTGAGATTCTTAAGAGTTTCATGATCAGTGTGGATGATGAATTCTTTGGACAACAAGTAATGCTGCCATGTTTCTAGAGCTCGGACTAAGGCATACAGCTCCTTGTCATAAGTTGGATAATTCAGCGTAGCTCCACTCAACTTCTCACTAAAGAACGCTACGGGTTTCTTCCTTTGATGTAAAACAGCTCCAATCCCCAGCCCTGAAGCATCGCATTCTACTTCAAACATAACTTCAAAGTCTGGTAGCGCTAGAACCGGTGCTTGCGTGAGTCTCTCCTTCAGCGTGTTGAAAGACTGGTCTTGAGCTTCTCCCCATGAGAAAGGCACGTTTTTCTTGATCACAGCAGTCATTGGGGCCGCCACCGTGCTAAAATCCTTGACAAACCTCCGATAGAAGCTTGCTAGCCCATGAAAACTTCGTACATGCCCAATAGATGTTGGCGTAGGCCACTCACGAATTGCCTTGATCTTCTCCTCATCCACTTGCAAACCATGTTTACTTACTACAAAGCCTAAGAACACACACTTGTCAGTACAAAATGTGCACTTCTTTAGGTTGGCATGAAGGCCTTCCCTCCGAAGCGTTTTCAAAACTAACTCTAAATGCTTGATATGATCAGAATAGCATTTACTATAAATAAGTATGTCATCAAAGTAGACAACAACGAATTTACCAATGAAAGACCTTAGAACCTGGTTCATTAGACGCATGAAGGTGCTGGGGGCGTTTGTTAGCCCAAATGGCATGACTAGCCACTCGTAGAGACCTTGCTTCGTCTTGAAAGCAGTCTTCCACTCGTCCCCTTCTCTCATTCTAACCTGGTGGTATCCACTCCTTAAATCAATTTTTGAGAAGATGATCGCACCACTTAGCTCGTCCAGCATGTCATCAAGCCTCGGAATTGGATGTCGGTATTTGATGGTAATATTGTTGATAGCACGACAGTCCACGCACATCCTCCAAGTACCGTCCTTCTTTGGAACCAAGAGGACTGGTACCGCACATGGGCTGAGACTCTCTCTGATGTAGCCTTTCTCCATTAGCTCTCGGACTTGTTTCTCTAGCTCCTTAGACTCTTCCGGGTTCATTCGGTATGCCGGCTTGTTAGGTAGGGGCGAGCCTGGCACGAGATCAATCTGATGCTCTATTCCACGGATAGGGGGAAGTCCTGGTGGTATCTCCTCCGGGAATATGTCTTTGTATTGATTCAAAACGGATTGTATCTCCGCGGGAACCTCCACTTCACCTATACCTGAACTTAGACATTCTTTGAAAACCATTAGAAGCACGGTGCCTTTGGCACACACGGTTTTATGGACATCACTAGAACTTATATAAAGACTAGAATTCCTTACCTCTTCCTCTTTATTCATGTGCTTTTGCAACTCATGAACTTCTGATGGACTAAGAGGGGCAAGATTAAACTTACGATCATTGTGAGTGAAGGAGTAATGGTTTGTGCGTCCATCATGACTTGTGGCTCTATCATACTGCCATGGTCTTCCAAGGAGAAGATGTCCAGCCCTCATAGGAACAACATCACAAACAACGTGGTCTTGATATCTCCCAACGCTGAAAGGTATGGTTACTTGCTCCGAAATCTTCAGCTCGGTATCATCATTAAGCCACCTAAGCTTGTATGGCCTCGGGTGCTTAGTCTTGGGAAAACCTAACCTGTCCACCATATACTTGCTAGCCACATTAGTACAAGAACCTCCATCAATGATCAGATTACATACCTTGTTCTTAATAGTGCATCTAGTGTGGAAGATGTTCTCTCGTTGTACTTTCTCTGCAGGGTTGACAAAAACACTCAACATTCTTCTAACAACTAAGAGCTCTCCGGTGTCTGGATACTCGATATCCTCCTCATGTTCAGCTAATTCTTCCTCATGCTCATCTTGTGACTCATAATCCCCATTAGAAGTGATGATCATGATTCTTTGATTCGGACACTCCCTAGCCATGTGTCCCCTGCCCTGACATTTAAAACACGTTATGTCACGAGTTCTAGAGGTGTTATTAGGGAACTTACCTTGCTCTGGGCGTGTGGTGGTCTTTGGAGCCTCGGTGTTTCTCCCCTTGAAACGAGAATCTATCTCCACGGCTTTACCTCGGTCTGGTTGCTTGGAACTACTAGAATTCCATGGTGTCGTTGACTTGCCGCGATTAGTAAAGGAAGTCTTACGCTTGATTTGTTGCTCCACTTGAACAGCCAGATGTAAAAACTCATGTAATCCACGATATTGAGCTCTTTCCACCTTCCTTGCAATTCTTTCTTGGAGTCCATCTATAAACTGAGCCATGAGAGCTTCTTCGGATTCTTCTAGCTCTAGTTGATTCATCAACTTCTCAAACTCTTCAAAGTACTCGTCTACACTCCTACTGCCCTGTGACAACTTACGAAAACGTTTTTGTAAGTCTCTATGATAATGATCTAGCACATACCTTAGCCTTAGGAGAGACTTCATGTCACCCCATGTAGCTACAGGTCCAAAACGCTGTCTTCTTCTTTCAGCTACATTTCTATCCCACCATGAAAGTGCATTGTCAGTGAGTTGAGCAGCAGCCACTGCTACTTTCTTTCGCTCTTCATAGCCGTAGCACTCAAAGATATGCTCCAGCCTCCTTTCCCAATCTAAGTATACTTCTGGATTTGATTTTCCTGCAAAAGTGGGAGGAGTTAGTTTCAGTTCATGATGAGTTTCACGTGTATCTACACGCCTAGCTTGGTTCATCCTCAAAGGGTCTTCTCTTCGTGCTCTTTGTCGACATAAGGGGTCAGGTGGAAGCTCTTCTTCCTCCGAATCTGGAACCTCCAGTTCCTCGTCCCGTACATTCCCTTGAGCTTGGACGTTTCCTCCTCCAACTCGAGCTTGAGGCTGCTCCAAACGAATCATTCTTTCTCCAAGTCCTCTCAGCTCTTCTCTCATTGCAGTCAGCATTTGTAGCACTGCATCTTGTGGAACGGCATTCTCTTCGTTGGCCATTAGACTCCCTGTTGTATCTTGCACTCACAAAAACAACAAAATAATCAAAGCACAAAAGGAATTGAAAGCCAAAACGAGTTAAAGACTGAATGCAATATTCAACAAACAATTTTTTTTTTTTTTGATTTTCGGACTCTAATGCAAGACTAAACAAGGCTGGGACTTAAACAAACTATAAGAAACTCAACAAGGAATTAAAATGTGAAACTGAAGCTTAGACAATGAAGCAACGAAGCAATGGAACAGTTCAGACCCAACAACAATGTAAATTCGTGAAACAGAACCAAACAAACGAGAAACCACCAAAGCAAACAACTAACAACCTAAGCAACAGGAGTAGACTAGAAACTTAAATAAAACAACACAGAAGGAAACAACCACAGCAGACACGAAATCAAACACCAAGCAGAACTCACAACTTTTTTTTTTTTTTTTTTTTTAAGACTCGATTTTAAAAGAAACAAGGAAACAACAGCACCAACTTAAACAAATTTGACTCAGCAACACAATGAAGCAAGCTAAAGGAATCAAAGAAGACACGAACTAGGACCTATACGCAAGCAAACAAAATATTTTTGGGGTTTTTAGGGTTTTTAAAAATCGGAAACAAAACAACAACAAAAACAGAAACAGATTCAAAAGAAAAAAAAACGTTTTGAAGGATAAAAGTATGGAGAACGAAAGCACCTAGTAGGAACCTTTGCTCTGAATACCAGATGATATAAGATAGAGGGGATGGCTTCACAAGTTGGCGGTCGCTTCTCACTTGATGAAGAGGAGATGGTCGAAGATGGAGATCTAACACGATGGCGAGCGCTTCTCTCGTGTGGGATCGAAACTGAGGGATGATGATGGCGGATTGAGGTGCACCACAGAGTTGTGATTAATCTCTGATACAGCACAAACACTCTAGCTTGTTGAATCACTCAAACAAAGCAAGAGCAAGGACTTATTCTCTCAAGAACACTCAAAGAGAGCAAGAGAAGAAAACGGCGTTATTTTATTAATTCAAGGGTGAAAAATATTACACAGCTGCAGGGGGACTTTATAAGAGTCCATCAGCTAGCCCTAGGGCCAAATAAAACAAATAAAACGCTGCTACAAAAGAAACAAAACGCAAAAACAAGAAATAAGGCAAAACTAGTGTTTTTGACAAAATTAAACCAAATAAGGAAAACTACTTAAACGACTGCTTTCTCTTCAGCTGGGTCGTTTTGATGGAGTCCTTAGGTGTTGTTGACACTGCTAGAACCTGCAAGGATGTTAAATATTGAATACAACTTACCTGGGCGAGTTTGTGATTGATTAGAGACTCCTTGATCCACTCCTCGTACGACTTGTTGACGCACTGGATCTTTGATGTAGTAGTCTTCATTGAGCTTCTCTTCCATGTCTTGATTATTCTCTGGGAGCTCTCCTACGTCCTTGATGCCTTGAGCTTGCTCTTGACTTGCTGGTTCTTCATTGGAGTCAAAACTTGTCTCGCACGCTTCTTGTATCTCCAATGCATTCTCTTGGCTTCTCGGGATCTTTTCACCTGCGAAAGAGGAGTTTATACCTGGGGTTTTCCCTAGGCTTAGTTGAGTGAATGCCTCAGAAAGCTCGTCCTCGCATGTATTAGGCTTGGACCTGTTAGCTTCTCCCATCTCTAGAGAATTCACAATGTCTTGTACGGCTAAGTTGAACCTTCTCCGGAGTTGTTTGGACTTAGAGCGTGTCATAGGACCTTCCCTAACCTCTGGTACAGTGTATGAGTCATCTTCTTGCTCATTAGGGTCGATGTCCGCATCAGTGACGATTCGTCGTAAAATGGTCACAACGTTTTATCATCATCTTCTTTACCCTAAACCTCATTTGAATAGTGTTCTAACTTTTGTGACGTTTTAGTGACGACTCGTCACAAAGTTGTTGCAACATGATATTAATTCAAAATTTTACTAAAATTATATGAATACCTTAGCAACGTTTTTGTGACGATTCGTCGTAAAATGGTCACAACGTCTTATCGTCATCTTCTTTACCCTAAACCTCATTTGAATAGTGTTCTAACTTTTGTGACGTTTTAGCGACGACTCGTCACAAAGTCGATACTAAAGCGATGCTACTGAGAAGTTTATAACATTAAATTATCACATTTAAGGATTATAGATTGAATAAATAGCTTTGATATTGACTTATTGTATGTAGAATGATGATATTTATGAATTTATCTAAAATATATTTTTTGGTTAACATATATATAACTTGTAGATATGTATAAGTACACTTAAGGCCAATTCTAGTCATAACCATGTTTTTACAAAAAAAAAACCATTTCACTTCATCAAAACATTACATAAACAAGTACTTATAAACACCAATAGTAGTTTTCTTCTTCATTTTCAGAACAATTACCAATATTAATATATCAAATTTCAAAACTTATGTATTTAGAGTTATAATTTACGCATTGCAACGCTTTTGTGACGATTCGTCACAAAGTTGTCGGTATACCAAAATACGAATGTTTCCCTCCAGCGGGAGAATGAAAATATTTTGAAAGATTTGCGACATATTTGTGACAATTCATCACGAAGTTGTCGCTAAACCAAAAATACAAATTTTTTACTCTCGAGGGAAATAAAAATATTTCAAAAAATTTACGACGACTTGGCGACAATTCGTCACGAAGTTGTCGCTAAACCAAAAATACAAATTTTTTACTCTCGAGGGAAATAAAAATATTTCAAAAAATTTACGACGACTTGGCGACAATTCGTCACAAAGTTGTCGCTAAACCAAAATACAAAAATTTTCCTCAAGCGGGAAATGAAAATATTTCGAGAGATGTGCGATGACTTGGTGACATTGTTGTGACGACCCTAAACTCCTATATATTTACACACTTGATTTCTCCCACAACTTGTTCATTCTCTTCACTTCCCTCTCTCTCTCTAACTCTTTTCTTTCTCTACGTGAGTTGCTCTCCTCTTTTGCCAAAATAAATGTAAGTTTTTTATTCATTCCTTAATTATAATTAAAATTTTTATTTATGTTTCTAAATAAATTCAGAATTGAAATTTAATTCTTAGATTTTAAATTTTTTTTGTGGATGAGTTATAGGTGATGTCCGCTCCACTACATCCAAGTTTTTAAAGAGAATGGACTCTCGGCAAAAGCGGCAAATGCGGTTCCCCCATATATTAGTTTACGGGATTAGTTTTTTGTTGTAATATTAAAAATAAATTTAAATTTATATATCTGTTGTTGTTTTTAATATTTTCATGGTATTTTAATTTTTAATTTATTATTGTATTATTATAAATTTAATTAATTTAAATGTTAATATATATAACAGTTTTCATAAATTCGTAATTATTTTTATGACGTCACAAATATAAATATATATAATTTAATCACAAATTTTTCATAATAGTACAAATTCATCGTAAAGTCGTCACAAAGTTAGTGATGATTTAGTGACGACATAACAATAGGGAAACGATACTAATTCGTCGTTAACTTTACGACTTTTTAGTGACAAAATTTGTGGCTATATTTTTTGTTGAAATATTTCGTTGCTAATTCGTCGTAAATATAGCGACGAATTAGCAACGTTCTAGTTCCGTTGATTTAGCGACGATTTTTGGGAGTCACAAAAATTGCGACGATTTAGTGACGATTATGTGTTTGTGACGAGCTAGTAGCAACGATTTTTTGGTCGTCGCTAAGTCGTTGTTATAGCTTGTTTGTGACTTCTTAATGACGAATTTGGCTGTCACCAAAACCATGTTTTCTCGTAGTGGTTGTTTATGTTGAAATTTGCATCAATTTAAGTTAACAGTGTGTCATTTGGTTATGCATTAGGGTCATTTGTTTAAGTGGGTGGATGATGTTGTGTTTCAAGAGGTTGAAGATGCTTTACCAAGAGTAGCAATCATGGAAAATGAGCTTAGCAAAACCAAATTTGAGGCAAATGAATTAAATGCTCTGATACAAGAAATGAAAGAAGAAGCAATGGTGAGCAAAATGGAAATCCGCAAGTGAAAAGTGTGCTCGAAAGTTAGTGCTAATGGTAGAGTTCTAAACTTGTTGTGCTTTAAATTATGGTTGGTTATTAGTAGTTGTAAACTTGTTTGACATCTTTGTTTAACTATTATTGTTTCAATGCATTTTGTTTGGTTTGAGGCAATTGAATTAAATGTTCTGATACAAGAAATGAAAGAAGAAGCAAAGGTGAGCAAAATGGAAATCCGCAAGTGAAAAGTGTGCTCGAAAGTGTGTTTTGTGTGGTTATGCCTTATCACGAGTTGAGAACAAAGTGGTGACAGGTAATAGCTTACCGGGGTTGTTGTGATTGCTTACATGTGCTTTGGTCAGGCAAATGAAAAGAGAAATGTGGTTGGTTATTAGTAGTGCTAATGGTAGAGTTTTAAACTTGTTGTGCTTCAAATTGTGGTTGGTTATTAGTAGTTGTAAAGTTGTTTGACATCTTTGTTTAATTATTATTGTTTCAATGCATTTTGTTTGTTTTAAATATTGGTAACTTTATTTTAGAATTCTCAAAACAAGTGAAACAAAACCAAACCATGTTCATTTGACACCAACCATGTTCTTTGCACACCTAATCCGAGCAAAACAACAAAACAAGAACATGAAAGAACCTAAAATATTGACACCAATCATGTTCATTACACACCTAATCCGAGCAAAACAAAGAACAAGAACCTTAACAAACCCAAACTATATGTTTGAAACCGCTGCAACATAAACTTTAGGTTCTGATCAGAGCTAAACACCAACAAAAACAGACCAACCATGTTCATTAGAGTTTACTTCACTACAGACCAAACCATGATCCCCAACCTCTATATAATGATCTTTATGTCTGTGATCCTCCTCTCTGTGATCCAACACCTCTCTGTGATCCTCCTCCTCTATGTGATATGTCAGTCTGATATGGTGGATGAGATGGTGTCCTAGATGATAGCTCAAATGATGGCCTAGATGGTGGCTGAGATAGTTGCTCAGATGGTGTTACATGTGATCATGGCTGAGATGGTGCTCTGATACGAGAATGGATGGCGTCCAGGATAGAATGCTGATGGCCGAGGAAATGTTGGACCCGGTCGAGGAAACAAAGGAGCTGGTCGAGAAGATGCTGGAACTGGTCGAGAAGGAAGCTACGGATGATCCATGTGGAGCTAGAACGCGATCTTGTTCGGCCAAGGAAGTGCTAGTTGGTTCTAAGATTCGTTCCAAGACTAAGGAACTCATTCATGCAGCTGGAACATTGCTACGACAAGCTTTGGTTCATAGGGGTCACTCGGACGTAGGTGATACCTCGGCCACGTTGGTCTTGGTTCATGTCCGGGATGATTAGTATCAAGCCCTATGGCTCACCTACACTCTTTTTCCCTTGCCTTTGGTTTTTCCCAAGTGGTTTTCCAAAGGAAGGTTTTTAATGAGGTTCGTGGTCCATAGGTTCATCTTTGCTTGGTGCTAGTCCGACCTAGTCCGGCCATCTCGAGATTGTTTGGCGCGGACCGTTATCTTCTTTTCTTTCTATCTTTTCTATTTTAGTTATTTGAATTTTAAACTATGTCTGAGAGTTTTATTTTCGTTGTCTGTTTATTTTGAGTTGGTCTTTGGTGAGTTTCCGAGGCATGTCTCGAAACTCACCGAGCATTAACTTCATGCGCTCCTCCTCTCTTCTCCTCTTCGTCTCCTCTCTTCTTTATATTCTCTGAGAACTCTTATGTATTTTCTGAACCTCTTTTTGAATAAAAATTATCTTTTCTCTATCTCTTTTTCGAGTGATTCGAATTAGAACCCAAGAACAATCCTAGTGATTAGGTTGTTCGAACCAGACTTATCAAGAGGCCTTCCGCATCCTCTCGTGGCGTCTATCCTTCCACCCAAACTCTAGATCAGCTTGCTGCTCAAGCCTGGAGTCTAAACTTGACACCTTAACTTCCCAGTGAGTGATTGGGACACGATTCTCCATCCAGAATCGTATCAAGTGGTATCAGAGCAACATTGAGAAGTTAAGTGATTTTCGTACCAACTTGCGTGAATTTTATTTAAATATTGGCTTGTGATAAAATCGTGAAATCAATTGGATCGGAACCGATTTTGAGTCTAGTATTTGTTAAAATTTGTTTAAGAATTTTTGGTTATGTTTTGATAATTTTCCGAGATCGTTTTCTGAAAACAGTCGTTGACAGTGTTCATCCGATGAACTTGAATACCAAGAGTCATTTTCGTGTTTTTCAGTATTAGGACCGATTTTATTTTCAAAAGGACTCTTTACTGGTGTATTCTTGTGTGTTGTTTCAGGAAAAGGATGTCTGATCACAGTGGAACCAGCTGCAACAACAATCAACTCCTGATCGATGCTCTCACGGCAAAGATGGCTCGAATGATGGATGAAAGATTCAATGTTCTGCAAGAGCAAATTATTCCAGAAATGATTCGTGATGCTAGAGGATCTCAAGGAGCTAATACAGCAAGAAATGGTGAGGAAAACGTTCATCAAGCAAGGCAACAAAAAGAAGTTCTAAGAGAACCCCGGGAATTCAATCAAAGACTGCTTCCAAGGGAACCTGGAGATTTTGAAGCAGAGGAATATTACAGTGGCTCTTCTCGTGGCAGTCATAGGAGGCACATGCACATGAGGAATGAAAGGAACCGACCCCAGGATGGCTTTGGAGGACTCAAGCTCCGTATACCTTCTTTTCAAGGGAAAAATGATCCGAGTGCTTACTTGGAGTGGGAAAAGAAGATTGAGTTGGTGTTTGATTGTCAACATTACACTGAGGTGAACCGAGTTAAAGTTGCAGCTACTGAGTTCACTGACTATGCTCTAAGTTGGTGGGATCAGTTGGTTACGTCTAGAAGAAGAAACCAAGAGTATCCGGTTTCTACTTGGAATGAGATGAAAACTATCATGAGGAAACGTTTTGTACCTAGCTATTACTACCGTGAGTTGCATAACCAGCTGAGGAGGCTTGTGCAAGGTAGTAGGAGTGTTGAGGATTACTACCAGGAAATGGAAACTTTGTTGATACAAGCTGATGTTCAAGAAGACCGAGAGGCTACTATGTCGAGGTTTCTAGGAGGTTTGCAGCGTGACATTCAAGATAGGTTGGAGATGCAGCCTCATGTTGATCTACAGGAAATGCTACACCAAGCTATGCTGATAGAGCAGCAGCTTAAAAGGAGAGGTCCTATACGGACTCAGTTTGGAGCTGGAAACACTAGTTACACGAGAGGCTACCCGAGGGAAGAAAAGCCGAAGGTACCAAGTGAAAGCAAGCAGCCGGTTATTTCAAACTCTGAAACAAGGACTTATGGAGATAAAGGAAAGTCTGAGTCCAGAACCAGCAGAATCAAGTGCTACAAGTGTCAAGGAATGGGACACTATGCGAGTGAGTGTACCAACAAAAGGATAATGGTTCTAAAGGATAACGGCGAGTATGAATCCGAGGATGAGCAACCAGAAGTTAAGCAGCTTGAAGATGAGAATGTTGAGTTACCAGCTAAGGGAGAGTTGCTAGTATCAGTTAGGACGCTCAGCATACAGTCTAAGTCCGAAGAGCAAGAACAGAGAGCTAACTTGTTTCACACGCGATGCTTTGTCAAAGGAAAAGTGTGCAGCGTTATCATCGATGGTGGTAGTTGTACTAATGTGGCGAGTGAAACAATGGTTAAGAAGCTGGGATTGGAGATTAAGAAGCATCCAAAGCCGTATGATCTTCAGTGGCTTAGCAAGGATGGAGAAATGAAAGTGAAACATCAAGTGGAGGTTCCTATAGTCATCGGAAAATATGAAGACGAAATTTTGTGTGATGTTCTACCTATGGAAGCTGGACATATTCTTCTTGGGAGGCCGTGGCAATCTGACAGAAAGGTAGTTCATGATGGCTTCACCAACCGGCATACGTTCGAGTTCAAAGGAAGGAAGACTACTCTAGTGCCGATGTCACCGCATGAAGTTTATCTTGATCAAGTCCGACTACAAAGCAAACAGGAACCAAGCAAGAAATCCAATCATTTTGCTATGGCTAGGATAAGTGAAAGAAACAAACTTTGGGCTGAACCAAATTATTTTGGACTTGATGATACTTTTACTTGTTCGTTTAACCTTACACCGGTGCCACCGAGTGATTTTAACTCTTTGCAGGTTACAGATGATGGACCGAGACCAAAAGATCAGTTCTACCACTACAGTGTGTCTCTAGAACCCAACAAAGCTCCACCATCTGACCGAGACAAGGAAGCACCAAAGGAACAAAATGAAGCCTTCGAGAAGTATCCATCCGACTTGAGTGCCAAATACTTTGCTTATGATGGCGAGAAGACTCTATACATTTTTCAAGTCCAGGAAGAGAGCCAGACCCGTACAACCATCCAAGTCCAGTCCGCGGACATTCCGGACCTAACAGGATTTCTTAAACTCTTTAAAATAGTTTCTAATGGCTTTAAGTTGCTGATAGTACAACCCGGTCCTGTTGTAGATTTCCTATCTTCTAATCGTGATTATACTTATCTTTGTGATATGACAGGAACAAGGGACAGAGCTAAGGATTACAAGGAACAGACGTTTGAAGTGAAGAACAGAAACTCAACTAATGAAGCTCCATGTCATCGAACCTTTGTTCTAGACTACTTCCGTGATACAAAGCTGGGAACCAAGGAAGATTTTTGGAAAGTGTTCAGCTCCTCTGAAGCTCAAGAACGGGAACCAATCTCTCCATTCACCTACCGCCCTCATGCCGAACCACTTCCTAAGCTTTCTCCTTACCTTTCTCTTATTTTTAAATATTGGTATGTTTTTATCCGTTTTCTACTCTTTTGGAAAGCTAACTTGGCGTTATTCTTGGCAGGTATTCCGGATTTGGGGACAAATCCTTTTCAACTAGGGGAGCATGATACGAGAATGGATGGCGTCCAGGATAGAATGCTGATGGCCGAGGAAATGTTGGACCCGGTCGAGGAAACAAAGGAGCTGGTCGAGAAGATGCTGGAACTGGTCGAGAAGGAAGCTACGGATGATCCATGTGGAGCTAGAGCGCGATCTTGTTCGGCCAAGGAAGTGCTAGTTGGTTCTAAGATTCGTTCCAAGACTAAGGAACTCATTCATGCAGCTGGAACATTGCTACGACAAGCTTTGGTTCATAGGGGTCACTCGGACGTAGGTGATACCTCGGCCACGTTGGTCTTGGTTCATGTCCGGGATGATTAGTATCAAGCCCTATGGCTCACCTACACTCTTTTTCCCTTGCCTTTGGTTTTTCCCAAGTGGTTTTCCAAAGGAAGGTTTTTAATGAGGTTCGTGGTCCATAAGTTCATCTTTGCTTGGTGCTAGTCCGACCTAGTCCGGCCATCTCGAGATTGTTTGGCGCGGACCGTTATCTTCTTTTCTTTCTATTTTAGTTATTTGAATTTTAAACTATGTCTGAGAGTTTTATTTTCGTTGTCTGTTTATTTTGAGTTGGTCTTTGGTGAGTTTCCGAGGCATGTCTCGAAACTCACCGAGCATTAACTTCATGCGCTCCTCCTCTCTTCTCCTCTTCGTCTCCTCTCTTCTTTATATTCTCTGAGAACTCTTATGTATTTTCTGAACCTCTTTTTGAATAAAAATTATCTTTTCTCTATCTTTTTTTCGAGTGATTCGAATTAGAACCCAAGAACAATCCTAGTGATTAGGTTGTTCGAACCAGACTTATCAAGAGGCCTTCCGCATCCTCTCGTGGCGTCTATCCTTCCACCCAAACTCTAGATCAGCTTGCTGCTCAAGCCTGGAGTCTAAACTTGACACCTTAACTTCCCAGTGAGTGATTGGGACACGATTCTCCATCCAGAATCGTATCATGCTCCATGTGATATTGGCTGAGATAGTGGCTCAGATGGTGCTCCTTGTGATGGTTGTGAAACTGATGGAGGCTGAGATCCTTGCAATGGTTGTCATTGTCCAAATAAGATATTCATTGGTTCCTGGTTGCAATAAATTACTAGTATTCATTCATTCCACATATTCCATATATTTAAAACTTAAAACAACAAAATTAGAAAAAGATATAAACCTGATATTTTCTTGGTCGACCCCTTCGTTTTTTTTGTGGAGTTGCAACTCTCTGGTCCTTGCATCCTTGTTTATTGTGCCCTTCTTGCTTGCAGTTTGAGCAGGTCATCACTCAGTGCATGCGTGATAATTTGGTGTTATGTTCAAATACTCATTTCCTCCTATCATGATTTTTTGGTCTCCCATGATTGCCTTTCCTCCATGGAGGTGGTAACACAGCTAATCTGTTCATTCTTGGCCATAAAATCATGTTTTGTACATGCCTAATACCATCATAGTATGTCAACATCCACCTTTGAGTTGTGTACCACTCGCTAACATAATCTTCAACTTTTTGTTTCATCCCTATGATGACAGATGCAGCATGAACACATGGTATACCTGTCATCTGCCACTTCATGCAATCACAAGCAGTGGCGGACCCATAAATTATTTTTACCGGGGTCAAATAAAAGTCATAAAATCATATTATCGCATCATAATATTACACAAAACATGAAACAAATGGTTATAAACAAAATATAAACTATTTTATTTTATTTTATCAAATTTTTATGAAAATATATACTAAACCTAAAAAGTGTTATGATTTTCAAAAGAATAAAAATTAAATAAAAAAACAAAATATATAACAAAAAAAACAAGTTATATGGGTCATAAGGAGGATTAAACTCTGATTTATGAGTATCAATAACTAGAACATACCCATTTTTGCTGCTGACTCTTGTATATTTATATACATTAAAATCTATTTAGTAATATTAAGGGTGTCATATGACCCCCTAATGTCCCCTAATGTCTTAATAGGTCCGCCAGTGATCACAAGTGCTTTCGTTCATATCCACGAAGAAAATGTTATCACCCAATCGTACTTCATATTTTTTATTTTTACATTCATCACAAAATTGTGATTGCTACTTCTTCTCTATTTCTCTATTATTATCTTATAATGCCCACAAGAATCCAACAGACTCGTAATCCAGATTATTCGTGTGACGAACTTCGTCAAAAGAACTACTAGAGTTGAAGCTATTTATCAAAATTGTAGTTCCAACAAAAAGCTCTTCGAAAATCATGCCAACACTTTCAAAATCCATTTCTAACGAATATTTTCAGAGAAATAGGAATAAAGATGTAGAAATTTAGCAATTTATACCAAAATTTAATATTTGAACTTTTTTAAACGTTATTTTGACTGATAAGTTCCAATCCATAGCTCAATCTATTTCGCAGAAAAACGAGATCTACTAGAGCCGAACTCCAGTGGAAAAACCATAAAGGTGCACAGTTAACAATTTGACTAAAGACACTTGCCGAAATTTTTATGGTTTTAAAATATAGAGCCTCGAATTAGAGTCAGAAAAATTGGTAATCTTTTGGTTTCATATACATAAGAGTAACAGTGTTAATAGGGTTTTATTAGCTCTGTTAAACTAAAGTTGAGTATTTGATTCGTTATGTATTAATTTGGCTAAGTTGAAACTTAAAAGTATAATCTTTTGACAATTTTTATATAAATATATATATATATATATATATATATATATATATATATAACCAATTCCAAATTCATCCTAGAAGATTTTCAATTAAGAAAATAACTGAGTGAGAAAATAAGGTAACGACAGATTTGTCTCCAAAACTTGTTTTGTTGCATAAGTCTAAATAAAAATCTCGCCAACAATAAACGAACCAGGGATAACCGAGTTTTACAACACCGGTGTATTTGGTCAGTAAAAACAAAAAAACTAACATTCATAAAAAACGAAAGATCTCGATCTATGAGAATGTGACTAATCATTCTTCTTCAACGATCTTACTCTTCTCGCTAACATAGATACCATCAAGAAACTTCCTGATATCTTTGTTCTTCACGTGACATTTCTGCACATTACAAAAAAACAAAACCATATCAATTACATACTTTCTATATGCAAAATTATGTGACACCAAAATTCAAACATCCACCAAGAATCCTTTTAAACACAATTGCTCATGCTTTTCTTCGCGCACACGACAATATTCAGACTTTTCATAGTTGATAATGTACAATTCTATATGAGACCCCATATCAATAAAACATTTGGCTGATCAATGATCAGAGCCCATACGATTCAATTATAGATGAATCAACAGAGTTTCACATGCAAAAATATGATACTAAATTCAATTTTTATCGTAAAATTGAGTTCCAAGAACATGAAACATGAATTTGCATAGAGTACCTGGTTGATCAAAGCGCAGGACCTTGAGACGAGCTCAATGTCATTACCATCAAGAACAATCTCATCCTTCACTTTCTCAGATCGAACAATGGTGACACCATCCAACATCTCTACCTTCCTCACCTAATTATCCCAAATAAACAACATTTATATATATATGTAAGTTCAATGTTCAATAAAATACTAAAACCAATCATAATCCAAACATACATTTTATCAATTAACATTTTTCCATTTTCATTCCGAGAGATCTAACACGAAGCTATAGGAATCAAATCAGAACCAAGTGATGAAGAAATTAGAACAAACCTTCTTCTCGCCAAGGAAGTTACGGATCTCAATGGACCTGTTATCACCGCCGATTGAAGCGTTAATCGGAAAATGAGCGTACACGAACCTCATCTTGTATCGGAAACCTCTGGTAACACCGGAGATGAGGTTATCCACGTGGCTAAGAGCGGTTCTGATGGAGGCGCTGGTTTTGCGTGATCCGAACCACGAATCGATCTTAAGCTTCTTTGTCCCAGTCTCCGGATCCTTAATCAGCTGGAAATCGAGATTGAGATGCTTGAAATCGCGAACGAGCTTGCCGCGAGGTCCTTCGACTTCGATCACTTTAGCGTGAACCTTGATGGTTACGGTGTCAGGAATGTCCATAGTCTCTGATGAAAGAATCGTCTTCATCTTCTTCTCCTTTGTTTGTTTTTTTTTTTTTTTTTGCTCTCTGCGCCGCTCGCTCTCTTTTGTTTGGCCGGCGTTTGTAGGACGAGGAAACAAACGCTAGGGTTTTTCTCTGTTTAAATCAGTGATATGTAATGGGCTGGCCCAATCTATTTGAACGCAGTCCGCTCAAACCATATATTATACTCTTATAGCATAGACCCCAAACCCTATGAATTAAAAAATATGTTTTGAGAGATAAACAAATCACTTATGTTAAGAATTAATTGTTTTACTGTAGTCAAAAAAATGTAAAATTTTTAAATTAAAAGATATCAAGAATGTTTTTGTTTTTTGTTTTTGTTTTATTTTTGTATTAATAAAATATAATTTTATAATCAAAATTACACCCGTGAAAAAAAGCACATGACTACAAATGAAAAGATCAACAGAATTGAGAGAAACTGGGAGCCAAAAAAAAATCTAAGTTCATATATAGTGGATAGAGAACTTATCCATTGAAGTGAAAATAGCAAAAAAGGGACGGAGTCGCCAAAGGTATCCGTCTCCGATCTCCAAACCTGTCACACCGAGATACCTAACCCGAATCCATTCTACCAGATTGAACAAGCCTCGATCAGAGCAAAACTCCACGGCCAAATCGCGAATTAAACCTTAAGGTGGCATGCCCTAAGGAGAAATCGACAACAGCCTATACACCATTGCTTATCCTTGTCCGTTCCACCATGACACCAAAACTTCTCCGAGTAAGGCAACCAAACCTTTAATCCAGTCAAAAGAGTCCTAGATCCGTCGAAGTAGCATCACAGGAGGAATCACCATCATCTACCTTACCCAGCCATAGAGCCACCATACCCACCATAGATGACTGGCATGACCCACCTAACCGGCACAAAAAACCGAGACGTATCTCGAAACCCCACCAAGAGCTAGCTTGGGTCCTCTGATGTCTACGCATTTTACATCATTTGTACATTGTTTTTTATTCGTTTTCTTCGACAATTCACATACTATACTACTATAAATATGCATTTAGTCTTGCATTCGTGTTTGTCGCATTCTAGAAACATATAGTTCCATATCTATCATTTTGCATGCATTTTGAGTCCTTTTTAGGTGATCGTGAGACTTGGAACATGACGGAGGAGGCTCGAGAGGATCAAAGGAAGCTAGAGTCAAGTTTCGGGAACTTTCAGAGCCTATGGCGGCACCCCCTCGCCAAGAATGGCCCGCCAAGATCAATACCCCGTACTCACCATCTGGAGTGCATTCTAGCGGCCATTTCACCGCCAGGATTGGACCGCCAGAATCATCCTGGCGGTACCCCACCGCCACCTAAGGCCCGCCAGAGACTCCGTAGCGACCCCCTCCGCCATAAACCAAAGGGTCTGAAAGATCGTCTCCTAGGAAGCCTTTACCATACGATTTAGCTCCATCTTCCTTCATAAAAGTTGTTGGACATTGAGTTAGCTTTCGAATGGAAGTGATCCCGATTGATTTGGGTAAACGGTTAAGGAGATATGGCCCCCGCACCCCAGACCGCTATCGCAGGACCGCCAAGACAAAAATGGAGACTCAGCTCTCCGGAGAAAATCCTAGCGGCCATTCCACCGCCAGGAATGGACCGCCAGAACCACCGTGGCGGTACCCCATCGCCAGAACACCACCGCCACACTACCGGCCGACTCACTTTACCTTTCTACCTACTCCAACTATCCTCTTTGTATAAATATCGAACCTTATCACTTCAGGGACGAACCTAAGTTATTTTTAAGCCATTTTTACTGTAAAACAAAGCTCTGCAACATCATTTTCATTTCTAGATCTTGATCTTATTAGTGAAGTTTTCTTAAATCCGTTTTCATATTTGTGTTTATTATGTTCTTAGCTTCGATTTGTTCGGTTTACTTTTGTGAATTGATCATGTGTGAGTAGTCTTCTAGAGTTCTTGGGTGAAGTGTGATTAGGGTGATTATAGTTTAGTTCTAGGAGTTTTAGATGCTAAGTTATCGGTTATCCTTGCTTATTGAGTGTTTGTAATGCTAGATTAGCCTTGATCAAGTTGATTTAGATCATTAGGAATTTATCACCCGAAAGGTGCTCGATAAAATTCCCGAGAGAATTTAATAAGCGCTTTTCACATCTTAACCGACTAATCATCGATGCTTAAGGTGAATTGTGGTTAGTTAGACTTGTACGCTTTGCTTGTTAACTATGATTCCACGAACGAGAGTTGATGCCGGATAGTAGTCGACAAAGGGATTAGCGCCATTAACCTGGGTTAATCTTTAGTAGTGATCTAAGGCCTAAGGAGGCTTATGATTGAATGTCTAAGTTTTTCTAGAGCTGATTAGAAATCACCCGAGTCGGTAGCTTCACCCGAGAATTCGTTTGTTAAAATATCGATAAAAAGTTTAAATCTTTCTTTGATTATCATTTAGATTGTCTAATCTTCTAAGTTGCTAAATTTGAATTGTGTTTAGTTCATTTAAATGCACTAGTCCTTAGTTTTAATCATATGAATTACTTTGTATGATTTGTTCATTTATAGGTTGTTGAATGTTTTATTTTGAATCGATACCATAAAACCAACTTTTGATTTTCGCTTAGATTAAATAGATTCATGCATTCTTAGTGTGTTATTCTTGATTTCCCTGTGGATCGATCCCTAAGTACTCAACGTACGAAAGGGTTTATTTGATAAACCCGAGCTTAAAAACCTCGCCTATCAAATTGGCGCCGTTGCCGGGGAACTAGCAATAGCCATTAGGATTTGGACTCTGTTTGAGACTAAGTTTTATTTTTCGTGTTATCTAATCATTTGCTTGTTTATTCTCTTTCTTATAGGTGCATGAACTTGAGGAGTGGAGGACATCTAAATCTACTTCCTCTGGTTCCAGACATAAGACGTTTAGAAAGAGAGAACACGAGAGCAAGAAGGGACAGAGACAGAGCAGATCAACCAGATCAATTTGAAATGGATGATCGTGTGCCACCAGCTGAGGGTGGAGAAGGAGAAATCAGAGGAGTAGGAGTGGGAGTGATTCCTCAACATCCTCCAAGGCAACCTAGAGCCATTGGAGCGTTTGATGCACCAAATGTACATGGACATCGAGCTGGAATATATCCACCAGCTGTGGAAAACAATAATTTCGAGATCAAGGCGAGCTTGATTTCAATGGTGCAAGGAAACAAGTTCCATGGGCTGCCCATGGAAGACCCATTAGATCATCTAGACCAGTTCGATCAAGTATGCGATATGGTGAAGATGACTGGCATCTCTGAAGATGCCTTGAAGCTGAGATTGTTCCCTTTCTCACTGGGGGACAAGGCAAGACAATGGGAGAAGAGTCTACCACAAGGTTCTGTGACTTCATGGGACCAATGCAAGAAGGCGTTCTTGACTAAGTTCTTTTCTACAACAAGGACAGCGCGTTTGAGAAATGAGATCTCGAGCTTCACTCAAAAGAACCACGAGAGTTTCAACGAAGCATGGGAAAGATTTAAAGGATACACTACGCAATGCCCGCATCATGGATTCTCCGATGAATCATTGCTTAGTACTCTATACCGTGGTGTTCTACCCAAGTACCGAATGCTTCTTGACACAGCAAGTAACAGGAATTTCTTAGGAAAAGATGTCAATGATGGAAAAGAGTTAGTAGAGAACTTGGCTCTGAGCGATGGGAACTACGGCGAGGATTATGACAGATCTTCAAGAGGAGGAAGTGATTATGATGATCACACCAAAAGACATATCAAGGCTTTGAATGAAAAGATGGATAAGCTTCTTAACGCCTCACACAAGACTGTTAGTTTTGTTGGAAACGCTGTTGAGAATCAAAATTTTAGGCATGAAGGAGAAGAGGACAGTGCACAAGAAATGGTAAATTATGTGGGAAACCAAGGAGGATTTCAAAAGGGATTCAATCCAAACTACCGGAACCATCCCAACTTCTCCTACCGAAACCCGAATGTTGAGAATCCCCAAGATCAAGTTTATCCAAACCCGAACCCGCAGAACCAAGGTTTTCAACAAAAAGCTTATGGACAACCTAATCAAGCTCAAAGCTCCAACTTTCAGCAGCAAGGATATTTTCCAAGAAACAACTTTCAAGGGAACAACATTCAAACAAACCAAGGTGGTTTTCAGCCGAAGCAACCATTCGCACCACCCGGTTTCACACAGCAAAAGCAGCCGATCACCCAAACATCTCAAGACAATGAGATGAAGAACATGTTCCAACAAATGATGGAGACACAAGCCAAATCTGCTTTGGATCTTGGCTCAAAGATAGACGGGGTTAGTAAAAGGATGGATGGAATGAATTCGAGGATCGATGGAGCTTACAATGATCTAAATGCAAAGTTTGAGCATTTAGCTTCTCAAGTGAAGTCTTTGGATAACCAAGTCGCCCAAACTTCTAAGAGACCGATGGGTTCATTACCAGGTAAACCCGAAACTAATCCCAAAGAGTTTTGCAATGTTATCTCCACAAGTGACTTAAATATGGTTGAGAATGAAAAATCAATAGAGGAGATCTCTAGACTTCTCCATGGTTCTAGTGTTGAGATCTTGGTAAGTAATGAAAATGCAAAGTTAGTGGACGACATCATAAGTAATGATGTTGTAGCAAGAGGTGCACCACATGTTGAGCCTCCTTCTTATGAGCCTCCGCTCCCATTTCCGGGACGAGTTCTTACTAAGGCTCAAAAGAAACTTCTCTCGAGCTTCAAGGCTAATATGAATAGAGTTGGAGCACCTTTGCCTAATGTGAGTGAACTATCACAAGTTCCTCTCTTCTTAAAGTTCATTGAAGCCATTCTAGCTAACCGAGAGGAAGTTGAAGAGATCATGGGAGTGTTTGAATCACCAAGTACAACATCACTTGTACCCAAGTCACTTCCAAAGCTTCAAGATCCCGGTACATTCATCATCACTTGCTCTCTTGGTGATTTGGAGATAGATAATGCCTTGTGTGATTCCGGAGCTAGTGTGAATGTGATATCGCTTGAAATGGTGGAGAGCTTAGGGATTAAAGGAATGAAGCAACACTCCTCTTCCATTATGTTTGGAGATGCTTCTTCAAAACCTCCACTTGGGTTGATTGAGGACTTTCCTCTTATGATTGGAGATTGCTTAATCCCAACGGATTTCATGGTAGTGGAGAGGCCAAAACCCGACAAGCTTCCTCTTATTCTTGGAACTCCATTTCTCAACACCACGGGAGCAAGCATTAACTTCCCAACCCAGAGAGTGATTCTTCACCACGTCAATACCAAATTTTCTTATCCAATCAAGCCTTCCTTTACAAATTTTTGTGGAACAATCACCAATGAAGAATTGGGAAGTAAGGAAGAGCTCAAAGTTGTGAAAGTGAGGTACCAAGAGACTCTAAAGCTTGATGAGGAAATATTGGATGGTGACTGTCTACACTCCTTATTTTATGAGTCTGAAGGAAGTGGTAATGACAAGAGGGTGGAGAAAGCTGAGGAAGCTCTTGTAAAGAACAAGAGAATGATGAGAGAAAACCACCCTCCTACCCTTGTCCATTCACAATTGGGTCCCCCTTCAATGACCTTGCACCCTTTGAGATGTATTGATGGAGTGGTTGAGTACAAGGTGAAGTGCAAGGGCATGACCAACCCATTTGCCAAGATCAAAGCGATCCTAACACCGGAGCTTCAAAGAAAGGATTCAATAGGCTTTCAAGGTGTCATGAAGGAAGTTCTCACCATCAACTTAAAAGGAGGAACACGCTTTTTCAATGCTCATTCTACGACCTCCACCGACCCAAGGAGTTCCAAAACTCCTCCTATCTCTACACTCCCTAAGATTCACGACTAGGGCCAAGGTATGGTCATTTTCTCCCTTGTATATACCATTTATTTTTGTTTTCTATGTTATTCGTTTTGCCTTTTGTGTGTTTATGTCTTCTTCTTGAATTTTATTTCACACCGAGACGGTGTGAAGTAAGTTTGGGGGAGAGACCCATCTACTAATCTTGTGTTTTATGATCTTATTTTTCTTTTTGTATACTTGAGTCTCATGCATTCATCTATGTGCATAAAAAAAAAAAAAAAAAAAAAAAAAAAAAAAAAAAAGATGGTGTTTTAGCGGTACCCCCCCCCCCCCCCCCGCTATGAAGGTGCCGCTACAATCAAGCCACTCAACAATCGATCCGGGAATGATCCTAGCGGTTGCTGGATCGCCAGGATAGAGCCGCTACGCTGGGCAACACATTGTTGGCGGTAGGGGACCGCCAGAGAGGACCCGCCAGAAGCAACCTCAGCTGACTTGATTCCCGGACACATTCCTAGCGGTCCTTAGACCGCTAGAAGACACCCGCCACGCTCAACCTTCACTCCCACCCAAACCACTATCCACCGTCAAGCTTAAGCGACGTTAAACGAGCCATTGGGGACTCCCCCAATTCTATCCCTTGTATATATGTTTATTTGTTTGTTTAAGCGTGATTTTATTTTCGTGTGTTTTGATTTTACAGGGCGCTGATGAGTAGTTAAAAAAAGATTCTGGGTGAGCAAGCGGGAATAGAAGAAGGTCGTTCGAGCTATCAACGAGCTCATGCCGAGCAAGAGAGCTTTGGTGAGGATCAATACGACTACCAAGTTCGATATAGCTACCAAGGCGATTATGGGACCAGCCACTCCTATCCCGCTACATACGATTTAGGAGGCTCAACCTTCTTCCGCCATTGACACTCCAAGGTATCACCACCTCTTTTGTACACTCCAAGGTATCAAACTCAATTTATTTTCACACCGAGACGGTGTAAAATAAGTTTGGGGGAGAGACTAACCATTTTAACATTATGTTTTCTTTTGATTTTCTTTATTTGAGTCTTGCATTGTTAATAGATATATTTTTAAAAAAAAAAATCATGTAGTTTTTCATTAGCATTTGGCATTTATGATTGAGTCTAGAAGCATTTTAGGATCACATATGCATATGCATAGGGGGCAATGATGAAACTAATTTCCGAAAAGTCTTTAAGGGCTAACCCTACTTTGATCTCTCGGCTTGAATGTTTTTGCCTGAGCGGAGATTTACTTTGAATTAATACCAACTCTATCTTATTTGGACTAAAATGGAAATCTAATTGTCTCGCTTAAAGGTTGAAATGCGCTCTCATGGTCTTAATACTTGAGTTATCTTATCCATTCCACCACCCTCATAATTAACTCAAGTAGCTATCTTATCATTTTGGATAGTTCCCCACCCAAAACTCAATCCTTTCATTCCAACCAATGCTATTTGTTGAGTGAGGTCTCTTTTATGTGCTTTCATGTGTAAAATCTTAGAAGAAGACGGCCGACAAGTGATCTCTTCCACTAGTTTTGGGGATGTAATGAGGGCTTAGGATTAGATAAGGTTCTCTATGGAAAAATGGTGATTGGAATAAGAAGAAATTATGAGTAGGCCAAAAGAAGTTTAATAAAAATACTAGAGCAGTCTCAAGAAAAGAAAAGAATGCCCAAAGAAAAAGAAAAAAAAAAGGAGTTTGATTAAAAAAAAAAATGGGCATGAGCATTTGTTTGTGAAGAAAAATCTCTAGTGAGAAAGTAAAAAAAAAAAGAAGAAAAGAATGGGTCTAAGAAAAATCACCAAGGTTGGGTTTGAATTATTTAGATTGCTAGAGAGATCGAGATTTAAAATGTCTAAGTCATGTGATACGAATGGGTAGACTAGTGGAGGAGGATCTTGTACCAACATTTGGTCTTGTTCTTCATTTGATTTTGCTAAGTGACTAGCATTTGGTTTTGAGAGGTAACCACAAACACCATTATAGCCATCTTTTCCCCATCTTCAAGCCTTTACCACACCTAGCCGATTGAGAGTAATTGAGATCTTTCTGCGAGATCACACCTTGATAGATAATGAATGAATGTTAAAGAGTTGGTAGATATGAAGGTTTGTCGATGCTAAGGTATAGGCGCTAAAGTAAAAATATTCGAGTAGCGATGGGTATGGCTAAGTCTTTTGAGGTTTTAGGATTTGAGCTCCCGCTCCCCTAGTTCCTCCCTACTTGTTCTTTGATGTTTGCTTGAGGACAAGCAAAGGATAAGTTTGGGGGAGTTGATGTCTACGCATTTTACATCATTTGTACATTGTTTTTTATTCGTTTTCTTCGACAATTCACATACTATACTACTATAAATATGCATTTAGTCTTGCATTCGCGTTTGTCGCATTCTAGAAACATATAGTTCCATATCTATCATTTTGCATGCATTTTGAGTCCTTTTTAGGTGATCGTGAGACTTGGAACATGACGGAGGAGGCTCGAGAGGATCAAAGGAAGCTAGAGTCAAGTTTCGGGAACTTTCAGAGCCTATGGCGGCACCCCCTCGCCAAGAATGGCCCGCCAAGATCAATACCCCGTACTCACCATCTGGAGTGCATTCTAGCGGCCATTTCACCGCCAGGATTGGACCGCCAGAATCATCCTGGCGGTACCCCACCGCCACCTAAGGCCCGCCAGAGACTCCGTAGCGACCCCCTCCGCCATAAACCAAAGGGTCTGAAAGATCGTCTCCTAGGAAGCCTTTACCATACGATTTAGCTCCATCTTCCTTCATAAAAGTTGTTGGACATTGAGTTAGCTTTCGAATGGAAGTGATCCCGATTGATTTGGGTAAACGGTTAAGGAGATATGGCCCCCGCACCCCAGACCGCTATCGCAGGACCGCCAAGACAAAAATGGAGACTCAGCTCTCCGGAGAAAATCCTAGCGGCCATTCCACCGCCAGGAATGGACCGCCAGAACCACCGTGGCGGTACCCCATCGCCAGAACACCACCGCCACACTACCGGCCGACTCACTTTACCTTTCTACCTACTCCAACTATCCTCTTTGTATAAATATCGAACCTTATCACTTCAGGGACGAACCTAAGTTATTTTTAAGCCATTTTTACTGTAAAACAAAGCTCTGCAACATCATTTTCATTTCTAGATCTTGATCTTATTAGTGAAGTTTTCTTAAATCCGTTTTCATATTTGTGTTTATTATGTTCTTAGCTTCGATTTGTTCGGTTTACTTTTGTGAATTGATCATGTGTGAGTAGTCTTCTAGAGTTCTTGGGTGAAGTGTGATTAGGGTGATTATAGTTTAGTTCTAGGAGTTTTAGATGCTAAGTTATCGGTTATCCTTGCTTATTGAGTGTTTGTAATGCTAGATTAGCCTTGATCAAGTTGATTTAGATCATTAGGAATTTATCACCCGAAAGGTGCTCGATAAAATTCCCGAGAGAATTTAATAAGCGCTTTTCACATCTTAACCGACTAATCATTGATGCTTAAGGTGAATTGTGGTTAGTTAGACTTGTACGCTTTGCTTGTTAACTATGATTCCACGAACGAGAGTTGATGCCGGATAGTAGTCGACAAAGGGATTAGCGCCATTAACCTGGGTTAATCTTTAGTAGTGATCTAAGCCTAAGGAGGCTTATGATTGAATGTCTAAGTTTTTCTAGAGCTGATTAGAAATCACCCGAGTCGGTAGCTTCACCCGAGAATTCGTTTGTTAAAATATCGATAAAAAGTTTAAATCTTTCTTTGATTATCATTTAGATTGTCTAATCTTCTAAGTTGCTAAATTTGAATTGTGTTTAGTTCATTTAAATGCACTAGTCCTTAGTTTTAATCATATGAATTACTTTGTATGATTTGTTCATTTATAGGTTGTTGAATATTTTATTTTGAATCGATACCATAAAACCAACTTTTGATTTTCGCTTAGATTAAATAGATTCCTGCATTCTTAGTATGTTATTCTTGATTTCCATGTGGATCGATCCCTAAGTACTCAACGTACGAAAGGGTTTATTTGATAAACCCGAGCTTAAAAACCTCGCCTATCATCCTCCACCGTTTCTCCTTACCATCGCCTAGCAAGGATCAGGACCAGAACCAGATGAGTACCTCCAAAAACCAATCGTTGAGCCAATCAAGCTTCCGCATGGCTTCGTCGTGCCGGTTGACCACACCACAACATCGCGGAGAAGGTGTGACAACCTCCAATTCCAAAAATGAACCACTAGATCTAAGAAAGTAACAGAAGAATACAACTACATTTAAGATTTACTTTTGTCATTAATAAAAGAAAGAGAAGAGATAGTTTTGCAACGCTTGCGTTTCGATTCGAATGTTTTCGTTTTTAGAAAACAATAGATTAGACTTTGTTCCGTTTGCGGGCTTAAATTTTATTTTTACTAAAACCTTCAAATAAATTATAAAAATATATAATATTTTGTAATTCTATATAATTATAATTATTTTTAAACAATCTAATATAATGCATCCCTATATCAACATCTTTAGCTTCTCACACTTTTGTTTTGTGCACTCTCTCTCTCTCTGTTTCTCGCTATCTCTTGTTTCCAGCGGAAAAAAACCCTAGGATTTGTAATATATGCGTCGACAGTTTCTTTAAATGTGGGAGAAAATTTCAAAGCCCTACAAAAATTGTTTAATGTAGGTTCCAAGCCTATTCTCATCCCACTAAAGATATGACCAGAAGAAAACCCAAAAATCCTGCAAAAAAATTATACCAGCAATAAGCCCATGACCCTTAAGCATGTTAGGCTAATCCTATGAATGTAATTATGACATGCAATAATAAAAGAATTTGGTGCCTAAATGAAAATTATGTAATTTTGGTCTATGATTCCATAATTATTACACAAAATTGTGTAATTTCAACCCAAATGTTTTGATTATATATATAAGAGATCATCTAAAGCATTGATTCATAATTGTATATATATACAATTATGAATCAATGCTTTAGATGATGATCATCGAGGTTTTTCTTAGTTATTATGTTACATTAGGAAATCTTGAAAAGAGAATGAAAATATATCTCGGATGAATTAGGCTTTCTTCCTTGAGCCTTATTCATGTTTGAGTGTGATTCATCTTACTTAATTTTGCATTCGAGACAAATTGCAAACAAGGATAGATAAATAAAATATAAAATAATTTATCTTATAACAATGAATGAAGACATTTTACATTAAAAAAAAAATTGATTGACGGTTTAGTCTTTGAGTTTTCTCTTAGACATTATGGTACTTTGAAAGTTTGAAATCTAAGATAATTGAAAATATATCTCATATGAATTATAGTTTTTTTTTTCTTTGAGCAATGTGATGTTTGAGTGCGATTCCTGTACTTGGGACAAGTTGCAAATATTTTTGTTCTTTGACGAATTCTCCTACCTTTGATTTGCTTTCTCTTGCTTTCTCTTGTTTCCGAACAAAATCTAGAAAATGAGTTGACGGCGACGATGACTTTTTATAAAGAATGAAAAAACACACAAAAACTCTCGAAAAAGGTGAATGTAGGTTAATTTGGCCAAACAAAAGTTGTAGGCTAGCGCCTCCACCAGATTATTCACCACCACCACTAGAAGATCCTCATGTTTACATTGCGTCAGTAGAACTTCTGTCTACATTAGACGAGGCCTTAAAGATGTTAAAATTTTGTCCTATTGCAACTGCACCAGCCATTTTTACTCCAGATTATCAAATTATCAGAGACGTAAGTAATATATCTTTTAAATTTTAATGTAGGTATGTTTATGTTTTTGAACCCTTAGTGGCACTTACTAATCTGATGTTTTTATGTTTTCTCTTTAAAGAATTTACCGAGGACCTTCGTATAGTGGATCCAAATCTTGAAGATTTCCATTCACTGTCCATCTACGGTGTTGGAGAGGAGAAAAGATAAGCAATTGCATATGTGAAGTCCTCTCACAACGAGCTTGTAGGAGACAAAGGTTAACTGAAATAGTTTACATTTTTTATAATTTTGGACAAATGGCTAGTAAAACTTATGATATAGTGATATTATGATATAGTAAAACTTTTACAAGTTAATCATGTTGGGACTATAATATTTTATTTATTTATAGATTTATTAATTTAGTCATAAAGATTATTTAAAAATATATATGTAACAAACCATTAGGTAAGTTGGTAAGGTCGCTGCCATTGATTTAATTAGAATTTATTTGCACATTTATATATGAATTTTGTTGACCATTCATTGATTCGGCCTTCTAGTATATGTCTAACAAAAGAAACTTTTTTGCTCATCAAACCTCTAAAACTTTTCGGGAGACCTAAATACGTCCACAATCCACATATATTCATAACTCCTAATACGTGCTTCATCTATTTTCGAACTGTATATCCAAATTTTATCCACGATTTGGAGAAATTAATCTGTGGACCGGACACTTTCCATATGGTTTAAACATATTCAAATAACATATTTTTTAAGCTTTCAAATGGCTTCATAACTGCTTTGCTTGAACAAGCCAGAATTATTAGGCCTCTTATCTGAACATTTGTTCTTCTATGTTCTAGTTTTGCTTATGTTTTTGTGTTGATTTGTATAGGTTATTCCACTTCAAGGTGATCAGCGTAAGAACGTCTCCACGTTCCTTGTTCAGGTAGAAATCAATAAATCTCTGATTCTGTTTAATTACTACTAAAACATACAAACCGTGTTAAGATGATTGTCTGATCTCGATGTTTCTCTCAGTCAACACAGGCTGGTCTGGTGAAGAAGGATGACATTAAGATCCATGGTTTCTAAGCTACTTGTGCTGCTTTGTTGACACTAGTTCCAGTGGAACATATTTTTAATAAAACCATATTATTCTCTCCTTTGATCTCTTGTTGCGAATTTTGGGAGGCAGTGAGAATCGTCTTCTTCCTAGTGTAGACTTGCTCTAGCAATTTTTAGTCCCTTACAAAAAATGATTATTTATGTTTTTCTTAGATTCGCTATAATCAACATTTTCATACTATAATAAATAAATAAGGTGATAATAGAGCTCTTATGGAATTTCTTTTCCAAGATTATTTAACCATGTAAGTGTCTATTAATTAGTTTCAATTATATTGTGTACAATATCGTCCATCCGAATCATTTTTCTGTAAATCCAAGAAAGAAAACAATACTCCTTATGTTCTTTATCGATCTAATTTCTAGGATTTCCACACATGAAAACATATTGAAAGTTGATTATAAATGCATCATTTTGTGATTAACAATTTTTTATAACTCATTTACAATTTATCATCAATAACTAATAAAAAATGCATATAATTAGATTATTTAAGAACAGAGTGGGTAATATTTTCCTAAATACACTAACTATAAGTGTTGACTGGGTTTAGTCTCCAGATCTTCGGAGCTTCCTACTCTATATCAATTTGTATTCTTGTGATAACTCAAACAGTTTTGTCTTTCAAACTTTGAATCATAGCTACATGTAACTCTAATATTAATCCAAAAATTAAGTTTTGATATATTACAAGTTAGCTACGAGGACATCAAATCAACTCAAACATTTATTTTTCTTATATTTTGGTTTTAGATCCAAAGGCATGTACAAGCTCTTGGGTCAGAACTAGCAATTCAAGTCCTCTCCAAAGCAGGTTTGAATCCCGGCAAGCACAACTTTTCACTAAGTAGTAATCAACTCAACTTAGTAATCAACTCAACATATTATATACTTTTTTTGTTTAAAAATTGTTTCAAAATAACTGTTTGTTACACTTTGAGTAAGAAAGTTTTAACAAATTTTCAGTTATATCTCTACCATTTAATATTTCAACTAATGCAAACAAATATATATAGTATTAATTATAGATAAAAATAAACTTTTAAGTATCTTTTAATATGGATAAAAGAACTTCAAAAATAACAATTATAATAAAACGGAGGGAGTACTTCTCGACCCAACCTTTAGACCAGCACTTAAAAAGTTACATTGAATAAATTATTTTCAGAATGATATGAGAATTTCCAGAATCCCAAATTAATTATTTCTCTGATGAAATTTGACTTGCGCCTCTAGATTCTGGTACAACCCACCGGTTTAAACGTCTCAACGACGTAGACACCTAAAAATGTGGCAATAAACACTATAAGCTCCATGAAACATAGCTTGCTGCCTTGCTTAAACAATATTAGGATAAAATACAATTTTTTCTATCTTAAACTAATTGAGAAAAAATATTCTATACTAATCAATTTCTAACCTGTTGATCCCAATCTGTTCTCAAAGTCATGATGGTAAGCACACAAGTCTGAACGAATATTCCAATGAGCATTCCGATCCATACACCCTAAAATGTAGAGAAAATAAACCTTTATGTTATTTTCGACTGTCAATTTTATTACTCTTTACTTTTACAAGACCATTAATAAAGAAGAAAAATATAGTAAAACCTAAAACTTACTTTGACTTGCAAACCAACAACGTAACCAAGCAAAACACCAGTAGGGATTCCGACAAGGTAATAGCAAGTAAGGTTAACATAAGTCACATATCCTTGCCATCCAGCTCCCACTGCAACTCCTGTTCCGGTTTAAACCGGTTTTAAGACACATGAGTAAGTAAATGGTTTCAATATTAATAACCATTACACAACAAATAACAGAAATATATACCAGAGAGAACAGGTTGAACACTGTTCATGAGGATGGACATGGCCAAAAGTGGAGAAAGATCAGCAACTTCTGCTGCGACAGCTTCACTTAGGAACAAGTTAACTTTTAACCCTATAATTTTAGTGTATTAATAAGAAAGATAAAATTATGTAATATACAAATTTTAATATGTTTTTCAAATATGTAAGTAGTTAGTAATAGTATTATGAGGAGATGGGAGTTTACAATATCTAGTATAGTACTATTATTTAATACTAGAAGAAATGAAAAAAAATCTCACCAAAACACCATTACTGAAAAAGAGGAGAACGGTGACGGTAATGGAATAAGCAGCCAACTTGATAGGACCAAGATGACCAATAAAAGCTTGACTTATTAATGAAACTCCAAACGTCGAGATTCTTGTAAAAATTGCCGGCGCAGCCACAGTCCAAAGCTTTTTTGATTCAATCCAAATTTTTTCCTTCATCTCCAATTCATCCTCTTCTCCATTGTTCTTCACCGTATCATTCAAAAGAGTCGCTGTGAGCTCTCCTCCTCTTTTGGCCATCATGATTTGACCAAAGAGAAGGAGGAAAAAAAATAGAAGAGAGAAATAGAATGCAGAAAAAATGAGAGAGGGGAGAGTTTGTGTATGAATTGGTTTATGAGAAAGAACTCTTGTATAATTAATGTCTTCTCTTTGACCAGGTCTTGAAACCAACTATCTCTTTCTTCATATTTTGACACGTTTTGTTTTCAAGCCTTAACCAATAATTATTACTATTTTTGTTCATTCGAACTTTAGTGAAAGTCTGAAACCAATGGCACTGCACTTGTAAAGCTATGTTAAAAGTTACTACTATTACGTAAGTTAGGAAGATCGTTGCAACTAGTTTAACTATCATTTATTTGCCATCTTTTTATTGGAATTTCGTCGACGAGTAAAATATATTTTTGATTTTGATCTTATAGTATTTTTCTAACAAAATCAAAATTTAGAAGATTTTTCTAACAAAATTTATTAGAATCAAGATGACCAATAAAAGATGGCAAATAAATGCTAGGGGTATAAGATTAAGATCCACGAGAAAAATATTTTCGAAAATATTATATCTTATAGTATTTTTCTAACAAAATCAAAAATATTTTTCGTGGAAACTCTAAAAATTTTCTAGAAAACGCATCTACGATCATATTCCACTGATATTTGAATTTCTTAAGATGTGTTTCATATCTTCACAACCCTATGTTCAAATTGTATAGATGATTTGGAGAAATTTATGTGTTGACCACACACTTTTCATATAGTTTAAATACATTCTAAATAGTTTGATATTATTCTTTGTTTACCTAAGAAAAGAAAAAAGATTCATACACAATTTTTTTTTTTAGCTCAGTAGATATTTTTTCTTTATATTTGCTATCATCACTTCCATAATAAAAATAAATAAATAAAACGATATTAATTCTTTTTGTAGGATTCCTCTTTCAGGGGTTATTTTTGGATCGTTATTAGTTCATGAATTTTATTTTATTTATATATTCATATGAGATTTTAAAATTCTCACTAATTTTAATATCAGAAATGTGGACATGAACCCACTTAGATGAGTTTTTGTAGTTGTCTCTTTCAATTCCATTAAAACCAATCAATAAATGATCGAATGAATAACATATGATTTCAACTAGTATTTAGAAATCATTGAATGAATAACATGTGATTTCGACAAGAATTTTAAAAACAGTGATCTGATAAGACATAATTCTACTTAGATTTCTAATTCAAAAAAAAATCAATGAGTTTGGATTACAAAGTTAAGGCATGTTAACCCCATTAGACATATATATATAATTATGTAAAAAAATTAAATTTTACATAAGTGAACATGTCCAAAAAAAAAAAAGGGAAAGAGTAAAGCATGAGTGTCAATTTATATCGGTTTACAAGTGATGATAGATTTATCAATTTATGTCATTTTAAATGTGATGGTAGGTTTATCAATAGCAACTTTTGAGAGAAAATATACTTTCAAAAAATAAATGACACTAAAATAGAATTATAACATCATTTACAGAAATGATACAAGATATATTTAGCTTCACTTTATTTAATATCATTTTTAGAAATAACCCTATAATTGTCACTACAAAAATGATGCTATATTTATGTAACATACAATTAGCTTAGTTGGTAAGGTCATGCCAGCGATTTAATTAGAATGTATTTGCTACCACTGTATAAGAATTTTTTCGACAATTTATTGATTCGGCCTTGTAGCATCATCCTCTAACAAAAGCAAAAAAAGTTGTTTTAACCTCTAAAATTTTTCAGTAGACTTAAATACGTTCATATTCCATATATATTTGTGATTCCTAAGATGTTTTTTCATCTTTTCTTGAACCGTATGTTCAAATTTTATCCATGATTTGGAGAATTTAATCTGTTGACCGGACACTTTTCATATAGTTTAAACATATTCAAAACAGTTTGAAATTGTTATTTATTTGCATTACAAAAAAAAAATTGGCATTCACAGCATTGCCCTTTGTTAGTTCTGGGGTTTCTCTGAATTTATATTTGTTCAATTTATCTCTTTCAACTTGATACCATGAAGTGGTGCCTGGAAAATTTTAGTATAAGCGGGACTGATTTACAGATCCTCTACATATGTAGTAGTTCTAGCAATTTATACTTGTCCTAGCAGTTTTTAGCAATTTATACTTGTTCTAGCAATTTTATCCCCATAAACAAAAAAAACTCTTTCTATTTTTCTTAGATTTGCTATTAGCATTTATATATGTATAATAAATAAATAAGGTAATAAGGGATCTCCTCTATAAGTTTTTTTCAAAATTATATAACCATATAATTCATATAATTGTCTATTAATAAGTTTTTTTTATTATATGTACGACATCATCCATCTGAATCATTTTTATGTAAATCCAAAAAAGAAGACAATAATATTTACGTAATCATAAAATACTAAGTGTGGGCTCTTGGTTATATATTAATTGATTCAATCTCATATCTTCAAATTAATTTGGTTTAGTCTCCAGATCTTCAGAGCTTCATACTCTATATCAACTGATATTCTTGTTTTCTTGTTATACCTCAAATAGTTTTTGTGTTTCAAACTTTGAATCATAGCTCTACACATAACTCTATATTATTATTCCAAAAATTTAGTTTTAATTACATCTTAGCTATGAGGACATCAAATCAACTCAAACATTTATTTTTAGGGAGAATTACTAGAATAATACTAATTTTTGCTTTAATTGTTAACTTAACATAAAAAAAAATTAGTGTTAAATGAGTTATTTTGATTACAAAAATACCCTTAACGCCATTAGTGAAAAAAAAAAAAAGCTTTACGAAAATGTCATTATAAATTAATTCCACATCAGCATTTTTTCGCTGACATAAAAATCGACAACATAAATATACGATTCGACGTTGTCGCAGATTTTTTAGAATGGTAGATTTAAAGTTTTACAGCAGATTTACTTTGTAAATTTATTTTATTCTGTTGATTTGCTTCGAAGATTTAATTTGTACCATAGATTTAAATGTCTTAGTTGTAGTAGATTTTTGAATTCATCATAGATATTTTAGCTTCCGTAGATTTATTTCTGAAACTCATAAAGAGGCAGTAGATTTTTTCATTTTCCAAAGTTGTTAGAATTTATACGGCAGATTTATTTTTTTTACCGTAGATTTATTTTGCAGACTTTTTTTTTCATCGTAGATTCTAAAATTTAGTTATAGCAGAGGTTTGTTTCACATACTAGTGGCCGCAGATTTTATGATCAAAGTTTAATTACTAGATTAACCTTTTAGTTACCGCAGATTTTTTTTTGTGTAATCGCAGAGTTATTGTTCCTGAAAACATCAAAGATTAGATGCAATTCTCTTTACCGCATATATTATTATTACTAGAATAGTATTCTTAGTGACTGTAGAGTTATTGTTGTAGACTTATTGCAGCAATGTTACCGCAGAGTTTTTACCGTAGATTTGTTTAAATGACATCGCAGATTTTCGTATTTTACTAATGACAAAAATTGGAAAAAATTTCTAAAAAACGCTTAACCACGAAATAATTAGGGTTTTTACAGCCTCCTTCTTCTTCCTCCTCAAACATTCTTTCAGTTTTCAACCGTCATCTCCAAGTTATTCCTTTTCATGATATTTCATCTTATTCTTTCTCTATTTGCTTCTCATCTATCTCATCTCTCTAGTGATTCTCTCCTTTAAAAATTCTACTATGGAGAAGATAATCTTTGTATTTGGAAATTAGATGTTTAAAAATAAAAGATGGTTGTTTGTTGTTGATAGCAAGAGTGGTTCTCGAATTCTACAAGGAAATACAAAAACCACTTATGATGAATTCATTGATATGGTATATGAGGATTATGGGTTGGATAAGAGAGTATTCAATGTTGAGTTGAGTTACATGCTGCCGAAAAATCTCCTGTTTATTTTCCAAAATTTCAATTTTTATTTGTTTTTTTCTAATTTTAATTCATAATGGTAATCTTGTGAATAATAACATTCATATTGGTTTATTTGTATTTTTACAAAAGATTAGTATTATACTAGTAAACTTTTTTTAGGATGTTAGTCTAGTAATTAATTCAAAGAGTACTATTATTCTAGACAAATTTTAGTTATTTTTATTATCTAAAACGAAAAGGTTCCACATCCTAAGGCCTGTACATTATCTTTGGATAAGAACTAGCAATCTCCCAAACAGCGTTCGAATCCAGAGAAGCACAACTTTTCACCATTTTGGAGATGTCATACATGCATTATGCGGATTAGGTTCAAAAATGCGGGCTAGACATCCGATTACTATGGCTATATGGTAATCAACACAAACTTATTATATACTCCCATTTTTATATTAAAGAATCATTTTAAAACTTAAATATTGTTTCAAAATATGTGTTTTTTATATTTTAGTGAAAAATTGATAAAATTTTCAGTATTATCTCTGCCACTTTAATGTTTTAACTAATATAAAACATATATAATTATTAATAAAAGATATAAATAAATAAAAAAAATTAATAGATGAAAAAACCTTTAAAACAATAAGTGTAATAAAACGGAAGGAGACCTCTACCTATCCGACCTTTAGACCAGCACTTAAAAAGTTACATTGAATAGTAAATTAGTAATGATATATATATGGGAATTTCCATAACCCAAATTAATTATTCATCTGATGAAATTTGATTTGCATCTCTAGATTCTGGTACAACCCACCGGTTTAAACGTCTCAACGACGTAGACACCTAAAAAAAGTAGCAACAAATATAATAAGCTTAGACCAAGAACATTGCTTGCTTAAACAAAAAAAAAAAAAAAGAAATCTATTTTGTTAGGG